>OZ022238.1:43774809-43962309 GCA_963978895.1 Erpobdella octoculata | reverse complement strand
CTCCCGGTCGCTTTCCCGCTCCCGGTCGCTTTCCCGCTCCCGGTCGCTTTACCACTCCCGGTCGCTTTCCCGCTCACGTTTGCTCTCCCATTCCCACTCACGCTTGCTTTTCCGTTCCCGCTCGCTGTCCGTTCCGGGTCGCTTTCCCGTTTCTATAATAGACAAACTAACCCACAAACATTCATATATATATATATATAGTCTTAGCAAATCTATTTTACGTTTTATAGGCTAACAGAAGTTATGAAAGAATGGAAAAGAAAAAATGAGCGTGAACGGGAGAGCAACCGTGACCGGGAATGGGAGAGCAAGCATGACCGGGAACGGGAGAGCAAGCGTGAGCGGGAACGGGAAAGCGACCGGGAACGGGAAAGCGACCGGGAACGGGAAAGCGACCGGGAACGGAAAAGCCACCGGGAACGGGAAAGCGACCGGGAACGGGAAAGCGACCGGGAACGGGAAAGCGACCGGGAACGCGGAAAGCGACCGGGAACGCGGAAAGCGACTGGAATCGGGAGAGCAAGCTTGGAAGGAAACGCGAGCAAGAGAGAAAATCGATAACAAAACTTCTGAGCGGGAAAGCGACCGGGAGCTGGAAAACGACCGAGAGCGGAAAAGCGAACGGGAACGCGACGAAAACGGGAAAGTGGAGAAGGAAACGGGAGCGAGAGGGACAAACATTAGAAAAACCTCTAAAAACCCCGGGCAACGCCGGGTAACCCCGCTAGTCTATATATATAAAAATGAATGTTTGTATATATGTATTTATGTATGTTAATGTCCTTTATGCATTGCTACACCATTCATCCGATCGTAATGAAATTTTCACACAACCTTGAGAGTCAATGAAAATCAAAAAGAAAAAAAAAATTTTTGAAATCCGTCACAAAATGAGCGGAGCGGAGCGGGTGAGCGAGCGGGAACTATATATATATGTATGTGCGTATGTATGTGTGTATGTATGTATGTGTATGTGCATGTATGTGTGTCTGTGTGTGTGTGTTTATGTATGTACTAGCGGAGATACCCGGCGTTGCCCAGGTTTTTTAGAGGTTTTTCTAATGTTTGTCTCTTTCTCTCACGTTTCCTTTCCCACCTGCTTTCCCACTCCTGTTAGCTTTTCCGTTTTCGGTCGTTTTCCCACTGCCGGTCGCTTTCCCGCTCCCGGTCGCTTTCCCGCTCCCGGTCGTTTTCCCGTCCCGGTCGCTGCCCCGTTCCCGCTCACGCTTGCTCTCCCATTCCCGCTCGCTGTCCGTTCCGGGTGCTTTCCCGTTTCTATAATAGACAAACTAACCCACAAACATTCATATATATATATATATATAGTCTTAGCAAATCTATTTTGCGTTTTATAGGCTAACAGAAGTTATGAAAGAATGTAAAAGAGAAAATGAGCGGGAACGGAAACGGGAACGGGAGAGCAAGCGTGAGCGGGAACGGGAAAGCGACCGGAAACGAGAAAGCGACCGGGAACGGGAAAGCGACCGGGAACGGGAAAGCGACCGGGAACGGGAAAGCGACCGGGAACGGGAAAGCGACCGGGAACGGGAAAGCGACCGGGAACGCGGAAAGCGACCGGGAACGCGGAAAGCGACCGGGAACGCGGAAAGCGACTGGAATCGGGAGAGCAAGCTTGGAAGGAAACGCGAGCAAGAGAGAAAATCGATAACAGAACTTCTGAGCGGGAAAGCGACCGGGAGCTGGAAAACGACCGAGAGCGGAAAAGCGACCGGGAACGCTACGAAAACGGGAAAGTGGAGAAGGGAACGGGAGCGAGAGAGACAAACATTAGAAAAACCTCTAAAAACCCCGGGCAACGCCGGGTAACCCCGCTAGTTTATTTATATAATAAAGCAAATATATTGAATTAATAAATTCAACTCTAACATTAATGAAGACTTGAAACAACAACTTTTAAGATAATTTTAATTTGACATAAATTAACTTATCATCTCGTGATAATCACAAAAACAAAAAATGTTTTGTTAAAGAAAATAAATTCATGGAAATCTCTTCCGTCGATCTTGTGCCTGGTGACGTCATAAGAATTTCAAACGAAGGAGGACTGCTGCATTGTGACGCTGTCCTCACGTCGGGGACTGTTATTGTTAATGAGAGCATGCTTACTGGTGGGTTCAGTGAAATAAAAGTTTTAGAAAATCAATTGTTTTTTTTAATCAGTTTCTTACTGTGTGTGTGTGTGGTTTGTTTAACGTCTGTATCTGTCAATTATCAGTTTCTTACTTAATTTTTAAATCTTTTATATTAACTTCACCGTGTTTGCTTGCCTGCTTGAGCTATATGTTGGGACGTTTTGACGCTTAAAAACCAGCTTACCGTTGTCCAATTTAGCTAATACTTAGAGGGTTTATTTGTCGTCAGAAACTTCACATCCTATTAAATATTTAAATCGATTGGACAAAATTTGAATAAGATTAAAAATATATTTAAAATTTAAATAAAATACAAATTTGCTGTAGAGAAAATAAACCATCAGTTTCTAGTTTATTAAAAAAAGCAATTTTTAATTTTTTAATTTGAAAAATTATAATACAAATTTGCTTTTTCCATATTGATTCAAAAGTTTCTTACATTTTCAATCTTCAAATACTTCACATATAAAGTATTTAGAAAACTGGTCAATGTGAGCGATCAATGTTTTTTTTATTTTATAGACTTATTATCATCAAGAAATGATTTTCGAAAAACTAGAATCTGCCGAATTATAAAATATGAACTATTTGTGAAAAGCGAAGTTTTCATCGGTTCACTTGTTAATCTTAATTTTATAGTTGAAGAAACTAATATTTGTTTATTAACTATTTCTTGACGTAGCTCTGTTGAGTTAATTCAGTTTTTAGACGGAATTACAACTATCTTTACAGACAGCTCTATTAATATCTTAGTATGAATAGATAGGTTATGACTTGAGCAAATTATTTTTATTAGGTATGCAGCAGAAAACGTCAAGCCTATTTTAGCCAATAACAAGTTGAATGAACAATAAAACAGAGTTTCGTTGTTTTTGAATATAATTTGTTTAGTTTTATTTTTGAAAGCGCGTTATGTAACGTTTTATGACACCGTTTTTCCCGTCACAACTTGTTCCATGTTTTCCTACCCCACCCCTACCTCTTTAAACGACGAACAATAAAAAGATGATACTTTAAACATTAAATAAATGATACTTGAAGTGTTATGTTTATTTGTCAATTTTATGTTCTGTATTGAAATTTAAAAAAAAGTAATTTTTAAAAGTGGTCCAACAATCAAATGAGCTTCAACATGTATTTTTGTTTATTTTAGTAGAACATTAATTTTTTAATTTAATTACTCAAACAAATGTTTCACTTTATTCATTTGATTGTTATTTTTGAGAAAATTTTTTTGACAGGTGAAAGCATCCCCATAACAAAAACCGCCATCACACCAAACGATGAAATATTCAACGAGAAAGAACACAGCAGACATGTTTTGTACTGTGGTACTTCCGTTCTTCAGACTAGATCGCTTCCTGGTGAGACAGTCCTAGCTGTGGTAATTCGTACTGGTTGGTAATATTTGTTTATACTAGCTGGGATACCCGGCATTGTCAATTTTTTTCTTTTTTAGGGTGGTGTGTGGCCATAAAACAACAACCGGTTGGCATATTTATGCAAAGTATACCCAAACCACTTCCTGACAGTTCTCAATAAAATCGAGTTAAATTTGATGCCAATAAATATAAATAAACAAACATTTTTGTTACAAGTAGTCACAGCAGGTTCGAAAATGCAAAACTTTCATAAAAGTTTTTGTGATAAGCAAAATCTTAATTTTGGTAATTAATTTTGAATTTTTGTAATATTTAAACAGATTTAATGTAAAGCTATATTTTGCCAAATTTCTAGTAAAATTCGAGTTATTTCTTTACGTTAGTTAAGGCTTAGCTGCTATATATTCTATTCCTAAGTTTAAGCCATAATGATTTTATCTAAGCTGTAAACACTAAACCGTGATACGGTCTCAGTGAAATAGAGATTTATTACTACAATCAGAAAATCATAGTTGTGGTTGTCGTCTGAAAAATTATCTAAAGTAAAAATTCTTACCTAAAAATGAGCTTCAAACGTACTAAGACGCGATGTTAAAAAAACTAACAATAAAACGAAACTCTAACAAATTCAAAATCTTGTTTGCTTTTCAAAAGAATGTCCTGAGTGAAATTAACAATTCTTACTATTTCTTACGTGAACTTCTAAATAAGCAAAGAAATTAGTGGCACCACATGTCAATTTGATGATGTTTGAAGTAATTTCAATACGGATTAATAAATGTTGTTCGCCTTTTACTTAAAGATGTAGGCTTACACTTACAATGAAAGCCAAATAGTTTCAATAATGCGTACATCATATATGTAGAAATTTAGACATTGTAAAAAATAATACTGAGTTACCGAGTGAATCAGACACCAAGTCACCAAGTTGACTTCCTCCAAACTAGCTTACCATGTGGTCAGTTTGTCTCATAGTGGATGGTTTGATTCAGCGTTTTATCCAGACGCATTAGAGAAGAATCTTCCTTTCCTAACTTCGAATTCTTTCCCAAAAATTTTATATTTTTACCAATGCTTTTATTAACTCGTCGTCTCTGTTTCTCTGTCTGTCTGTTTCTCTGTCTGTTTCAAATCTTGCAATCAATTTTTGAGTCACTTCCTGATGATAGATTTTTTCAAATTTTGCATACATGCTCAAAATAGAAGACAATGCAATATTCAATTATTAGTTTTACAATAAGTCAATTAATTTAGTTAATTTTAATTAATTTCGCACACATATATATATATATATATATATATATATATATATATATATATATATATATATATATATATATATATATATATATATATATATATATATATATATATATATATATATATATATATATATATATATATATATATATATATATATATATATATATATATATATATATATATATATATATATATATATATATATGTGTGTGTGTGTTTATATATAAACAAACAAACAGAGACGACGAGTTAATAAAAAATTGATTGCAAAATTTGTGTTTTAATTACATATAAAAGCATTGGGTTTTAAAAATTCGTTTTTAATTTACTTGTTCTAAAACTGATTTTCAAAAAAAATGTTTTTTTTTTGTGTGTGAAAAGTTAAAAATATTTTGGAAAATACTTGGAAAAAGTAGCCACGTTTAGCCCCCGGTCATCAGTTATTTTGAAAGAAAAAAAATATAATATTTTAAATTTTTGGAAAAAGTTTTTACAATTACCGCTTCCCCTAACACAGTCATGGTTATTTTAGGAGAAAAAATGTATATTTTTAAAAAATATTGTAAAAATCCCTACTATTATCTTCCCCCCAATCATAAACTATTTTTTTTAAATGTGAGATTTTGAGAAATTTTGGAATGTGTAAACTTATGAAACATTTTGCTCCCCCATTTTTTTTGCTGAAATGACGCTCTTGTCTCCCCCCCCCCCTTAATTTTTAAACTTCTCAAAGTCAAGGAGTCTGAATGAAGCACTGGTTTTGCTTTTGTACTCATGGCTAATATAGTTTGTTTTTAACCATATATTTTAAAGTCATAGAGCGAATAGCAATCACAATGTGGAAATACAGATGTAGTTATTCCTTCTATAAAAAATATTCAGTTTAAATTTAAACTGGTAAATAAAATACAATGTTACCAATAATAAGTGTTGTAAAAACACTTTCCAAAACATACATGGATGAACAGCTTTTTGAAGAAACATACAGTGCCCCATTACCAAACAGAATGAAAGGTTATTTAGTGTTGCAGGCCATATTTTACTTGAATAACTTATTTAAATGATTTTCAGATAAAAATTAGCAAACCGAACCTGCAATTCTTATTACAGCCCAGATTTTACTGTTGGAGTTTTTCCTATTCCAGATACAAAATTGATTTCTTGGATTATAGTTAAAATAGATATTCTAACATTGGCTCTTTTGTTAGGTTATTGTCAAAGAAATACAAGGTTCAACATCTATTTAGAAATTGTTTTAATTACAGCCATTATGGCATAATTCGCCACTGCGTTAAAAAGATGAAGCGTTTAGCAAAAAGTCAAACAACAACAAATTACTTGAAAGTTTGTGCTACAATAAAAACTCTTAATTGAAAAAATGTAAGTATTTTTTAGGTCATAATAAGATTCTTATTGGAAAGTAGAATACACATCTGGGCTAAATGCAAGAAAAGAGATTAGCGAAGCTTATAGAGATAATCCGTGTTCATATTCAAAAGCACTCAATAAGTAGGTACTCATGCACCGTTAAAATTGAACACTTTTGTTTCGAAGTCACAAAACGTGTAGACGCAACTAGCTGCTTAACCGCTCTCTTAAAGGCATCAATGCCCAGAGCCCTGCAGTCCGAAGGCAGAAAGTTCCAAATAATAATAATAATAATGTTTGACAATATTTAGAGTGGCGTAAATCCTAAAGGACTTCAAGGCCACTAAAGGGTTCTTTGCAGAGGCAGCCATTTATAGGCGCCTACCCCTTTAGCAAATGCGAGTGAACTACTTGCTTAAGGGAGTTACGCTGGTGACGCCGGTGAGGCTTGAACTGCCGACCTAATGATCGACAGGCGAGCGCTCTACCGCTCTGCCACCAGCGCCTCTAAAACGGGGACCAAAAAATCCTATTGAGTACATTTTTAGAATTGTATGAATCACATTAGATCGATAATGATTAGTAGATCTAGTATTATAAGAATGAACCAAAGATGTCATTGAAAAAAAATTTAGTAAGGTATGAGGAAGTAAGTTATTATGATATCTATACATAAATAAAAGTGATTGATAAATGCAGATCTGATCAATTTGTTAAAATATTGGTAGCAGTAGGTTCCACCGAGGGAAGAGAAGGGATGACAAAATATGATTTATTGTAATTTTATAGGATGTTTCTCTAGCGGGATTAACATCCCTTTCAAATTTCCTACATGATTTACTTTTTTAGGTTGATATTATTTCTGTTCTGATTTTTGTTTTTTTTTGTGTGAATAAACGTCTTAATAATATTAAAAAAAAGAATAAAATATTTTTAAACTTAGGAAATTGAAGTCGAAATGTCGCATTATTAACTTTCACTTGTCCGAATGCGATGTCCATTGGATGTTTATGGGATGTCCATGGGATGTCCGTGGACGTTTTGAAATTCGGAAGATCATTATAAAATTTACCTACTACAAAAAATTTATAGTTTAATTAAACAAATATATAATTTAAGAAACACAAATTATATTTTTTAATTAAAGAAGCATATGATAATGACTAAAACAATTCATTGTCATAGTGACTAAAACATTTTTTGTTAATTTTATTTGTTTTAACATTTATTTTTACACGTTTGAAAAAATATTTTAAAAAAAACTTGCATTAAATGAAAAGCCGGAAAATTCTGAAATAAGAGGAATTTGTGGAAAAACCTTGTTTTTACGGATTCTTTATTTTATCTTCAAATAAACATTTTTACTGATTTTTAAAAAATAACTTTATTGTCAAATCAATGATTTTGAATTGACACATTTTTTCGTTTTTTATTTTGAATAAAGAAGAAAACAGGTTTTTCAGTTTCAATTTTTAATTTATGCAGGTTTCACAACTTCAAAAGGTTCGCTTATTAGATCAATACTATTTCCTAAATCCATTGACTTCAAATTCACTAAAGATAGTTACAAGTATGTAGGTGCTTTGGCTTGCGTGGCTCTAATCGGCATGATTTACACGGGATATTATATGGTTAGAATTATAACGCTTGAAGATTTTGATTTTTTTTTAGCTATCTTACATCGTAAAAAGGCATAAAGCGTTTTATTTTTAAAAGGTTGCTGCTGGGAATGAAACAAGCGTTGTTGTGACAAGAATGTTAGACATTGTGACAATCGTTGTACCACCGGCTTTACCAGCTGCCATGACTTACTGCATAGCCATTGCTCAATATCGTTTGAAAAAGAGAAAAATATTTTGTATAAACTCAAAATCTATAAACATTTGTGGGAGTATTGATGTTTTTTGTTTTGACAAAACTGGAACTCTCACTGAAGATGGTTTGGATTTGTATTGCGTCCACCCATCAATAAACAACAAGTTTGGAGTTTTTTAGTATTTTTTTATATAAGGTAAATAACTAAATGTTTAAATTTTTAATTTTTAAATCTTAAAAACTAAATAATAAATGAACGCAAGACTAACGTAGTTAATAAAAAGTCGTTAAGAAAAACACTTGAACCCGTAAAAACATAATTTTTAGAGCTCAGAAAAATTTAAAAAAACTGGTTTTAAAATTTTTTTTCTTGTTTTTATAAAAATTTCATGAGCCTTGTTATGAGGTTCATATTTGATGTTAAGTCAAACAGTTTCCACCACAAAGCCATTAGACATGGTCGTTCTGAATCAGTTCTTTTTCAATAGTAACTTGCTTGAAAAATCAACACAGACAGCAAAAAATCAATATTGTCTAGACTTTTTGAAAATATTTTTTTAGTATAAAGAAAAAAAGTTTGGCCTAATCAATGTTACTAATGTTGATGCATGCTTCTTAAAACCAGGGTAGTCTATTTTAATCAGATTTTTAATTTTCAAAACAAAAAGCAATTGACAAATTGATTGTTCACAAATTTCAATTATACCAGTAAAAATAGCAAAAATGTGTGATAGATGAATGACCTGAAATGCGGGTGAAATACGTAAAATGCAAGTAATTTGGGAAGTATGTTAAAATGAAAATGTAAACCAAACTTGCCAAATCTGACGGTATTCCTTAATCCATTGTGTATTTCAACTCATAATACTTCTTAGATCTTATTTTAACACGATCTTTTTTTGGGAAAAATATAGCAATTTTCATTTTTGTCGGTACGTATTAATAAAATGTTTTGACTAAATTCTTTCATCAAAGGTTTTATCAAAAATGTAATCAATTTTGATACACCGTCAGCTAAAACTAGCAATGTCAAAACCTTTTCCTTGGCCTTTTTATTAAGTCCAACTCAAATATTAATTTATAAGGTAACGTGGGGAGCATTATCATATTTTATTTAATAATAAAAATAATATTGCTATAATCAAAACCCTTTATCAATTTAATTTTATTGTTTATTGGAGACGTTTTTTGTTGCCTCTGTGTATTGAACCTGTGTTTAGACATTTATGAATTTCTAATAGCTGTTCAAAACTGAACTCTTCAAAAATAAAACTTACAAATTATATTACAGATTTTTAGAGCCCTTATATGTTTACAATGATGAACGAAAAGTTACATTAGAGAAAATTCAAATGATAAGAAAGGTGATGGCTACATGTCATTCGCTAGTTCTCATCAATGGCAAACTTCTTGGAGACCCTCTTGATTCTAAGATGTTCGATTTCACAGAATGCGTAAGTAAAAAAACTTTGTATTAAGAAATCATCAGGATATCTCGAAAAAATAAATTTTTTAATCAAATTCTGTAGGAGTTCATTGAAGATCAAAATGGAGAAAATGACTTGGGGGCGCTTGTGGTCATCAAACCCAAATATTCTTACGAAGTTATTTGAAATATATTTTGAGTTATAATATATTTATTTTAAATTGAAATTTAAATAATTATTAGATTGAGAAAAGTAAAGCAGAACTTGGAATAATAAAACAATTGGCATTCAGCTCAAAAATTCAGAGGATGTCAGTTGTTGTTCGACAAAAAGGAGAATTGGGTGATTCATTCTGTGCCTATGTAAAAGGCTCTCCTGAAATGATCGCCTCTCTTTCACATCCATTAACAGGTTTGAGATAATTTTTTAAACTAGAATAACAATGGTAAACATAGCTTCTCAGTTATAATCTAATAATCTATATACAAAACAAGTGAAACGTAAAAATTTAAAATTATTTTTTTCAATTCGTAGACTGAACCTTTTTTTGCAAATTTTTTTATGATAGTTACTCTATAAAATATGAAAACATTGACCATGAAATTAAGTTAAACTTTGAAATTGCTGTTTTTTTCAGTGCCGACGGAATTTGAGCAAGTTCTCATTCATTATACTCAACAAGGATTCAGAGTACTTGCTCTTGCGTGGAAACCGTTATATGAAAATATTCAAAATTCAAATGTTGCCGAAGTATTGAACAATATAACATCTCTTTCACGGTTAAATTTTTTAAGTAATTATTAATTAAAAATTGTATAAGCTACTATATAACATTTTGAGATAATCATATAACAAGTAAAGGAAAAATGAATTTTTCAACACAAACTTTGATTTCAGATACACTCGATTTATTTAATACGAAAGATGTTCATTATTTTTTTAAATTGAATCATGTATTGTCATTCAATATAACGCTATGCTGAAAGTTTCAGTTTCCTAGCTAGTCAAAAAGCTGGTTAAATTTTACTTGCAAGATTTGCGTACAGAGAAAGTCACACATACACAAACACACACAAACAGAAGTTGTAACCTAAATAAAAATTTGTAATAATATAATCGATACATGCGGTACAATTTGGTTTAAATTTCAGCTATAAATTAAAATAAACTTTGGGTAATTTTTTAATGTATTAAATAAACTTGTAAACGTATTACTTAAACCGTTTTGTGAATTACATACTCGTTTCTTGTAGGGAAGCAATTGAGAGTTCTCTTACATTTCTCGGTTTGGTGGTTTTAGAAAATCGTCTTAAACTGGAGACCATTCCTGCTTTAGAGAAATTAAAGTTGGCCAACATCAAAACCGTTATGGTCACCGGTAGTTTAAGTCTTTTGAATTATTTTTTTACGGTTTAACTTTAAAAATAAGGATAATTTTCTCCTTGCAGGTGATAATATATTAACAGCTATAAATGTTGCTCAAAAATCTCGTTTCATTGGTCGTGGAGATCAGCTGTACATGATTTCCTTGCAAGATTGCGAATCCGAAGAGAAACCGAATCTGCTTTGGTGTCAGATTGATGAAGAGAGTGATGCCATTAAAACTGATTTCGACGTAAATCATCTTTTATTATAGAAATCTCAATAATAACAATAACAATTAAACATTTTTAAAATTGAGGGAAGAGGATCGAAAAGGTTTAAAATTTGTTTAAGTTATGAACCCGACAGAAGCGTCGTTTCGGGTATCAATCAATCGGTTGAATTTTTATAGCGCTATTTCCTATCGTTCAATAGCGCTCGGCCACGAACTTATTAAATAAATAAGTTTTAAGTCACCTACGGAAAACTGTGAAAGAAGTAGATTTAGTAAGAGAAGTAGGAAGAGAGTTCCAGAGAAAAGGGTCCAGAGTAGGAAAAAGAGTGTTTGGTATGAAATAAGGGCAGCAGTGAAAAATGTCTTAATTGTAAAAAAATGTGATAGTTCTTGCTACAGTTTGTAAATTTATTAAATTTAATGAAACAGTTACAATTTTAAATTAATAATACCGATTTTAAAATAAATTTAATAAAAGAATATTTTGACATATAAGTAAACGTGTCCTTTATTCAAAAGATAGTTCATCCTGGTTCAAGTCAGCTTCATTTGACAGAAGAGAACTATAGAAAAAATAAATACCATTTTGCAATTACTGGTAGGATGTGGAGATTGTTTTGCCAGCATTATCCAGAACTGATTCCAAAGGTATTAATTATTTATGATTTTACATTTAATTTGTTAAATGTTTTAAATGTTCATATTCGTTTTTGAATTTTATAAATTCAAATAGCTGGTTGTACGTGGAACAATATTTGCCCGATTTGCACCTGAACAAAAACAGCAACTTGTCGAGCAACTTCAAGCAGTAGGGTCTGTATTTTTACTTGCTTTTATTAACTTTCACTTGTCCGGATGTCCGCGGATGTCTGCTAGTTGTTCGCAGATGTCCGCGGTGAAAATGACGATGGAAAATTTTTAAGATACGAATTTGCCATAAAATTTTGTTTTTTATAGAGCATTTCTTTAAAGCATGTTTCAAATTTTCAAAATTATAATACTATTTTTTTTAGTTTATTTATTTTATTCAATCATATTTTTAAAAATTGTAATAAAAAAATGAAGTGTTCACACAATGATAAATTAAATTTTCATCGATTAATTTGTAATTGAACCATGAACAAAAAATTGCAGATATTATGTCGGAATGTGTGGCGATGGTGCAAACGACTGTGGCGCCCTAAAAACCGCTCATGCGGGTATTTCCCTTTCAGAAGCAGAAGCCTCCGTGGCGTCCCCATTTACATCTAAAGAGGCCAATGTATCGTGTGTCATCAGACTTGTTAGGTAATAAGTAATAATATGAATACGATATAATTACAGAATTAAAATAAATAATTCTAAAACAATTTTCATTAAATCTTGTGCAGAGAAGGTCGCTGTGCACTGTCAACGTCATTCGGCATATTCAAGCTGATGGCTGGTTACAGTATGACGCAGTTTTTAATCGCTTGCATTTTTGTTTGGGTGAGAATTTAAATGTACTTGTGTATGAAATTAAAAAGTCAACACAAAATCTTAACATTTTTAGCCGGGTTTTCAGAATAGTTAATGTGGGTTGAAGAGTTTCATTACATTTTTTATTTTCTAGATTTTGAGAGAGTATTTTCAATTATATATAATGTTCAAGTTTTTGTTTACTTCAAAATCGATTTCTATTAAAGTGACCGTGGTTATGGAAAGCCTCAATATTTCGTTTAATTTGTTGGTTATACTATTGAAAAGTGTGATTTAGTAAAAATAATTGAAATGAATTGAAACTAAAAATGTTTTACAGACTAATTCATTTATGTCGGATCTTCAATATATGTATCAGGACATCTTTCTACTTACTCCCCTTTCTTTCACCTGTAAGTGAGATTCTATTTTGATATTATTACTAAAAAAGACATAATCTATTAAAACAAACGCTTTTTTAAGTTGATAATGTTTTACAACTTGAATATTTGTTTTAGTTTGTTTCACTTCTTCATACAAAGTTCTTGTTGCTCGGAAGCCTCAGATAAGTCTAGTAGCTCTGTCCCCACTGCTGTCTCTGTTTATAACTCTAATGCTGAACCTGTCTGCCATGATTTTTGCTTTTTATCATAGTGAGCAACAACCATGGTTGGTTATTCAAAGCTTCATACCATTATTGATGACCTGTTTCATTTTTAGGTTAGAATATTTATTCCATTTGATACCAGGTTTGAAGATAATAATGACGACCAATACAAGCACAGAAATACGTGTATATTTTTAATATCTTCAACCCATATAGTCACCATGTCAATCATTTATTCGCATGGACCACCTTTCCAAAAAATGCTCTATACAAATAGTGAGTGTGTACGGCATTATATTTGAATATATTTTTTATTCTTTATTTTAAATTTTTCTAAGGCTTCTATAAAAATTACAATGCAATTCAATGTTTACTTAGATGTAGCTTAGTTGATCTGTTTTAATCCGATTAAAATAGTTCGATTTAGTTAAATTTAAAGGAGGTGCAAACGCAGGGGTCTAGAGAATGGGTATCGTTAAGAATGGAGGGTACAGAGATAAATGTAAATGTTTGAGGACAAAGTACCCCCATAAACAAAACGTTTTATTCTAATTTTATTAACCAATTTTGTATTAGAGTTGAACGCTAAAAAAGTTTAAATTATTTTATCACAAAATTCACAAAATGAAAATGCCGCAAAAATTAAAATGGTATATGTTTAATCATAAAATATACAATTGCTAAATATGTTGTCCAAATGCTGTCCATTGCGACATCGGTTGTTAATAATATTTTATTGTTTTGGAATATATTTCTCGGAGTTTCTTGTATATAAATAAAACATAGACAAATTATTTAATTTTTTTATTTATGAGAATAAATTCAAGAAAGATTTAAAAGTCGTTATTTTGGTGAAAAAAAACTTCGCCACCTGTCTTTTGAAGATTGTTGGCTTCGCGTATTTTCAGAGTTATCTTAAATCACCTCCGTCATCGTCATCATGGTCACCATCATTGTCTATGTCATCGCAATTTTCGCGTCATAATGATCATTCCTCATCTCCATTATCATCTTTATCTTCATAGGAGGTCTCTTATAAAGACCATAATTTGACAATTCAAACTTGCCGGTACTTTGTATCTGAAAGACATGTCACTCTAGCTCAGCGGTTCTCAATCTTTTTAGTACCGCGACCCCTTGAAAAAATTTGCCATGCTGTGGCGACCCCCAACAATAAAACATGTGGGTTGTTCATCTTGCACTCTGATTCACTGCATTGTTACAACAATTACTATTGCACTTAGAATAACAGTCATACTCCTATCAGTGAGAGGCCTGTGCTTGCTTCTTTCTCACCATGTCAGAAATTCTGGAGGGTCTTTCAGGGGCGTCATTTGGGGGGCAGGAGAGCAATTGCACTCCCAAGGATTTTTGAAAGAAAAATGTTTAGGTATCAAGTAAATAAAGACGAAGTTTAAGAAAAATTTTGGAAAATGTACCTTCGAATACCTCGGTCTTCAGCTATTTTAGAAGGCAAAAGTGTAAAGAGCTCTAGAAAATTCTTGGAAAAGTACCTCCGACTACCCCCTTTCCGGTCATCAGCTATTTTTAGAGACAGAGTTTTAGAAAATTTTTGCAGTCTTTGCACAACACAAATTAATTTCATTATTTAGACTTAATAACTAATAAGCTTGAAAAATCTTTTTTCACAAAGGTGTATTGTTATTTGAGCAACGCGGATAAGTTTCAAGTTTAAAAGCCTGTTTAAAAAAACTCAAATTTTTGAAAGTCTTAGGTGACCCCTCTAAAATTGTCAGGCGACCCCCGTTGGGGTCGCGATCCACAGGTTGAGAACCGCTGCTCTAGCTGCTAATAAACAAAATTTAACTATTTTTAGTAATTTTATATTTTCTAAATTTTGTAAAATTTACATCCTTAGATCTTTTGATTTGATTTTTCAGAAGATTTGATTTGAATTTGTTCAAATATAATTTTTAGCTCCTGGTCTGCAATCTCTTAAAAAATAGAAGACTAAAAATGTTTGGGAAGGTTCGCAAATTGCATACAAAATCATATCTTTGAAATAACGTTCAAATCCTTTATATTAACTTCACGTGTTTGCTTGCTTGAGCCATACCTTGGGACTCTATACCACTCAAAAAACTAACTTTTCTTTCTGAAATTGAGTTGAAATTTGGTGGGTTTGTATGTTACTGAGAACCTCACATTTTATTAAATTTTCAGATTGTACAAAATTGTAAGTAAATTATAGAATAAAATGAATTGAACCTTAAAAAATATACAAAAAATTAAACATTTTATGCAGAGAAACTATGAATTTTTAGTTAATTTTAAGAAAGTGACATTTAATTTTCAAATTTCAAATTTTCTAATAAAAAATTTTTTTATTCCGTATTGATTCAAAATTTTCTTAAATTTTCAATCCTCACATACGTTGCATATTAAGTATTTAGACGACTGTGGTCAATGTTTTCATATTTTATAGACTTAACTATCATCAAAAGATATTTTTGCAAGTAAAAACCGGGAAAGCAGAGGCTAAGCTCCTCCCACATACGGCTCACATATGACGAGCTAAATTTGTCAAAAATTTGATAAATTAAATTAGTCACGACAAACGGATAGTTTGTTGTGACTTTTGAGATTCGAAAACTTTGTTTTTATTATTTTTTGTTTTAAACCTTTAGTTGCTTTCTTGGTGAATGTAGTGTTGGCATCTTTAGGAAATTATCTGACAATCATGTACTCCAATGAATGGTGGAGTAATCTTATGAAGGTAACATAACTGATAACGTTTTTGAAAATTTTATTTAAAAAAATACATTTTATCATTAACATACATACTTTTCTATGTATGTATGTATGTATGTATGTATGTATGTATGTATGTATGTATGTATGTATGTATGTATGTATGTATGTATGTATGTATGTATGTATGTATGTATGTATGTATGTATGTATGTATGTATGTATGTATGTATGTATGTATGTATGTATGTATGTATGTATGTATGTATGTATGTATGTATGTATGTATGTATGTATGTATGTATGTATGTATGTATGTATGTATGTATGTATGTATGTATGTATGTATGTATGTATGTATGTATGTGTAACGTTTTTTAAGACGCTAAAAACGTAGTTTATTAAAATACTAAAGAACGCAATTCAGCCATAATTTAGCTCGTGCCCGGTCAATGTCAACATGGCCGCCCTCCACGTGTGCATACCAAAGATCATACAATATATTGCCTAGATATATATATAATATGAGATACGTCACATTTCCCTTGTCAACAAAAATTAAATACAATAAAACAAAACGAGTTAGTCCTTGTTCACATATCGAAGCGGCTTCTTGATGATTCGCCCATATCTCGTTGTGACGGGCTGTTCAGGATGGCTTTCCACTGTACCTCCTGGTGGGATCTCTCTGTTGGAAGTTTCTTGCTGATGATGAAGAGGAAGACTGGTTGATGTATGACCATCTGCATGTATGTCTTCAAAAACAACTGGAGGCTCATTCGAAAGCCTAACATGCTTGGCATTACGAGGAAGACTGGTTGATGTATGACAATCTGGATTTCTGTCTTCAAATACAACTGGAGGCTCATTCGAAAGCCTAACATGTTTGGCATTACGTCTGTAGTTCGATCCATCGTAAGTTTGCAATTTGTAGGAACGAAAAGGCAACACCTTTGTAACCTCCGCTTTGGTCCAGGGTCTGTTGTCATTCAGTTTTACGCGGACTGTTTGACCTTTGAGAATCGGCTTCTTTATTCTTGTATGCCTGTCGTAATAGAATGCTTGTTTGTTCTTTGCCTCTTCAATTTTTCTCGGTACATCCAAACTCGCTGAAGGAGAAGCCCGTAGTAACAAATCATTTGTGGGCAGTAGCGTTCTTCCTCGTCGACCATGTATCATTTGGGCGGGGGATTCTTTCAGATTTTCAGAAGGTGTGTTTCTCCAATCGAGTAAGGCAAGGAAAGGATCTGTTTTCGCTTCTAATGCTTTAGCCATTAATCTTTTTATCGTTTTAACTGAGTTTTCAACCTTTCCATTTGATTGCGGGTATCTAGGTGAAGAGGTGAGATGTTGAAACTCATACCTTTCAGCAAAAAGTCTGAATTCTTCTGAGTTGAACGGTGGTCCGTTGTCTGAAAAAACGACTTCCGGCAGTCCATAGCGTGCAGAATGATGTTTGACTCTGTAAATAATTTCTGCCGACTTTTTGTCATTCAACCGATCAATTTCAAAGAAGTTACTAAAGTAATCTGTGCAGATAAGATAACTTCTTCCTTGAAATTCAAATAAATCGACACCTACCTTTTGCCATGGTCGGGATGTCGTTGGATGTGGTAATAAAGGTTCTCTTTGTGTTTCCGCTTGTAACTTGGCGCAAACTGCACATTGATTAACGTATTCAGTGATGTGCTTTGTTAGTCCCGGCCAAAACACTGATTCTTTAGCTCTTCTGATGCAACCATTAATGCCAATGTGGCTTGAATGAGCTCGTTCAATTATTAGCTGTCGAGCGCTCGGTGGTACAAAAAGACGAGATCCCTTGAAAATTAAATCGTTCTCGATTACCATTTCATCGCAAAAAGGGTAAAATTCTTTTAAATCATTTGGTAGATCAGAGATTTTTTCTGGCCAGCCAACATGAATCTGATGAACCAGTGCAGCGTAAGAGTCATCATACTTTGCTGCTGACTTTACTATCTCTTTAACTTTGTCTGACGCTATAAGTACTGCAACAGTGCCATCATCGCCATCTTCATTCACTGAAGCCACATCTTCTGAAAAGTGTTCGGATTGAGAATGTTTCATATTTCTGGACGGGTATGCTCGGCTAAGAGTATCTGCAACGACAACTTGAGTACCCGGTTTAAAAACTAAATCAAATGTGTAGTTTTGCAGTCTCAGTAACATTCGTTGTAGTCGTCGTGGGGCACTGGTTAGAGCTTTCTTGAAGATAGAAATTAGTGGCTTGTGATCTGTCTGAACCACAACATGACGACCATAAACATAAGTATGAAACTTTTCCATTGCAAAAAGTATTGAAAGGTTTTCTTTTTCTATCTGAGCGTAGTTTAGCTCAGTCTGCGTTAAAGCCCGAGAGGCATATGCTACCGGAGATCCGTTCTGGAGCAAACATGCCCCAAGGCCAGATTGTGATGAATCGCATTGCACAGTGGTAGGTTGTTTTGGATCAAAATACTGCAACACCGGGGCAGTTCGAAGAAGCAACTTCAAGGTTTCCAGTGCCCTACCATGCACGTCCGGGTCCCAATAAAATTCAGATTCTTTGTTCAGTAGCTCTCTTAGCGGTGCAGTAACTTCAGAAAAACTTGGAACAAACTTAGCAAGGTAGGTTGCCATACCCAATAGTCTCTGAACTCCTTTTGCATCATCTGGAGGTGACATGTTGTCAATTGCCTCGAGTTTCTCACTGTCTGCTTCCAAACCCTTCTCAGTAAGCCGATGGCCCATGAATTCAATTGATTTCCTTCGCAATTTCAATTTTTCTTTATTCAAACGAATGCCTGCAAAACGACATCTGTTGAGTAGAGCAATCATTTTCTTGTCATGATCAATAGTGGCTTCTAAGATATTCTTTCCAGAACCGTAAACAAGAATATCATCGGCGATGCACGCAACTCCCTCTAAACCTGCTAAAGCACTGTGAATTCTTCTCTGAAATTCCTCTGGTGCTATGGAAATTCCAAATGGAAGCCGGAGCCAGCGAAACTTTCCAAATGGTGTCTGAAACGTAGTTAGTTTGCTGCTTGCTTCATCCAACTCAACATGCCAGAAAGCATCCTTGGCATCTACTGTTGCATTTTTCAAGTCGGGTAGAATATCATCAATAGTTGGTAGGGGGTAGTGGTTTCGTTTCAATGCTTTGTTCAATGGTTTAGGGTCAATACAAATACGAATCTTACCATTGGATTTCGCTACCACTAGCAATGCCGAAATCCATGCCGATGGCTCCTGTTCCATAACAATTATGCCGTTTTTTACCATCTGTTCGAGTTCCAGTCTTACTTTATCTTTTATGGCAATTGGAAGTCTTCGAAGCGGCATCCTAAATGGAGGAATAGATAAGTCAATCTCGAAATGCAGAGTACCCTCTAGTTTTCCTATGCCAGAGAACAAATCACTGTAATGTTTTAAGACTTGCTCTATTGTTATTGGAGTTTGTGTACAGCAAAGAGTCAATATATTTTCTCGGTTGACTGTGATGAGATGTAGTTGCTGACAAGCCTGAGAACCCAATATTGGTTGTTTATGATTTTCGGTAACGTAGAAATCGATTAAGTAACTTTTGCTCGTCTTAGGATTTTTGACTTCTACATTAATCATTCCGAGTGTTTTTAGTTCTGTGTTGTCGAACATACGAAGATTCGTCTCCGGTCTGCGTAGTTTGAATTTGTCTAAGGCTTTGCACAAAATGTCGTGTGGAAGAAGATTTACTGTGGCTCCAGAGTCCAAAAGAAATCGGGTGTGCTGCTTTCCCAGCTGAAGATTTGCAAATAGCTTTTTTGGGAAGTTTGAATGCTTTTCATTTAAAATTAGGACGTCATCTAATTCAGTTTTAAGACAATTGCAATCACGTTCCGACTGTGATCGACAAACACTGGAGAAGTGATTCATTTTTTCGCAGATGTTACATTTCTTTCCGAATGCCGAACAGATTTCTTTCCTGAATTCATGAAAACGCCCACAATATCTACATTTCTCCGCTTTTCTCGATGTTTGGAATTTACAACTATTATAATTTTCTTGTCGCTTTGTTGACGTCAATCTGTGTTCCTTCGTGCTTGCTGTCAGTTTTCGAATGTCTTCTGAAGCAGTGAAATCTCGCATCTGCCTGCAGGCAATTTTGCTGGCCCGACAGATATCAATAGCTGCTGTTAAAGTCAACTGGCGTATTTGCAGCATCTTCTTTCTGGTGGCGTCATCTCGTATGCCGATAACTAGTTTGTCCCTCAGAATGGAATCTTCCAACGTTCCATACTCACATGTTTTGATAAGGCTTCGCAAAACTGTAAGATATGCATCAAAACTTTCGTTTTCTTCTTGAACTCTTTTGTTCAATATGTAGCGTTCATACGTAACATTGACTTCACCAACACAATATTGTTCAAATGATAAAATAACCTGATCGATGTCTTTTCTTTCGTCGTCGGACATATCAAGAGATTCGTAGACGTCGTACGCATCATTGCTTAGGCATGCTAAAAATATCGCCGTTCTTTTCGCTTTCGGTTCTCTATTGAGATCTGTCGCAATTTCATAGTTCATCCATTGAGCTTTAAAACGTTTCCAATTACTGGCAATATTCCCAACAGTCGTTAGTGCAACAGGTAAAGGAATTTGTGTCGCGGCCATCTTTCCTTCTCGAAAAGCAAGTTCACTTTTTTTTTTCGAAACGTTAGTTCACTTTTTAAAAAACTTCTGACACCATGTAACGTTTTTTAAGACGCTAAAAACGTAGTTTATTAAAATACTAAAGAACGCAATTCAGCCATAATTTAGCTCGTGCCCGGTCAATGTCAACATGGCCGCCCTCCACGTGTGCATACCAAAGATCATACAATATATTGCCTAGATATATATATAATATGAGATACGTCACAGTATGTATGTATGTATGTATGTATGTATGTATGTATGTATGTATGTATGTATGTATGTATGTATGTATGTATGTATGTATGTATGTATGTATGTATGTATGTATGTATGTATGTATGTATGTATGTATGTATGTATGTATGTATGTATGTATGTATGTATGTATGTATGTATGTATGTATGTATGTATGTATGTATGTATGTATGTATGTATGTATGTATGTATGTATGTATGTATGTATGTATGTATGTATGTATGTATGTATGTATGTATGTATGTATGTATGTATGTATGTATGTATGTATGTATGTATGTATGTATGTATGTATGTATGTATGTATGTATGTATGTATGTATGTATGTATGTATGTATGTATGTATGTATGTATGTATGTATGTATGTATGTATGTATGTATGTATGTATGTATGTATGTATGTATGTATGTATGTATGTATGTATGTATGTATGTATGTATGTATGTATGTATGTATGTATGTATGTATGTATGTATGTATGTATGTATGTATGTATGTATGTATGTATGTATGTATGTATGTATGTATGTATGTATGTATGTATGTATGTATGTATGTATGTATGTATGTATGTATGTATGTATGTATGTATGTATGTATGTATGTATGTATGTATGTATGTATGTATGTATGTATGTATGTATGTATGTATGTATGTATGTATGTATGTATGTATGTATGTATGTATGTATGTATGTATGTATGTATGTATGTATGTATGTATGTATGTATGTATGTATGTATGTATGTATGTATGTATGTATGTATGTATGTATGTATGTATGTATGTATGTATGTATGTATGTATGTATGTATGTATGTATGTATGTATGTATGTATGTATGTATGTAAGTATGTAATATTATTTATTGCATGATAATATTATCATTGTCATAATCACCATCATCATCGTTGTTGTACTCGTCCTCGTCATCATCATCATCACCATTATCATCATCATCATCATCATCATCATCATCATCATCATCATCATCATCATCATCATCATCATCATCATCATCATCATCATCATCATCATCATCATCATCATCATCATCATATGCAAATTCAAATTTACAGTTTGACATGCCTCCATCATACAATTACAGAGCTGTTATCCTGGGTGTTACTGTTTTGCATTTTTTCCTCTGCTGTCTCAGTGAGGTGAAATTTGTATATGGGCATATATATGTAAATCAGTGATTCTCAAAGTGAGCGATAACGCTCCCTGGAAAGCGGGGGAACGATACAGGGAACGATAGCAGCTACAAGGGCATTTGGGAAGCGTTCAATACAAATAGGGGGTGGCAAATTATTGTGTGAAAAAGACTACTTCCCCTGTCATAAGCTATTATTTTGGGAGAAAAATGTGTCTTAGGCTAAGGAAAATATATAGAAAAAAAACGTAAGACTAACTTCTCTTTTCCTCGGTCTTCTGCTACTAATTTAGGAGACCAAAATTTATAAGGCTCATGAAATATGTTTTTCACTTAAATAATGTTGATCTCCAGGCTGAGTTTTTTTGTTTTTGTTGTTGAAAAGGGAATGGTAGGTTTGAGAACCACTGATGTAGATAATCAAATTTATTAATTTATGGTTGCATGAATAACAGATGCATACATTTAAGACTTAAAAATGTGTATATAAATTCCTGTACTGCTCTAAGAAATTAAACGAACCCACGTGTTTCATATGCTCCTAGTGGCTGAACTTCCAACCATCACTAAATATAACAGGTCACATTACTCACATTCCGAGTCGTTGTGAACAGCAGTACATGAAAATCGACTATGATCAGTAGCGTAGCAAGATGGGATGGGAAGAAGGCAGCTTACCGCGGTCGGCACATTTTTTAGAGGCTTAACATTTAATAGGGAAGGCACTAACTCAAACCTTTGTTTGTTTGTAAAATATTATATTAAATGCATATTTATTCAATTATTAACATTTTACAACGGTTTTCTATTTTTTTCAGAAATTTTTTATAAATGAAGTTCTTCCTTGGTTTCAATTTCTGTTTTTCTCTCAATCAAGTTTGTCAAAACATGAAATTCTTGAAAAAGAATTGCAAGCTAATGAAAATTGGCCTCCAGCGACTAGAATGAATCTGAATAAATTTATGGAAAGAGAAGGTACAGCCAACATTGAACCTCAAAAAAAGAAGGTACAAAAAGGATCATTGTCATCTTGATTATAAATTTTGAGTTTTGAAAACACTTGCTTTTATTAGAGAGTTATATTTTTTCTGTGGTCCATATTTATAAGGCTGTCTTTTCTCTTCCCTTACAACTTTGGTTTTTCCATACCAGGATGTTTTTTAGCTTCAGCAAAAGTGCAATAAATTATCTTCGATTGATTGATTGATTAAATTAATATCCTTGATATCTACTTATATAATCTTCCAGCCTCACTCACTCACTTACTCAGAAATTAGGAAACTAGGAGACTCACTGTAAAACGATCACGTGGATTAATAAGCCCATCCTTATGCATTCCAAAAGTGTCAATTTCAATTCAATTCCTGTGGCTGTATTATGTTAAAAATAAGTTTTCTGTTTTTTCTCACTTGAACCCAGCCTTTTGCATCATAAAGCATCGTATTCACACCTGCACACGTACATTCAAATAAATAAACGAGCAGTTAGCAGCGTGGATTTTTTTAGAAAAAGGCTAAGAATGTTTTAGTACCTAATAGACTAATTGCTCTATGCTTTATTATTGGTTTCAAGATAGACATGTGTGTATGTAACAATGCAGGTTAAGGCTTACCTTTCGGTTGTTATGAAGATAAACATGAGTGTATAAGAGGAGTGTGAAAGCTTAACCGCTGGTTATTGTGAAACAAATAGACATGTGTTTATGTGAGTATACACATGTGTAAACTTACATGTCGATTATTGGGTTGATTATAGGAGCCAGAGTGGGTGTTATTTGATTAATTCTACACCAATAACTGTTTGGCTAGATGTTTATAAAACACAGGCGTTTGCACCGACCCAAACCTAGTTGATTATATAGATTAATTAATATAGTTTTATTTCTACCTCTACTTAGTTTTTTATTGGTAATTTTTTCATGTCCCTAGTGGATTATATAGATTAATTAATATAGTTTTATTTCTACCTCTACTTAATTTTGTATTGGTAATTTTTTCATGTCCCTTTAATTCCTTTTTAGGCAGACAAGGAAGTTGAATTAGGACAAGGAGAAACTAATTTAAGTTTTAGCTATCTTGAGGTAAATTAATGGTTGAATTGTATTATTTTATTATTAGCTTGGCGTGTATAATTTAGAAATCTAAATTTATAAATAACATGAACCGTGAATGAAACCACATTCATGGGCCTTAAGTCGTTTTCACTATTAGTTTTAATACGGTTTTTCAGTGAAATTTATTTTAATCTTTTCTTTATTTTACTTGGTATATATGCCTAGCAACAGTAGCAACAGGCTTGACAGGTTAACAGGTTTTAACTCTTATCCGATCAATCTGAAATTTTTCTCAGTAACTGACATCTTTTAAATCTAGTTGGCTTTCTATGGCAAAAAATCAACTCATCCTAGTTATAATAAAAAATGTAATGCAACAGCTGATGTGTTTGCTTAATACATGTTCAACCTCATTTGAAACGCTTTATTACTTTTAACTCAACAGCCAACATTTATACAAGAATGACTTTTATTTTTATTCTAATATTATAAAAGCATTTCTTAATTCTGACATTAAATACTATTTTGTCATCGTTTTTTAGTTTAAGTAAAAACTGTTAGCCATTTTTTTGATTTATTGATTGTCATTCTAGTTTTTCTGGAAGCCTGCTTTTACAAACCATGATATTTTTGTATATATTTTATATTTACAATAAAATAATTTAAATTTTTTTATATTAAATCTTCAGTAATTTGAACTAATTTGTAATTTCAGCCAAATGAAAACGACGAACATGGACACAACACTACCACTGTCTAAATAAAAAGTTGAACTTTTTTTAGAATTCAGCACAGATGCGCGACTTATTTTCTTGTTATAGTGTTTATTTGTTAAACATTTTGGGATTCATATGTACGTTCATTGTTAAAATGTCAATATAATTAATTTCCAATGTCTATTTGTATGTATGTTTGTACCTATTACCTATTATGTTAGAAATGAAGATGGGGAAAAGAAAAGGAAGTACTTTGGTATTTCTGACATACAGCTATCAAAGTCTTAAAACACCTAGTGTAAAGGACTACAAACTATTATAAAGAAACCAGCATTTGACACACGCTTCGCTCTTCGCCTACGAAAAAAACCTATATTGGATGTTTTTGGAAATAACAGCCTACGAAAAACACAATGTTTATTGAATGGTATCGGAAAAACAGCCTACGAAAAAAACCAAACTGTAACGGCTAATATAGAAAAAAAACTCCTACGAAAAAAAACTTTTATTGGAAAAACATCCTACGAAAAAACACAACCTTTTATGTCTGATAATGAAAAGAACCGCCTACAAAATAACCCAACCTTCAATGGCTGATATTGGGAAAACCCGCCGGTGATTTATTTATTTTCAACTTGTTTATATTGAGTTATGACGTATGCTCAAAATATATCCGCAAAGCGTCGAACTTTCCAATAATAGGAAATAAGAGGAATAATAATTGCAAAATAGTAAAATGTCGTTAATAATAATTTCATTAAATGTATCCGCAAAGCGTCGAACTTTCCAATAATAGGAATAATATTAGCAAATTATTTAATTTTCGTTAATAATAATATTATTAATAATTAAAATAAGAGGAATAATAATTGCAAAATAGTAAAATGTCGTTAATAATAATGTACAGCTTGTTTAAAATTGGCTATTTTCAAGTCAGTCCCAAGCCTGGAAAAAGGAGAAGGGACAGTTAAAAGGATCAAATATGATCTACAACAGGAAGCACTTAGGTGCTTCCTACATACAACCATTTCAGTTTTAGAACACCTTGTGTAAAGGACTATAAACTGATATAAAAATATAATAATAGAAAAATCATTTACTAAGCTAGACAATTTTCGAGCATTTATAATAATCAAAAGAACATGACCGACATGACGTTTGTAAAAGTTGTCCAGTGCCGTGGTTTCCACCAAGCTATAGCTATAAGGGGCCCAGTGGCGTAGCTAGGGGGTGCGGCCCGGCTCGGGTGTCACCCAGCTGCGATTGAAAAAAATCATACAAAAATTCCATGAAATGAAAGAGCTGCTAAAAACCTTTAAAAAAAAGTTTATACCTAATTAATATTATAACATGACCACATTGTGTGAATTAAAAAGAGAATAATATAATCTCATTTTCGCCCTATTTTATTGCGTGTCCTCTTCATTTTCCCCATTATTATTAACGTGGGCTTTTTTATCATTCGCCCTTTTGATAGCAAACCATTACCGTGGCCGGGGTGTTATCGTGAATTTTCTTCTATTTCCACAATTTTCGTGCCACACTCTACTTTAAATTGCTCTAGCCCTGGTTTTTTAATTCAGGGACGTCATTTCAGCAAAACCTTATTAGGGCAACATGTTCTGAGGGCCCACTAAATTTACAAAAATTCAACTACATCTTCCATCCAATCAAATGATTCCTCCATTCAATCAAATACATCTTCCATCCAAGCAAATACATTTTCCATCCAATCAAATATATCTTCCATTCAATCAAATACACCTTCCATCCAATCAAATACATCTTCCATCCAATCAAATACATCTTCCATTCAATCAAATACACCTTCCATCCAATCAAAGGATTCCTCCATTCAATCAAAGTTGTCTTCCATTCAATCAAAAACATCTTCCATCCAATCAAATACATCTTCCATCCAATCAAATACATCTTCAATCCAATCAAATAATTCTTCCATTCAATCAAATACATCTTCCATCCATTCAAATACACCTCCCATCCAATCAAATACATCTTCCATCCAATCAATTACATCTTCCATCCAATAAAATGATTCCTTCATTCAATAAAATGATTCCTTCATTCAATAAAATACATCTTCCATCTAATCAAATACAACTTCCATTCAATCAAATACATTTTCCATCCAATCAAATACATCTTCCATCCAATCAAATGATTTCTCTAATCAATCCAATTTTTTATCTTCCATCCAATCAAATACATCTTCCATCCAATCAAATGATTTCTCCATTCAATCCAATTTTTTATCTTCCATCCAATCAAATACATCTTCCATCCAATCAAATACATCTTCCATCCAATCAAATACAACTTCCATCCAATCAAACACATCTTCCATCCAATCAAAAACATCTTCCATCCAATCAAATAATTCCTCCATTTAATCAAATACATCTTCCATCCAATCAATTACAACTTCCATTCAATCAAATACATTTTCCATCCAATCAAATACATCTTCCATCCAATAAAATACATCTTCCATTCAATCTAATAAAATTTTCCACCCAATCAAATACATCTTCCATCCAATCAAATGACTCCTCCATTTAATCAAATTTATCTTCCATTCAATCAAATACACCTTCCATCCAATCAAATGATTCCTCCATTCAATCAAAGTTATCTTCCATTCAATCGAAAACATCTTCCATCCAATCAAATACATCTTCCATCTAATCAAAAACATCTTCAATCCAATCAAATAATTCCTCCATTCAATCAAATACATCTTTCATCCAATCAAATACACCTCCCATTCGATCAAAGACTACTTCCATCCAATCAAATACATCCTCCATCCAATCAAATGATTCCTCCATTCAATCAAATACATCTTCCATCCAATCAATTACATCTTCCATCCAATAAAATGATTCCTTCATTCAATAAAATGATTCCTTCATTCAATAAAATAAATCTTCCATTCAATCAAATACATCTTCCATCCAATCAAATACAACTTCCATTCAATCAAATACATATTCCATCCAATCAAATACATCTTCCATCCAATCAAATACATCTTCCATCTAATCAAATAATTTTTTCCTCCATCCAATTAAATACATCTTACATCCAATCAAACACGTCTTCCATCCAATCAAATACATCTTCCATCCAATCAAATACATCTTACATCCAATCAAACACGTCTTCCATCCAATCAAATACATCTTCCATCCAATCAAATACATCTTACATCCAATCAAATGATTCCTCCATTTAATCAAATAAATCTTCCATCCAATCGAATACACCTCCCATACATCTTCCATCCAATCAAATACATCCTCCATCCAATCAAATACATCTTCCATCCAATAAAATGATTCCTCCATTCAATCAAATACAACTTCCATCCAATCAAATACATCTTCCATTCAATCAAATGAATCCTCCATTCAATCTAATACATCTTACATCCAATCAAATACATCTTCCATCTAATCGAATGATTCCTCCATTCAATCAAATTTATTTTCCATCCAATCAAATACATCTTACATCCAATCAAATACATCTTCCATCCAATCAAATACATCTTCCATCCAATCAAATACATCGTACATCCAATCAAATGATTCCTCCATTTAATCAAATTTATCTTCCATTCAAATACATCTTCCATCCAATCAAATACAACTTCCATTTAATCAAAAACATATTCCATCCAATCAAATACATCTTCCATCCAATCAAATACATCTTAAATCCAATAAAATGATTCCTCCATTTAATCAAATACATCTTCCATCCAATCGAATACACCTCCCATTCATCTTCCATCCAAACAATTACATCCTCTATTTAATCAAATGATTCCTCCATTCAATCAAATACAACTTCCATCTAATAAAATACATCTTCCATCCAATCAAATGATTCCGCCATTCAATCAAATACATCTTACATCCAATCAAATACATCTTCCATCTAATCAAATACACCTCCCATACATCTTCCATCAAATCAAAGACATCCTTCAACCAATCAAATACATCTTCCATCCAATCAAATGATTCATCCATCAAATCAAATACATCTTACATCCAATCAAATACATCTTCCATCCCATCAAATACATCTTCCATCCAATCAAATACATCTTATATCCAATCAAATGATTCCTCCATTTAATCAAATTTATCTTCCATTCAAATACATCTTCCATCCAATCAAATACAACTTCCATTTAATCAAATACATATTCCATCCAATCAAATACATTTTCCATCCAATCAAATAATTCTTTTATCTAATCAAATGATTCCTCCATCCAATCAAATACATCTTCCATCCAATCAAATACATCTTCCATCCAATCAAATACATCTTACATCCAATCAAATGATTCCTCCATTTAATCAAATACATCTTCCATCTAATCGAATACACCTATCATTCATCTTCCATCCAAACAAATACATTTTCCATTTAATCAAATGATTCCTCGATTCAATCAAATACAACTTCCATCCAATCAAATACATCTTCCATCCAATCAAATGATTCCTCCATTCAATCAAATACATCTTACATCCAATCAAATACATTTTCCATCCAATCAAATACACCTCCCATACATCTTCCATCCAATCAAATACATCCTTCTTCAATCAAATACATTTTCCATCAAATCAAATGATTCCTCTATCAAATCAATTACATCTTACATCCAATCAAATACATCTTCCATCCAATCAAATACATCTTCCATCCAATCAAATACATCTTACATCCAATCAAATACACCTCCCATACATCTTTCATCCAATCAAATACATCCTTCATCCAATCAAATACATCTTCCATCCAATCAAATGATTCCTCCATTCAATCAAATACAACTTTCATTCAATCAAACACATCTTCCATCTAATCAAATGATTTCTCCATTCAATCAAATACATCTTAATTCCAATCAAATACATCTTCCATCCAATCAAATGATTCCTCCATTCAATCAAATTTATTTTCCATCCAATCAAATACATCTTCCATCCAATCAAATACATTTTCCATCCAAACAAATACATCTTCCATCCATACAAATGATTTCTCCATTTAATCAAATACATCTTCCATTCAATCAAATGCATCTTCCATCCAATCAAATACATCTTCCATCCAATCAAATACATCTTCCATTCAGTCAAATACACCTTCCATCCAATCAAATGATTCCTCCATTCAATCAAAGTTATCTTCCATTCAATCAAAAACATCTTCCATCCAATCAAATACATCTTCCATCTAATCAAAAACATCTTCAATCCAATCAAATAATTCCTCCATTCAATCAAATACATCTTTCATCCACTCAAATACACCTCCCATCCAATCAAATACATCTTCCATCCAATCAAATACATCCTCCATCCAATCAAATGATTCCTCCATTCAATCAAATACATCTTCCATCCAATAAAATGATTCCTTCATTCAATAAAATGATTCCTTCATTCAATAAAATAAATCTTCCATTCAATCAAATACATCTTCCATCCAATCAAATACAACTTCCATTAAATCGAAGACATATTCCATCCAATCAAATACATCCTTCATCCAATCAAATACATCTTCCATCCAATCAAATAATTCCTCCATCAAATCAAATACATCTTACATCCAATCAAATACATCTTACATCCAATCAAATACATCTTCCATCCAATCAAATACACCTCCCGTACATCTTCCATCCAATCAAATACATCCTTCATCCAATTAAATACATCTTCCATCCAATCAAATGGTTCCTCCATCAAATCAAATACATCTTACATCCAATCAAATACATCCTCCATCCAATCAAATGATTCCTCCATTCAATCAAATACATCTTACATCCAATCAAATACATCTTCCATCCAATCAAATGATTCCTTCATTCAAGCAAATTTATCTTCCATCCAATCAAATACATCGTCCATCCAATCAAATACATCTTCCATCCAATCAAATACACCTCCCATACATCTTCCATCCAATCAAATACATCCTTCATCCAATCAAATACATCTTCCATCCAATCAAATGATTCTTCCATTCAATCAAATACAACTTCCATTCAATCAAATACATCTTCCATCTTATCAAATGATTTCTCCATTCAATCAAATACATCTTACATCCAATCAAAAACATCTTCCATCCAAACAAATGATTCCTCCATTTAATCAAATACATCTTCCATCCAAACAAATACATCGTCCATCCAATCAAATACATCTTCCATCCAATCAAATACACCTCCCATACATCTTCCATCCAATCAAATACATCCTTCATCCAATCAAATACATCTTCCATCTTATCAAATGATTTCTCCATTCAATCAAATACATCTTACATCCAATCAAAAACATCTTCCATCCAAACAAATGATTCCTCCATTTAATCAAATACATCTTCCATCCAAACAAATACATCTTCCATCCAATCTAATGATTCCTCCATTCAATCAAATTTATTTTCCATCCAATCAAATACATCTTCCATCCAATCTAATACATCTTCCATCCAAACAAATACATCTTCCATCCAATCAAATACATCTTCCATCCAATCAAATGATTCCTTCATTTAATCAAATACATCTTACATCCAATCAAATACATCTTCCATCCAATCAATTACAACTTCCATTCAATCAAATACATTTTCCACCCAATCAAATACATCTGCCATCCAATCAAATGACTCTTCCATTTAATCAAATTTATCTTCTATTTAAATACATCTTCCATCTTATCAAATACATCTTCCATCCAATCAAATGATTCCTTCATTTAATCAAATACATCTTCCATCCAATCAAATACATCTTCCATCTAATCAAATGATTCCTCCATCCAACCAAATACATCTTACATCCAATCAAATACATCTTCCATCCAACCAAATACATCTTCCATCCAACCAAATACATCTTCCATCCAATCAAATACATCTTCCATCCAATCAAATACATCTTCCATCTAATCAAATAATTTCTTCCTCCATCCAATTAAATACATCCTACATCCAATCAAACACGTCTTTTATCCAATCAAATACATCTTCCATCAAATCAAATACATCTTACATCCAATCAAATGATTCCTCCATTTAATCAAATAAATCTTCCATCCAATCGAATACACCTCCCATACATCTTCCATCCAATTAAATACATCATCCATCCAATCAAATACATCTTCAATCCAATAAAATGATTCCTTCATTCAATCAAATACAACTTCCATCCAATCAAATACATCTTCCATCCAATCAAATACATCCTCCATCCAATCAAATGATTCCTCCATTCAATCAAATACATCTTCCATCCAATAAAATGATTCCTTCATTCAATAAAATGATTCCTTCATTCAATAAAATAAATCTTCCATTCAATCAAATACATCTTTCATTCAATCAAATACAACTTCCATTAAATCGAATACATATTCCATCCAATCAAATACATCCTTCATCCAATCAAATACATCTTCCATCCAATCAAATGATTCCTCCATCAAATCAAATACATCTTCCATCCAATCAAATACATCCTTCATCCAATCAAATACATCTTCCATCCAATCAAATGATTCCTCCATCAAATCAAATACATCTTCCATCCAATCAAATACATCCTTCATCCAATCAAATACATCTTCCATCCAATCAAATGATTCTTCCATTCAATCAAATACAACTTCCATTCAATCAAATACATCATCTATCTTATCAAATGATTTCTCCATTCAATCAAATACATCTTACATCCAATCAAAAACATCTTCCATCCAAACAAATGATTCCTCCATTTAATCAAATACATCTTCCAACCAAACAAATACATCGTCCATCCAATCAAATACATCTTCCATCCAATCAAATACACCTCCCGTACATCTTCCATCCAATCAAATACATCCTTCATCCAATTAAATACATCTTCCATCCAATCAAATGGTTCCTCCATCAAATCAAATACATCTTACATCCAATAAAATACATCCTCCATCCAATCAAATGATTCCACCATTCAATCAAATACATCTTCCATCCAATCAAATGATTCCTCCATTCAATCAAATACATTTTACATCCAATCAAATACATCTTACATCCAATCAAATACATCTTCCATCCAATCAAATGATTCCTTCATTCAAGCAAATTTATCTTCCATCCAATCAAATACATCTTCCATCCAATCAAATACATCGTCCATCCAATCAAATACATCTTCCATCTAATCAAATACACCTCCCATACATCTTCCATCCAATCAAATACATCCTTCATCCAATCAAATACATCTTCCATCCAATCAAATGATTCCTCCATTCAATCAAATACAACTTCCATTCAATCAAATACATCTTCCATCTTATCAAATGATTTCTCCATTCAATCAAATACATCTTACATCCAATTAATAACATCTTCCATCCAAACAAATGATTCCTCCATTTAATCAAATACATCTTCCATCCAAACAAATACATCGTCCATCCAATCAAATACATCTTCCATCCAATCAAATACACCTCCCATACATCTTCCATCCAATCAAATACATCCTTCATCCAATCAAATACATCTTCCATCCAATCAAATGATTCCTCCATTCAATCAAATACAACTTCCATTCAATCAAATACATCTTCCATCTTATCAAATGATTTCTCCATTCAATCAAATACATCTTACATCCAATCAAAAACATCTTCCATCCAAACAAATGATTCCCCCATTCAATCAAATACATCTTCCATCCAAACAAATACATCTTCCATCCAATCAATTAGAACTTCCATTCAATCAAATACATTTTCCATCCAATCAAATCATTCCTTCATTTAATCAAATACATTTTCCATCCAATCAAATACATCTTCCATCCAATCAATTACAACTTTTATTCAATCAAATACATTTTCCACCAAATTAAATACATCTTCCATCCAATCAAATACATCTTCAATCCAATAAAATGATTCCTTCATTCAATCAAATACAACTTCCATCCAATCAAATACATCTTCCATCCAATCAAATACATCCTCCATCCAATCAAATGATTCCTCCATTCAATCAAATACATCTTCCATCCAATAAAATGATTCCTTCATTCAATAAAATGATTACTTCATTCAATAAAATAAATCTTCCATTCAATCAAATACATCTTCCATTCAATCAAATACAACTTCCATTAAATCGAATACATATTCCATCCAATCAAATACATCTTTCATCCAATCAAATACATCTTCCATCCAATCAAATGATTCCTCCATCAAATCAAACACATCTTACATCCAACCATCAAATGATTCCTCCATTCAATCAAATACATCTTCCATCCAATCAAATACATCTTACATCCAATCAAATGATTCCTCCATTTAATCAAATAAATCTTCCATCCAATCGAATACACCTCCCATACATCTTCCATCCAATTAAATACATCATCCATCCAATCAAATACATCTTCAATCCAATAAAATGATTCCTTCATTCAATCAAATACAACTTCCATCCAATCAAATACATCTTTCATCCAATCAAATACATCCTCCATCCAATCAAATGATTCCTCCATTCAATCAAATACATCTTCCATCCAATAAAATGATTCCTTCATTCAATAAAATGATTCCTTCATTCAATAAAATAAATCTTCCATTCAATCAAATACATCTTTCATTCAATCAAATACAACTTCCATTAAATCGAATACATATTCCATCCAATCAAATACATCCTTCATCCAATCAAATACATCTTCCATCCAATCAAATGATTCCTCCATCAAATCAAATACATCTTCCATCCAATCAAATACATCCTTCATCCAATCAAATACATCTTCCATCCAATCAAATGATTCTTCCATTCAATCAAATAAAACTTCCATTCAATCAAATACATCTTCCATCTTATCAAATGATTTCTCCATTCAATCAAATACATCTTACATCCAATCAAAAACATCTTCCATCCAAACAAATGATTCCCCCATTCAATCAAATACATCTTCCATCCAAACAAATACATCTTCCATCCAATCAATTAGAACTTCCATTCAATCAAATACATTTTCCATCCAATCAAATCATTCCTTCATTTAATCAAATACATTTTCCATCCAATCAAATACATCTTCCATCCAATCAATTACAACTTTTATTCAATCAAATACATTTTCCACCAAATTAAATACATCTTCCATCCAATCAAATACATCTTCAATCCAATAAAATGATTCCTTCATTCAATCAAATACAACTTCCATCCAATCAAATACATCTTCCATCCAATCAAATACATCCTCCATCCAATCAAATGATTCCTCCATTCAATCAAATACATCTTCCATCCAATAAAATGATTCCTTCATTCAATAAAATGATTACTTCATTCAATAAAATAAATCTTCCATTCAATCAAATACATCTTCCATTCAATCAAATACAACTTCCATTAAATCGAATACATATTCCATCCAATCAAATACATCTTTCATCCAATCAAATACATCTTCCATCCAATCAAATGATTCCTCCATCAAATCAAACACATCTTACATCCAACCATCAAATGATTCCTCCATTCAATCAAATACATCTTCCATCCAATCAAATACATCTTACATCCAATCAAATGATTCCTCCATTTAATCAAATAAATCTTCCATCCAATCGAATACACCTCCCATACATCTTCCATCCAATTAAATACATCATCCATCCAATCAAATACATCTTCAATCCAATAAAATGATTCCTTCATTCAATCAAATACAACTTCCATCCAATCAAATACATCTTTCATCCAATCAAATACATCCTCCATCCAATCAAATGATTCCTCCATTCAATCAAATACATCTTCCATCCAATAAAATGATTCCTTCATTCAATAAAATGATTACTTCATTCAATAAAATAAATCTTCCATTCAATCAAATACATCTTCCATTCAATCAAATACAACTTCCATTAAATCGAATACATATTCCATCCAATCAAATACATCTTTCATCCAATCAAATACATCTTCCATCCAATCAAATGATTCCTCCATCAAATCAAACACATCTTACATCCAACCATCAAATGATTCCTCCATTCAATCAAATACATCTTCCATCCAATCAAATACATCTTACATCCAATCAAATGATTCCTCCATTTAATCAAATAAATCTTCCATCCAATCGAATACACCTCCCATACATCTTCCATCCAATTAAATACATCATCCATCCAATCAAATACATCTTCAATCCAATAAAATGATTCCTTCATTCAATCAAATACAACTTCCATCCAATCAAATACATCTTTCATCCAATCAAATACATCCTCCATCCAATCAAATGATTCCTCCATTCAATCAAATACATCTTCCATCCAATAAAATGATTCCTTCATTCAATAAAATGATTCCTTCATTCAATAAAATAAATCTTCCATTCAATCAAATACATCTTTCATTCAATCAAATACAACTTCCATTAAATCGAATACATATTCCATCCAATCAAATACATCCTTCATCCAATCAAATACATCTTCCATCCAATCAAATGATTCCTCCATCAAATCAAATACATCTTCCATCCAATCAAATACATCCTTCATCCAATCAAATACATCTTCCATCCAATCAAATGATTCTTCCATTCAATCAAATAAAACTTCCATTCAATCAAATACATCTTCCATCTTATCAAATGATTTCTCCATTCAATCAAATACATCTTACATCCAATCAAAAACATCTTCCATCCAAACAAATGATTCCTCCATTTAATCAAATACATCTTCCAACCAAACAAATACATCGTCCATCCAATCAAATACATCTTCCATCCAATCAAATACACCTCCCGTACATCTTCCATCCAATCAAATACATCCTTCATCCAATTAAATACATCTTCCATCCAATCAAATGGTTCCTCCATCAAATCAAATACATCTTACATCCAATAAAATACATCCTCCATCCAATCAAATGATTCCACCATTCAATCAAATACATCTTCCATCCAATCAAATGATTCCTCCATTCAATCAAATACATTTTACATCCAATCAAATACATCTTACATCCAATCAAATACATCTTCCATCCAATCAAATGATTCCATTCATTCAAGCAAATTTATCTTCCATCCAATCAAATACATCTTCCATCCAATCAAATACATCCTTCATCCAATCAAATACATCTTCCATCCAATCAAATGATTCCTCCATTCAATCAAATACAACTTCCATTCAATCAAATACATCTTCCATCTTATCAAATGATTTCTCCATTCAATCAAATACATCTTACATCCAATTAAATACATATTCCATCCAATCAAATAAATCTTCCATCCAATCAAATGATTCCTCCATTCAATCAAATACATCTTCCATCCAATCAAATACACTTCCCATCCAATCAAATACATCTTCCATCCAATCAAATACATCTTCCTTCAAATGAAATGATTCTTCCATTCAATAAAATACATCTTCCATCCAATCAAATACATCTTCCATCCAATCAAATACATCTTCCATTCAATCAAATACATTTTCCATTCAAAGGATTCATTTATTCAATCAAATACATCTTCCATCCCATCAAATACATCTTCCATCAAGTTAAATGATTCCTCTATTCAATCAAATTTATCTTCCATCTAATCAAATACATTTTTCATCCAATCAAATGATTCCTCCATTCAATAAAATACATCTTCCATCCAATCAAATACATCTTCCATTCAATCAAATACATTTTCCATTCAATCAAATACATCCAATCAAAGGATTTCTTTATTCAATCAAATTTATCTTCCATCTAATCAAATACATTTTTCTTCCAATCAAATGATTCCTCCATTCAATCCAATACATCTTCCATCCAATCAAATACACCCCCATCCAATCAAATACATCTTTCATCCAATCAAATACGTCTTCCATCCAATCAAATGATTCCTCCATTCAATCAAAAACATCTTCTATCCAATCAAATACATCTTCTATCCAATCAAATACATCTTCTATTCAATCAAAAACATCTTCCATCCAATCAAATGATTCCTCCATTCAATCAAATACATCTTCCATCCCATTAAATACACCTCCCATCCAATCAAAGACATCTTCCATCCAACCAAATACATCTTCCATCGAATCAAATACACCTCCTATCTAATCAAATACATCTTTCTTCCAATCAAATACATCTTCCATCCAATGAAATGATTCCTCCATTCAATAAAATTTATCTTCCATCCAATCAAATACATCTTCCATCCAATCAAATACACCTCCCATCCAATCAAATACATCTTTCATCCAATAAAATACATCTTCCATCCAATCAAATGATTCTCACATTCAATCAAATACATCTTCCATCCAATCAAATACATCTTCCATCCAATCAAATGATTCCTCCATCCAATCAAATACATCTTTCATCCAATCAAATACATTTTCCATCCAATCAAATGATTCCTCCATTCAATCAAATACATCTTCCATCCAATCAAATACATCCAATCAAATAATTCCTCTTTTCAATCAAATACATCTTCCATCTAATCAAATACATCTTCCATCCAATCAAATACATCTTCCATCCAATCAAATGATTCCTCCATTCAATCAAATACATCGTCCATCCAATCAACTACACCCCCCATCCAATCAAATACATCTTCCATCCAATCAAATACATCTTCCATCCAATCAAGTACATCTTCCTTGCAATCAAATACATCTTCCATCCAATCAAATACATCTTTCTTCTAATCAAATACATTTTCCATCCAATCAAATACAACTTCCATTCAATCAAATACCTCTTCCATCCAATCAAATACATCTCCCATCCAATCAAATACATCTTCCATCCAAACAAATGATTCCTCCATTTAATCAAGTACATCTTCCATCCAATCAAATACACCTCCCATCCAATCAAATACATCTTTCATCCAATCAAATACATCTTCCATCCAATCAAATGATTCCTCCTTTCAATCAAATACTACTTCTATCCAATCAAATACGTCTTCCATCCAATCAAATACAACTTCAATCCAATCAAATACATCTTCCATTCAATCAAATACATTTTCCATTCAATCAAAACATCCAATTAAAGGATTTCTTTATTCAATCAAATACATCTTCCATCCCATCTAATACATCTTCCATCCAATCAAATGATTCCTCTATTCAATCAAATTTATCTTCCATCTAATCAAATACATTTTTCATCCAATCAAATGATTCCTCCATTCAATCAAATACATCTTCCATCCAATCAATTACACCCCCCATCCAATTAAATACATTTTCCATCCAATCAAATACATCTTACATCCAATCAAATGATTCCTCCATTCAATCAAATACATCTTCTATTCAATCAAATACATCTTCTATCCAATCAAATACATCTTCCATCCAATCAAATACAACTTTCATTCAATCAAATACATTTAACATCCAATCGAATACATCCAATCAAATAATTCCTCTATTCAATTAAATACATCTTCTATCCAATCAAATACATCTTCCATCCTATAAAATGATTCCTCTATCCAATCAAATACATCTTTCATCCAATGAAATACATCTTCCATCCAATCAAATGATTGCTCCATTCAATCAAATACATCTTCCATCCAATCAAATGAAATATATCTTCCATCCAATCAAATGATTTCTCCATTCAATCAAATTTATCTTTCATCCAATCAAATACATCTTCCATCCAATCAAATAATTCCTCCATTCAATCAAATACTACTTCCATCCAATCAAACACACTTCCCATCCAATCAAATACATCTTCCATCCAATCAAATACATCTTCCATCCAATTAAATACATTTTCCATTCAATCAAATACATTTTCCATTCAATCAAATACATCCAATCAAAGGATTTCTTTATTTAATCAAATACATCTTCCATCCAATCAAATGATTCCTCTATTCAATCAAATTTTTCTTCCATCTAATTAAATACATTTTTATCCCAATCAAATGATTCCTCCATTCAATCAAATACATCGTCCATCCAATCAAATACACTCCCCATCCAATCAAATACATCTTCCATCCAATCAAATACATCTTCCATCCAATCAAATACATCTTCCATCCAATCAAATGATTTCTCCATTCAATCAAATGATTCCTCAATTCAATCAAATACATTTTCCATCCAATCAAATACACCTCCCATCCAATCAAATACATCATCCATCCAATCAAATAAATCTTCCATCCAATCAAATACAACTTTCATTCAATCAAATACATTTAACATCCAATCAAATACATCCAATCAAATAATTCCTCTATTCAATCAAATACATCTTCCATCCAATTAAATGATTCCTCTATCCAATCAAATACATCATTTATCCAATCAAATATATCTTCCATCCAATCAAATAATTGCTCCATTCAATCAAATACATCTTCCATCCAAACAAATAATTCCTCCATTCAATCAAATACTACTTCCTTCCAATCAAACACACTTCCCATCCAATCAAATACATCTTCCATCCAATTAAATACATCTTCCATCCAATCAAATGATTCTTCCATTCAATAAAATACATCTTCCATCCAATCAAATACATCTTCCATCCAATTAAATACATCTTCCATTCAATCAAATACATCCAATCAAAGAATTTCTTTATTCAATCAAATACATCTTCCATCCAATCAAATGATTCCTCTATTCAATCAAATTTATCTCCTATCTAATTAAATACATTTTTATCCCAATTAAATGATTCCTCCATTCAATCAAATACATCGTCCATCCAATCAAATACACCCCCCATCCAATCAAATACATCTTCCATCCAATCAAATACATCTTCCATCCAATCAAATTATTCCTCCATTCAATCAAATACATCTTCCATCCAATCAAATATACCTCCCATTAAATCAAATACATCTTCCATCCAATCAAATACATCTCCCAAACAATTAAATACAACTTCCATATAATCAAATACATTTTCCATCCAATCAAATACATCCAATCAAATAATTCCTCTTTTCAATCAAATACATCTTCCATCCAATCAAATACATCTTCCATCCAATTAAATGATTCCTTCATCCAATGAAATACAACTTTCATCCAATCAAATGATTCCTCCATTCAATCAAATACATCTTCCATCCAATCAAATATACCTCCCATTAAATCAAATACATCTTCCATCCAATCAAATACATCTCCCATCCAATTAAATACAACTTCCATATAATCAAATACATTTTCCATCCAATCAAATACATCCAATCAAATAATTCCTCTTTTCAATCAAAAACATCTTCCATCCAATCAAATACATCTTACATCCAATTAAATGATTCCTTCATCCAATGAAATACAACTTTCATCCAATCAATTACATCTTCCATCCAATCAAATGAAATATATCTTCCATCCAATCAAATGATTTCTCCATTCAATCAATTTTATCTTCTATCCAATCATATACATATTCCTTCCAATCAAATACATCTTCCATCCAATCAAATGATTCCTCCATTCAATTAAATACATCTTCCATCCAATCAAATACATCTTTCTTCTAATCAAATACATCTTCCATCCAATCAAATGATTCCTCCATTCAATAAAATACATCTTCCATCTAATCAAATACATTTTCCATCCAATCAAATACAACTTCCATTCAATCAAATACCTCTTCCATCCAATCAAATACATCTCCCATCCAATCAAATACATCTTCCATCCAATTAAATACATCTTCCATCCAATCAAATGATTCTTCCATTCAATAAAATACATCTTCCATCCAATCAAATACATCTTCCATCCAATTAAATACATCTTCCATTCAATCAAATACATCCAATCAAAGGATTTCTTTATTCAATCAAATACATCTTCCATCCAATCAAATGATTCCTCTATTCAATCAAATTTATCTCCCATCTAATTAAATACATTTTTATCCCAATCAAATGATTCCTCCATTCAATCAAATACATCGTCCATCCAATCAAATACACCCCCCATCCAATCAAATACATCTTCCATCCAATCAAATACATCTTCCATCCAATCAAATGATTCCTCCATTCAATCAAATACATCTTCCATCCAATCAAATATACCTCCCATTAAATCAAATACATCTTCCATCCAATCAAATACATTTCCCATCCAATCAAATACAACTTCCATTCAATCAAATACCTCTTCCATCCAATCAAATACATCTCCCATCCAATCAAATACATCTTCCATCCAAACAAATGATTCCTCCATTTAATCAAGTACATCTTCCATCCAATCAAATACACCTCCCATCCAATCAAATACATCTTTCATCCAATCAAATAAATCTTCCATCCAATCAAATAATTCCTCCTTTCAATCAAATACTACTTCCATCCAATCAAATACGTCTTCCATCCAATCAAATACAACTTCCATCCAATCAAATACATCTTCCATTCAATCAAATACATTTTCCATTCAATCAAAAACATCCAATTAAAGGATTTCTTTATTCAATCAAATACATCTTCCATCCCATCTAATACATCTTCCATCCAATCAAATGATTCCTCTATTCAATCAAATTTATCTTCCATCTAATCAAATACATTTTTTATACAATCAAATGATTCCTCCATTCAATCAAATACATCTTCCATCCAATCAATTACACCCCCCATCCAATTAAATACATTTTCCATCCAATCAAATACATCTTCCATCCAATCAAATGATTCCTCCATTCAATCAAATACATCTTCTATCCAATCAAATACATCTTCTATCCAATCAAATACATCTTCTATCCAATCAAAAACTTCTTCCATCCAATCATTTTTATCCCAATCAAATGATTCCTCCATTCAATCAAATACATCGTCCATCCAATCAAATACACCCCCCATCCAATCAAATACATCTTCCATCCAATCAAATACATCTTCCATCCAATCAAATGATTCCTCCATTCAATCAAATACATCTTCCATCCAATCAAATATACCTCCCATTAAATCAAATACATCTTCCATCCAATCAAATACATCTCCCATCCAATTAAATACAACTTCCATATAATCAAATACATTTTCCATCCAATCAAATACATCCAATCAAATAATTCCTCTTTTCAATCAAATACATCTTCCATCCAATCAAATACATCTTCCATCCAATTAAATGATTCCTTCATCCAATGAAATACAACTTTCATCCAATCAATTACATCTTCCATCCAATCAAATGAAATATATCTTCCATCCAATCAAATGATTTCTCCATTCATTCAATTTTATCTTCCATCCAATCATATACATATTCCTTCCAATCAAATACATCTTCCATCCAATCAAATGATTCCTCCATTCAATTAAATACATCTTCCATCCAGTCAAATACATCTTTTTTCTAATCAAATACATCTTCCATCCAATCAAATGATTCCTCCATTCAATAAAATACATCTTCCATCCAATCAAATACACCTCCCAGCCAATCAAATACATCTTCCATCCAATCAAATAAATTTTCCATCCAATCAAATACAACTTTCATTCAATCAAATACATTTAACATCCAATCAAATACATCCAATCAAATAATTCCTCTATTCAATCAAATACATCTTTCATCCAATCAAATACATCTTCCATCCAATCAAATGATTCTTCCATTCAATAAAATACATCTTCCATCCAATCAAATACATCTTCCATTCAATCAAATATATTTTCCATTCAATCAAATACATCCAATCAAAGGATTTCTTTATTCAATCAAATACATCTTCCATCCAATCAAATGATTCCTCTATTCAATCAAATTTATCTTCCATCTAATTAAATACATTTTTATCCCAATCAAATGATTCCTCCATTCAATCAAATACATCGTCCATCCAATCAAATACACTCCCCATTCAATCAAATACATCTTCCATCCAATCAAATACATCTTCCATCCAATCAAATGATTTCTCCATTCAATCAAATGATTCCACAATTCAATCAAATACATTTTCCATCCAATCAAATACACCTCCCATCCAATCAAATACATCATCCATCCAATCAAATAAATCTTCCATCCAATCAAATACAACTTTCATTCAATCAAATACATTTAACATCCAATCAAATACATCCAATCAAATAATTCCTCTATTCAATCAAATACATCTTCCATCCAATCAAATACATCTTCCATCCAATTAAATGATTCCTCTATCCAATCAAATACATCTTTTATCCAATCAAATATATCTTCCATTCAATCAAATTTATCTTTCATCCAATCAAATACATCTTCCATCCAATCAAATAATTCCTCCATTCAATCAAATACTACTTCCATCCAATCAAACACACTTCCCATCCAATCAAATACATCTTCCATCCAATCAAATACATCTTCCATCCAATTAAATACATCTTCCATCCAATCAAATACAATTTTCATTCAATCAAAAACATTTAACATCCAATCGAAAACATCCAATCAAATAATTCCTCTATTCAATTAAATACATCTTCCTTCCAATCAAATACATCTTCCATCCTATAAAATGATTCCTCTATCCAATCAAATACATCTTTCATCCAATCAAATACATCTTCCATCCAATCAAATGATTGCTCCATTCAATCAAATACATCTTCCATCCAATCAAATGAAATATATCTTCCATCCAATCAAATGATTTCTCCATTCAATCAAATTTATCTTTCATCCAATCAAATACATCTTCCATCCAATCAAATAATTCCTCCATTCAATCAAATACTACTTCCATCCAATCAAATACATCTTCCATCCAATCAAATACATCTTCCATCCAATTAAATACATCTTCCATTCAATCAAATACATTTTCCATTCAATCAAATACATCCAATCAAAGGATTTCTTTATTCAATCAAATACATCTTCCATCCAATCAAATGATTCCTCTATTCAATCAAATTTTTCTTCCATCTAATTAAATACATTTTTATCCCAATCAAATGATTCCTCCATTCAATCAAATACATCGTCCATCCAATCAAATACACTCCCCATCCAATCAAATACATCTTCCATCCAATCAAATACATCTTCCATCCAATCAAATGATTTCTCCATTCAATCAAATGATTCCTCAATTCAATCAAATACATTTTTTATCCAATCAAATACACCTCTCATCTAATCAAATACATCATCCATCCAATCAAATAAATCTTCCATCCAATCAAATACAACTTTCATTCAATCAAATACATTTAACATCCAATCAAATACATCCAATCAAATAATTCCTCTATTCAATCAAATACATCTTCCATCCAATTAAATGATTCCTCTATCCAATCAAATACATCTTTTATCCAATCAAATATATCTTCCATCCAATCAAATGATTGCTCCATTCAATCAAATACATCTTCCATCCAAACAAATAATTCCTCCATTCAATCAAATACTACTTCCTTCCAATCAAACACACTTCCCATCCAATCAAATACATCTTCCATCCAATTAAATACATCTTCCATCCAATCAAATGATTCTTCCATTCAATAAAATACATCTTCCATCCAATCAAATACATCTTCCATCCAATAAATACATTTTCCATTCAATCAAATACATCCAATCAAAGGATTTCTTTATTCAATCAAATACATCTTCTATCCAATCAAATGATTCCTCTATTCAATCAAATTTATCTCCCATCTAATTAAATACATTTTTATCCCAATCAAATGATTCCTCCATTCAATCAAATACATCGTCCATCCAATCAAATACACCCCCCATCCAATCAAATACATCTTCCATCCAATCAAATACATCTTCCATCCAATCAAATGATTCCTCCATTCAATCAAATACATCTTCCATCCAATCAAATATACCTCCCATTAAATCAAATACATCTTCCATCCAATCAAATACATCTCCCATCCAATTAAATACAACTTCCATATAATCAAATACATTTTCCATCCAATCAAATACATCCAATCAAATAATTCCTCTTTTCAATCAAATACATCTTCCATCCAATCAAATACATCTTCCATCCAATTAAATGATTCCTTCATCCAATGAAATACAACTTTCATCCAATCAATTACATCTTCCATCCAATCAAATGAAATATATCTTCCATCCAATCAAATGATTTCTCCATTCAATCAATTTTATCTTCCATCCAATCATATACATATTCCTTCCAATCAAATACATCTTCCATCCAATCAAATGATTCCTCCATTCAATTAAATACATCTTCCATCCAATCAAATACATCTTTCTTCTAATCAAATACATCTTCCATCCAATCAAATGATTCCTCCATTCAATAAAATACATCTTCCATCTAATCAAATACATTTTCCATCCAATCAAATACAACTTCCATTCAATCAAATACCTCTTCCATCCAATCAAATACATCTCCCATCCAATCAAATACATCTTCCATCCAAAAATATGATTCCTCCATTTAATTAAGTACATCTTCCATCCAATCAAATACACCTCCCATCCAATCAAATACATCTTTCATCCAATCAAATAAATCTTCCATCCAATCAAATGATTCCTCCTTTCAATCAAATACTACTTCCATCCAATCAAATACGTCTTTCATCCAATCAAATACAACTTCCATCCAATCAAATACATCTTCCATTCAATCAAATACATTTTCCATTCAATCAAAAACATCCAATTAAAGGATTTCTTTATTCAATCAAATACATCTTCCATCCCATCTAATACATCTTCCATCCAATCAAATGATTCCTCTATTCAATAAAATTTATCTTCCATCTAATCAAATACATTTTTTATCCAATCAAATGATTCCTCCATTCAATCAAATACATCTTCCATCCAATCAATTACACCCCCCATCCAATTAAATACATTTTCCATCCAATCAAATACATCTTCCATCCAATCAAATGATTCCTCCATTCAATCAAATACATCTTCTATCCAATCAAATACATCTTCTATCCAATCAAAAACATCTTCCATCCAATCAAATGATTCCTCCATTCAATCAAATACATCTTCCATCCAATCAAATACACCTCCCATCTAATTAAATACATCTTCCATCCAATCAAATACATCTCTCATCCAATCAAATACAACTTCCATTCAATCAAATACATTTTTCATCCAATCAAATACATCCAATCAAATAATTCCTCTATTCAATCAAATACATCTTCCATCCAATCAAATACATCTTCCATCCAACTAAATGATTCCTTCATTTAATCAAATACATCTTTCATCAAATGAAATACATCTTCCATCCAATCAAATGATTTCTCCATTCAATCAAATACATCTTTCATCCAATCAAATACATCTTCCATCCAATCAAATGAAATATATCTTCCATCCAATCAAATGAAATATATCTTCCATCCAATCAAATGATTTCTCCATTCAATCAAATGATTTCTCCATTCAATCAAATTTATCTTCCATCCAATCATATACATATTCCATCCAATCAAATACATCTTCCATCCAATCAAATGATGCCTCTATTCAATCCAATACATCTTCCATCAAATCAAATACACCTCCCATCCAATCAAATACATCTTTCTTCCAATCAAATACATCTTCCATCCAATCAAATGATTTATCCATTCAATAAAATACATCTTCCATCCAATCAAATACATCTTCCATCAAATCAAATACAACTTCCATTCATTCAAATACATCTTCCATCCAATCAAATACATCTCCCATCCAATCAAATACATCTTCCATCCAATCAAATAATTCCTCCATTCAATCAAGTACATCTTCCATGCAATCAAATACACCTCCCATCCAATCAAATACATCTTCCATCCAATCCAATACATCTTCCACATAATCAGATGATTCCTCAATTCAATCAAATACATCTTCCATCTAATCAAATACATCTTCTATATAATCAAATGATTCTTCCGTTCAATCAAATACATTTTCCATCCAATTAAATACACCTCCCATCTAATCAAATACATCTTCCATCCAATCAAACCCATTTCCCAATCAGTTAAATATATCCATCCAATTAAATACATCTTCACCCAATGAAATACATCTTCCATCCAATCAAATGATTCCTCCATTCAATCAAATACATCTTCCATCCAATCAAATACATCTTCCATCCAATTAAATAAAATACATCTTCCATCCAATCAAATGATTTCTCCATTCAATTAAATTTACCTTCATCCAATCAAATACATATTCCATCTAATCAAATACATCTTCCATCCAATCAAATGATTCCTCCATTCAATCAAATACATCTTCCATCCAATCAAATACACTTCCATCCAATCAAATACAACTTCCATTCAATCAAAAACATCCAATTAAAGGATTTCTTTATTCAATCAAATACATCTTCCATCCCATCTAATACATCTTCCATCCAATCAAATGATTCCTCTATTCAATCAAATTTATCTTCCATCTAATCAAATACATTTTTCATCCAATCAAATGATTCCTCCATTCAATCAAATACATCTTCTATCCAATCAAATACATCTTCTATCCAATCAAATACATCTTCTATCCAATCAAAAACATCTTCCATCCAATCAAATGATTCCTCCATTCAATCAAATACATCTTCCATCCAATCAAATACACCTCCCATCTAATCAAATACATCTTCCATCCAATCAAATACATCTCTCATCCAATCAAATACAACTTCCATTCAATCAAATACATTTTTCATCCAATCAAATAATTCCTCTATTCAATCAAATACATCTTCCATCCAATCAAATACATCTTCCATCCAATCAAATACATCTTCCATCCAACTAAATGATTCCTTCATCCAGTCAAATACATCTCTCATCCAATCAAATACAACTTCCATTCAATCAAATACATTTTTCATCCAATCAAATGATTTCTCCATTCAATCAAATACATCTTCCATCCAATCAAATACATCTTCCATCCAATCAAATGAAATATATCTTCCATCCAATCAAATGAAATATATCTTCCATCCAATCAAATGATTTCTCCATTCAATCAAATTTATCTTCCATCCAATCATATACATATTCCATCCAATCAAATACCTCTTCCATCCAATCAAATGATGCCTCCATTCAATCCAATACATCTTCCATCAAATCAAATACACCTCCCATCCAATCAAATACATCTTTCTTCCAATCAAATACATCTTCCATCCAATCAAATGATTCCTCCATTCAATAAAATACATCTTCCATCCAATCAAATACATCTTCCATCAAATCAAATACAACTTCCATTCAATCAAATACATCTTCCATGCAATCAAATACGCCTCCCATCCAATCAAATACATCTTTCATCCAATCAAATACATCTTCCATCCAATCAAATGATTCTTCTATTCAATCAAATACATCTTCCATCTAATCAAATACATCTTCCAACCAATCAAATGATTCCTCCAATCAATCAAATTTATCTTCCATCCAATCAATTACACCCCCCATCCAATTAAATACATTTTCCATCCAATCAAATACATCTTCCATCCAATCAAATGATTCCTCCATTCAATCAAATACATCTTCTATCCAATCAAATACATCTTCTATCCAATCAAATACATCTTCTATCCAATCAAATGATTCCTCCATTCAATCAAATACATCTTCCATCCAATCAAATACACCTCCCATCTAATCAAATACATCTTCCATCCAATCAAATACATCTCTCATCCAATCAAATGATTCCTCCATTCAATCAAATACATCGTCCATCCAATCAAATACACCCCCCATCCAATCAAATACACCTTCCATTCAATCAAATACATTTTTCATCCAATCAAATACATCCAATCAAATAATTTCTCTATTCAATCAAATACATCTTCCATCCAATCAAATACATCTTCCATCCAATCAAATACATCTTCCATCCAATCAAATGATTCCTTCATCCAATCAAATACATCTTTCATCAAATCAAATACATCTTCCATCCAATCAAATACATCTTTCTTCCAATCAAATACATCTTCCATCCAGTCAAATGATTCCTCCATTCAATAGAATACATCTTCCATCCAATCAAATACATCTTCCATCAAATCAAATACATCTCCCATCCAATCAAATACATCTTCCATCCAATCAAATAATTCCTCCATTCAATCAAGTACATCTTCCATGCAATCAAATACACCTCCCATCCAATCAAATACATCTTTCATCCAATCAAATACATCTTCCATCCAATCAAATGATTCTTCTATTCAATCAAATACATCTTCCATCCAATCAAATACATCTTCCAACCAATCAAATGATTCCTCCAATCAATCAAATTTATCTTCCATCCAATCAAATACATCTTCCATCCAATTAAATGATTCCTCCATCCAATCAAATACATCTTTCATCCAATCAAATACATCTTCCATCCAATCAAATGATTCCTCCATTCAATCAAATACATCTTCCATCCAATCAAATACACCCCCCCATCCAATCAAATACATCTTCCATCCAATCTAATACATCTTCCACATAATCAAATGATTCCTCAATTCAATCAAATACATCTTCCATCTAATCAAATACATCTTCTATATAATCAAATGATTCTTCCGTTCAATCAAATACATTTTCCATCCAATCAAATACACCTCCCATCTAATCAAAAACATCTTCCATCCAATCAAACCCATTTCCCAATCAGTTAAATATATCCATCCAATTAAATACATCTTCAACCCAATGAAATACATCTTCCATCCAATCAAATGATTCCTCCATTCAATCAAATACATCTTCCATCCAATCAAATACATCTTCCATCTAATTAAATAAAATACATCTTCCATCCAATCAAATGATTTCTCCATTCAATTAAATTTATCTTCCATCCAATCAAATACATATTCCATCTTATCAAATACATCTTCCATCCAATCAAATGATTCCTCCATTCAATCATATACATCGTCCATCCAATCAAATACACTTCCCATCCAATCAAATACATCTTCCATCCAATCAAATACATCTTCCAATAAATCAAATGATTCCTCCATTCAATAAAATACATCTTCCATCCAATCAAATACATCTTCCATCCAATCAAATACAACTTCCATTCAATCAAATACATTTTCTATTCAATCAAATGATTCCTCTATTCAATCAAATACATCTTCTATCCCATCAAATACATCTTCCATCCAATCAAATGATTCCTCTATTCAATCAAATTTATCTTCCATCCAATCAAATACATCTTCCATCCAATCAAATGATTCCTCCATTCAATCAAATACATCTTCCATCCAATCAAATACACCCCCTCATCCAATCAAATACATCTTCCATCCAATCCAATACATCTTCCATTCAATCAAATGATTCCTCAATTCAATCAAATACATCTTCCATCCAATCAAATACATCTTCTATATAATCAAATGATTCTTCCATTCAATCAAATACATTTTCCATCCAATCAAATACACCTCCCATCTAATCAAATACATCTTCCATCCAATCAAACCCATTTCCAAATCAGTTAAATATATCCATCCAATTAAAAACATCTTCAACCCAATGAAATACACTTTCCATCCAATCAAATGATTCCTCCATTCAATAAAATACATCTTCCATCCAATCAAATACATCTTCCATCCAATCAAATACAACTTCCATTCAATCAAATACATCTTCCATCCAATCAAATACATCTCCCATCCAATCAAATACATCTTCCATCCAATCAAATAATTCCTCCATTCAATCAAGTACATCTTCCTTGCAATCAAATACACCTCCCATCCAATCAAATACATCTTTCATCCAATCAAATACATCTTCCATCCAATCAAATGATTCTTCCATTCAATCAAATACATCTTCCATCCAATCAAATACATCTTCCATCCAATCAAATGATTCCTCCAATCAATCAAATTTATCTTCCATCCAATCAAATACATCTTCCATCCAATTAAATGATTCCTCCATCCAATCAAATACATCTTTCATCCAATCAAATACATCTTCCATCCAATCAAATGATTCCTCCATTCATACAAATACATCTTCCATCCAATCAAATACACCCCCCCATCCAATCAAATACATCTTCCATCCAATCCAATACATCTTCCACATAATCAAATGATTCCTCAATTCAATAAAATACTTCTTCCATCCAATCAAATACATCTTCTATATAATCAAATGATTCTTCCGTTCAATCAAATACATTTTCCATCCACTTAAATACAACTTCCATTCAATCAAATACATTTTCTATTCAATCAAATACATCCAATCAAATGATTCCTTTATTCAATCAAATACATCTTCTATCCCATCAAATACATCTTCCATCCAATCAAATGATTACTCTATTCAATCAAATTTATCTCCCATCCAATCAAATACATCTTCCATCCAAACAAATGATTCCTCCATTTAATCAAGTACATCTTCCATCCAATCAAATACACCTCCCATCCAATCAAATACATCTTTCATCCAATCAAATACATCTTCCATCCAATCAAATGATTTCTCCATTCAATCAAATACTACTTCCATCCAATCAAATACATCTTCCATCCAATCAAATACAACTTCCATCCAATCAAATACATCTTCCATTCAATCAAATACATTTTCCATTCAATCAAATACATCCAATCAAAGGATTTCTTTATTCAATCAAACACATCTTCCATGCCATCTAATACATCTTCCATCGAATCAAATGATTCCTCTATTCAATCAAATTTATCTTCCATCTAATCAAATACATTTTTCATCCAATCAAATGATTCCTCCATTCAATCAAATACATGTTCCATCCAATCAATTACACCCCCCATCCAATCAAATACATCTTCCATCCAATCAAATACATCTTCCATCCAATCAAATGATTCCTCCATTCAATCAAATACATCTTCTATCCAATCAAATACATCTTCTATTCAATCAAATACATCTTCTATCCAATCAAAAACATCTTCCATCCAATCAAATGATTCCTCCATTCAATCAAATACATCTTCCATCCAATCAAATACACCTCCCATCCAATGAAATACATCTTCCATCCAATCAAATACATCTCTCATCCAATCAAATACAACTTCCATTCAATCAAATACATTTTCCATCCAATCAAATACATCCAATCAAATAATTCCTCCATTCAATCAAATACATCTTCCATTCAATCAAATACATCTTCCATCCAACTAAATGATTCCTTCATCCAATCAAATACATCTTTCATCAAATCAAATACATCTTCCATCCAATTAAATGATTTCTCCATTCAATCAAATACATCTTCCATCCAATCAAATACATCTTCCATCCAATCAAATGAAATATATCTTCCATCCAATCAAATGATTTCTCCATTCAATCAAATTTATCTTCCATCCAATCATATACATATTCCATCCAATCAAATACATCTTCCATCCAATCAAATGATCCCTCCATTTAATCAAATACATCTTCCATCAAATCAAATACACCTCCCATCCAATCAAATACATCTTTCTTCCAATCAAATACATCTTCCATCCAATCAAATGATTCCTCCATTCAATAAAATACATCTTCCATCCAATCAAATAATTCTTCCATCCAATCAAATACAACTTCCATTCATTTAAATACATCTTCCATCCAATCAAATATATGATTTAGTATTTACCAGTTGGCATTAGTTGGAAAAATTTGTGAAAAAAGTAGTGGGCAGGGGTGTGATTTATAATTTTATTGAGTTGAAAGCACTACTTATGATAGGTGATATTGATACACTTTCGGAAAAATAGTGATTTAAAGTTTTTTTTCAAGGCATCTCAAATTTTCACAATTTTGCGTTTTGAAACTTCTGATTGCCAAGTGGTAAATTTACATATAAGCCGAGAATTAAGCCACCGCCGGCCGCAAAAGTCTCGGCTCGCCGTTAATTAGGCCGCAAAACGTGCTAAGCCAGCCGTGAAACGATTACTAAGTCTACATGCGAACGCATTACTGCTGCATCACCAGCCCATGAAGTCATAGTCCCAAACAATCCAGCCCATAGCAGAAAAAACTACTCTATGCAATTGTCCTGCCAATTTCTATAATCCCAATTATTGTTTTACCTGTTCTGACAAACTTAATTTTCAATTGCATCATCTGAAAGTCTTAGAACAAAAAGAACATAATTTTTACGATCTGATTTCTATAAAACGCCATGTCGTTGTTGTACCGGTTTTGATTAGCTTTATTTCCCAAAACTTTATACATCTCAGCGATGTACTTTACTGCACGACTGTCAACTTTTGCCCACTAGCAGGACACAGCATCCATCTTCTTTCATGCCTGCATCTAGCATATTACAAAAAAAAGGTCCATTATACATCGGCAGAAATCGATCTTTGGGTTTGTACTTAAGCTTTCCCTAAATAGGACATCGGACAGCACCAACCGAATAACTTCCCAAGTGCAGCATTGCCGCACGAAATTTTGTCTTTGCCTTAAAGCAATATAAATAAGGCTACACACTCATCCAACAGTTCATGAAAACAATGCAATCATGGGATTTAATACAAACAAAAATTAAAGAAAAAAAATTGTATTAACCACACGAAACTAGACGGAATTTATGACTTGAAAAAACTAAAAAAATAAAACACAGGAATTAACATCAAAATTATTATTAAAGGGCACCAAAGAAATAACTCAAAGCAGTCATGATCCATACTAAACTTCAAACAAGTCAAAACAAAGTTGCACCATTGATTTACACATCAATGAATCATGGACACAAACATACATCTCAGCCGATACAAAGTGCACAATAACCTAACTTGCTTAAAATTCACTTTCTCTCTTCTCTGGATACTCAAATCGCTTTAAAAACGATCTCAACTCTTAAACATTTTCTTCAAAAACAAATACTTTCTCGATATACAAACAACGTCAACAAAAAATTAGACGCAAATTGATTCCGAAAATTGCATCTAAAAGCAAGCTTAATAACTGAAGAGGTGATAGAAACAACATAGCGACATCCCTCCTTATTTGCCAGGAAATGTTTCTTCTGAGAGTACACATTACATATCTTAGTCGTCCGGATATAAAGAAAAATGTACTCCTAAAACAAAACAGTTACTTCACATACAGAAACCTTTTTCTGATTTTTAATTGAAAACTTGATGTGATATGGACAACATAGCATCGTGATGAAGATTTCTAACATTCAGTTCAAGTGAAAACCCTTTTCCTTTGTAGCTGCTAGCAAGCGTTCCCTTAGAATTTCCTCCGACGAATACTCCGGTAACTTGAGATAATGAACGCAGGTGTTGACAGAAGGATAAGCGCTATCGTCACAATCGACCTTCCTCACGACCGTCAGCCGGGGTTGAAGATTCGAAAGACCCCCCGGTGGAAGGGACGAACAGCCCGTAGCGAATTGTAGGAAAGATTTTCTTTCATCACCGTTCATTTCAATCAAAACGTTTATCAATCTTTGGAAGCCAGGACTGTAATAATTTACAAAATACAAAAAAAATCAGCACACAGCAGATTAATATCACTGAAGTATTAATAATATTACTACTAATTCCCAACCTTTCCTTTGTGTAACCGAGCTTCGGCTCTGTGTAGCTGAGGAAATCCTCTCTGGTCCACTGCGGGAACTGTTCTCCGCATAAAATCGTTTGCAGTTCAGTCGGGTTGAAGAGGAGCAGTTTTTGCATCGGAAACACAATGTCGAATCCAGCTGTAAAATTTCATCCAAAATATTATACATTGACAATTTAATAACGCACTTTTGTTAAGTCATTCTGCAACAGCACTAAGTCGTCACTCCTGCAGTACAATTACATCAACAGTCCTGGAAATTGTCCGGGAACATGAAAATTATATATAACCTGCAGTACTCATTTCACATTCGCAAAAAAGAAGAGAAAGAATGGCCTAGCCCTTTATTAAATATCCACACAAATTCTAACCTCTCAGTGCTTCCATCTGTTTCTTAATGCCGGTTGTAAGACAAAAATCAATTACCAACTCCACATATTCTGATATGTTTTCAATGGTAACATGCTGAAAACATTTTAAATGACATTAATGAGGCAATTTAAACAAGAAAAATAATAAGAAACTGAAATAAAATTTCCTCAATAATAACCTCATGTTCTCCATTAGCTTTCAACTCATAAGAACTATAACCATAAATACTTGATGACGGATTGAAGATGAACGTTAATCTGAGTTAATCAACAACATAAATACAATTAAAAATAATCACCACCATTTTTCAACCAGAGATTTATTTCAAAAATGATTAAAATAGCAAATGCGATCAAAATAGAAATAATAATTAAATTTAAAACATTACCTTGCACTATAAAATGAACACATTGAAATTAAATATATATATCAGCTGTAACAAGAGCTTACTCAAGATCTTCAATCTTTGTATTATGTCCATCATCAAGGGTCAATTTCGAAATGAGAGATTGTTTTTCTTCAGTAGACAGTGTGCTGTCTGCCAATATATCTTGCTTCTTTTTCGAAAGTGTGATGAGCTGATCCAAAAACTTAGCCCTAAAATAAATAAAAACTTCAAAATTAATCAAATATTGGACAACAAACGAATAAATTTCTATCGTATTGGATGATTCGATGAATTTCTACGTCTCATTGAACAAATCCAATTCCCAATTGAACGCAAACAAACCTGTACGGATCAACAGCTTTGAAATCCTCCATCGAAAGTAGACCTTTGAACCACGGACAGATTTCTGTCCTACCAGCAGTAACCTCTGGCTCCATCATCTCCACGTGTGTAGTAAAGTTGTTGCTTTCAGTTGGCGTGAGATCGTCATCAAATGCATCGCTCGTGCAAGCTGAATTCAAAGGCAGAAGAGATGGTGCTGCTGCTGATGATGATTGCTGTTGATCAGAGTCCTTTGTGCCAATTTGTAGAGTGTTTTTGGACACGTTTGAAACTGAAGTTTGTACATTCTCTACTTGAAGGTCTGGTTTTAATGCTCCTTTTGTACATTCTGTAATTTCATCGATCTCGCCGGTGGTGCCGTTATCCGACTTAGAAGCTGGAAGCGGTGACAAATCCCCGTAAAGAGCATGCCCCATGCACAGCATCTTTAAGAACGATCTCGAGAAAGGCATGTCTACAATCCTCCCGTCCTGAATGCACTTAGCAAGAAAGGTACCGAGGAAGTGAAACAGGCTTTCAACTCTGATCATATCATCCGAATCTTGTGGCAGAGGTGCCGGAAAAAGACCAGAACTTCTCTGCACGTAATAACCCGCTGGTTTAACTCCGCGACCAATGTCAACCTGAAACATGCATCCAGGACAAGTTATTGGATATTATGCATAGGAATTCAAATTAATAAGTCAACAAATATAATACCTCTCTTTCTAGATCTCTGTGAAGATCATCATCATCACAAAGCCACAGTCCAATTGTTTTCCTCTGCAGTTCCGCTGCAACTAATGCATAAAACTCAAGAGATGGCCCTAGACCAGTTCCTTCTTCCCCTTTGAATTCAATCTGTTAAAATTGTCAGATGGAGTTGTATTTCAAACAACTCAAATAATGAATGAAAATAACAAATTTTAATAAACTATTAACAAAACCTTTAAAATGTCAAAACATTAACTTTGAAACACAATCTGATATAATATAACGTAAATAGTAATAAAACTGTTTTTAATCAAAATTCCATTGTGAATATGAGGTACCTCAAGTATGGACTTTCTCTGTGCATGACATTTCATGACTTGTACTGCCCATTGCATGAGCGAATCATCTCGCGGGACAGAAACTCTTTCGTGCTTCAGACGACCGACCCTGAAGTCCTGACTGTCATCTCTCCTTAAACCTCCTCTGCTTCTATCTAACTGTGATTCTCTCTTGTTCTGAAGCCAAACAATGGCTCTGAAAAAAGCGAAAAGTAGAAATATATGGAGCAGCTTATTTTGAGCCATAAGAGCAAAGAAAACTATTAGAACTCTTACATATACAAAATATACTAAGAATGTCAAATGAGATATTAAATATATCTTTCATGAAATCCAGAAAATACATATTCCATCCAACCAAATACATCCTCCATCCAATCAAATACATCTTCCATCCAATCAAACACATTTCCCATTCAGTCAAATATATCTTCCATCCAATCAAACCCATTTCCCATTCAGTTAAATATATCATCCATCCAATTAAATACATCTACTACTCAATGAAATATACCTTCCATCTAATCAAATACATCTTCCAATCAAATACATCCTCCATCCAATCAAAGACATCTTCCATCCAATCAAATACATCTTCCATCCATCAAATACATCTTCCATCCAATCAAATACACCTCCCATCCAATCAAATACATCTTCCATCCATCAAATACATCTTCCATTCAATCAAATACATTTTCTATCCAATCAAATACACCTTCCATCCAATCAAATACATCTTTCATCCAATCAAATACATCTTCCATCCAATCAAATACATCTTCCATCGAATCAAATACATCTTCCATTGAATCAAATACATCTTCCATCGAATCAAATACATCTTCCATCGAATCAAATACATCTTCCATCGAATCAAATACATCTTCCATCGAATCAAATACATCTTCCATCCAATCAAATGATTCCTCCATTCAATCAAACGATTCTTCCATCCAATCAAATACATATTTCATTAAATAAAGTTTATTTTCCAACAGATTTACGAAGAAAAAATACCACAACACGAACCTCGACGTTCCGAATGCAGTACAAGAGAAGAACATGAGCCTCGTATCGAATGAGAATAACATCTGGTAGAAAGTTGTTAATTTTTCACACCAATCAGGAAGAGCACCACTCGCTAACACCAACGAATCCTTTAATTATAATCATCGAGCTATTTTATTATTTATAGTTAAATGCAAATAATAGAAAAAATTATAAAACATAAAACAAATTAAATTAATGAATACAAAACTGTATTCTAATGAAATTAAAATAAAATAATTAAATCAAATATATATACCTGAACCTGTTGTACCAATTTGTTTGTAATTTTTTTACTGTTAAAATCTTCAACAACAATCTGAGGAGGAACATCTGACTTTGAATCAACAACTGCTGGAGTAAAAAAAAAAACTTCTTCAAAAACCAACTACAAATAAAACAAAGGTAAAGCTCTTAAAACCATGTTTCCTCGACCAATTTTAAATACAACTCTGACAGTACTGGTCTTCGTTTGTTCATAGAAGAACAAAATACCCCTGTACTATTCTGTCCTGAACATGCCAAGATTTTTTACTACACTATAATAGCGTGGGCATATATAATAACAATGTTATTATAGTTGCAGACAAAACGTTATTTGACAAAATGCTTCAGAACAAAATGTTGCAGATCTCATCAATTATTTCTCCTTCAGTTTAAAATATTGTTGCATTTGAAGCTATTTTTTACACCTAAATTATACACAAACCAACATATTATTGCCAAAGACTACAAAAGACAATTAATTCAACCCATCTAAAAAAAAAAAAACAAACAAATTTATCTAAACCATGAAAATCTGTAAACTAAATAAATTTTGAAAGAAAAAAAGCCAGGTAAGTAAGCCTACCTGGAGTATCTTTGAAATGACTATCAAAAGAAATGGAATAGAGAAGCTTCAAGAGAAAGAGAACATCATCGACGGAGCAGGAAGTTCCAGACGAAGAATGATCGACTCGTCCATCCAGGTTTGCCGGCTGTGAAGGTCGAGAAGAAGGTTGATGTGGTTGTGGTACTGGTGGTAGTGGATTGATTTCCAAGAAGTTCTAAAAGAGATATTGTTTGAAAAAAAATATTTTAATAAAAAAAATTGTTATAAAAAGAATTATTTTAATTAATAAAACATTTAAATTTTAATATTGTATTAAATATTATATATATATATATATATATATATATATATATAAATATATATATATATATATATATATATATTAAATTTAAATATTTAAATAAAATACTTTTTTTCATTGAAATAATTTTTTATAACAATTTTTTTTTTTAAATTTATTTAAATTAAATATTTTATTTCATACAGCAGAAGTGAGCTTATAGTTTTGTCTGTAAAAATACAAGCCAACAATAAAACAATCCTAGAATTTGAATTATTTATTACATTATTTAATAATTTTTTTAATATTTATTACTTATTTTATCACAACTTGTCTTGATTTAATATTCTTCAACAACTATACTGATAAACCACATCTTGATTAAATATGTTTTAACCACTATATTGATACACCATGCCTTGATTAAATATCTTTTAACCATTACATTGATACAACATGTCTTGATTAAACATTCTTCAACCACATTATTTACGAACCAGTTTAAAACATCAAAATAAAAACAAAAAGCTAAAAAAAAACTTAGACGTAAATCAAACCATGGTGGTAAGATAAGCAATCATGCTGAAATAAATTTTTATATAAGAAATAACAAAAACTACTAAATCTACATCATAACAACTAAAAAATAGAACAAAACTAAAATTAAAAGCTAAGATGTAAGTTGCTAGAATAAAGTTAGATGTTATTTGTATTCATCATTATCAGGAATATAAGTAAATTGAATTAATCAACCTGCACACTATTTATTTAACTTTAAAAGTTATTTTAATTTTTTCTGAAATTAAAGACTAAAGACTGTTAGTATTTATTTTATTTTATTTTATAAAAAGAAAAAGTTTCGTTTTTAGGAAGCAGATGAAGCAAGAATGATGAGTGTGTGTGTGTGTGTAAAACAGCTGACTGATAGATTCAAAAGCAAGTTGATACATGAAAGCAACATTCCTTAATTGTACGTACCAAAGCAATGCAACAAACAAATATATACGTAGTACTTGTACATAAATACACACCACTGACTGACCTTATAAGCCTCAGTCAGTTGCAAACAGTTGCGGCACTTTTTGATACTCCTGATCGCGCCGACCAGTTTCCAACGCTTCAAGAAATCGTTGCTGGCATTGGCACGTAAGTAACCAATCAGCTGACTTTTACGAAGGACCTCAGTACCTAGGTGGATCTCCACATACGACAGTGGCCAGCAGCCCTGAAAAGTTGTAAACAACTGGTTGACGTTTTTTTGCCGGGAAATCAGCTCGAGGAGCCTTTTATAAAAACAGAAGCCGACAAGCTATCTAGATCAGAAAAGTTCTACAAAGAAAAGTTACAGATGATGAGACTTGAAGATAAATTCCAAATAGAAATCATTCACAATACAAATTAAAAGTTCCATCTTCAAAAAAAAAAGAAAGAAATTTAGATCGGTTATCCAGTCTAATAACTTCTAGTTAGTTAGTAGACATCTTACAAAGATCTTCTCAAAATGGAGAAAACAAAGATCTTCTCAAAATGGAGAAAACAAAGATACCTTAAAAATGTCTTTTTTACATCATAACTAATATATACTTTCAAAGAGTGAGTGAAAAGAAATATTTACAAGAAGTAGAAAACAGATAGAAAAGAAAGAAAGAAGTGGTCGAGGACTGAAGTATGTCATGCAACTGTTATTGAAATTTAATCTTCAACTGAGACACAAACAAGGCATGCTCGATACGACAGGAGTTTCAGTTAACAGGAACCAAAAATATTTCTGAAAACTCAATATTAAATTGTAACTAAATAGGATAAGTAAATTAAAAATAAATGAATAACTAAATAAATAAATAAAAATAATAAGTAAATAAAAAAAATCACTCAATTGATTAGTTGTTAATCTAAAAAATACATTAAATAATCTCACCGATTTGAAGCTTGAATTTGAATATTCTCCAGACTTCTGTTCTTTGTATGTTATGCTAATGAAATTACAAGAAGATACGATTGGTCTAATTTTATAACAACAAAATTGAAGTTAAAATATAAAATTATTATTATTATAAAATATAATACTTTCAAATATGATCAAATAAATATTATTATAAAATATAATACTTTCAAATATGATGAAATAAATCAACCCAATGCACTGTCTAACTGACATGTATGTAGGCTCCCATATTCTTTTTAACTTCTCCTGTCTATTGGTCGGGTTTGACTGGACAACAAGTTGTTGGACATATTTGAAAATTGAAGAACTTGTATCATTCAGGGGTATATCAGTATCAACTGCCCCAATCTGCTCATTTGAAAACATACATTTTAATCAATAATTAAAATAAGAAAATAATAAAATAAAAATAATAACCTAACAAATAACAATATAAAATCCCGACATGACAAAATAATGATTAATTATTTTAATTAATTAATTAACCATTACAAACATTTTGAGATGGGAAATTTTTGAGAGTCAGTCGAAGACTAGGAGACATCTCCATCACGGAGGAGGGCAGTTGACATTCAGCCGATGTCGCAGGCAAGTCCGTTCCCGGTGCAGGGATTTCGAGATCCTGGGTCTGATTGACATTCGTTCTACCCGGTCGCGGATCGAAAGCAGGAACCAGAGAGGAAAACTGTCTCTTCAAGACAAACTCGTCGTCCCACGCTTTCTTTCTTCCGGTATTTTCCATTCCGTGGTCCGTATCGTCATCGTCCTAAATATATTTAAAACGATTTCATTCACGGCATATAAACATTATAAACACAAGTAAAAGTAGTGAAAACCAGGTTAGAAATTATGAAAACCCACCCCGGCATCATCGAAATCATCATCCGCTTTATCATTGCTTTCTTCGTTCTCGTTTTCATCGCATTCATCATCCGCCTCGGGAAGTTCATCATCGTCTTCCAGCTCGGCCAGGAAAGTCCTGGCTCGGCACATTTCCAGGAAGTCATTGTCACTGTCGCTAGAAGCCAAACTCATAGTCAGGGCACGACTCCAGGCAGCCACGTGACCGCTGATGGCCTGACTGGCCGAGGATGAGGTCAAGGTCGGTGTTGTGGTGCTCCCAGTACCGGAGGTCAGATTGGGGAAACTTTGAGCAGCTGAAAGCAAGTTGCCAGCCAGAGTTGCTGGTTTAAACAAATAAACAAATCTTCATAACAAAAAGACCGAGATAATAAAACTAATTAAATAGGTAAGACGCATACCGGGCGATTGTGCCGACAGAGCAAATCTGACAAGACTACTACAAGGATTGTCACTGCTTGAAACAATATTGTTGACGTTGTTTCCAATGTTTCTCTTGACCACTGCAGAAAATGACTCCAACAAGCTCACAGTCTGGTCCATAGACGATGTCAGGTTTGGTACGCTCACACTCATCTGGTATAAATTTAGAATTTCAACTTTTATTTAGTTATTCTTTTTTTTAAATTTAGAATTTATGGATAAAATAATACACTTATTATGACTGCATGAATTACAAAGTTCAATAATATAAAATCAAGAGAAAAAAAACTAATTGTACTGTTACATCTCTTAAAACAGAACACCCAGTAAGTAGTACCTCTCGCTACAAATAACCAAAGAGACATTCATTCAAGAAAAGCAAGCAGTGTAGCCAAGATAAAACAAACCTCTTGCTGTTGTGCAGCCTGATTGTTGTTCTTCTTCATTTCATTGTTCTTCGCCGGGTAGCACTTGAACAGGGAGCCGAGCTGATGGTGCAAGGAATCCAATCTGGCTGCACTCTGCACGGACGAGGAAGCGGAAGAACCCGAATTGGTCTCGTTGATCGCCGTTCCGCTGGTCGAAGAACTGTTCAGCGTGTTTCCAGACCTACGAATGACTTTGTTCGGAGGAGGATTCGACGATGACGCGGCGAAGCGATTGTTATTCTCGAGTAGATGTTCGTGGGAGAACAACTTCCTCATGACGTTCGGCTTGAGAACCTGATGATGATGAGTCAGACTGGAGGAGGTGAGACCGGAAGAAGTGATCGGCACCGATGCCACCGGATTGAGAGTAACTGTAATGTTATTCTGAGGAGTGACGTCTGGCAGAACGATCCCTGATGTATCATCAGGAGCACTTGCAGCTCCCTGAGACGAATCTTCCACCGATTCGACGGTTACGGTAACAGAGTCGATGCTACCGAATTGTTTATTCCTGGCAATTTCAATTTCGTTGCCACTTTCCAGAGCTTCTTGCACCAAACAGGGTACAGCTGAAGAAGATGGTGGTGGTAGTTGCACAACATCAGTTCCGCTGGCTTGCAACCCTGCTTCAATGGTGGTACCCGTCATCTCTGTTGAATCTTCGGGCTACAAAAGCCCATGAAAATGAACGAATGAATATCAAAGGATAATTAATCCATTGAGGAACTTGAAATAATAAATTTATAGGAAAAAAATAATTTTTAAGGAATCAAGTAAACAAAATTATACCAACCAGGGAGGTAGGAGTTACAATTGTTGTTGCTGTGGAAGATGTCAAATTTTCGGCAGAAGCGACCTGATCCAGAGGTGCCGGTACGGTTTTCTGCTCGGCATTGTCACTCAGGCTCGGAGTTGAATTACTCTTACGACTCACCAGAGCATTTTGAGTAGAGTTAGGCTGAAAGGAATTCATGAATCATATGATTTCAATACGATCAATATAATTGAACTGAAGCAAGTAAAAAAGACATTCGAGTTACAAACATGAGAATATAAGAGAATAAATAAATAATAATAATAATAAGCTTGACAATGAGGCATTAGTCATTAGACTTCTTAGCCGCAAATCACTGCTCTAACTCACTCGTGGACCTATTTCTACAGAACAACTAGAAGCAGTCGTTTATAGATGCCCCCCACACAAACCACGATTAAATTGTTTAATCATATCTAGTTGATACCACTTTGGGAATAAACTGCTGTGAATTTAAAAAAGAACAAATTATTTTGCACAAAAAAACACAGAATAATAATTAATGTTGTTGGAAAAAAATAATATATCATTTACACATCATCATCATTTATTTTTGAAACGTCCCTATTCCACGCTATGCTAGAGTTGGACGTTTTTCAATATCATGCCCCTCCACAAGTCACGATCCAGGGCAGACTGCCGCTTCAGGCCGAGCTCATCCATGTCTTTTTCACACATTCCCACCAAGCTTCCTACTTCTACCTTTACTTTTCACTCCTGCAACATCCACATCTCTAATTGCCGAAACCCAATCATCAGCACTTTTATGCTCCAAATGTCGAAACCACCTTAGTCTTCCACTCCTCACCACATCAGCCACACAAGGAACATCCAGAAGGCTATACAAATCCACACTACGTGCACGATCATTCAACGAAACACCACACATCCATATAACCATCATACGCTCTGCCCTTTCTAAACTTCTTAGATTCTCCACCTTCATAGACCATGTTTCAGTGCCATAAACAAGGACACTTTGAACACAGGCCCTATACACATTTCCTTTCACATGAAAGGATGCACTACGGGTTGTAAAGATAGGAGATAACTCTTTGAATTTAGCCCAGGCAGAACACACTCTAGGTCTCACCACCTCTTCTACACCTCCTCCTGCACCTAATGTGTCACCTAGGTAACAGAACTTGGTCACACACTCCACCTTTACGTCTGGCTCAACCTCAACCTCACCCAACAACTCTTCCTGAACAGAACCACCAGCCACACAACTCTTACAACGGAAGCCAACAAGATCTTTCAAACTACCCAAAATGCCACTGCACCTTTTATGAACCCAACTCTTACAATCCACACAACAAATAGAATTGGAGCCAACACCTTTTCTGCATACACTGCATAGCCATTTACCCGACTTCTTCACCTGTCCCATTCCAGCCCGACACTTCATGATTTTTGTCTTTCTCACATTCACTCTGAGGCCTTTCGCTTCCATGCCAATTTTCCAGATCCTTAACTTTTCCAGGAGAGAATCTTCTGTCTCAGATAATAAAACAAGATCATCAGCATAGAGCAGTTCCATTGGCAAGCCTACCCTGAGCTCCCATGATAAGGCATCTAAAACAATGATAAACAACAATGGGCTGAGAACTGAACCCTGATGCACTCCAACCTTAACGCTGAAAGCATCACTCTCCTTCCCATTTACTCTCACCACTGTCGCTGCATCATCATCATACATTGTTCTTATCACGGAAACTAACCATTCATCCACACCTAGACATCTCAGAGCCCACCACACTATCTCACGATGTACACTATCAAATGCCTTTTCAAGATCAACGAAGGCCATCCACAGAACTTTGTTCTTGGCAAGATACTTTTCCTGCAGCTGATGAACTATGAAAATAGCATCGGTAGTACCTTTCCCCATCATTAAACCAAACTGCATACCATCAATTTTCACAATCTTCCTTACTCTTTTTTCAATCACCCTCTCTAAAACTTTCATTGCATGTTCTAATAGTTTAATGTCCCTGTATGAGCCACATGCTAATGCATCGCCTTTTCCCTTGTAGATATTCACCATCCAGCTCTTATTCCAGTCTACAGGGTTTTACCATCCTTCACTACTGCATTACATACTTCAGTCATCCACACTATACCAACAGCTCCAGCAGCTTTCAACATGTCTGCCACCACTCCTGAAGGTCCTGCTGCCTTGTTACGCTTCATCTTATGGATTGCATTACTAACTTCCAGAGTAGTTACCTTTTCACTAGGTCCACAAACAGGACTTACATGAGTTAGACCATTTGCATCCCAAGTGAACTCCTCATTAGAAATTCTATCATAAGCGCTCTCCATACCTCCAACAACCTACTATCCTCAGCCACAACTTTACCTTCATTGTCTTTCACGCAGTTGGCCCCCACTACATCCCGGTTTTTACGCATTAGCTGCTTGGCTACCCTGAACACATTTCCTTTCCTGTCATCCCTATCCAAATCTTCGCAAAAAGTCTTTCGGACAGCGTTCTTAGCATTAAAGATAGCTTTCTTAGCCGTGCGTTTGGCCTAGTTGTAGCCTTCCTTGGTTGCTAGATTTTTCCCAGGTTGCTGGCACTTCAACAAGTTAAATAGCCAACTTTTCTCTTTTACCAGGGCTGCAACCTCTTCATTCCACCACCATGTCTCCTTATGCCTACTAATACCTTTTGTAACCCCACACTGCTTCCTCAAGCAAACACTGCTTCAAATCATTCCAGACTTTCTCGACATCACCAAGACCATTCGTCACCACAGCAGCTTTAGCTTGCACTCTTTCTTTGAAGATGCATTCCATCTCTGTCTCTTTCAGCTTCCAAACCTTACATCTTTCTACAAATTTCACATTAAATTTCTTCACCCTCTCATTCAGCTCCATAACACAAATAAGCAATTTGTGCTGTGGGATACATGCTTCACTTCGGATAATGTTAACGTCCCTAATAAATTTTCTCTCAGACTTTCTGACTAAAATGTAATCAACCCACCAGACTCATATGTTATCAACTTATTATCCTCCTTTTTAAACCAAGTGTTGGCGACAGCAAAGTTCAATGAATCAGCAAATTCTAATATCATCTCACCTTCCAGATTTCGCTTACCAAACCCACAACCCCCATGAACACCTTCAAATCCATCAATTCCAGCTCCCACATGTCCGTTAAAATCACCACAGATCAACATATATAACATAATCAAAAACATTAACTTATAACACCTTTTCTATATTTAAATATGTTAATTAGGTAATTATTAGAATAGAAAGTACAACTTTTGTTAACAAAAAGTAATTAGTCAATAGGGAGGGAGACAAAGGTTAAATTAAAAGTGTGAGATATAATAGTGAATTGAAGAAGTAAAGAAAAATTTCTCCAATTCGCTGTTTCACCATATTTGTGTGCAATATAATTCTGGATGACGAAGCAACTTTTACCTGACTTTATTTGGACGTTAAGTAAAATAGCCAACAAGTCAGCAGACCACATGCCAACAAATCAGCAGACCCCGTGCCAAAAACTAAAAAGCAAAAATAACTAAACTGTAAGAGTTTTCTTGTTATCCCTCCAAGCAGATGAAATCTTAACCCGAGCTCCTCCGTGACTGGTTGAAGGACTGGCCTCCTGTCCACGAACCATCATCAAATCAAACTTTCCTTCTGCTCCCATGCGATACGAATTCGATCCACCCGCATCCCACGTCACGTCAACCCAACCTGTAAATTATTCATTCCAATTAATACTTCTTAACTAAATATAAATAAAACATCTAAGCAATGAAACTTCAATGTGCTTTCCTACGGAAAAATAAAACCAGAAGATATTTTTATCTATTGTTAAATCAATAAAGTTTCTCCAACCATTATGGAGTTCTCCAGTGACAACTCCTTCTCCTGGTGGACTGCCATCTTGATCTCTCCACTTCCAATCAAGCCCACGCACCACTTTGGCACCGGGAACCAAATGTTTCAAAATTTGTGACCTCAAGTATCTTCTCTGCCTGCGAATGCTTGCTTCAGACTCCTTCAAGACTTTTCCTTAAAATATATATATATAATTCAAAAATGATTTCTATATTATTACCACTATTATTGAGGTTGGCGCATAAATTCAAAGATCAACCAACCTAGGTCATTACAAACGCCAGTAACGGAACCGTAAATTTCAAATCCTGATAGAGACAAGAAGTGAGTTTGACCACTGGCATTCTTTCCGTTTTGCTGAATTCGAACATGTCGCCATCCTTGTTTTTCTTCTTTCGGTGGATCTAATGGCCAAGAAGCTGTAGAACTGAATTTGAATATTAATTTATATTAATATGCATGACCAATTAAGAAAAAAATTCAGCTACAATCAAAGAATTTTAAAAAAAAAACTTTATATTTCACAATACCCCGGTTCGGTGAGACCATTATCTTCAACATGATTATACAATGTCGTCCAATTGAGTCCATCTTTGGACACTTGTAACTGCCAGTTCCTGAGAGCAGACCTACCATATCCTCTTGCGTGCCTCAAAGTGTAACATGTCGGCACGAGCCACAATCCCAAATCGATTGCAAACCATGCCTTCCTGTGAAGAAAAACCAAATCATTCACAGTCATGAACATGTTTTTTCACTGGTCAACTTTCAATGAGCTTTAATGGCTTTTTATGACTTTTTTTTTTATTTTATTATGATCTTATGTTATTGACTTTATTTGTTTTGAATTATTACAACTTTTTTAGGTTGATTGTCTCGCAGAGGTAACTCCTTTCATCAACCTTGTAGTATTAATAAACGTAAAAAAAATGGAGACAAACTTGTCATCGTTTGTGTGACAGTTGGCAGCCGATACTTCCCTGCTTAGAACATCTTCAAGTCTCCCGTAAGGAAGACTCCGACCTTCCGATGAGGTGACTATGACAAGTCCGTAACTTGCAGGATTCACCCAGTCACTGGTCGTTCTGTAATTTGCAGCATTAAAGTAGTACTTCTTATAATAACTTTGTCTATTCTGACAACATGACAGAAATTCATTCAAGAACAATATTTTTATTTACATGACCAATTTGTTTCTTTCGATTAAATTCCATTAAACAAAATACTTACAAGATAGTTAAAATAATTTAAAAAATAAGTTTCAGGATAATGGAAATAACAAGACTGCTTACTTTCCATTAGTGCCAATCCAGTAGATAAGCCCATTTTCGTCGAAATCTCTTTGATGAACGAAAGTAATCCCTTTGAAAGTCGAGTCTTGTAACTTCTTGACAAAACTCAAACTGGATCTCTCATAGTCGTACCATTGTTTTGCAACCTGACAAAATTTTTAAACAAAATTATATAACACGTGCAAGGAACCAACAAGCAGCTTGGTTGGATAAGTACCAGATGGGAGGGAGCTGATACGTCGATATATAACACGTGGATTGATACATTTATGTGCCACTGTTAAAATATCACATGGATTGATACATTTATGTACTAGTGTTAAAATATCACATGGATTGATACATTAATAATCACAATTCCCTTAACTGTTCATTTCATTCATCTGTGTCCTATATAAACGGTCTGGAACATTACATAAACTCATTTCAAAAGAATCATTGCACAAGTAATTAAAAACAGAAGAATAATGATATCTTACAAAAAGCAATTCTTCGAAATACAAGAAACATCTTTTCAAATTGTATTTATTTACCATTTTAAGAAGATATTTCTCAAGAGATCCGACAGTAGCAAGGGGTTCCATTTTAAGGCAGCCTCCAGTCCTATCAACAAGTCCTGTTTCACAAGCAGCCCTTTCCAGTCGAAATCTCAATCTTCTTGTGAGGATCTAAGTAAGAAAGAAGATAAACCATCCCTTATACTGTGAAGGAATTCAAAATTCATTCCTGGCTAATTGAATGACACAACACGCATGTAATAAAACCATCCATAATTACAATCCATGCGTTTTCTCCAGACAACATCGTAACGAGTATTGAAAGCTGTTCACCAACAATAACCAATTAAATAAATAAATAAGACTATTCAGACCTGTAGGCCATAAGCAGTACCAGGAAGATCATATGTGTAGACAGGTAGTTTTTCTATGGATTCTAAAACTGCAATTAACTTTCTGATGAGGGACGTCATAGGCGAAACAGATCTGAGAAATGCAAGTTTGAATTATTTTAAAAAGAAATTAATTTAAGCCTCTTAGTTATGAATGAACCATTTTAAATCATCTAATAAATAATCATCATCAACAGCAGCCAAGTTATAACTTAATAAAAGGCTCAGATTTCTTTTAATCCATGAAATAAATAAATAATTAAAAACCTACCCATCCATACTCCATGAAATAAATAAATAAATAAAAACCTACCCATCCCTACTGCATGAAATAAATAAATAAATAAAAACCTACCCATCCCTACTGCATGAAATAAATAAATAAATAAAAACCTACCCATCTCTACTGAATGAAATAAATAAATAATTAAAAACCTACCCATCCCTACTGCATGAAATAAATAAATAAAAACCTACCCATCCCTGCTGCATGAAATAAATAAATAAATAAAAACCTACCCATCTCTGCTGCATGAAATAAATAAATAAATAAAAACCTACCCATCCCTGCTGCATGAAATAAATAAATAAATAAAAACCTACCCATCCCTACTGCATGAAATAAATAAATAAATAAAAACCTACCCATCTCTACTGAATGAAATAAATAAATAAATAAAAACCTACCCATCCCTACTGCATGAAATAAATAAATAAAAACCTACCCATCCCTGCTGCATGAAATAAATAAATAAAAACCTACCCATCCCTGCTGCATGAAATAAATAAATAAAAACCTACCCATCCCTGCTGCATGAAATAAATAAATAAAAACCTACCCATCCCTACTGCATGAAATAAATAAATAAAAACCTACCCATCCCTGCTGCATGAAATAAATAAATAAAAACCTACCCATCCCTGCTGCATGAAATAAATAAATAAAAACCTACCCATCTCTGCTGTCTTTGAAGACTTTCTTAAACATGTCAATCCGTTTCATGATGTGCTGTTCCGATGACGAATTCTCATCGTTCAACTGAAATACAAAAATTTCCACTCACAGACAAAAATTTTAAAGGAAATTTTTAATATGAAAATCGAGTTTCTTTTTCTTCGTAGTCCAATGAACTCTGAAGCAGAAAGAGTGATACTTCACAGAGATAGCTCGTGGCCATGAAACCACTCAGTCCCACTCACTATCGCCCTTAACACATTTTATTATTTTAATATTCTAAAGCTTTGCATTGCTCAGAGCTTAAAAAACAGTAAAAATTTTGTAAAATTTATGAAAAAAAAAAATCATACATTCAAAGTAACCAAAAGAGCTTGAACAAGTCCACTTGTACACAATTCGTAAGCGGATAGGGTTTGTTCATCTCGTAAAAGAGATAAAATTTCTTCAAACGAATCTGAAAGTTCATCTTCCCAATTTTGCTACAAAATAAAGAAAAAAAAAGTTCAATTTACCTCTATTTATACTTAAACCATGACACTCAAGTTAGTAAGATGGAATAATTAAACTTTAACTATGCATAAAATCCATATCATGACGAAAAATCAATTTCAATTTCTATCTGACGACTACATGATGAACTATCGAGATATCTGATGACTACATCATGACAAGCTCCCATTTAAACAATTATACTAACGGATTTCATCTGAAGATCGCAAGCAGTTTCTAATTTCTTGATGATGTCATGAAGTCTAGAGAGAACGCCGCGAGGTATCGACTGGATTGCTTGAAAGTGCATCTGGAAAATCTCTTGAGAAAGTGTCTTCACCTGATTTTTGCAAAGATGTAAAATAATATAAATCAGATATATACTTAAATTTCAATTATATTTCTAATTCCTTTTTATAATTAATAATAATAATAATAATAATAATAATAATAATAACAATAATAACCTTCTGCTTTGTTTCTTCAAGTTTTGAGAAAAACTTTTTACTTTTGTGAACGGACCATCCGGAAGAGAAATCAGATCCGAGAGTCGTTTCGGCAGTGAACGAATGTTTGGTTCCTCTGTTCGACTCAAACAAGAAACCGGGATGATCTTCTTTCAGAATTGTTGTCTGATAACCAAAACTTTTAATTAACACCCAAGATACTAAAGATTATCTGTCATAGTGCATATGAAACAGTGTCAAAACTACTGCAGCAGTATGAGGGATGGTTCTGTGTGTGCGAGATCTCAGACAGTTTGATCTGTCACTGAGAAAAAGTATTATGCGGTCAACTTTATTATCCCAGAAGCACTACTATTACTCATTTCATTATACCCACTTCATTCGGTCTGAGAGGTAGCCTTGTTAACAACTACGCATATCAAGGGAGTGTTTTATATTTATTACTTGAATTATTTTGTTTTAATTTCTTTATTATTTCAGTGTAAAGAGTGTAAAGATTAAGAAATAAGAAGAAAAAAACATAAATATATTTATTATAATTTCCTTAAAATAACATAAAACAACCTGCTGTCCATCAGAGTTTTGAATATGAAGTTCTCCTTCTTTCTTGCACGAGAACGTCCAATTTCCAACGATGATACGTGGTGCATTAGCACTTGATAGGATGTTTTGTATTGCTATGTTCGGCTTCACTTGATTTCTCACTCTTTGTAGCTTTTCCAAAAATTCCGTTCGATTTTCTGTCGATATTTATGTTTAAAATGCCAATCATTATAGAAAAAGACATTTCCTCATTACTGATATAAGACAAACACATTTACATTTATTTGAAAAACTAAAAAACTTTAAAAATTTAAAACTTAAAATAATCAAAACTTATCATTCCGTTTATTTAAATAAAATAATCGAAAAAAAAACCAACATAGTAAATAATTGAAATATAAAAACCCACAAACAATAAGCAAAAATTGATTAAAATATAAACAAAACAAAAAATAGTGATATGAAATAGCCTACCAGAACTATCCGATCCTCCTTCAGGACTTCCACTGGAGTACATCGTGGCAAGTTTGTTGTCCAGAATGAAACGAAACCAGCCGTTGCTCCCGTTGGAAAGTTCAAGAGCAGCTGCATCGGACCACAAGTAGATGCAATCTCTCCCTCTCACAAGACACCAGTCTTTCCAAACATAAGGTCTGTTTGCCAGCATTTCATAAGCGTCTTCTGCTTGATGGCCGCTACTACTACAACTGTCGACAAGCTGAAGCTGTTCGATGAGCCAATAAATATATTTATCAGACAACTTTTCTTGTTTTAAAACATTAACTGTTTATGAGAACCAAGAGAAACTAAAATTAAATACAAATATTCAACTTATTTTGTAATAGTCAAAAAAAAAAAATAAAAAAAATTATTTCAACAGGAATATGAATAACATATGAAACTATAATTCTGAAATGAATTATAATAAAAAAATATAGAACTCTCCAATCTGTTCTTATATAACTAAATAACTATATATTAGAAAGAATACGAAAAAAATAGAAATAAAATACATTTTCATTGGAAACAGATTCAACTCCTTTCTCATCTTCAGAATCGGTACCGGCCATGTTACGAATCTTGTTGAAAATCCCGAGCTGAACGAACTGATCGAGGAATCCTTTCGGTGTTTTCTTCATCAATTCCTGAATTATTTGAAGAGCTGCATAGTGATTTTCTTCTTCCTCCTTCAATGCAGAAAATATAAAAATTTTATTTTTTTATTATTCATTTTTGATATTAACAAAACAAACAAACAGTTTATTCATAAAAATTAAATGAGATATCACGACTGTACCTCAGTGTTCAAGACAGCAGAGAGAACTTCAGCTAGTTGTATGGCAACGTTGGAAGCTGATGATCCGTCGGGTTTAACGATCTCTTCCAAGAGTGATGGTTGTATGTAAACTACAATCTTCTTCAGGAGTGCAAGACTTCCTTTCCTGCAATGAGTGATAAATAGTATATTTGATTCTAGGACTGTTCATCAAAGGACGATTCATCAAGGGACTGTTCATCAAGGACTATTCATCAAGGGACTATTCATCAAAGGACTATTCATCAAGAGGGCGGTTCATCATAAGGTCTGTTCATCTAATGTGTGTTCATCAAGCAGACTATTCATCAAAAAAGTTGATAAAATTGTTTAAAATGTTATTTTCAAATAAAATATGTTACCAAAATGTTGGGTAATTTATATCAAATTTAAAGTGCTGCTGTGCTTGCATCCAAATACTTTATACTTTATAATAGAATAGTATTATGGTTTATCTATGGAGTCTAGATAAATCACCTTCTGTCATCATTTTCGCTTTGCAGTTAAAATCTTGATGCTTGCTTCAGCGCCACTCCAACTGTCCTTTAGAATTTTCACGAATTTTCCAATATTCAAAATTTAAATAAATAAATAAGTGTGTTCTTACCGCACTTTGTAATTCCATACAAGCGTGTTGCCATCGCTATTTTTTTAGATTATTGATAAGTCTCAAATTTGTTACAGACTTACAAATAATTAATTATGTATATATTTTTATCAAAGATAAAAATACATCGAATTTTTAAAAATACATCGAATTTTTAAAAATACATAGAATATTTTTCCACTGAAATAATATATATTGATAAAATGCTTCAAAATATCGGTGCCTTTCTGTAAAACTAAAAGATTTCAAACCTCGTTCTTGCCATATTCTCTTAAGAACCTTCAATAATTCAATATCACCTTCTTCCTATCTTCGATCTTATATGTTTATATATATATATATATATATACATTACTAGCGGGGTTACCCGGCGTTGCCCGGGGTTTTTAGAGGTTTTTCTAATGTTTGTCTCTCTCGCTCCCGTTCCCTTCTCCACTTTCCCGTTTTCGTAGCGTTCCCGGTCGCATTTCCGCTCTCGGTCGTTTTCCAGCTCCCGGTCGCTTTCCCGCTCAGAAGTTCTGTTATCGATTTTCTCTCTTGCTCGCGTTTCCTTCCAAGCTTGCTCTCCCGATTCCAGTCGCTTTCCGCGTTCCCGGTCGCTTTCCGCGTTCCCGGTCGCTTTCCGCGTTCCCGGTCGCTTTCCCGTTCCCGGTCGCTTTCCCGTTCCCGGTCGCTTTCCCGTTCTCGGTCGCTTTCCCGTTCCCGGTCGCTTTCCCGTTCCCGGTCGCTTTCCCGTTTCCGGTCGCTTTCCCGTTCCCGCTCACGCTTGCTCTCCCGTTCCCGGTCATGCTTGCTCTCCCATTCCCGGTCACGGTAGCTCTCCCGTTCCCGTTTCCGTTCCCGCTCATTTTCTCTTTTACATTCTTTCATAACTTCTGTTAGCCTATAAAACGCAAAATAGATTTGCTAAGACTATATATATATATATATGAATGTTTGTGGGTTAGTTTGTCTATTATAGAAACGGGAAAGCACCCGGAACGGACAGCGAGCGGGAACAGAAAAGCAAGCGTGAGCGGGAATGGGAGAGCAAACGTGAGCGGGAACGGGGCAGCGACCGGGACGGGAAAACGACCGGGAGCGGGAAAGCGACCGGGAGCGGGAAAGCGACCGGCAGTGGGAAAGCGACCGGGAGCGGGAAAGCGACCGGCAGTGGGAAAACGACCGAAAACGGAAAAGCTAACAGGAGTGGGAAAGCAGGTGGGAAAGGAAACGGGAGAGAAAGAGACAAACATTAGAAAAACCTCAAAAAACCTGGGCAACGCCGGGTATCTCCGCTAGTACATACATAAACACACACACAGACACACATACATGCACATACACATACATACATACACACATACATACGCACATACATATATATATATAGTTCCCGCTCGCTCACCCGCTCCGCTCCGCTCATTTTGTGACGGATTTCAAAAATTTTTTTTTTAGTTTTGATTTTCATTGACTCTCAAGGTTGTGTGAAAATTTCATTACGATCGGATGAATGGTGTAGCAATGCATAAAGGACATTAACATAAATACAAACATTCATTTTTATATATATAGATATACAAAATAACTGGTGATCTCATTATAAATTCAGTCAATAATATAATAGAGCAATGAACTGTCATGTTAATAATTAAAATTGCTTATTGTAACAGTTCATTTCATTTTAACATCTTATTTTATAATCTACTATAACTCTTATTGTGTGATTCTCCACTGTTGATCAATGAACTTACAATGATACAGTTCATTGTAAAATAATACTTGATCTGATTTGATTATATTTTATTCTATCTGTTTTTATCTTTATCTTATATTCATCTTTATTTCACAATGACATTTCATATACTATAATTCATATTATGTGATTTCCCATTGTTCCAATCCAGCTTTTTAGCTGCAATACAAATAAAAGTTATATCTATCAAAGGTTGTTAGAGGAAAAGTGGCTTCAAAATTAAATATTTGATGAATAGTCCTCTTGATGAATAAACATTAGATGAACAGTCCTTATGATGAATAGTCTTTTGATGAATAGCTCTTTGATGAATAGTCCTTGATGAACAGTCCCTTGATGAATCGTCCTTTGATGAAAAGTCCGCATACCGTATATTTGATATAATTTTTAGTTTTATATTTTAAAAAAACATTTAAAATATTGAAATATTTTTCGTAAACAAACAATTACATACCTAACAGGTTGTAGCATTGCAGACTGAAAAACTTGAATGAAAACGGGCAGAAGTTTTTTCATGTAGACAGGAATCATCTCGGGGTCATCATCGCTATGCTCGGGCTGCGTCTCCTCGGTAGAAGTCGTGTTTGCAGGTCTGTTGTCAGTTGCGGAAGAAGCAGATGTGGAACTTGATTCTGCTGGCATCATCCATTCTCCTGCGATGTTAGAAATTTTTTTTTGCAACAATGCTGAAAAACTTTAGTAATTATTTATTTTTCTCTATCTACTCTTCTATTTCTAAATGCAATGACTGCACAAATTTGTTGAGATGACCCCTCAATTTTTTTTAATAAATAAAATAACAATAATATTATTACTTCAACCTCTCATTTTCCACATGATATATTATATCAGCTAGAAATACTTCTAAAAACACAGCAGATTGGGCAAAAAATCTGATAACGTAGTCATCTGTTTCACTAAATTTTGATATGAATTCAACATTAGATAAATAAAAAATACCGGGAGATTGAAGAATTTGCATCACTTCTCTGTGTCCCTCATCTCCTCGTTCTCTCGCTTTGTCGAGTGCCGACTTGCCATCTTCGTCTCTCAAGTCCGGATTGGCTCCGTAACGTAGAAGAGTCTTCGGTAGAAGTAAAAAAAATTTTAATTTAATGTAACATAGAAGAGTCTTCAGTAGCAGTAAAAAATTGTAATTTAACAAATAAAGTTGCTGTGCCTCTCAGAGCGATATAAAGCAGCAACAGACATAATAAATAGCAATTATGATATAATAAATATTACCTTCATTAAATAAAAAAAGGACAACTCTTTTATTAAAAGCTAGCCTAGCTAACTGAATAGTATTAAATACTAACTTTATTAAACTTTAAAAAAAGTCTTCGTGCGAAGAAACAAAGAAACACAAGAATAAGAAAGTAAGGTGAAAGTAACTGATGGAAAACTTGAGCTTGTTTATTCATTAACAAGCAAATCTATTGAAGGTTTAATGGCAATCAGTGCTATTCTCAATAAATTAAAAACATTCAATCTGGTTCCTGCTTAATAATGGTCATGAAGGAGAAGCAAGTCTCTCACACCTATATGCTGAAATAAATAAAATCCTTGCTAAATAAGAGAGTTCCACTCATATTCGTGAACACTGACCAAGAATAATATTTTCAATTTTAATGGTCAATGAATCACCACTTAAAGAACGGCTTATATAAATGATCAATGTCGCAATTCAAACTTTTTGCATTAATTAATTTATAAACATAAAAGTCACAAAAACTATAAATTTTAAATTTTTTTTGTTCTACCATCATTTGAATTAAGAGCAAATTAATTACCTTGACTATTTGTGGTCTTCCAAAGCAAGCCGCATAATGTAAAGACGATGACCTCATTCCTCTGTTCACATCAGCTCCTCTTTCGCATAAGAATTCGACCTATTTATGTTATGTAATCATGTTTTTATTTACTCACATTAAAATTTATTTTTTATCTGCACAACAGTTCCGAAAACAAACAAGTGAATCAAAAAACAAAGTTTTTTAAAAACACACTTTTATATAATCGATTGTGTAGGCCACATTCTGTTACATAAACAACGAGTATATTAGCATAGACAATAAATAGTTCGACGAAAATATCACAAATAATTATTTTATTAAATTTTGTCCAATCGATCCGAAAATTTGATAGAATGCATTGTTAATCAGTTCGGAGGTATGTTTAAATTTTTCTCATCGGGAAGTTAGTTTAAAATCGATTGCAAATTTTGACTACAGATCGACAGACAGAGAAGTCAAGTTAAGTAAAAGTGTGTAAAAACCGTGGATACCATACCATTTCTTGGGTTCCAAATGCTGCAGCCCAATTCAATAAGGTCTGCCCGACATCATCGGTGTAATTTACTTCCGTATCTGAAAATGATAAACAAATTTAAAAGATGGAAAAACAATTTTACACATTTTAATATTTAATTCCACACTTTCGCACAAACTACCCTAAATGAACTATAAAATATCAAAATAAAAAAAATCCATTTAACCATAGAATTTATTTTAAAACACTTACAAACATTTTTTTTAAACAGCAGTGCTTGAAATCACTACATTTAATGAATGATAACAACAACTAAACTGCAATTATCAATAGCATCAATAAGAGCTTCTGTGTCTTTACTTCTGATGCAATCAATAAGTTGTCTGTGAGACCTCTCTCCAGCACTATCAATTCTTCTGACACCTGACCCTAATGAGCTACCCCCTCCACTACTGCTTCCTCCCTGCTTGGGGAGAGCTTTTCTACCCTCACATAGCAGAACGAGAAGCAGATCTACAAGTCTCATGGTGTCCAAAACGCATCTGAAAAATGAGAAAAAAAAATGAAAAGCACAAATATTAGTCATAATAAAAATAACAGGACATTTATTTAAATTTCCCAGAGTTAAAAAAATACAATATAATATTTCAATGGCAGTAGTATAACAATTTCTCCTTTTAGGTTGTAAATAAGAGACTTTAAAAAATCAATAAGATTTAACGAACAATGAATAAATACGTAAACCAGCCTGTCGTCCCCTTGCAATGCTTTCTCGATGGCACTCGGCAGCTCAGACCTGAAAAGATCGTGCGTGAAAGATTCTGAGCCTCTGCACAATGTGGACAGGAGACTTATGACTATAGCAAAACTTTGGTTGGATGACTTTGAATCTGGAGTTGCATTGATGGATGGAGCAACACCGATTCCACTGGCCGATGAGCCGTTAGACAATCTTGCCAGAAGTTCTTCCATCAGTCCGTTCTTGGAAAGTGGGGCAGGATCAATGCCTCTTCTGATGAATCTATCAGCCAATGATGCAAAACATTTAAGGGCTCCATCTGCAACCTGAATTAAAAATTTAACTCAATTTGTCTCATTCTTCACAGATCAAAATGAAACGCCAACAATTCCTTTAAAAACGTAGAATAAAGAAGAAATCCTTACAAATTGATCCTCATCTTCAAGTAATGTAGATAGGGAGCTGACACAGGACTCAAGTGATGGATCATGAGGTTCCATCTTACCACACAATCTGGTGACAACAGACATGGCAGAATGAAGTGTATCTTTGTGAACTTGGGCACCATGTTCTTTAATGAATGTAAGGACACACTGCAGACCACCAGCTTCAAATACTGCTCCAGATTCTCTTGTGCACACAAACTCAAGTACCTGAAGATTATTGTTATGACATTAAATTTGGATAAATAATTCTTTTAAAAACTTCTGAGAATATCTAATATAAAACAAATAAAATTCATTAACTTATTTAAAAGTAAACTAAATGTTTGCATAAGAAAATGCAATTTCATGCAGATACGTTATTAGCACAGCATGACATGATTTATAAGGAAAGTGCTTTTAAAACTTTCCTAAGATACATCACATCTGATATTAAATTTATTTTATAGTTATTTCAAATTTACTTATTAAAATGGTTTTATAAATAAATTATATATAGTTAATTAAATATTTTTATAAAGACAAATAACATGAATAAAGTAACATTTTCAAACAAACACAACTTTAAAATAAAAAAGTCATAACAAAACTTATTTTCAGCAAATTTAAAGTATTAAATTTAACACTTCCAGTGTAAAACTAAGTTGCTTAGTGAGAGTGAAATAAAAAACCTTGATATTTCAACATAGATCATTTCATCACAAATAATGATACTTTATTTTAATAAAATAGATAAATCATAAAAATTATATGTGGTCATCTTCAAGGGCCAGATTCTCACACTAAGACTGGGATAAGCAGTCCCCACTATATAAAAAAAATAAAAGTAGCATTTTTGCATGATATGACTTAAAACTACTGACATTATTTGAGAGCAGCTGTTGTAAACATCGCAATGTTTAAAAAAATATGGAAAAAAATGTTTAACTGACACAGTGCTGAGTGACCTCGCATAGCCAAAATATCTCCAATAAAATTACGAAAATCATTAGCAGACTGAGCTGTACATGATCTCTAAGAAATAAACATCCATCAAATCCAACCTCACTCTGGTATGACTGAGCATATATTCCAGAATGAATATAGCCAACAGCCAAATTACATGGCAGCATTGAAGTAGATAATGAAGTTGACAGGTATGTAGTGAACATGGCACCAATATAGGATGTAATGAAGTAATGAAGTAGTGACATGGCAGCATTATAGGATGCAATGAAGTTGACATCATTTAATATACTTGGCAGAATTATAACATGAAATGAACTTGATAGTCTGGAGAGAGTTTCTACTCCAAATATTCATAAAAAGAACTATTATTACCATTATCAGAAAAACACATATTTCTAGATATCTGCTTATGATAAAAAAGCACAATATATGGTGTTATGTCCTGTCCTGGTTATGTCATGGTTATAAAGTTATAATATTAATAAGTTAGCAAAACAGAACCTCATTATGCAACCATGTTGCTGGTTTCAAAGAATGTAACATTTTTTATTTAAATTTATTTAAGGAAATTTTTTAATGCAGCAGATTTCCAGATGCATCTTGTGTAGACAATATTTTAACAGAAGGTCATTAACAACAACTGTGAGATTATTTATTGTTACAATATAAACCAGAGAATGAAAATAAATAAATATTATAACAAAAAATCAACATTGATACATTCTATGCAGTGCAGACAGATCTAAATAATACATTTTTTTAATTTGACTAAAGTTGGCAATAATTTTTTTGCTCTTTTTACTGCTCTAGATATGAAACTTTTTATGCATTGCAGTAAAAAATCTTAAAAAATCTCAAAATTTACCAAACTTATTAGATAAATATACTTTATATATGAACAAATTTAACCCTTGGAGGGCCGTGCGAGGTGCTGGTGCACCCCACATATCAAAAAATAGATGGGGCAATAAAACTAGCAACCTCAAAAGCCACTAATTTCCTGTAATTTATCACAAGGAAATTTCAGACTCCCGATGTGTAATGGATGTGTAATGGTAAACATAAGTTGACTGATTGGTGATAAAATGGAAAGCAAATAATGTCAATGGGGTGCACTTGCACCCTCTTGGCCAACTGTTCCACAAACCAAAATTGTTATCAACTGCTATAAAGCAATAATCTCAATTTATTACATACATATATATCTATATGTTTATATATTTGATATATGTTACCCCACATATATCATATATATATATATATATATATACTAGCGGAGATACCCGGCGTTGCCCAGGTTTTTTGAGGTTTTTCTAATGTTTGTCTCTTTCTCTCCCGTTTCCTTTCCCACCTGCTTTCCCACTCCTGTTAGCTTTCCCGTTTTCGGTCGTTTTCCCACTGCCGGTCGCTTTCCCGCTCCCGGTCGCTTTCCCGCTCCCGGTCGTTTTCCCGTCCCGGTCGCTGCCCCGTTCCCGCTCACGTTTGCTCTCCCATTCCCGCTCACGCTTGCTTTTCTGTTCCCGCTCGCTGTCCGTTCCGGGTCGCTTTCCCGTTTCTATAATAGACAAACTAACCCACAAACATTCATATATATATATAGTCTTAGCAAATCTATTTTGCGTTTTATAGGCTAACAGAAGTTATGAAAGAATGTAAAAGAGAAAATGAGCGGGAACGGGAACGGGAACGGGAGAGCAACCGTGACCGGGAATGGGAGAGCAAGCATGACCGGGAACGGGAGAGCAAGCGTGAGCGGGAACGGGAAAGCGACCGGAAACGGGAAAGCGACCGGGAACGGGAAAGCGACCGGGAACGGGAAAGCGACCGGGAACGGGAAAGCGACCGGGAACGGGAAAGCGACCGGGAACGGGAAAGCGACCGGGAACGCGGAAAGCGACCGGGAACGCGGAAAGCGACTGGAATCGGGAGAGCAAGCTTGGAAGGAAACGCGAGCAAGAGAGAAAATCGATAACAGAACTTCTGAGCGGGAAAGCGACCGGGAGCTGGAAAACGACCGAGAGCGGAAAAGCGACCGGGAACGCTACGAAAACGGGAAAGTGGAGAAGGGAACGGGAGCGAGAGAGACAAACATTAGAAAAACCTCTAAAAACCCCGGGCAACGCCGGGTAACCCCGCTAGTACATATATATATATATATATATATATATATATGTATACATAAACACAGACACAGACACACATACATGCACATACACATACATACATACACACATACATACGCACATACATATATATATAGTTCCCGCTCGCTCACCCGCTCCGCTCCGCTCATTTTGTGACGGATTTCAAAATTTTTTTTTTTTTTTGATTTTCATTGACTCTCAAGGTTGTGTGAAAATTTCATTACGATCGGATGAAGGGTGTAGCAATGCATAAAGGACATTAACATACATAAATACATATATACAAACATTCATTTTTATATATATAGATGAATGTTTGTGGGTTAGTTTGTCTATTATAGAAACGGGAAAGCACCCGGAACGGACAGCGAGCGGGAACAGAAAAGCAAGCGTGAGCGGGAATGGGAGAGCAAACGTGAGCGGGAACGGGGCAGCGACCGGGACGGGAAAACGACCGGGAGCGGGAAAGCGACCGGGAGCGGGAAAGCGACCGGGAGCGGGAAAGCGACCGGGAGCGGGAAAGCGACCGGGAGCGGGAAAGCGACCGGGAGCGGGAAAGCGACCGGCAGTGGGAAAACGACCGAAAACGGAAAAGCTAACAGGAGTGGGAAAGCAGGTGGGAAAGGAAACGGGAGAGAAAGAGACAAACATTAGAAAAACCTCTAAAAAACCTGGGCAACGCCGGGTATCTCCGCTAGTACATACATAAACACACACACACAGACACACATACATGCACATACACATACATACATACACACATACATACGCACATACATATATATATAGTTCCCGCTCGCTCACCCGCTCCGCTCCGCTCATTTTGTGACGGATTTCAAAAATTTTTTTTTTCTTTTTGATTTTCATTGACTCTCAAGGTTGTGTGAAAATTTCATTACGATCGGATGAATGGTGTAGCAATGCATAAAGGACATTAACATACATAAATACATATATACAAACATTCATTTTTATATATATAGATATATATATATATATATATATATATATATATATATATATATATATATATATATATATATATATATATATATATATATATATATATATATATATATCATATAAATATCTATGTCTATAGAAAAAAAACTTTGTTGGCCATGCACCCCACATGGCCAACAAAGTTTTTTTTTTATCCACGGCCCTCCAAGGGTTAAAATGCAATGTGTATACAATAATATAGAAATTCAATCCATTTCAAAATAGTCACAATAGATTCTCAAAATCCAAAACATAAATATATTCATTATCGATCTTTCACTGTTAACCTTACAGTTAATAAAATACAAATAATGTCATAGTCACAAAACACCAATATTGATATCAATATAATAAATATACATGCCAAAATCTATAAGTAAATTTAAAATTTGACAGCCGTTTATTTGATTGGTGGGCAGCTGATTGAAAATACAAAAAATAATTAAACGTTAATCATCTCAATATGAAATTGCAAATAAGGTTATCTATCGCATTCATTCATGCTGGAAAATTAAAACATTCAAAAGCTTTTGTCTGGCCGATCAATCAAAGTATGAGTGTAATAATTATTTCCAAACCTTAATGCACTGCTCGATGAGATCTTTGCTTGTTCTTGATTCAACTTCAGTGATGACCAGCCTGTTGCACAAGGCTTTCACGGCACCCTCCACGGCAACAATCCTTCTTGTGCACTCGGCAGATACGTCCAAGTAATAAGTTATTGCTCTGGCAGTCACTTCGAGGACAGAGTCGGGAGCTGTTTCGTCCAAGAAGATCTGACACAAGGCAGGGAGAAAAGTCCTTGGTGGGCAGCTGGTTGAAAATTAAAAAAAAATAAACGTTAATCATCTCAATATGAAATTGCGAATAAGGTTATTGCATTCATTCATGCTGGAGACTAAAATACAAGAGCTGTTTGAACTACCTTAAGCATTTGGTTCAACCGAATCCAAAATTAAAACACTCAATAGTACCATGTAAGGTAACATGGTGTGACTGCAGAGTGTCACTGTTTACATCCTATCTGCCCTTGTTAAAACATATAATATGAAAATAATCACACAAGGACATGCACACTGTTCATTGACAAACCACAGATGTTTCTGTTAATTGAAACCAAAGAAGAGACAGAAAACTTTTGTGGTTACCTACCTTATGAATACAATTTCATTCTTTTGGGTCACAAGTTGACACAGTTTAAATTATTTATGCCAGACATCGAAACTAAGAAGCAACTATAGAAACCATACAAGGTACTTATTATCTTAAAAATCTTAAAAAAAAACGTTTCGCCAATCAATTTTTATATAACCAATTCGAGACATCAACAAATAAAAAATCTAGAACAACACAAGTTGAACATAAACCCGAGAAAACCAAACAACCTTTCGAAGCACCGATCGACATTATCAGACATGAGGAGCAACATGCACAACTGCTCAAGAGCAATCAACTGCATGTCACGTTCAGCTCCATGGCCCATCTGAAGCCACTCCAGTAACGTTTCTGGATCAACATCAGACATCTTTATTATTCTGAAAATGATAAAAATATAAAAAAAAATGAAAATCGCCTGGCACGAACCATAGAAAAGGCATTCTAATCATTTTTATATCAAGAAAATCAAAATATAGAACTTGTGTATGAATGGATATAAATATGAAATATTAATAAAAATCAAGGTGGTAAGTAATTTATTACTGCATACATTATTTCAGACTATGGTACCATAAATAACAAATAAATTCAAACACTGCAAACATTGCCTTTTAAGTTAATAAATAAAAAAATTAACTCAAATTAAGAATGTAGAAATAACTGTAAGATTACATAACAGTAGTATTACATAACCATAGTATTATATAACAATACATAACATAACATAACATAACAAAAAGGAAATGATGGGTGCAAACTATAAGTCTCTATGCCCATATCTAGAATTATATAAAATATTGTTCATATATATGTTCTATAAATAAATGTATGTATATATTATTAAAAATCCTTTTTATAGTTGTACAGCTTGCTCATTCAACATTTAATAAGTTAAAATCAAACCGAGAACTACAAAACCTTTATATAATTTTTCTTTTTCACTCATTCATTGTTCGCTTTAAACGCAAAAATCATTAAAATCAGCTATCTCTTTAAATATACTGGGTGGCCCGAAAAAGTGAGAACATCTCACATAATTTAATTAATTATGATTCTTCATACATTTTTTTAAAAGTATTTAAATATTCAGAAATCATGTTCAATGTGTCCTCCATGCTTTTCAATGACTTTTTCAAAGCGCTGACACCACTAATTTTGATGTAATTAGGTCACAACTTACGAGATGTTCTCACTTTGTTTGGGCCACACTGTATAAAAACTTTTAAGAGTAAATATTCTGGTCTGAAAGTCAAAGAAATGTTTGTTTTTAAAACTCATCTCTAAACCTTAGTCATAAATAATCCAATAAAGAGGGAATTAGACAAACATTTGTAATTCTACTATTTAGTGTCAATATTATGCCCATTTAAGCCTAATCAGCTAAACAAAAACAGGCCAGTAAAAATTAAGTTTTTAAACCAAATGGTTTTGTTATTGAAACTCAAATTTTAAAATCAATTTTCTTACATTTTTTAAATTTAGTGACTTAGTCACTATATGCAAAACTAAAAATCAGATAAACTAAATTAATTAGCTCAGTTAGTCGCTCTTCCACCTCCGGTCGCTCTTCCATTCCGGCTTGCTCTCTTGTTCTTCTTCACTCTTCAATTCACGTTCCCACTCGCTCTTCCGCTCACTTTGTGACTGATGCCAATTTTTTCACAAAAACCTTCCTCTATTGACTTCACTGTTGTGTGAGTTTCAATACTTACTAGAATACTGAAAGGTTACCTGAAAATGACTTATACATCTTATACTCTATATTTGGGTACAGGAGGATTACCTGCCCAGACAAAAGATGGATATACAAGTTCTTACGACTTAGCACTAAATAACTAAACTACTAATGCCAAAATTAACTAACCTAGCTCAAGTTGAAAACTAGATTTTACTTATTTTTCTCAAATTGAGATGGTTCTTTTTTATGACTAAATTTAAATGACTTACTAAACTTTAGTAACTAAAGAGTACTAAAGACCGAATAGGACAGGACGTGTATATTATACACACTGTATAAGTCTATAAGTCATTATAAATATAAACTCTCTATAAAGTCTAATTTTTGTTTTATTATAATAAAAGTCTTATACTTAGCTGAATTGTATAACATACTAAAATAACTAAAATCAGCAATAATCAATTCACAAACAATCCGATGAATAATTATCAGCGACTGGAAACAGTACACATTACGATTACGGTGTCATTAAATGTATACTTATATAATCGACATGAAAAAGTTGTGAAAATGTATACCATTCAACTAGTACAACTATCGTTAACAATTCCCGCTTATTATTTCTTGAACAAGAAAAGAAGCCATCGGCTGAAAAAATTAATAATGAGAAGGTCGAAATTACAACAACAGAGTTGCCCAAATAAAACATGACAGTTTTGGCCTTAAGAGCAAAACTTCAATAAATTACAATAGTTTTTAACTAAACATTTGTAAAACAACGTTTGTAATTTTTTATATTTTTATTTTATATCTCATCATATTTTCATTAAATTTATTAACCTGATGTTCACCGACCAGCAGACTAATAAATATCAGCTGCATTTAAATTATGAGTCAACGTTTGAAGGCTTCTAGTTGTGAAATGGAAAACGAAAAGACAGGACGAAACGGTACCTGCCTCGCCGGGCACGGTTTTACCGTTGGCATTTTGGTAGGTTAAGGGACACGTGCGGGATAGAGCAGTGGCGGATTTAGGTTTTATGGCGTGGAGGGCGAAGAGAGTTTCAGGGGGCTCCACCAAATTTTAAGATACTAATATTTAGTAGTATTGAGTACATTTGAAAAACTAACTTGTTAAATTTATTCTAATTACTGAACACGTCAAAATTAGATTCAACAATCTAAACAGAAATGTTTTAAAAGACAATAATTTCACGAAAAATTCCAGTGTTTTTACTTTTACCATCATCACTAAAACAAGAATGATTTCTGTGTCCTCTGAATGAATGACAAACATTGTTTTGCTAAGAACAACGTCACATCTATCATCCGCTTTAAAACTTTCCTGTTCTTTTCCACTTGGCGACACTCCTGACTGATCAAACCAGATATCCCAGTTCTATTATTTGATATACAATATTTAGCAAGCAAGTAATGACATGTTGCATTTTTATGCTGAATAGAAGTTTCGTGTTTAAAAAATTTTTTCCATACCTTTTTTCCAATTAGAAACTACTGAGTTTGGGTGAAACCATTCCTTGCTATAATTTCTAGATTTACAATCAGCAAATAACCAGCAAGCTTGGCAGTAGGTACATCTTTTGATTTGTATGTAAAAGATCCAGCCATTTTTTTCTCCTTTCATACAACCATTTCCAAAACTTTTTGTGCGCCAAGAAATTTGAAACTTGTGTCCAAATTCATCGGTCGGAAATGGAATTGGTTTTTTGATCCCTGGTTGACATAGTCCAATTTTACACAATTTTCGTATCAGTTTTGTGCCTAAACTCGTATTAATGTAGAGTCCTAGATTTTTCGGAAAGTGTAATTGAGGAAGAAGTGATTCCTGAATAATATCAGCAGCAAATAGTTTTTTCACGGCGTCAAATTCCGGATCAGTCTGCTTGTGTTGAAATCCAGGAGCTGCTGCTAGTGTGTCTGTCTCTATAGACTATGTAATGGAATGCGCAGCTGGGTGATGATCACCTGAATCGGATGCTTGCTTAATTTCTAAAGAAAATTCAATTGATTGAACTACTGTTATTTTAGTCATAAGTTATGTTAATTTAAAAGTTTGACAATGTTTAACGTTGCGTTAATCGTTAGACTTCTAAGCCACGAACCCCTTTATCCAACTTTATCTAACACACTCGTGGGCCCATTTAGACAGAACAACTAGAGACAGCCATTCAGGGGCGTAGCTAGGGGGGGCGGGGGGGGGCGAGCTGCCCCGGGCGTTATCTTGGGGGGCGCCGAAGAGGAAGATACAGTATATTCATGCTAGACTAACTCTCTCTCAAAGTTTGCGTAAGATGCAAGAAAAACAGTAGTTTCCTTCCTTGCATCAGGATGTCGTCCACAGTCTAGTTGTATATCTGCTGCTTCAGTCCATTTAGTTGTTCTGCAGCATCAAACTTGTTAGGTTCTTAGGAAGGGAGAGAGCCATGTCACTCATGTGTTTCATTTCAAACCCACCAGCCACAATCTAGGCACAGATCTCCGGCTCAGGCAAGGTGGAACTTGGTGACCCCTTCATGCTCCAGCCACCAGTCATTTCACATCGTTGACGTAGAGTCAATGTTTTGAAAGCTGCTCTTGCTATCTAGAACGTCTGTGCCCTGTGCAGCACACCTCCTTTATGACATCAAGTTTATGACACACAGCCTAAGGACCATATTTAATTTCATCAGTGTGTGCATTTATTGACATTTATTTATTACATTTATTCTCACTGAGTTTTGTGGATTTAAAAAAAAAATTATTTCTGTTCTTTACGGTATTTTAAATAAAATTTTTGCTTGCCGCATTTTTTTTCAAATACTGATCGCGAAAAGATGGGCAACGGGGGGAGGCCCGGGGGCGCAAAATTTATAGTTTTGCCTACGCCTCTGCAGCCATTTATAGGCACCCACCTACACCCTTGGCAAATAAAAGTAGGACTAGAACCCAGACTTAAAAAGTGGCAACACCGCTTTGCATCAAGCAAACGACCTTACCATCTGAGCTACAATACTATCGGCACAAGGAATTAGCTAGTAGTCTCTTTTGTTTTAGTCTGTAGCTTGTATTACCTAATTGATTGATCAACTAACTGAATAATTAATTGATTAGGACATTTTCTATTTTGGGATGAAATACTATTAAAATAAGTTTTTCTTCATTTTCTCCATTTTCCTTCCTTCCTTCTTTTTATTTTCATCTCTCTGCCTCTTTTCATTCCTTCTTTTTTTCGTTGTTTTTTCTCTCCCTTATTAATTTTTTTATTTTTCGGGAGAAATCTTTATCTTGTCTCTTTCTCTTACTCTTTCTGTTTTTCTCTTTTCTTATCTATAATTTCCTCCTCCTCCCTCCTCCTTCTTTTCTTTTTTCTTATTTATCTCTTTTTTTCTATTTCTTTATCTCTTGATTTTTTCCGTTTTTTTCATACTCTTTTCCAATTTTTCTTTCTTTTTCCCTTTGTAACATCTTTCTTTTTCTATCACTGTTTTTTCTCTTTCCATACCTCATTTTTTAAGACTGTATTTTCAATAGTTAAATTTTTTATAACATTTTAGTAGATTTGCTCTACACCTTATTATGCATTGCAAAAAACACAAAATTGAATTAATACATTTGAAATAATGTATTTAAATAAAATGATGATAAAGAATGAATAAATCTTGAAAGATTGCTTTGTTTCAAATGAACACGAAAAAAATCGGAACGGCACAAAAACGTCCCAGCGCCTAAACGGCAGCTGCCAAAGCAGTCGCGTTAAATCGGCCGTCGATAGGACGCCGGTGCCGAAACTTAACGTACCGGAAGTTCATGATGAAACATTTTCCCAATGTTTTAGTAATAACTCCATCAAAGGAGCCTTTTATTAGTAATTCCCATGAAACAAAAATATAGTACTACATAGAAATCGATTGGTATCATTTAGTTGTTTTGAGAGAACGGTTTGTATACCCCCCTCCTGTGCCCATGAGAATGTCCACTACAAGATAATCTATCCCAGCATTAATATATTCAATAGGAAAAGAGATACAAAATTAAATTTTTTGAGAATATCATAATGAGTTGACCCGATTGTTTTAAATTCAAGTAGTGTCTTGTTCAGTACATTTTTTGCTGTTTTATTTTATCATTAAATTACAGAGTTATTATTTAATTATTACAGTTTATTAAATTCCACTTCCAGTTTTATTAAGACAAGGCTAATGTGATATAATGATTAATATTGCATCATAAAAACTGAGTTGTCAAACAAAGGTTAGTTATGATTGTTATTTATGGTAAAAGAATTTAAAAATAAAAAAAATGCAATTATTGTAAGTTATTTCAGCTGTGATAGCGAAAAAATAGTTCCAGTATCAATGACGTGACGTATTCTTTACGGTTATTGTCTCAACAAATAACAGGCAGCCATTCTACATAGATTTAATACCTAAACTTAACAAACGGTTTTCATGCTGCTTAGATCATAAAATAATTTATTATTTTATCAAAACTTGTAAAACTGTATAAACTCTATAAAAAAATTAAACTAAAATTGTAAAAAGCTAGCGAAATTACGTTAGTTAAACGTCGCCTGTCTATTATTTATCATAAGCATCTGAACTTATTACATCGTTATTTTATATAATGATGTTTTCCAGAATGGCCTCCAAATTTTCCAGACTATCTTGCATTTGGATATCATCAAACTCGCTAGAATAAAGGTCAGAATTTGGCCCGCTTTTCTGGCAAATAGAAGGAACATTGAAAACAGATTCATCTTTAATCTGGAGCTCTATATCGCTGTACATAGCTCCTAAGACAAATTTCATGCCTTTTCTCCTAGGCCTTGGATTTGGTCTTGATTTAAAAAGAAGACGGGTATTATCCGGTTCCTTCTCAACATCGGTTCCTTCGTCTTGGCTTTCATCATCATTTAAGTTGGATGGTGGTGGTGGTGGGGGTGATGGTCCAGCCTGGCCAGATTCACGGAAAGCTACTGGCACACATTTGTCATCAGCCGTTACAAGCAGCTCAGCGAAGAAGCCAAAGCGGCCACGGCGCTCTCCCATTGCCCATGCGTTTACAGCAATGCCACTATCAGCCATGCCAATTTTGAATGTACCTTCAAACGTGGAGTTCTGAGGAATACATGCAGGTTCGTATTTGAATCTGAAATCACAAATAGAGCTTTGAGAATGGTATTTGTACAGCTTCATTTCAATGTTATATACTGATGAATTTATAAAAAAAATTGCAACTTGAAAACAATTTGCTTACTTATCCCAGTAATGGTTCCAGCATCTTGTAGCATTAGAGTTGAACACATACAGTTTGAAACCTTGGCCGGAAGTTTCGTTAAAAAGTCCTATAAAGGTCAGATCAACGCCGCATTTGCCTTTCGGCCAAACCACTTTACCAGCAACCCTTTTCTTTTTTCCATCTAAAAAGACCTGTGTTGAAGTAAGATAGCCTTTAGCTTTTCCTCTTCCAGACGCCGTGCCTACAACAGTCTGAGAAACTCCCTGCCATGTGTCAGGCAGACAGCAAGGTTTTGGAGTGTCATCAACATTTGTCCCCTTTTCGGCATCTTCATCATTCAGGTCAAACATAAACAGATTGTTTTTGGAAGAACTGGCAAAAGCCAGGGTAATTAATGTTGTCAGTAGGAAAAGCTTCATCTTAATTCTGTAGAAAAAATAGGTAAAATATCATTTTCCGTCTTTTGAAGACCCTAAACGGACTTGTAGAAAATAAGAAAAATAAGTCTTCATTTAATATTACTTTCAATAAAATATAAAACCATGCTAAAAAACCCAAATACGGTTGTCAATATTACAACATTGGTGTCAGTTCATCTGAGAGAAATAAAGAAAATACTAGAGAAAGTGAGAAAGCGAGAGAAACAGCAACAAAAAACCCTCTAAGAACACCGGGCAACGCCGGATAACCTTGCTAGTGAAATATATTAAGTTTACTTAATACGGTATTTAATTACTACTTAAAATATTTTAATAAATTACATTTTTTGTCGAATTTCCGTACAAAATTATCAAATCTCCGACAATTTTTTCTGTAGTGACCAGGTACGCTCGTTACGCTCGCCTCCTCAATTGCATCAAGAAACAAATCATATGAGTCAGGAAAATAAAGAAGGGAAGAATTTTGCTCTAATGTCAAAAAAATTGTCAAAAAAATTTGTAAATAAAATCTTACCAGACGTTGGCCACCGAAACTTCAGAAAATTGCAGCAATTCTGGCAACGTTGAAACCATTGGAAACGCCTCGCCTTATATATGTGCGACGTTTAAGGTAGCTTACAGGCCAGCTCATTACCACATTATCATAAAATAACAATAACAATAACAATAATAGCAAACAAAATAAAAGTTATATAACTATTAGGTTATTTTTAGCCTTGCTCATTGTAGCTAATTTCATTAGTAGGATTTTATCACGCTTTTCTTAGTTTGCTTTCTTGTTTGGACGTCTGTCCGGGACTCCGGGATTAAAATTGAAATTGATTTTAGACGTACTTCCCATTATCTACAATCTTGATTAAATTTGGTGTATATAATTGTTGTCAATGACAATGCATTTTTTAAATTTTCAGATTTATTGGATATAAAATTAAATTAGAAAATTTTCAAAAATTAAAAATTTTTTGTCAGAGAGTTGAATTATCCGTTTTTAGTTTATTCATGTAATATTTAATTTTTTAAATGGAAATTTTATAACAAAATTTTTTTTTCATATTGATTCGATAGTTTCTTATATTTTCCATCTTCACATACATTGGACTGTTTTCCTATATGCTATCTTCATAGAATTAAAATGTGTTTTAACAGTTCAATAATAAGTTTATTTTCTATGAAAAAAATAAAGTTTGAATTGGAGAAGTAAGGTAGAGTTTAAATAATTAGGTGAATAGCTAAAAATATTTACCAACTGTGTTACCAGTTTTTCGCTTTACTTACTGATCAGTAATCCCCGTCAATTCAAAAATCACAAGATTCTTGCTAGTCTAGATGGCCTGATTGTTATAAAATATTCGTAAGCGTTTGGCTCGGATGATACAGCTATATGAGCTAAGCTAAACTTATTAAAAATATCAAGTGCACATAAAAATAATATAATGAATCAATGTTGAATGAATAAAAAAGTGTGATTGTCTGTTCAATAAAATAATAAAATTTGATTGTTTGTTCAATAAAATAATAAAATTTGATTGTTTGTTCAATAAAATAATAAAATTTGATTGTTTTTTTTCGATAAAAAAGCTTTATAACTGCCACTTCTAATTTATGATTTATGATTAACTAAACTACTAAACTCCTAACAATGCTGAGTTCTTCTTTCATAGCTAGCGTAAATTTTGACAGTGTACATAGAATGAAGTAGCAAAGAGTTTGGACAATTAACCAGTTGAACGGGATAATGAGATCACTTAACTTGAACGTTAATATCCTTCTCAAATAGCCTACTTACCATCACATCCTCTTATGTTCTAGTGCAAAACATACATTAATTGTGTTCGAGAAGGTTAAGCATTAATAACGTATAATTCAAACTAACATTACTGGAACTTAGAAAACAAATGTTTAAAAACAATTTGTGGGAATCAAATAAAAAAATTGTATTAAAGATGTTCAAAGTTCAAGGCACCTGAAAATTATCAACTTGTATGGGTTACTGGGTTACTAATACTATACTCTAGAGAAAACAATAGCTCTTTAATTCAGCAAAGCTACGATAGCTACGAAGGCCTGAATCGACAAGATACAGTCTTTAAAAGGCCTCGTTTTAGTTTTTAATAACACGGTTGGCTGAATATCATGTGATTATGAGAGAATCATCAAAACAAGGCGTCTCATAACAAAATGTCACGTTACTATGAGTAAGCTGGATTAAAATCAATATAATGGCTGTCACTTTTTCCAGAAGATCATGTAAACTCTACTGTCTTTCTGCAGTGGCCTCGCTGAGAGAGAAAGAAAAAAGAAAGAAAAAAATGAGATAAAAAGAGAGTAAATAAAAATTTAATATAATTGTTTTTGTTTGGTTTTACTGAATAAAAGAAATTCAGAAGATCCTACAACGGGCTGCATAACGATAGAAACCAAATTAAAAAAAAAAAACAAAAAAAAAATTCCGTTACCTGTCTTACGAAATTCCTGGTTCCACCGCTAATTGTAAGACAGGCAACGTCTTGGATCACTGGTCACTTGTGGTAGTTGTCGTCTCGTTCTGTCCAGTCTTCTCATTTAAATTTGCTTGGACCAGTTTCGATCCAAAGCATTGATCAATTTTTTTAAATTGCTGAGCAGGTTGAGCACCCACATTGTCTAATTACCCCCATTTAATTATTTACAGCGATTGAGATCCTGACCTCGTTCTGCATTTTCAACCCCCCCCCCTCCCAACGTTTCAGCCAAATGATTCGCCGCCAAGATGGCCGCTGCTTCAACACAGCCTCCTGCCGTCGCGACAACTTCTACGATCGCTGGCCAAATCGATGGTCCACTTCAACTGAATTTAGGACGTTGTAAAAACCCCTCTTCATGAGCTCACACATAGTGATTTTAGAACCAGCATGACCTTGACCCAATGTGCAGGAGACCACAGAACTGTCAGACGATTATTCTGTACTCATTTAGTCATCTTCATTAGACGGGAAAGCCAGCAGCATCTGCCATTTGATCAAATACCTCTGCAGACCGCAAGGCAATAATGCTCTCTTTTGCATTGGAGATCAGCTCCATAGCAAGAGACACATTGCATGAACGACCTTGCAACAAGGCATTCGCCTGTGATAGCAAGCACAGTATTTCGACAGTGACAATGACAAAAACCAAATCCCGACTTTGAAACTTTGTCAAGCAGCCCTGCTGGTTCAACTGACACATCAGCCGGATCTTTTTCCAAGTTGGCCACAATTTCGAGGGTCTGCAAAATGTCATTTTTGTTTTTGACAACCATTGCAGATTGGTAGCAGCTCCAGGGGCAGATAAAAAGTATATGTTAAAACCTATAAATAAAATTCTAAATTAGATAAACTTTTCCTTACCCACCCACGTTTGGATCCCCTCCTTTCACTAATACTGTATCAGTCCGCGGTGGCCCGTCCATCTTTGTACATCTACCTTACTCACTTTGATCATTGAGATCATGTGCTCTACTGCTCTTCCATTGCGCACATCGATCATATTCTCAATATTGCAATGATCTTGAGTTTCATCGCACTTGATTGAATACCAGTTAATGTAAGAACTTTAGCTTTAGCTTTTGATGTCTTCCATTAGAATAGACTAAGTTTTTGTAAGTCGTTAGACATTGTGCTTACAGAACTAAACAGCAATACAAAAAACTAGAGAGGGGGCTGATTGAACTGGGGGACTGACCGAAACTAGGTGGCCTGACAAACTGCGAAAACTGGGCCCCATAGCTGGTTATGGTCCTGGTATGGTGAGTTCTTCGGCTATGAAAAAATATACACGTGTGTATGTGAGTATGCATGTGAAGGCTCACTTGTTGAATATTGGGTAGATTAGATGGGCTAGCGGGAGTTGGTTGAAAAGGGTTATATATATATATATATATATATATATATATATATATATATATATATATATATATATATATATATATATATATATATATATATATATATATATATATATATATATATATATATATATATATATATATATATATATATATATGTCTCAAAATCAGCAATAAAACATTTGTATCAATTTAATTTTTGGTTGAACTTCTCAACCGGTCTAAATAAAACGTGACAATGATGATAGTTATTTGATATAGCGCTCTTTGTGATAAATGATCCGAAAAATACTTCCACACAGCTTGTTCATATTAAGTAGATCTGTTTTAACTCATACATTATAAAATGTACAAAAACAAATTTTCATATCCACTTTTGAGCTTTAGATTAACTGAATGTTGACAGAAGATACAGAGGTACAGGCAGAAATTTCTATTGTGGTACTCTTAAGTAAAGGTTTCCTAAAACAGAAGCAAATGGCCAAAGTTTAATCAGCCAGTTGAAATTAAAATTTTATATAAAACAACATTAAAATTTTCTTATCAACAGAAAATTAAATATAAACGTTTTCGTGACAACCTTATTCTGCGAGTTTTTCAAGAAAATTTGCTGGGACCAGACCTAATTGAGTACTTCCTTTGATCTTAAAAAAATGCAAATTAAAATAAAGTCAAATTTCCAAAGATAAACTTGAAAATTTCAAGATATTCAACATGTGTATTCTAAAATAATCATAGATATAATTATCATTATTAGCTGAAAAATGTCTGCCTTGGATGGTTTCCATTAATCTTAATCGAAGAGATTAAGGACAAAAGACTGGCTTTCTACAAATACTGGCAAACCAATCAGGACAAGACAAACCTTGCTAAACATCTCAGACATTCAAATCTCAAACAGACCTTTCCGAAAACATGTCCACTGGGTAAGATTCCGCCAATTGTTTCAATAACATCACCGGTTTTAAAACTTATTTCAGAATACGAGACACCATTTTTATTTACAGTGAAGCCATTTGAATTAAAGTCATAAAAAGCAAGATACTGAAAAAGAGAAAAGCATTTTTCAGATAAAGAATTACATTATCAAGAAAACTAAAGAGACAAACCGTATTTCTCATATTGTTAGATGTTTCTGTGATAGCATTGTTAACGTTGTCATTGCTTAGAGATTTTAACTTTAAACTTTTAAAACCCTTTAAATTAGCATTGATTTTTTGTAAGCCGTGTATAACTATTCTAGAAGGTAGGGATAATTTTCCATTAGATTTAACTGTATATAACTCAAAAGTGACTGGAAAAGTTGGCATTTGAATTGAGCTCAAAGAGTGCGTGGTAGACAAAACGCCTGGTATGAAATCACACTTTGTGCCATTCATATAAAGCTGTAAGAATATAAAAATTTAATAAACCAGGAATTTTTAGACATTTTCAATTTATTAGAAAAACACTTGAAACCAGATTCTTTTCATATAACAAAAAAATGGTATGAATATAAAGTTAAAAATCGTGTAAACCTACAACTACAAAAACATTCAAAATTGCTGCCAAAACATCTTATGAGTAAAAACAACTTCATAAATCATGATTGCATATACAAACTGAGACAAAAATATAAAAACAAAAAAGTGTATTATAATCTTAAAAATATTTTGTTACCTCGTAACCAATAGAATTACGTAATAAAACATCATCAGGTGGTGGCTCCCAACAGAAAAGAAACTTTTTTCTATCAATAATATCGTCGATTCTAAAATTACTAGGCGGATAAACATCTGCAATTTGTATGTTATTTATTTGGAATTAAATGCTCAACTGGAACGCTTAAAAAAGAAATAAATAAGCAACACCTACCGTCAATCAATATTGGATTTCCTCTTCCACGAGGAGGCTCCGATGCAAGTCTGTTTTTCGTAGCTTCATCTGTCAGGGAACTGAAGAAAAACGCATCTGTTGTAGGTTTTTCTAGATTTGAAATTCCGTATTTTTTAGAGCTTTGAGGTGAACTGTCCTCCAAAACAAATCTAGTCGAATTTTTAGGTTTATTCAATGACAACTGCTGGTTTGCTCTCATATCATCCTGATAAAGTATGTCGTACAAAGACTCTTTCAAATCCACATCTTCCATTTTGCTAGTATACAGATTACCATAGCTAATAGATCTTTTGGGTAGTCGCGTCTCTTCGCCTGGTGTAGGGTGGGGTAGTTGATCATTTAAGTGATTCACAAGACTGTGCTGAAAAATACTGAGATAGTAAGACTTTCATACAAGTAGGAGATTAACCGCGAGATTAACACAAATGTTGAATAGAAATTTTGAATTATTTATATATAGTGCAACAAATTAAATACATTTTACTATTTATAAACAAATATTACAAAATTTTATTTTTATATATCGATCAAAAACCTCAAGTCTTTCTAAGTGAGTAATGGTAAGGGGCGAAAGAGCTCTATAATGATCACTATCTTTAAGATTATTTTCAATTTCTTGCTTAAGATGAAATGGAATTTCTTCTACAATTTTTCCATTTTGCAACACTTTTTTAAGCAGTTCATCCTATGGAAAAATAATGTAAAATATCACATTTTAAGTGTTACAGCTTAATGTCAAGCTTTTTCATTAAATAAGTAGAAACCTTGACTCTGCACTTCTTGTTAGCCAAACTAAGTTTTGCTTTTAGTGGAGAGATAGCTGTTTGAACCCGACTTGCTATTTTTCTGAGGTCATTGTACTAAAGAACATATAGAAAACACTGCTCTTTAAAAATCAAAAAAAATATAAACATTTTTTCCTGAAAAAGAATTTACTAAACAAACTTTATTAATAACTTCTTGATTGTCTCTTCCATGCTGAGCTGCACTCTTAAGATCGGAATTTATTTCCATGAGTTCAGCTATATTTTTCAATAATTTTGCTTCTTTTTCATCTTGCTAGAAAAAAAAATTATTGTGAACACAGTTTTCAAAGTCAGTTACTTAACATTTAAAATACTCTCCTATGGAAAACTATTAAAAAAACAATTAACCATCATTGTTAGAATTAATGTTAATTAAAAACAATATTCTCCCACATATCTGTCGCACATTTGAACTTTGACATTTTAATTGTCAATTTATTTTATTAAAAAAACAAAATAGCTTAAAACTTTGGTAGCATTTGAATATGTTTTAAACATCAATATAAAAAACCTACTTTGGGTGACTTTAGTATATTCTCGTCAGTTATTGTTTTTCTTTCTTCAAGTCTTTTATTAGAAATTTTCAATTGAGATTTTAAGTTCTCAATCATTTTTTCAAACTGATATTCTTTTTTATTATATTCACTCAACTTCTTCGTTAACTCGTCAACTTCTTTTTTCTAGATTATATTAATATAATAAATAATCACTGAAAATTTTAAACATGAATATTATGTGTTAAATTTAAATGCACGATAATATTAAACTACTTTATAATATTTTTCATAATTAAACAGGGCCTTGGTTACCACATCCCAAATCAGCCGGTCGGTCGGGGTGGGGGGTTGGTGCAGGCATCAACCAGCTCACAGGTTATGGTGATTAATTTGTAATGAAATTTTATATTATTTGTTGCATTTCTACAGCCATAAATAAAGGAGCACCCAAGCTATCTAACAGTCATCGAAACCATTTTCGCCCCCTCTTAAATCCGCCACTGGAACCTAAAAGTAAAGGGCGTGACTAATGTTTCTAAAGTGGCGCACTTACACTTTAGCCCAATTGTTTTAAATTAAAGATATGTCAAAAACTATAAGATATAAATAACAAAGAATTTCGTAACATAAAATAATAAAATGGAACTATCACATTCTTACTTTTAACAGAAAACTTTAAATTTACTTATAGTTGAAATTTTGTTACTATCTGTGCAGTGAACAAATAAAACTCAACAAATATCTACTAACTCATTAATGGTTTAAAATTTTATAATAATAACTTTTTCATCACAGTCTTTCACAGCATTTTCCAGTTCTGCCTGAGAAGCGTTCAGGACAGCATCTGCATCTTGAAGCGCCTCGTTCAATTTTGATATTTCTTCTTGCTTGTTTACGATTTCGTCTTCTGACAAGTTTTTCAGTTTTCTATTTTCTTTTTTTAGTAAGGCCTCCTGTATGATAAAGTGAAACTCAAAACATCTAAATAATATTTTTGTTCTGTGTGTTCGTAGTGCGTCGTTGATTGGCTGGTTGAAATACGTCATTTCTCGTCTGAAAGCGTTTGTTGTTCATTACTACAAACATTCAAAAACGGTTCAGCTAAACTTGTATTATTAGACCAACGGAGCAGTTCGACCTTATCAGTCATCCTCAGGGTCTAATATAAACAGGCAGCATAAACAAACAAAAACCCTATAAATTTGAAAACATCTAATAATAAAAGTTTAGCTGAACAGTTTTTGAACGTTTGTAGTACCTAATTGATAAGCAACAAACGCTTTTCAGACAAGTTGAAAAGTTAGCCAAAAAAGGTATCTGCTAGGTGGCGAGTTGTGTTTCTGAAAGCTTGTAGATGTTTAAATAAACAATATATAACACAAGAACAAAACTTAGGTTTATTATGAGAAAATTACAAACTTCCAAGAAAATACCATTTAAATTTTTGAGTTCAATTAAAATAGTTTCATCACGTAATGTCTTTTTACACACTTTTACTTAACTTTACTTCTCTGTCTGTCTTTTTAATTTAGAATATTCAAAGCATGTAAAGTTAATTTATATTTTTTTTTAATATTTATTACATAATAATAACAGTAATAAATTGTCATATATAAACAAACTATCTAAAAGATTGAAACTAAATTAGTGTGTGTATGTATACATATGAATATTCTTACATTACTTGTTTTATTTTGTAAAATGTTTTTTAATTGAACTTTTTTTGGCATATTTTCAAAAAAAATTTTTAAATTTCTAATTATCTTCATTAATAATACTGTGCAATAATACAATTTTTTATAATCATTTTTATATTTTACAATACAGTTCTAAATACCATTAAATTTCTATTTTTGTAATTTGTTTTTTTGTTGTAATTTTGTTTTTATTTGAATTTTGTAATAAAATTTCTCAAGAGTTGAATTAGTTTATTTAATAATAATAATATTTGGCTGGAAAGAGCTAAAAACAGTAGACTCAAATGAACCAATAAAGGCTCATTTGAGTCAGGTAAATGGCTCATTTGAGTCGGTAAATGGCTGATTTGAGTCAAGCAAATGGCTCATTTGAGTCAGGTAAATGGCTTATTTGAGTCAGGTAAATGGCTCATTTGAGCCAACAATTTTTGGTTTCTTTTAAGCCAATATCAAGTGAGCCAAAATAAGCCAATATTTATTGGCTCAATTGAGTACAAAGTGTGACAATCTACTCAAATGAGCCACTTTGAGCCATTTTTTCATAATGTGGCCCATAATAAAATTTTGGCTCAAAATGGATTGTTTTGGCTCAAATAGGCTTATTTTTTCTAGTGAAAGTGTGTTTTTAAAAAACTTTGTTTTTTGATTTACTTGTTTAAAAACTGAATAAAAACGATCTCACACACACTATGAAAACTGCAAAACTGAAATAAACTGATGAAACAACGTTAGATATATTTTGTTTTATTTGTAACTGCTTTTTTAATCCAAGGCAAATACTCGTTTTTAACATGAAATATGAAACTATATTTTTTATTCAAACTTGCTTACCTGATCTTCCAAAAGTGCCAACTTCTCCGTTATAATGGAATTTTCTTTTTCCAACATCTCCACTTGTTTTTCCCAATACTTGACTTGATCTAACAGCTTCTTTCCATCTGCTGACTGAACAAAACAATTTTTCAAGATGAGACAAAAGTACAGCCTCAACTTATTTACAAATCAACCCATTTACAAACCATTCTAAATACAAATAAGCCAATATACAATCCAACCCATAAACAAACCAGCCTAAACAAATACTCAAATAAAATAATTTATACACATAGTAGTCACTCTGACTAAATACTAATAAATGTTTGTAAAACATTTTTGCAACCAAACAATTTTTAATTTTTCAATTTTTTTTTGTGGAAAAAGAAACAGGTTCAAGTTATGATAAGCAGCAGGAAGAACTTCGGTATTTCCTACATATTACTATTCGTGTTTTAAAACACCTGGTGTACAAACTATAAACTCTTACAAAAAGTACACTGGACCCTCGATATAACGCGGATTTTCGGGTCCAACGCCAAGACCGCGCTATATCCATGTCCGCGTTGTAGTGAAACCAAGCCTTTTGTACTGTTATATAACGTATTTTTGGGATCCATCGTCAAATCGCGTTATAACCGAATCCGCGCGAATTCACACGCGTTATATCGAGGGTCCAGTGTACTAAAAAAAATAAATAACAACGATGCTTAATTTTTTGAACATTAATAATAAAAAAATTAAAAGTTCATGATATATATTGAATGGTAGGAATTGTTTACCTGGTCATTTGTTTCGATGTTCACCTGAGTGCCAATGTGGTTGCTAAAAGTTAATGTTTGAGAGCCTACTGTCTAAAAAAATTTTAACTAATTAAATTTTAACATTATTTAAAAATACTTATGTTAAGTTACTTAAAATGATGTGAATAAATAAAATAAAGTTTATCAGGTAACAAATATTTTACCAGGAAACGCTAACAACTTTAAGATATAAAACAAACTTTTAATTGAAAAATTCCATGTGTTGTTGTGCCAGCATTTAAAACGGGCACCTGTTCTGTTCCAACACCGATATCAAACACATCTACCTGTCGATTTTAAATTATTATTATTTTTATTTAAATAAAATACATTATTTCAAATAAATGTACAACCGTCAAATATCTTCCATGCAGTCAGATGACATGAGTAATAATCAATAACAAGAGTATCACAATGAATAACCTTAATATGACCAGCTGTGCTACACTAACTTATACATTTTATGCCTAGAATTGACTATAACAGTTCAAGTATAAAAAAACATCATAAATTCTATTCTTTTTTTTATTGTCACAACTTTAACATCAGATGTTGTTGTTTTTTTTGCTTTAACATCAACTTAAAAATTTAACTGAAAAACCAACTTGAGATGTTTCTGGAACTTTCGGTCTTGTTTCAGACTCATCAAGCATTAATCTAATAAATTCGATTTCATTAGGTAAAACTTTAACGACCGATGTCTCTCTCTCATCATAAGAGGTTTCAATTTTCAAAAATAACTCTGTTTCACTAAGAGGGGATGTTGCTCTTGAGTTGAAAGCAGTCGTGGTTTGACTACCTGACGATTTAAGACGTCTTTTCTTTAATTTTTGATTTGAATCATTTTTCATGTTTGACTTCACAATGTCTTCGAAACCATCGACATCTGGCAGTTGACCGTTGTAAAAATTCTTAGAAAGTTCTTGGTCTCTACTTGAGCCGTTCGTGAAGGGCCTGGTTATAAAATTCTTAATAAAAAAATTGTTACAAAACAGTCTTAGACTGAAAAATCAGTTACATTAACATTTCATCTTGAGGAGAGGTAGCTTCTGCCTGGATGTCATCTTTTAAAGAAAACCCAATAATCTCGTAAGAAGAGGTTAGTTGATAGGAAGGCATATCTTCTTCATCTGAAGCACAGTCAAACTCAGCAATGATGGTCAAGTCATCCTGGTCAGCTTAAATTATTTGAATTAATAATTAAATTAGGACACTCGCGGTAATGCGGTAAAGCGTTCACCTGTTAGTTTAAAGGTAGGCTGTTTGAATATCGTAAATTTTAGTAAATAATTATCACAGTTGGACTTCTCTTACAATTATAAAAAAATTTGCCGTAGACAGTTGTGAAGGAATTTGCATTGAATCGATAAAGGAGCGTCATTTCAGCAATTCCTTTGCCTAACTTTAAAAAAAAATTCCTCTACAAAAACTACAAAAATTACTTAAATAGCTGATGACCGGGGGTATTAGAATAAACATTTTTCAAAAATATTTTAAAATTTCCTTTATTTTATACAAAAAAAATTCTTGAAAATCCTTGTGGGGCAACTGCTCCTTGCCCCCTCAAATGATGCTTCCCTGCCCTTTTCAATTTACGTGCCTGGTCCGGCCCATAGTACCTCGACAATTCCGTCAAAACATTGAGCATTTCCAACTCCCAAGTCATCGAGATTTTCATCGAATTCAGCATTCCAATTTCAGCTCAAGTCAAAGTTTTTTTAATTATGGATGCATAATTTTCACCTAGCCTCAAAAAAAGATCTCAGATGCAACTTCTTAAAAACTACTTTAAAAAAAACTAATGCCTATAAAAACTACAGTATACTTTTGTCACTTTGTGTGTTTTAGTTATTTTATTACCGGTACTAGAAAGGATTATATTTCTAATCATAAAAAGAACTTTAATAGCAGTATTTTGTATTTCAAAAACAAAACATAATTAATATATTAGTATATGAAATATAATTTTTATTTTGTATTTGTATTTGAAATATTTAAAAAATCTAAAATAAACTAATCTAAAGCAAACAAAAACAAGTAAATGAAAAAACGAGTTTTTAACACAAACTTTAATTTCAAATACACTCGATTTAGAAATACAAAAGATGTTTAAATTAAGTTTTTTTTTAATTGAATCATGTATTGTCATCCAATATAAGCCTATGCTGAAAGTTTCAGCTTTCTAGCTAGTCAAAAAGCTGGTTAAATTTTTTTTGCAAGATTTGCGTACAGAGAAAGCCACAAACACACACACACAGATTATAACCTAAATAAAAAAAATTAAAAATTTTTTAAAAAACTTCTATATTAAATTGTATCAAAGTTTTATAATTATTCAAATCAGAGTTTAAGTTTAAACCGCTGCATAAAATCCACACAAGTAACAAAATTCATTAGAGTCGTTTATTTTTTTTGGCCAAAATGTTTTAAACACAATGAAAAAAATGACATGTACGGAAAATTATTATAATAAGAAGATGCAGACGACGAAGATGGTTTGAAATGAAAAAACATCTGGTTTCGTTCAAAGGTTGGATTGATTTGTAATTTGGAAAGGTAATAATGGGAAATTTTAAAACTTGCTATAACTAGATGTCATTCTGGTTGGAAAATTAAATACTATCAGTTGCAATTACCTAAGTTTCGCAGGTTTGATGATGAAACGAAAAAAGGTTTACGATTGACGGTTGTGATAGAGACGGAACTAATCATTTTTTTTTTACTGAAATAGTAGTAAATAGTAGATCCGTTATAACTTCAAATTGAAGAAAGAAGGCGTGGAGTGCTTTTTCAGACTCAACATGGACGCGGGAGGGCTGGGAAAACTAGCCACTAGGTGAGCAATTAGCAACTACTTTCCTATATTTTATTACTCATGCTCGATAGTTCAATTTTTAAATGAGATGACAATTTTAATAGTAAAACTTGATACTCACAATTTAGTGATCCTTCTCGCGAAATTCGTGAATAGTTATATTTTGTTTTGTGAGGGTAAGGGTCTGAGTCCGGGTTACCTAGATTTCCACGAAACATTTTAAAAGAAAGAATAACTTTTTAAGTTTTATATTAAATATTTTTCTTTGTTTATCCAAATCATGTGCGAAATTTACGATAAAGCCCGCCCAATATTGTACAACGTTGAGTAGGACAGGTCATACAAAACAATCGATATGCAGCATACTACAAACGGGTCGATAAATTTTACAATCACCTGTTGCTGTTGTCTATCACTTCAGCATTTCGCGAAAACTATTAGGTACATGTCTGATTCAATTCAACCATTATATGTCCTACCCCAGCATCCTGCATCAGCCTTTCTGAATATTTTGAAACCATGTTTAGTTTGAGAAATAAGCTAGTTTTTATTTACATAGATTTTTATGATGTCAAGTATTTGTTGCAAAAGACAATGTCAAGGTGTAGTTATGGCTCGGTTATGGCAATGAAATAAAAAAGTAGCCTAAAGGAAAAAACGAGTTTTTCAACACAAACTTTTTTTTAATTGAATCATATATTGTCATCAAATAAAAAGCTATGCTAAAAGTTTCAGCTTCTTAGCTAGTCAAAAAGTTGGTTAAATTTTACTTGCAATATTTGCGTACAGAGAAAGACACGTACATACACAAACAGAGATTGTAACCTAAATAAAAGTTTGTAAAAAATGAGAATGGAGTAATTTCTGTTTATTTCTAAGTTTTTTAATAGGTAGTGTATATTGGCATGGTCATTTGAGTTTGAAGGATCTCTAGGTTGAATTTTAAAAATCTTCGCTCCCCCCCCCCAAGATTTTGCTGAAACGCCACCGCTCAATTGGGAGGTCCAGGCTATAAAAAGTCCCGAAAACTCAGTTGACTTCATACGTAGTGAAAATCATGGGGGGAAATACTTCAGAAACCCACAAATTGCCTATGTACGAACATAAAACGTTATTGCGTAACAAATTTTATGTAACAAAGTTTGAAGATTTTAAGCATCTCTTTTCAGTTTTTGATAATAGTTTATAGTCCTTTACACCAGGCGTAAGACTGGAATTGCTGTAAGGAGCGGAAAAACGAGGGAGAAAGGGAGAGGAAGCGGGAAAGCGGGAAAGAGTGGGAGAGCAAACAAGGAAAGAAACGGGGCGAGGGAGGGGGAGGAAAAAAGAAGAAACAGATGGAAAAAGTGAGAGAGAGAAAAGCGAGAGAGAAAACGTTAGAAAACCCTGGGCAACACCGGGTAACCCCTTAGTTTATAATTTTTTGTGTATAATCACCTCAATAAAAAATAGTTAAATTGGGTACTAATGGTTCCAATTTATAAATAAGATATTTATTTTGCTTTTCTTTGTTTCAGCTATTGATAAATATCTATGGTTTAGTAGTAGGTAAATAATATACGCTTTTTAATTTTGGTAAATATAACTGATTTTTAAATTTATAATTGAGAATTTGAGTTATTATTGTTTCCAATCAACAGATTAAAATCTTATCATTAGATTAGACTCTGATCATCATTAGACTATTAAATTAGGACAATTAGGTCCGTCCGTTTTTACAAACTTTTTACGAATTTTTACTAAACAGTTTTTATTTTAGTTCAATTCAGTCAGGGGATCGGTTGAATAACCTACTAGATATCAAAACTCGGAATAACAAACAGCACTAGCACTATCTATAATAAATAGTGAGACGATTTATTCTCGAGATTAGGTAGGATTTAAAAGTTCACTGAATTAGTTGTAATTTTTAATTTGTCACTGACTTTTCTATTTGGATTATGTATGAATTGAGATATTTAGATTAGATTCTAATCTAAAAATTTAAATGTTCAAAGTTTGGATTTTCTATATAAAAATGTGGTTTTAAATGAGTAGTAATGTTGATATTTTAGATTTTATATGTTGTAAAATAAAATCCTTTCTTTGCACTTTGTACGCAATATAGATAGCCGTGCAAATATAAAATATTTTTTAGTGCAGTTGGATAAGTTGTTAAATTTCATATATGTTTTGCAATGTTGCAGCGAGAGTTACATCATTGGATTTGTATTTGAATTATCTAAAAACAAGCGTCTCGAAAATTTCTGTTTCTGCGGCAGTTTGAATAAAGTAATACTCTATCAAAAGGGAGCTTATATTTATTTAGTGCAATTTTCATTGGCAAATCGTCGTTTTTGGCTTAAAACCTTTACACTTGTGGAACTGAAGAAAAATCAATTATGCCATTAGATTCCACTCTTAAAAACCCACCAATAATATATAGCATAATTCCATTCCATAGCATTAAAAAAAAACTTTTTTTAATTCGTTGGGCCAAAAATATTGCTAACTTCACACGCATGTACATAGTCAGGTATTTTTTGTTTTGGGTGCCAAGAACTATTCCACACAAACAAGCACACAAATGATTCATAAAAAATTTTTAATTAGTTCTAAAGAATCTTACACAAGAAATTATTTAAATTTTCAAGTCACAATTTTTAATATTTATTTGTGATTGAAAAGTGCAACCAGTGTTAATTTATCTTCAAGACTGCACATTATTAATAGAATGTATTAATAATGTCTCACACTCTAACAGAAATAAATTCAGATTACATTCCAATATAACAATTTTCTCATGCAACAAACTTCAACTCACATAACTAACTATCCCTTGCTGTTTTTTGCAGTTTTTTTTATTATTGTGATTTAGCACACTCCTTTTACAAGACGAAGTCTTGCACAAAGGCGAGAAAGGATTCTTTGCAAAGGCAGCCATCTATAGGCGCCTACCCTTTTAGCAATGCGAGTGAACTCCTTGCTTAAGGGAGTTACGCTGGTGAGGTTCGAACTGCCGACCTAACGATCGACAGGCGAACGCTCTACTGCTCTGCCACCAGCGCCTATGCACTCAAAAATTAACATACATAGTTTCCAATTTATGTTAGCAATTTTGCATAATGCAGCAGTCAGCAGTTGAACAAATTAGTGCGCACAGGCGTGTAATAAAAGTTATTACGCAATATTACCCTGTTAGTCCTAAAAATCAAAAAGGTGGCACTGCTATTGCAAAATAATATTTTAAAAAACATTTTTTACAGACTTTCTCTAGTTTATTATAACTAACTAAAATAAATCATCTGCTGTTCATTTTGAGAAAGTGTTAAAGAGAACAAGCAATTTATAGACTGATCTAATGCAAATATGAAACAGAACCTCCGTGCATTCTTTCAAACCTCTAATAAAAATTAATGAAAGGGAATTACACAGACAAAATAAATAAGAAGTAAAATTTGTTTCTAAAAAACCATATGTTATTATGGGTAAAATGTCCAACCTTAACTTAGAATTAGCATTAGTTAGAATTCCATCACTTGTTCATTACAACTGTTGGAAACATATTACCCTAAAATAATAAACCGATTAACTGCTATAAATAAATATAAATTACTTTTGGCTCTATGTGATCTATATTAACTTTGTTAAATTTGTGTCTGGCCTGAAACGGACCAAAATCTAATTTTGATTTTCTACTTTTTCTGATTAGATTTATTTTCTTTATGTTTTATTATTACGTAATTTTCTGACAACATGAATTGTATATGTTCGTCGTGTTTTTTTATGTTGAAGCAGTCTCGAGATGAAGGAATCTAAGAAAAAATCCGGGGAATCCTGTGAAGTATCTAAGAAGCAGAAGAAACACAAAAAAGAGAAGAAGTCTAAGAAAGATAAAGAAAAAACTAAAAAACAAAAGAAGAACACATCTGATAAAGGTAAATTGATTGTAAACAAAAGTTTTTCAGCATAAAATGTGAATTTCAAAGATTGTGACATCTCGCTGTGGGTCAGAGAACTCTAATCATTTTTTTTGCAAATTAATTATTTGAACTAATAAAGCACGCAAAGCAAGAAATTGTTATTTGTCCATTTGTGGATTTGCTTCTTTGTTACAGACTTATGTTACTTTCCATGCTTTTCTTGTCAGAGTCAGATTGACTTATTTACTTATATTAAGTATTTCTCTTGAAACCAGTTTAGTTAATTTGCTTATAGTTAACTCTCTGATATAAAATGAGAAAAAAAAGTTTGAGCGAGTTGCAGTTCTTCTTGTTGACCAAAGAGGAAAATTGTCGTTATTGGTTTTGTGCCCACTTCCCACCAGATTTAAAAAATTAAATAATTGTAAATCTGCTTACTGGCAGTTTAACTTGAACTTTTTCATAATATACATTATAATTGACTCAAATATTCTGAACAAATGCTCAAACATCTTGTGACAGTGTGTTTTATACAATTCATTTTAAAATATGCAACCAGCTCTTAAATTGTTTTTGGCTTTTCTGGCTATGAGGGGTTTTTGGTAGTTTGTAGGTTTATTGCTGATAAGGAATGTTTTTGAAATTTGAACCTGATTTATTTATCTGGCTCCATCAGATGGGCTTGTTGTTTAATTGTTTGTTTTTAAAGAAATATTGAGGAATTTGAGTAGTTATTAAATTTTTTTTTTTTTTCATATTTAATGTTTCATTTTCAGATGCAGTTAGAGAAAAATCAACTTCTCGTAATAAATCAAAAGATATCGGCCGGAATGTTTCAGTAATTTCTGAGAAAGAGAGAAATTATGAATCGAGTTTTTCAATTCCAGAAGATAAAGATGTTTCTGTTACAAATAAGACGAATGGGGAATTGCAATCTAGTCACTCTTTATCGGATAAAATATTAAAGAAAAAAGATAACCCCGTATCTCGTCGCCACCACCGACGCAAAGGAGGTGTCGATGAAAAAGACGATTCATCGGACGAAGACAGCATCGAAATCATATCGGAAGAAAAACACGATGTCGTCATGCTGTCAGACACCGAATCAATTTTAGACGACAGCGATGAAACTCTACGAAAGAGACTCAACGCTTCGGCCAGCCTGGCTCGTCTGAAATCGAGTGGAAGGATTGAGGACATTGCACTTCCGAGCAATGACGGGTGGAACGTTAACAGAAGCTCCGTATTAAACAGTGAAACGTTGTTCAGTTTTGCTAAGTCTACCTCAACATCTACAACATTGGATAATACACAGATTGATGTCTCTGAAATTCCTGTTCCAGGTGTCATCAATTCTCAAGTTTCAAAATTTCCTACAAATCCTGTTACAGACGATAGCCCGAATGCAGATGTATTACAACCACTGGTTTTGGAGCCATCTCAAAAAGCAGTAGACGATCCAGCTATCAGTTCTCAAATTGACTCCAATCAGAATGGGAAAAAAGTTAAAAAGTTTGCCATTAAGATTTCGAAAGAAAGTACTGCTATAATTTTATCTGGTCTTAAAATTGGCACTCAAGATGACCAGAAGGAGTTGGAAAACAATAATTCCGATATCCAGAATAGCCAAGGTAATTATTGTTTTTTGTATATATTATAGTATAGTGATTATCTGATATTAACTTATGTGTTGATAATATTCGAATTCTATCTTGATAACGGGCGAAGAGTCTGAAAAATAATTAACATGGCAAATTTATTTTATTGTAATAAGTAAAGTTTTATTTAACTTATCGTGTCATTTTAATATCAAGAAAAGAACTTTTGTAAAGGATCGATTTGATTCTTTAAACTGCCCCATATCTGCCAAGAGATGGATTGGAGGTCTTATACTTATAAGTTATAATCAGAACATACCATTCATGTCCATACATACAATATGCTATCATTGTTGTATTTTAAAGATATTAATTGAATATTCAAGCAAAATAAAGTTTGCATTTTAAATATCAACCAAATCTGTTTTCCCGAGCTTGCCTGATGTACTATTATTAAGCTTCTCACTGTATCATCACTATCAACCCAATATCATAGACATTTTATACATTTTTATAAAGTAATGTATCTTCCAGAAATTAGGTATGCTAATAACAATCTCGATTGAATAAACTTGCAAGTGAGCATTACTGTAGATTCATTAGCTTAAATAACAAAATGCTGTGTTTAAAATGATAAAATTTCATATCTGAAAAATAGTTTAAAGTTTATAAACAAGCTTGGTATTACATTAAAATTTTATTGGCTGCTGTCTGATCATGAACATTTTCATACACCTGTTTTTTATCGTTTCTGGAACTGACATGAGTTTTTCAGAATTAAAAAAACATTCATTAAAAATTAACTGAGATAAATTGATTTGAATCATCGCATTGCCTATTTTTGCAAAACGAGGCAATTAACTAAAAAACCTAGGCAAAGCCAGGTAACCTCAGTAGTAATTATGTAAAATTATTAGGTCTAAAATTTAAAATTTTTATTTTTATTCCTATTAAAAAAAACACATCTATTCTGCTAGTCATATATTATACAAACAGTGGTGAACAACTTAATTAAATGAACAAAATATAATCCATGAAATTGTATTTTTCTGTAAACAACTTAAAATACCTCCTAAAATTAAAAACCAATTATCGTTTTCGAAACCGATAACCGTTATCCCTACTAGTAATTTAATGCTATTATTCATTAAATGACTTTGTTTCATCTGTTTTAATACCTTGCTTAATAAATGTTTTAATTTTTTAAGAAAATAAATGGTTGGATGCAGAGAAAATGGCATCTTCACAAACAAAAGAATGGGATTTGGAAGAGATTTCGAAAAATAAACAAAGAATTACAAGATCCACATCTAAAACCAAGGAACTTAAAGGTGAGTCTGAAAATAGATCTTGTGAAGAATCTAGCAAGAGATCTAGAACAAGGTCTGCAGAAAGATCTCAAAGGAAAGTAAAAGATGACTCATCTGATGAGTCAAAAATAAAATCTAATGAAAGATCAAATGGGAAGTCTTTGGAAAGATCTAATAGAAGGTATCGAAAAAGATCAAGGAAACGATCTCGGTCATCTAAAAGGTCTCGAGAAAGGTCATCCAAAAGGTCTCGACTGACTAGGAAACAATCTCGAGATAGGTCAAGTAAGAGATCTCCATACAGATCAGTCAAAAAATCTCGAAACACATCAAAACAGCGATCTCGAGATAGGTCCGGTAAGAGATCAAGAGATAGGTCAGGTAGGAGGTCAAGAGATAGATCAGTTAAGAAATCAAGGAAGAGATCTCGAGACAGGTCTTCTAAAAGATCTCGAGACAAGTCTTCTAAAAGGTCTCGAGACAAGTCAACCAAAAGATCTCGAGACAGGTCAACCAAAAGGTCTCGAGACAGATCGACCAAAAGGTCTCGAGACAGATCGACCAAAAGGTCTCGAGACAGATCGACCAAAAGGTCTCGAGACAGGTCAACCAAAAGATCTCGAGACAGGTCAACTAAAAGATCTCGAGATAGACAGACTAGGAGGTCTCGAGATACATCAAGGCCAAGACGAAGGTCTCAAGAAAGATCAAAAAAAAGATCTGTTGATTCTGAAAGGTTTGTTTATTAGTCTTAAAATTAAAATATTGTTAATCTTTGAGTAAATTTTCTAATTTCCATGAATTGAAGCAACAGAATAAGGTACTACTTATAGGCATAGGTGTTGGGAAAGTTTATGCGGCGCAGTTGGGGGCAAGGCTGACATCAGCCCAAAAAAAAATGAAGTCCAATTTAAAAAAAACCATCTTTTCATTTTTCCTCCTAAAAACCTTATGACGGGGGGTAGTCGAAGATACTTTTCTCAAAAATTTGTGAAACCCTCTTTTCACCCCCCCCCCAAAACCTGATGACTACTAGATGAAGGGGTACTCCGAGATACTAATCCCGAAAATTTTCTATTTTTCTTCCACTTGCCCGAAAAACACTTAACCCCACAAATTGGGGGGGCATTTGCCCCAGTCTCCTACACCTATGCTTATATAGGCCTGCAGAAGCTCATTAAATTCAACAAAACTTCCACAAATAATAATTATACTTTTGTTGTTTTTTAGTTTATATTATTAAATTTATTTATATTTTGAATTAAATAATTTATTAATATATATTAACAGAAAATCTGAAGAAGATGTAACATCTTCATGGAGAATTGACAAAGCTAGATTACGACAAATTGCTATGTAAGTTTTATAATCAAGTTTATTCTATCTATCTATTATTTTACTGGTGTAATCTGTTGTAAAAGATCTTATTGAATTTTTCTTTTCTGTTACTGTCAGATAGATTAGAAGAACATAATAACTTTGATTAATTTTTCTTAGCTTTTTCACCTGTGTAGTCAAATAACTAAATATTATTATTATTAAAAACGACAATTGGTATAGCGCCGTGTGCAGCAGAAGTCGCTTAAAGGGCGCTTAAGAGAACAGTTGCAAAAACTAAGTCAGTCAATTAATGGAAATGTAATAAAAAAAAATGAAATAAATAAAATAATAATAAATAAATTAATGAATAAAAAAAGATAAATATATATAAAAAAAGTGGTGAAAATTAATAATACAGAAATATAAAAGCAGCTTGAGGGGCACATCACAAAACTATGTAACAAATGAACGATGAAATAAGTAAGTTTTTAGAAGTTTCTTGAAGATGGAAAGTGTTTTCGCGCTTTGAACTGAGAACGGGAGATAGTTCCAGGATGAAGGTCCAGCAACGCAGAATGCGCGATCACCGGCATGAGTGCTTGTGCATGGGACGAAGACATGGAGTGAACTGGATGATCGAAGCCGTTGCCGATTAAGGTCGTCTGAGAGGAGATTGATCTGTTTGTATAGATATTGCGGTGCAAGGTTATGAAGGCATTTGAATACGAGAAGGCAAAGCTTAAACTGGATGCGTTCATTAATGCTAAATGACTGCCCGATCGATGGCAACATAATTTTAGTCATAGATTTAAACAATTGGCCATCAAACTAACAGATAAACACATAACTGTTTTATTACCAATGCTTGAAATCGCTTTACTGATTTACTGTTTTTTTTCAGCTTGTTTATTAAGAACTGTTTATATGTTTTATTAAATGAGATCCTATATTGCAACAGAATTCCAGTTGTTGTTCTTTTAAGTTTAGTGGCAATAATTTAGCAACAGTGGAATTATTACAAAATATATTTGTTGTTTTAAATCCAAAAAACATTGTTTATTCAACAGTAAAAATGCTTTACAACACGTTCAGCCCGTGGCTGTTGCCACCGTCCCGCCTGTGGTTATGAAACCCGATGATGCTCCGCTTATTAAGACAGGAGGAAAATCACTTGAAGAACTTACTGGCAAGTATAAGAAATTAATTAATATTTTATGATATTAATTAATGTTTAGAATTTATTTTATACTTTTTACAGAAGAATTTTATAAAAGCATGTTTTTAATTTTTTTAAAGAATTTTGCAAGAAGATTTCCGAGGTTGAAATCGATGACATACAAGGTTTGTTGAGCGGTGCAACTCAGTATGTCGATGAAGAAGAAATGCCTTTTATTCCAGCTCGTACAAATAAAGACATGAGAGTATGATGTGTACTTTGCATATTGTTTTGTTTTTGAAATAAATGTTTGTGAAGCCAAAAAATAATTTGTTGGTCTTTTTTTTATATTTACAAAGAAAGTCTAGACAAAAATATTTAAAATGTTTAATTTTACATATAAAAGCCAACTTGGTGTCATCAACATTCGAGCTACTACTTTTCTTAAGTTTCAGATTATTACAATTATTTTCTATGTTAAAAATGGCATACCAAAAGAAGCTTAGTTTATTAAATCTTAAATGTTGTAGAGACTATTGTAACTATATATACATATATAGGTCATTTTAAACAAACACAAATTTTCAGAGTGGACCCATCAAGTCAGTCATGACCCTTCAAAAAAAATTAGCCCAGGCAGCACAAATGAGTTCTTTGTTTCCCGTCTCAAGCGGCAATGAGCATAAAAATGACCAACAACCAGGTCAACCAGACAGTATGTTGGACAGTATGAGATCATCATCAGAGGTAACGTGGGCTTGTTTATTTGCGAATAATACGTCTTCGAGAGTTCTGGTGACCTGTACGTCAATTTTTTTTTATTATACAGCTTGATTTGAGCGCTTCTAAAGCCGATGATGTCAAGCAAGCTCCAAGTGGAAAGCCATCGTTTGTCAGAGATGAATTAGCAGTTAGTCGGTTTATTATTTTAAGGTGACAATGTCGTTAGTTCGGGTTGTTTTATATGCCTGGTTTGATATTTGTTAAATATTTGAATAATCTCAGGATATCAGTCCAACAGCATTTTTGTAACAGCTGAAATATACTCAGTTCAAGCACTCTTCAAATCTTTATCAGTATTCAAACTTTATTAAAATTCTTATGAAAAGAGTGATGACTTGTTTTGATATGTCAATAATAGTCATTCAGTGGCAGCAGTTCTGGCAAATTCATGTTCAAATATCTCTCTGCCCTCTGATTTTTGTAGAAAAATCTGTTCCATATGTTTGTATACATTTCTTAAGGAACTACTAAACCAGTGAATTGAGAATAATGCTTTCAATTCTGTCTCTCACTAGAGTAGTAGAACACTGACTGAAATTGTCAGTCCCACATGCCTACAAAAATCCAACTCAAACAGAAAGGGAAAGATAGTGCAATGCATATATTTCTAATCTATTTATTGTTAAGAATTTTTTTGTTGTATTTATTTTAAAGTTTAGCTAATACTAGTTTCTTCATCTCCAGGCAACTCGATGGGTCACACCTCAGGAAATACCTGGCCAGTTCACTGGGTCTACAGGTGTTCAGAAACTTTCTTACCAGGAACTTTCTGGGTCGTATCAAGCATGGGCCAAAAAAGTAATTTTCAAGGACTTGAATGTCACTGAGCTTTATTCCTCTTACATGTTAAAACTAAATCGTAGAAGTCTTAGGGAAGCAGTCTCTTTGTCACACTATTTCCTTGTGGATTTTCCACAACAATTCATTAATCACCTCCACAGTCATGTTAAAATGACTCAATCAAGGTCTAATTTAGTTAAATATGGTAATAATTTATCTCCTTATTAAATTTCAAATGAATCAATTTCTCGGATCGTTTAGTTTTATAGCAGCAAAAATAACTTATATAGTTTCGGTGAGGATTTTATTCTATTTTAAGAAATAATTATTTTAGCCATCAGTCAGGATCTTGATTGAGTCATGACTATTTTCACACCACAAATTACATGCTCATTCACACCACAAATTACATGCTCGTGTTCATCTAAACATATCGTTAAAACAAACGCCTACCAGCAAGCTTTCTCTTGTGCACCACCGAGCTGAGATTTCAACTAAACTGCCATGTCATCATCACATTCACATTAGATCATAGTTTCGAAACGGGTCCTCCCAAGAGAAAGCTTGCTGATAGCAGATAAAACCACCAAGAGAGATTAGCTTATCATCTGACCTCAGCTGCTTTATTGTGGCCACCGTACTTTCGCCACACTCCACGTAAGTGATATGAAGATCAGAAACTCTTAACTTTTTTTAAAATTATTTCTTCTATTGTACCACATTCTTTGTTTCTCTGCTTGAAATCTCCAATTTTTGCCTTTGAATGTCACTGCATAGCTTAAAAATCTATATTCTTGTTTGCCAAGGACACTCTAAACAAAGCCCCTCCAGTTGCCAGTGGAATTGGGAAGTTGCTTCTGCAAAGAATGGGTTGGAAAGAAGGAGAAGGTCTTGGTAAGAACAATGAAGGCATGAAAGTTCCATTGGCCATTGATATAAAGACAGACAGAAAAGGTTAATCAGTCAAGAGACATTTTTGTATACATTAATTTTTTTTTATAAATTAATTTTTTTATAAAAAAAAATATGCTCAGGTCTGGTGGCTCCTGAGGAAGACCCCGATAGAATAAGAAAGCTGGCTATCGAGAAAGCAATGGCTCAACAAGCCATGATGAGGCAAGCAGTTATGCAGCAGGCAATGTTGAGACAAGCAGCAATGATGAGACATCAACTTCAAACCAATCCACAAGGCACATCACGACCACTTCTTCAGATGCCTCCATTGCTACCACTTAGAATGCCATCTGCCAGACCCCCCTTACTTCCTATGCCACCAACCTCTAATGTCAACCCAGGCTTTCTTGACCTTAACAGTATGTTGAAGTATTTCTTATTCTGTAAAGAGATGATTTTTTTCCTGACACGGTTTATAAATAGACAAAAAGAAGCAAACAAATCCAGATAGAATATTCTTCTATTTTACAGGCAAACATCCAGTCTCCTTCCTCACAGAAATCTGTTCAAAGCGACACTGGGATCCCCCAGAGTTCATTCTCTTAGAAGAGTCAGGTCCCTCACACAACAAATACTTTAGATTCAAGGTGTGTTTTGTTTTTGTGTTATAACCTTTTGTCAATTCCCTGGGCTTTTTATAAAAGTACTTGTTTTACTCGCAGATTATTGTGAATGGAGCAGAATATATATCGCCAAACAGCAGCCTTCAAAAGAAAACAGCAAAAATGGAAGCTGCCACTGCATGCCTCCAGAAATTAGGCCTAGTACCTTTATGAAAGTTGCCATGGGAAAAATCAATTTGTACATTTGTTCATTTAAGACAATGAATTTAATAATTAATAAACAGATTTTAGGTGTAATTGTTTATTTGTTCAAATCCATTGTTCAGAACAACTATTAAAAAGATAAAACCACAATACTAACTCGACAAAATGATAGTATCTAAGCATTAAACTTGTCATGGTCAAACATGCCGAGTGCATCATTAATCAGATCGAAAAAAATACAACCAGGATATCGGTCAACTAGCCATTTCATTCCTAACAATTTATTAAAAACAGATCTGGTGATTTTTGTGCAAAAGCTGTGCAGTTTGCTCCACTTAAAACAAAGTCAGTTATAGTTGTGTTCTTTATCAGCAAATTGTGGAACTTCGTTCTAAGCACAATTTGCTGAAAACCATCTTCGTTATAACTGGAGTACGATGTATTTTCGTTCAGATCATTCTTGTTTCTTCCTCTTCTCTCTGCTCATCTGTTTTCTTGATTTGTAGAAATCTCTCCAGTGATTGTGATCGAGGTCAGTAAAATCATCGAGAGGTGCGATGCATTTCAAGTACTTCGAAAGTCGCTTGAGTTCTTTGTCGGTACTCCTGGACACGTGTGCGTTCTTGAAAGGTCGAATCTAAATTAGTAAAAAAAAAAGTTAACTTGTTAAAATCTTATCGGTACCACGATTGTATAAAAATTCTCACCTTAAGTCCGTTCTGTGGATTCATGATGAAATTACGTCTCATGTCATCAAACATTATAGTGTTGTGTTTTCCCCATTGAGGAAATCGACCCCATATAACCCCCAGTGGTTTCACCTGTTGTTTAAATAGATAACATCATTCGAATAAATATAATTTCTTGTTGATGGGTTAAGGAACAGTCGAAGAGTTGTGAATAATTAACACTTTAGAAATCACTAATTTGGAGTTGTGAATGATTAACACTACAAAACCCATGTAAGCACGGCATTTTCATAAACCTGCATTGATATAATTACATATTGATTTTTTTGGATCCATTTGCTTGCACATTATATAATGCCATAGCTGGTTTAACCCATCTATATATTTCCAAATATATTTGTGCTGGCCAATTACATGTTGTCATAAATGGTAATCATTAATTTGTAAAAAGACAGATGTGATGATTTGTAATGGGAGTTGAACCAAAAACTACAGTGCCAACTACATATATATATATATATATATATATATATATATATATATATATATATATATATATATATATATATATATATATATATATATATATATATATATATATATATATATATATATATATATATATATAAAATATGTATATAGGGGCATAGCGCTTGTAGCAACTTCCAAATATAGGGAAAGATATTAAGCGTCTATTTATAATCTGTCTAAAAGATCCCTAAATAGAACTAAGTCAATTTCATTGATTTTAGTTCAATTATATTTATTAATTTAATTCATTATGTAATATTAATCAAATTAAATTTTATTCAAAATAATAATGCATTTTTGTGATAATATACTCTATGCTGTCTAGCGCTAACATTTCTTTGATTTTTGGCCCTTTTAACAGCTCCATGGCCATTTTGCCTAGTGCAAATTGACAGGCAGGGCATATATACTTTTTCTAAATATATATGGTGCAAACATTGAAGTAGCATTTATTTTTTATCTTAAATACCAAATGCAGATTGCCAATTTTTTTATTTAAATTTCTCTAGCGTGTTGTAGTACATCCATCTCCATTGCATAAATATAAAGAATCTGATCAGATTATAGTAATGTTATACCGAAATGAATCAACTTCAAGACCACTACAATGCAGGCAGCCGTATTCAGCACCTCAATCGTTTCGTCACCAGTGAAACCACGGATACTCATTTGACTACCACAGGAGGATGAAAAGCTGAATTGACATGAGCGTAAGAGTGAACTCCTTGCCCAAGGGAGTTATGCGATATGGGATTTCACCTACCCGTGACTCCAAGCTTAAAAGTCAAAGACTTTACCGTTGTATCTCGCACCTCATAAACAATGTCTAATTAATTTAGTAATTAAAACAGCAGTATTATATCTTCATATAAAAGTATTTTCATTATTTTACCATAAAATGTCATAAATGATTGAATGTTAAACAATCATAGTGATTATCAAAGTCACCAAAATAGATGCATTATTTTTAGCTTGTAGCAGTAAACATAAAAATGATAAAATACCTCGATTATGCCGTAGTTTTTCACATCAACGGTAATCATTGCATAGCTGTCCATCATGAAGCATATCCTGTAATTTGGATTCTGAGATACACCCAGTTCTTTCATTTTAGCTTCAATCCACTTCATGCTTGTGGCAGCTGTGTACCATTTTTATTTACATAGTTTAAAATAGTATTAAATTTCTTCAAATTTAAATAGAATTAAAGGTTTTATTATTGATCAATTAGACCAATTCTTAAAAATTTGATACTTGAAAAAACCATGTACAAAAAAATCAATATTATCTTGGAATGAAATATAATAACAAAAACTTACACCAGATTACTATGTCATAGCTAGCATAAGCAGAGGTTAGAAATTCATGCAGATAAGGTCTCATGAGATCCTGGCCAGTCTCCCCTACTGATTTGTGATCTGCATGAAAGTGGAAAGATTTATTTAAAAATGTTTCTCTGTAAAAAAATTCACGTTATAAGATACATATTAAAATGATTATTTGAACAAATTCAAAAAAGTTATTTTATAGTTTAGGATACATATTAGAATGACTGTTATTTAAACAAATTCAAAAAAGTTATTTTATGGTTTAAGAGTCCTAGTGATAAAGAACCACACTTAGAACTATTGTTAGCATGCCTGGTCATGGGCTCAACTGTTTTAGTGAAAATAAATTATTTAATGCAATTCAATATATTACTACAGTAACATACATCAACATACATGTTAAATCAACAACAATTCATATTATTTTATTCTAACCAAAAAGAGTGTAGTCGACATCTAAAACAAGCAGTTTCTTATTCTGTCTTGGTTCGCTTAATATTTTAAAATCGTAAGAGCATACTCTTTTTTCGATTTTTGCGAGATATTCTGACCTGAAAAAAATACGAAAAGCTATGTTAAAACAAATGAATGATGAAAAAAAACTCTTTTGAATATACTTGTTGCAAATTTCAATTTCTTCCACTTTGCTATCTAAGTCATTTACAACATCTGGACAATCGTGACTGTTTTCTGTTATTTTGACTATTTCTTCTTCTTTAGTGCCCATCATCATAATTTTGCTGGTCTCTTTCAAATTTAATTCTCCAAGATGAATAGCATCGTTAGGTATTTTGCCTAAAATTGTAAGTAATTTGTCACTATTTAGAAGTGGTCAATGTTAGGTAAACTTTTGATTTTAATTTTTCTAAACATAGTCAAAATTGCGTCTTCATATTTGGCTATGGTAGTGTATATTAAACTATATTAGTGTATGTATAGTGTATAATCAAGTGTAGTGCAATAAAAATACCTTGGTACTTCAACCCTAAAAGTTTCTGTCGTAGAGGCATGACCTGTGTCTCCATGTAAATAGCTTCTTTGAGATCCGATATTGTCGACAAATTTGAGAGACTATTAATTTTATAATCATTTCCATTCCATTTAACTGTTAGAGTAAGAGATGCTACTTGGGAACAGCAGGGAGCAGATGCCATTTGATTAGTTAGAAAAATTAGAATTTCACGGTTTTATGATTTTATTTTTTGCCAATTTTAAATACACCCTAACTAAAAAATGAGTTATCGTCTACCAAGAGATGGGTTAAATAATTCATGGCCTAAATTTTAAATAAAACAGCTTGCTAACAACGACATTTATTTACAAAGAATATGACAATTTTTAAATTACATTTTGCTGTAACATTTCGAGTCTAGGGTCTAGTGAAAACATTTTACTTGCATTTTACTACAAATTCATATTTTAATAATTAATTTATTTATTATTTAAAAAAAATGTTCAAATTTTTAATAATTTAAAGTTTATATTATAAGTTTGATAAACTACGTAACTAAATAGTTTATCTCATAAATTTAATTACTATAGTTACAGGGTAACATTCATAGATCTACATACAAAATTTCCTAGGTCTGTATGTATGTATGTATGTATGTATGTATGTATGTATGTATGTATGTATGTATGTATGTATGTATGTATGTATGTATGTATGTATGTATGTATGTATGTATGTATGTATGTATGTATGTATGTATGTATGTATGTATGTATGTATGTATGTATGTATGTATGTATGTATGTATGTATGTATGTATGTATGTATGTATGTATGTATGTATGTATGTATGTATGTATGTATGTATGTATGTATGTATGTATGTATGTATGTATGCATGCATGCATGTATGTATGTATGTATGTATGTACGTACGTATGTATGTTAGCAATTCCGAATAACGCTGCGACACGGTGGTAAGCAGTCAGCAGTTGACAAAATTAGTTCAGGCAGGCTTGTAATACAAGTTATTACGCAATTTTACACAGTCATTCCTAAAAATAAAATATTAAAAAAAAATCTTTTTAAAATACAACGTTTTTGAGAACTAAAAAAATGAAAATAATTTTTCTCTGGGCTGTGTGAGAAATGTCTTTATGGAGGCATGCATTAATGGCGCCCCACCAGCGGTTAGGTGCAGTTTGCTAGGTTGAGGAGCGGTGTTGTGTGTTGTGGTGTTGTGCAATGTTGTTTAAAGCCGTTTAAAGTGGTTTGGTTCGGTGTTGTGTGTTGTGCTGCAGTGTGGTTTAAAGCAGTTTAATGCGGTTTGGTGCGCTTGGTGCGGTTTGGTGCAGGTTGGTGAGGTGTAGCGAGGTGTTGTGCGGCTTGGTGCTGTGTGGTGTGGTGTGTTTCGGTGTGATAAGGTCTGGTGTGGTGTGGAGTGGTGGGTGGGTGTGGTGCAGTGTGGTGTGGGTGTGGTGCAGTGTGGGTTAAAGCAGTTTAAAGCGGTTTGGTGCGCTTGATGCGGTGTGGCTTGGTGTGGTGTGGTGCAGTTTGGTTTAAAGCAGTTTAATGCAGTTTGGTGCGGTGGTGAAAACGCTATACAATTTGGCGCATTGATTGATTCTCTGTTTATTCGACTAATGTAACTGTTTGTACCAAGCTTCTATTAGCTTCACCTTACGTTTGTTCGCTTGTAAATGATTTTTCGACCAATTTCCATTGATTTTGTAAATGCTTTTATTTAACTTCACTCGTCTCTCTGTTGGTTTGCTGGTTAGTTAGTTTGTGGTGATCAAATCTATGTTAGTAGGCGTGGCCAAGTGTATTCATTGGCCTCGTTGAATGCTCGCATTTTTTACGAGTCTCCTGATGTAACCAAAGACTATATAGACGCCTGAATTATTGAGATATAAACGGCTCAACTCAAACTCGTACGTCCAGTCTTAAAACACCTGGTGTAAAGGACTATAAGCTATTATAAAAAAAATAAATAAATAAAAAAAAATCGTACGTGTTCATGCGATTTTTAACTGTTCGACTGCCTACCTTAAATCAATTAAAATTAATCAAACTCGATTTTATATGAAAGTTAGTGTTGTTGTAATAAACAAAATTAATAATAAAAAAATTAAATAAAAAGTACAAGATTGAGCGTAACGTTGTTAAAGATTCAAAAATTTTCGTTTGTTGACTCAGATAATTTGCAGCTTTTCTTTCAAATTAATTTTTTATCTTTACATATTTACTTCAAATTTTGCACATAAACGTACTCTTAAAAACAATACACGAATACGGGCATAGGCTATTTTAACTGTGTATTAATACACAAAGTGTGTATCTTTAAAAAAATTCGTGCACTTTTAAATTTGAAATTGTGTATTATTAAATATGTTATATTTTAATATTGTTAATTTTCGATTGCATTTTTAATATTTTAAACCCAATAATAATTATTAATTAGTGCGAAAAACATCAATTTATATAGCAATAAAATATAACTTGTCTTGTATTTTATTCAAATAACGGTATTCTAAAAAATAGATCTATATAGTACCTATTTACTTATTTTTATTTATTTCACTTTCACAACGCCTTTTCCAAGACAAGTCAAGTCTTGCTCGAAGGCGAGAAAGGGTACTTGCAGAGGCAGCCATTTATAGGCGCCTACCCTTTTAGCAATGCGAGTGAACTCCTTGCTTAAGGGAGTTACGCTGGTGACGCAGGTGAGGCTTGAACTGCCGACCTAACGATCAACAGGCGAGCGCTCTACCGCTCTGCCACCAGCGTCTAAGGCGATTATTTTGGAAAGAGGACAAAAAGGTACCTTAACTAATATTCGTCAATCATCATTCATCAATATGAAAAAAATTACACATTAGATAATAGAAAAGAGTTTTTCAACTTTTTCTCCTATTAAAGTATGAAATTGTAAAATAATGTTTTTCCTTAGGAAGTAACTTTCACATTGTAATGATGTAATCCACATTGGGGGATAGTCAATCAGATGCAGTTAGTGTTGAACTGTTCTTAATTGCTAAATGTCACATAATCCACACTGTAATCTGTAATCCACACTGGAGAAAAGCATTCAGTTGCACTCAGTATTAAATTGTACTTAGGTACTTAATAAATACCACATTGGAGATTAGTATTCCAAACTGGAGAAAAGTCATTCAGTTGCAGTCGGTGTTGAATTGTCATTAGGTACTTAATAAATGCCACATTGGAGAAAAGATAGGCGTAATGTTGAACCAAAAAAACACAAACAACAGAAATGGTTCTCGTCAATGTTCGCAGAGGCAAAGTCAGCAGAAGCTGACAAACTGAAAAAGCCAAAACAAAAGGATTCTGAGAAAATTGGTTTTTAAGCAGCCTGTTCATTAAATTTGACACTTTGAATTTAATGGTACTTTTCAAATTATAAAATACATTTCAATACGATCAGTTCATTTCAATTTAATACAATTTAGGTACTAAATAAAAAGTTGTTAAATGTTAATATAGCGGGTTCTAGCCTAAAAACAGGGTCAGGGGTCACCCCTGTGTATATACTATTATAGACTACTAATCTACTCAGTCTGGCAAAAGAATTATTATTCAGTAATATAATTTTAGCATTTTTATAATGAAAAGTTTCCTGTACAAAATTATAATAAGCCCATTTTCAGCAAAACAACAAAGTGCAACATTTGAAATGCACAGGTCCATCATAATTGTTTTGATATATTAGCTATAATTTGATATTTTTTAAATTTTTGTTGGAGGTGGAAAATAGTGGTTCAAGTCTTCAAGTATCCAAATATAGGCTCCATTTACACCCAAATGCTACCAAAAAGGGGTAGCAGCTGCTCCCCCAGACCCCCTAATCGTGGTTGGCTCGCTTTGCTCACTTCGTCCACGTTGTGGGGTTACACACAAAAACTGTGTATTATTAAATATTCCTTAGAATAGCCTATGAATACGGGGCGTCATGGGGGAGCAAAGAGACCGCTGCCCATTATAGATTTTTCAAAAGAATTTTTTGGAAAACTAAATATGGACGGTTTTAGAATTGTTTTTGAAAAAATATCTGAACTACTCCCACGGTCAAGAAAGTGATGGAAAACACTGATAGTAAGTTTAAATTTTTTAGACAATAACATTTTTTCTTTCTTGAAATGAAGTAAACAAATCTGAAAAACAGCTAAGCTTCACAATAGCTAGGGATTAGATGTGTTCTTGAAACATCCATGGATATAAAAGTTTAGTTATATGATTACTTCATTTAAGAACTGTTATACAGTCACCAGTTTGTATAGTGGATTCTAAACTTAATCCTCCTTTTCTGTCATGCACCAGCAAAATCCCAAACGTTGCCTTTTGAAATGTAAACAAAATCATCAAACCAAATATAAACAGAAAAAAATTGAAACAAGATTAATACTTTTCTCTTTGGAATGCTCATTAAAGTAAGAAGAGGTTCTGGTGACGAAAATCCAGTGCTCTGATCTAAACATATCATCTTACACCGGTTGCAAAGCCCGATACTCTGTAAAAAACTTGTTGAATTGAAAGTCTGCAGCCATGAAAGAAACGAGGATGCTTTTATAAAAAAAATAAAAATTGTTGAACCTGAAAAATATCTTGTCCAATTTGAATTTCATGCCAGGTCTCTTCTTCAAAAGGTATATTTGTATGAACTACAAAGTTAGGCCTAAATCTTTTCGTAAGGTGATCGATATCTGCAAATTGACATCAAATTTAATTGAGACATATTAAAATTTAATAAAAAATAAATTTACAAACTAAGCAACGGCTCGTTATTTGAATTCACTTCTTTGTTATTTATCATGTCGCATAATTTTTTAAGACTTGCTGTTCCTACCAACAAGAACTGGCCCTCGTTTGAAAATGACAATGAAACATCATAACCTGATGAAAAATTGAACATTGAAAGCAAAACTTAAAACTTGCAGTTCAAAATAATAACAAATGTTATTAAAATATAAAAAATTATTTTTTTAACCTTTTTTTAATTTACGTAAATCAGTAGAGCACTGCCTTATTAATTGAATTTGAGAGACATTTAAGACTTTTGAAAACCATTCTTCTGCTTCAGTGCCACAGGATACTCCAGAAATTCTTTGAAACAATTTGACTGTAATTGTTATAACCGATAGTAATTGTATAATTATTATTTAACTGCAAAAAACTAAAGTTTAAACTCACCTATCTCTGCATACTTTACCAATACATGGGATCTGATTGTCAATTACCATCTTGTTTTTATTATCACAGGTAAGAATCAGACTAGGAAATCCTAACAAGTTATTATGATATCAATGAATGGTAGAAATACTATAAAGTATAACAATTTAAATAGAAAAATAATTTAAGATATCAATGCACTCCAAAGAACACCTGCTCAGAGTAGGGTAAGGGAAAAGGTCGAAAATGTTTAAGGACTGCGAAATAGAATACAAAATAATTTTGAACAGAAAAAATAAACATAGGAGGCTGCATTTCTCTAGACCTAGAGATATGGATGATAAAATAAAAGAGTGAGACACTTTATAAAGCAAGAAAGACATAGATTTTTGAAGCAATACAAAGGCACCTGCTGAAGAATTTGGAAGTTTGCAGAACGAGTTACCAAAATACAGACACATATATAACAACCACAAAATTGAGTAGATGTTGTAAATTGTAGTTATTAATATATGCAAGCATGTGTAAATGGCTGTGGTGCTATGAAATCAAGATAGCGCTTAGCTGAAGAAGAAAATATCAAAAGTATATTTACAGCCAAACCTTGAAAAGATAAAAATATTAATAATTTGATAATTTTTTACATGGCATAATATCAATTTCTAAACTTCTAGACCACGAAGAGATGCGTTTTTAAACTTGTTCTGATTTCTTCAACAATCGGTGGGCGAATGATAGTGGTCGGAGTCGGAAGCTCATTCCAAAGTCTGGGACCCGCAATGGCAAACATGCGCTAGTCAGCTGTTTTTGTTCTAGATGGATTGAGGCCAAAGATGAGGATCTTAGTCTCCTCCTAGCTAGGAAGTCAGGCACCTTACTAATTGCAGAAGACAGATACTTAGGGGCGAGTTTATTTAGTGCCTTCACGATAATGCATTAGATACATAAAGATTGAATTTATACAATTACCTAAAATAATAATTTAATATAACAAATTGCATCCTTTTATTATTAAAACTTTTTTTATAAATAAATAAACTTTTAATAAAAAATCTTTTTCAGCAGTTTTTTTTGTTTTTTTTAATAAAAAATAGTTTAACAACTCTAGCGATCATTTTGAGTGTGAATCCAAAATTTGTGTCGACAGGCTTGCTGAGTTAAAATAAAAACTTATGAGAAATATTGCAAACCTTCACACGAGACTTCCAGCTCATCAGTTTTGAAAAAGCACTTTATTTTACACATATGTGGAATCTGCTTTTGAGTCAAACACTTTCCAGATTGATTAACAATCATCCATTTTCTGTCATATTTTAAACCTCTCTTGTCGATAATACTTTTTTCCACCTTGAGAAAAATTTATTCAGCTCATTATTATGTAAACTCTTACAAGCTTTATGAATATTTGACTAGAACTAAACAAATAATGCTCTCTAAAATATGAACCTTTGTTCCCGAGCATGATTTGATAGGATAAATCCAAATCTCTTCAAGTCGATAACCTTGATCACTCATAGGTTTTGTTTCAGTCTCAAGATTGCATTTTAAGTTAATATTGCCTTTGTGTAGAAAACATTGACGAATGAAATTTAAGAAATAATCAGCATCTGAAATAGTGGACGAAGCTGCAAAAGATATTCTCACAGATCCAGTGGGATGTCCTTGAATGAGATCCATGTCATCGCCACACACATGTCCAGCCTATCAAATGAAACACAGAAAAACTTCTCAAATAAACTGAACAATTTTTATTAAAATTTTTAGATTTTTTAGAATTTTGGGATATCAGCTTTCTGTCTCATCACAGATGATCGTGCCCTGCTAAACTATTACCACATTTAAAAAGAAACTTAATTTATTACTAATTGAACAAATTAAAAAAACAATCCTTATTTAATGTAAAATAGCATCAATATAAAATCAATATTTTTTTTTTCCTGCAACACATGTTACAAATTTTTGTTTATCTGTATGCATGATTCATAAATTTAAAAAAAATACTTACATTATAATTATTCATTATTCTTTCAGAAGAAATGTTAAGATATTTCTGGCATGCACCTATATTGCAGAAACAACCAGTTCTCAGAGAGATGTTATACAATTTAGACATTTCTTCAACCTTTTCATATATATGATGATGTTAATGAGAAAATATCTAAGTTTAATAATAAATAATACTATTATTTCATAAAGGTTAAAGTTCATTTCTCACTTGAGAAAACCCAACGTAACTTCCATCACATTTCATGATGTTGAAATTAACAATTGGTCCTTGACTATTCACGTCTTCAAACTCATTTGCATGATAGAGTTCAACAACTTTTTGATTGTTGTCGTAGCGGAGTTTTTTCAGTTCACGAAATGTAAACTGAGCCAATGCGAATGAGTGATTTGAAATTTTAGACATACCTCCTGAAATGTCGTTCAACAAATGAAATTTGATTATACAAATAAATACAGTTTTTAAAACGTTTATCAATTGATTGGTCAACTTGTTTCAGTTTAAAATAACATTGCTTTTGAATGTTAAATTTTAGGCAGAATAAAATATTTAGAAATAAATATTTTAATACACCAAAACAATGATTCATGATTCAAATTAAAATGGTATTACAAATGCTTTATGGTGAAATCCAACAGACAAAAACCAATGATTAGTGAAATATATAATTTCAAAAAATTACAACCAAACAGTTTTGTCAGAGATTGAAAGCCATGCTTGACAGCAAGAATTTCAAAGTAAGGAAGAGTTCCATCCTCAAATCTATAAATTAAAATTTGAAAAAAAAAAACAATGATGTTGATTCCGATTGAAAAAAAGCTGATAAAAATTTTCACTTTCTAATAAGAGGCTTTCTCGGGTCAAAATATAAACATTAAATAATAATTAGTAAAAAAAATAAACTTGCTATGAAAACAGAACAATATTACCTTTCACTAGTATAATAATAATTAAATAATAATAATAAAAAAAAAATAAACATGCTATGAAAACAGAACAATATTACCTTTCACTAGTATTTATTCTAAAAATATTTGTATCGTTAGAAGGCAGAAGAATGTTTATTGTTCCCCCTCCAAAATAATTCTTTTTCAAGTAACTTTGACTTTCATTTTTTACAAGCAGACAACCTAAAATATAAAAATAAATTAAGTATTTTAAATGTAGAGTTATATTTCATAATTTACTGCATGTTAATTTATTTTTACTTTAATATATATAAAAACAAAAGATGCATGAATTAAAAATCTTTCCAAGTGACAAATTTTCAGCAGACCTAAACCAGTTGGAAATCCAAAAATCTTGTAAAACGAGAGGCCAACAAAGTCAGGCTGAAATATGGAAAGATCCAATGTGGAAGTGGTTAGAAATGAAGCTGAATCGAGAAATACTCTCCAGTTTCCTGACTTTTCTAAGAAATTAGAATTTCTCTGAATTTGTCTCGTCCATTCCAATGGATATCGTTCACCTGAAAACATGAAGCTTGTGTCAGTTTACGCATGTGGTCGGAGTTTCTTAATTGACCAGTATATAAAAAATGGAAAACTATTTTTATTTAATATAAAAAAAATAAATAACAAATTGTGACTATTTATATAATATATATGATTGCAATAATATTTTAAAAACCTGAAAAATTGCTTTGAGCTGGGTAGACAAATAAGTTATTTGGAATACTTTTATGACTTGAGCTTTTGTCGGTTATTGACTACAAATTTAAAGAAGAAATATAAATGATATGAAATAACAAAACCTAAATTAATAGAAAATAAAGCATATCCACCTGGAAAAAATATTTTGTTATATAATTACTATTCTGAATGTTTCCGATTTCAAAGTAAGCATTTATATTAAAATAATAATAACGCTATTAATAATTATACAACCCACACAACCCTGTCCATATAATAGTTCAGCCATAAGTGTTTTTAAGGAAGATTTGCAAAAAAACAAGTCTCAAAAAGAAGAAGGAAAAGTTTAGTTGTTGCAAAAGATCATTACTAGAAACATTTTATAGACAAATGAATTAAACAAAAATTTAAGACAATAAACAAGTTTAAATATAATAAAAATACACTGGATAGAAAAACATACTTTTAAAATATCACCAGCTGATTGGACTTCTTTTAAAACATCCTCTTTGGTGATGCAAACAATTTGACAGCAATTCCTGTTTACTGATCCCCTCATTCCAATGACTGATGTGTGATTGTCATTCAAATAAGCCAGAACTCCACAACCGCTGTGATTTTCACAGAGATGAGATTGGATTCTCTGACTTGGGTGACATAACTCCTGAGTTACCTCACTTTTGAGAAAACTAACTCCATCAACATCACTCTCCATTTCAGTGGAATGATCTGGCATGTGGAAGTTGAAACTTGTAGCAACTAGATTCATTGCAGCTGAACAGTTTTGCACAAAAATAACAGAATACTCTTTCGATGTAGTATTAAAATGTTGAAGTGTCCTAAAAAAATAAATGAACACACAATTATTTTCTTTTTTGTTTCTGCTTGTATTATGTTATCTGAATAATGTTAAGGGCCTGCTGGTCATTCTGTTTTAGGAAATAAATAAATAAAATACTAAAAACATAATGGCTATCCTTTTCAATGTGTTCGAACTAGCTTTGAAATTTATTTGATTGATTATTCGATTGACGTGATGTAATAAAATACAAATGTATACAATATTTAAGAAAAACAGCACAGACAGAAATAAATTTACTTCAATTTTTTAATAGAACACTCTGAATACAAGATTATGCATTATAAATTGAACAGAATATACAACTATCTAAAAAAATTGTATTTACTTAATAAAATGAATACCTTGCTCTTACTTCTTCGATAACTTTAGCCGTTTTCTTACTAGCATTGTTCTTACTGTGAGGATTTCCATAGAGATTGGCTAACAGATCCTTGTGAAAATCAACGAGCTGAGTTCGAGAGTAAATTGTAGCTCCGGCATGATCCAAATAAACCTCACCTTTTAAAAAACACAAATATTATTAATTATTAGTTATATGGAACTCTCCCTCACACACACACACTAAACATGTCTTGGCTTTCCTGTTGTGTAGATTATTGAAAGTTAAAAAATAAAATACCAAATTGTTTTATTAAGTCCCAGCTGTCACAAAGATAAAAAAGCCACAAGTTAACCTGCAAGATGATTAAAATTAAACTCTTGAGGATCTTCCAAGTCTTGTGCTACGAGACTACTTTTCTGTAAAGTTTCCATTGAAAAATACTAGTTAAGAGAATGTCCTAAGCAGCGTTTAACTATGAAATTCGCCACGCGTTAAAAACTAGGTCAATTACGATCACCAGGTAGGTCAGGTTGGTGTGTAGATTGTAGAAGATCATGTAGGTCAACTGCAGAAGTGTTTTTGTTTACAATACAGTGTGTGCAAAACATTGGACAAGTCTTCCAATTTATAGGGTTGTGTATAAGCGTTAGTATATCTTTTTTTAAGGACTAACACAGCTCATAAATATTAATCAACCAGCGAGAGTTTTGCTTACGGTCATAGTTCGAAACAGCAAGAGATCTGTTATATAAGAAGTAGGAAACAGCTGAATAGCCTTTTTTCCTATCCGAACGATCTACTGAACAACAGTCATAGATACATTTATTTAAGAGAATATAAAAGATGATAATGGAACTATTTATGCATGCTTAGCTTATCAATGACGATTAGACAATGACGTCACCCAATTTTGACCGTTTTTGACCAGGGGTGGCGATTGCAGGGGGATAGGGGGACAAGTTCCCTCCTCCAATAATTTAGTTGAGGAGACAGTATAGACAATGACCCCTCAATAATAGTTCTAATAAACTTACAAATTCCACAGCTGAAAATAACCTAATAAAACTTTAGTGTTAATGAAACGAAATTGTTCAGACAAAAGACCTTAGATTTGTAGACAATGCAATGAGGGTTTGATCACCATATTAAAGTCAATACATGGTGGATTTGCCGTAAACGTGCATTGGAGTCAGATTGGCGCCAGAATTAATCAGTCGGTCAAATAAAAAGAAGGCGGTGTTTCAGCCCCGTAACTTGGATTTTAAAACAAAGGCTGCACTTTAATTTAAAAGAGTGCAACATTTTTTATATTAACTGCCAGCTTTGCACACCGGGCCATGACTCTACCACATGATGGTACCATATATATATATGGATGGTACTAGGCAGTTGCCTGGGGCCCCGGCGACATAAGGTCCCCATGTCATTTGCAAAAAAAGTAATACAGTAAGTTAAAGAAAAAAATTCAACGATTTTTTTTTAAATTTTGTGTATCAATGTAGCGAGCAAGCTGTAGAATGAGCTAAAACGTTTTAGTAAAAGAGTTTGTGACATCTTCTCAAACAGAGGCGTGGATTGGGGAGGGCTGAGGGGAGCAATGGCCCCCCTCAAGATTTTTCCACCAAATAGAAAAAATATCTTTTTTAGCTAATCCATGATCGAGTATTTAGATTAGTTGATAAAGACAGTATTTATCATACTTTTTGAATTATATTACTTATAATCTACTGCTAATATTTTTCAATCGTTTAGTGCTTAGTTTCTCGCCCCTCTTACTTTTCTCATGTCTTTCCATCTCTTTTTTTTCTTCTCTGGCTTCCACTTAGATATAGGATGATTTTTAAAATTTGCTTATTAATAAAAAAAATTGCTCTTCTCCACTCTTCTTTTCTGTTAAGCATTCTTTTTCTAAACGCTCTTTTTCCTACTCTGGTCCCTTTCTCTGAACCTCTTTCCATACTTCAATTACTAAATCTACTTCTCTCACAGTTTTCGTCGGGGCTTAAAACTTATCTGTTTAATAAGTTCGTGTCCGAGCGCTATTGAACGCCAAAGAAATAGCGCTATAGAAAATTAATGGATTGATTGCTTGCTTTCGGTCCATCCGATCGAACTCGTATGAAATTTAGACTCGTGTATCTGTCCTAGCTTGAGAAACAATTAGCATATTCTTATCCTACCCGGTTGCTTAAGCTCTCTCACCAATATTTTTCTAATTTATTTTAAATTATTTTTATTAGCTCACACACGATTGAGTATATAACATAACTTTATTATAGTGAATAAGGAATCAAAAATGACTGTATAATATTCACTACTTTTTTAAAAACTAAAAGTTACATAACGAAAGTTTCGATTTGAATTCATTCAAAGTCTGAGCATTTGCAACATCTTCTTTTAGTTTGTTCCACTCGTTGATGATTCTTGCGCTGAAAAACGTCCGCTTCAAAGGTCCTGTCCTGTGTTTGTAAAGCTTCATCGGATGACCTCTTGTATTTCTGTTGGAAACTCTAGTAAAGAACTTGTCTGGATCAAGATTAAGACCATTATTCAATATATTATATACTAGTATTAAGTCTCCTCTTATTCTCCTTCTCTCAAGGGTCGTCAGCCTACACCTCAACAATCTCTCTTCATAGCTTAAACCATGCATTCCATTAATTATTTTCGTAGCTCTCCTCTGTACCCTTTCTAGAATATTAATGTCTTGTTTAAGTGAAGGACTCCACACCTGCACACAATATTCCAAATGCGGTCTTACTAGTGTTTTATATAGTTTTAGAATTAAGTCCTTGTCTCTGCTCACCATAGTTCTTTTAATTATGCCTAGCACCTGATTCCCTCTATTGGCTGCCTTAGCACATTGTATTGATGGTTTGGCACTATTATGCACCAGAATACCCAAGTCTCTTTCTTCCGTTGTTTCTTTCAATGTTGTGCCGTTCATCTCATACCTACATTTTTGATTTTGCTTGCCCATATGCATGACAGAGCACTTTTCTACATTAAATAACATCTGCCAGTCCTGTGACCATTTATATAATTTTTTCAAGTCATCTCTGAGCACTTCAGCATCCTCCTCAGTCTTTATTGCTCTGCACAGCTTCGTGTCATCAGCAAACTTATAAATTCTTGACTTAATCCCATCGTCTAAGTCGTTGATGTAAACTAAGAATAAGGTTGGTCCCAAAACTGATCCTTGTGGAACACCACTTGTGACACTAATCCATTTTGATTTCATCCCATTTATTGCAACTCTTTGTCTTTTATCAAGCAACCAACCTCCTATCCATTCTAATAGCTTTCCTTCTATGCCTATTGCCTCAAGTTTCTTACGCAGTCTCTGATGAGGCACTTTGTCAAAAGCTTTGGCAAAGTCTAAATAAACTACATCAACTGATGGTACTGCATCCAAAAAATCATAAGTATCTTCAAAAAATTCTAATAAATTAGTCAAACATGATTTATTGTTCATAAACCCATGCTGACTATCTTTAATTATCTTATGCTCTTCCATATGTCTCATCATATCATCCTTGATAATTCTTTCCATAACTTTGCAGATAATGCAGGTCAGGCTGACAGGTCTATAGTTACTTGCTTCACTTCTATTGCCCTTTTTAAATAGTGGAACAACAATTGCATCCCTCCAGTCCTGTGGTATTTCACCTGTTTGCATTGACTTATTCATTAACTCTGCCATTACTTCACCAATTTCCTCTCTTACTTCAAATAGAAACTTCGGATGAAGTACATCAATTCCTGGTGTTTTGTCTACTTTCAAACACTTCAGCATCTCAGTAACTTGGCTTTTTGTGAAGATAACTTCTCTTTTGACATCTTTTCCATCACCTTGAAACTTCTTACTTGCTACAGGAATATTTTTAATGTTTTCTTCAGTAAAGACTGACCCAAAATACTTGTTCAACAAATCCGCTGTGACTTCATCATTAGTAATTAAATTTCCATCTGCATCCTTTAAAGGACCTACTTTATCTTTCTTTTTTTGCCTACTTCTCACATATTTGAAAAAGCTTTTGCTGTCCCTTTTTATGTTTTCTGTCAGCTTTTGTTCATAGTCTACAATAGTCCTTCTAATAGTCTGTTTGGTGTCATTTCTTATCTTTCTGTATTTTTTTTCCAACTCACTTAGTTTGCTTGATCTTTCTTCTTCAGAACCCATAGTTACCAGCTCTCGATATTTTTTCCATGCTTTATTTTTGGCTCTCTGTTTTTTTATAATCAACCTAGTCATCCAGGGATTTTTTTATTTTGGTTTCTTTGTTTTGGAATATACTTTTCAATAATTTCGTGCATGCACTGAACAAATAGCTTCCAGCTGATCTCAACATTAGTACTCTTAACTCTGTCCATAAGATTTTCTCTCGTAATGCTTTCTCTTATTAGACTGTAGTCTGCCTTAAAGTAGTTGTAGCGAATTACATCTGAACAACTCTGCCTGTCATGATTCATGACCAAATCCCATCTAATAACCTGGTGATCGCTAGTGCCAAAACATTCACCTACAGTTAAATTATTTACCAAACTTATGTCAGCAGTCAGTAATAAGTCTAAAGTATTTTTACTTCTAGTAGGCTCTCTAATTAACTGTGACATGAATTCATCCTCAATAAATTGCATAAATTGTCTATCTTTATGAGTTTCTCCTTCCAAAGAATGCCAGTTAACGTGAAAATTGAAATCACCCATTATGATTACAGATTCCTTGTTAGCCTTAGAAATTAATTCATAAAGCCCCTTATCAACTTCTTCATCAGCATTGGGAACTCTATAGCATACTCCGATTAATAACTTACTATTTTTTTGTCCTATTTCACACCATACACTTTCTTTAAACATATCATTGTATATATCTTCCCTCTGTACTGCATTCCATTTATGCTTCACATACAACAATACACCGCCTCCCCTTTGCTTATCCATACCTTCCGTCACTCTATCTTTTCTAAACATATCGTATCCTTCTAATTTCAGCTCACCATTAGTAATTTTGTCACTTGCCCAAGATTCGGTTAAGCCAATTATATCCGGATCTTCATTGTTTACATACATTTCCAATTCTGCCATTTTTACTCGGTTTACGAGACTTCTTACATTCGCATAAAAGCACTTACATAAATAGTTTTTGTGATTAGCAGATCCAAAAGCATGCCTCTTCTTTCTTATTTTATATATATCAGAATTGCTTAGAGTTGTTTCCGTAGCTTCACTACCCTCATGTCTCCAGGCATACCCTTTACCCTGTATAGCCATTCCCCCGACTGGTCATTGCACTGTTTCTCCTTGGCTTCTTTAACTAGCATCTTACACTGTTCCCTTTCGTTTTCTGTCATGTCGTGACTCACCGAGATCTTGCGATATCGGTCTTCAGCGTTACGCAGTTTGGAAAGAGATTCCATTACTATGTTTTTGGTTTGGGCATCTTTAAACTCTACCAGTAATGGTCTGTCTTTGTCTGAGATTTTGCCTATTCTATAAAAAATTTTTATGTCTGAGTTTTCGAGGTTCACTTTAAGGATATCTTTAACTACGGTTACAATCTCTTTTTTATCGTTTATATATTTAGATTAGTTGATGAAAGCAATATTTATCATACTTGTTGATTAATATCCAGTTACTCTGCTATTATTTTTCGAACTTTTAGTACCTTTAGTCTATTTTATCTTGATGATTCAGTGGACAATTTTGTAAAAATGAAAGAACGTCGATACCCTTTGTTACATTCATAATTTAAACGCTTTTTGTCTGCATTCAATATTAAATAAAAGTTAACTTTTTTAAACTGTTTTTAACTAATATGATGATTCACATGAACATGCAACATACAAATGTATATTGGAATGGTCATTTTTGTTTGAAGATTTTCTGGGTTTGAGTTAAAAAATCCTTGCCCCCCTCAACATTTTGCTGAATCCACGCCTCTGTTCTCAAATTCCAATTTTAAATTAAATTTGATAAAATTTTTAAAATTTTTATTTTATAAAATTTTAAATTTTTATTTTATAAAATTTTTAAATTTTGTGTATTAATGTAGCAAGCAAGCTGAAGACTTCGATATGTCTCAAATAGTAAAAACATTTAAAATATTTGTGTTTTTTTTTTTCTAATTATTCTGAATCAGGTTTCCAGAAAAAGATCCAAAGATCAGTTAGAGAAACGCTATGTGTGAGGGCATTGATTTGGGAAAAAGAGACAGTAAGGAAATATGCCTAAATGTGAAAAAGCTATTTTTATGAGCAGGTGTAGAAGTTCTAAATGTTAAAGCAGAAACATAAAGTGTGTAATTAACAGAAAATGCTTTTTTTATACGGAAATAGAAACGAATTGACCAAAATGGAAAGTTATCAGCACATAGCGGAAAAAACTGCAAGACAAAGACATAGTTAAAAAAGGTGGAAAAAATGCCAGAGAAAAAGACCAGAGTAAAAACAGGCATGTTTGGCAAAAAAAGTGCTTTACAGAAAAAGTAAATGAGTTATTATTGGTGGAAGACTTTAAGCCTAACTTATGGCGGGTTCTAACATTTTACTGGTCAAATAGGCAAAGTAGAGAGTGATGAAACCTCTATTAAAAAATCCCTAGAATACATAATATTCAAAATTTAAAACAGCTAATAAAGAAAAATTGTAATTAGGGTCAGTGGAGAGACAAATTCATCAGCTCAAAAGTTCGCAAGGAAAAAAAACCAACCAAATTCAAAACACTTGCAAACCGAAACGCCAGGCCGCCTCCACAACAATGACACTGACAGAAAAAAACAAAGCAGCAGTTTCTTGTTTTTTTACGTGAGATTGTTTAAAAAAATTATACGTAAAGTTTTATGTCCAAATCGACACTTTGTTTAGAAACAACCACTGACAACCAGCTCATTAAATGGAAAGAAATCTTCCTGGGATAAGTAAAGTACATTTGGGTTAGCATTAGGTTAATTTGAAAAAGTTATTTTGTCAGCAAAATTACAAAGGGTGCAATTTTGTATGCTTTCCTCTTGCAAAGGGTGCATGCACCCTTTTGCACCCTACCTGGCAACGGGCCTGCGGTGTTTGGAAACGGTGCTTTTAAATGAACGTCACATAATTTTATCCTGTTTTTATTGTTTGTTCCTCTATCTTTTTTTAGACTCTCTTTCTCTCTCTCTTTCTCTCTCTCTCTCTCTCTCTCTCTCTCTCTCTCTCTCTCTCTCTCTCTCTCTCTCTCTCTCTCTCTCTCTCTCTCTCTCTCTCTCTCTCTCTCTCTCTCTCTCTCTCTCTCTCTCTCTCTCTCTCTCTCTCTCTTTCTCTTTCTCTTTTTCTTTCACTTTCTCTCTCTTCTCTTCTCTTTCTCTCTCTAAAAAAAACTAGTATACAAAGTCTTTGTTTTAAATTGTCTATATAAAAAAGTAAAGCAATTGCAAGCACAATTTGATGTTCTACAAAAACACCTCCAGGTGGTGCCCATGGTTGGAAACGGATTTTTTTTTATTTTTAAAAACTAATATGGTGGCTAGCGGGAACGTGAAAGCGACCGGGAGCGGGAGAGCAAGCGGGGAAAGAAACGTGTGCGAGAGAGCAAGCGGGAAAAGAAACTGGTGCGAGAGAGCAAGCGGGAAAAGAAACTGGTGCGAGAGATAAAAAAAACCTCTAAAAACCCCGGGCAACACCCGGTACCCCCGCGTAGTTATATATCCCACGTTTCGAAATAGTTAACCTGTCCAGCACTTTCATCGAGCGCTCTTTTTCTTACTCTGGTCTCTTTCTCTAAAATTCTTTTCCACTTTAACTCTCTACGTCTTTGTCTCTCACTTTTTTCTGCAAGCTTCGTTGTATAATGCGCTACAAAATCTGAGGCATTGATTGAATAGCACATCGTTGATTTACTTTGTTTTTATTTTATCGACGAGATGGCCGTCTCTGGCGCCGGTTTCAAGTGTTATCGAGAAATTCAAAATTTTCTTTCAAATCGTTTAGATTTATCAATTAATTGGAATGAATTGATTGTTAAGTCTGGTTAGTTTGCTTTTTACTTGTGTAATTAGTGGGAGGAAAAATGTTCACGAGGCCGGGCTTTTAGCACCGCAATGGCTGGCTATTTATTTACGGCTTAATTACCGTAATTTTGACAAAATAATTTGCTGTTAATTTTTTGTAAATTGAAACTAATAAAAATTCAGATAAAGTTTCACTTTATAATTGACAACACCCCCTTTTCTGTTTAAAAAATCATCAGTGATGGGTAGTTACTAACTATAAATAGTTAACTACTAGTTATTAACTACTCTACAGTAGTTAAGAAATAGTTAATAACTACTTTTTGTTAAACTAGTTAACAACTAGTAGTTAACTACTTTTTAAATAGTTATTAACTACAGTAGTTAACTATTTTTTTAACTACTTTACTTTTTTGGTGGCTGAAAAAACTCTATAGATCATGAAACTGAAGTGGATGAGCCAGTATATGACATGTATGTAAATAATGAAGATCTAGTGGTGAAAGTATATCAGATTTGATAGAAATTGAGCAAGATAATATTGATAATTCTGACGATGTGCTTCTTTTACCTCCTCATAAGCACTGTGGTAATCTACATACATAATTTCCATAACGCAGAGGCCGCGGTGGTCAGCAGTCAGCAATTGGTAAAATTAGTGCGCGCAGGCGTGTAATTAAAGTTATTACGAAATTGTACACTATCAGTTCCAAATATCCAAAACATTTTTCCTAAGCTTTTATGCAAGAGGTTATCCGATTGCATGTAATAAAAGTTGTACACTGTCAGTAGGTAAAGATCAAAAACGTTTTTCTTAGGCTTATTATGCAAGAGTTTTATCCGATTGCATCAAACATAATGCTGGATTTAAAGTTTAAAATAAAATATCGCTAGATGTTGAAACTGTCTTACGAAGGTACGCATGAAATTCGGTGTTTTTAATCTGCTTAAACCTGGTTCGATCCAAAGCATTGATCATTTTTTTGAAATTGCTGAGCATCCACTTTTACTAATGGTAGAGAAGAAAACCATCTTTATTTAATATCTGATAGTTCGATAAAAATCACAAAAACAGTCATTTTTGACGAGCTACTTCTAGTTATATCTCAAATTTCGTGGCAAGTGTTGGTGCATTGACAGTAAGGGATAATTTGAAATACAAACAACTTTATGATAGATCAATGGCAAAAGTTGTATCGTTATCAAAATTCATTCATCGCAATGTAAAAAATGCTGAGGATGTACAGGACATTAGTGGTTCAACATTTATAAAGCCAAATGTTACACGGTGGTGCTCAAAATTCTATTCGGTTGAAAGGATTGTTGATATAGCTTTCAATAATGTTTGTGATTGTCAGAAGACGTTAGGGCAAGCTGCATTTAAAGAGATTGAGTTTGCTTTTTTGAAATCGTTCATTCAGACTATAAAACCAGTAGTCACCGCAATGAATATTTTCTAAAGTGAAAAGTCATACATTGGTCACATTATTCAAACCATTATAGGATTAAAAAAATAACATCATATTCAGATAAAACCATCAATGCTCTTTTACAAGCACTATCTCAAGGTATAGAAAAACGATTTGGTCCTGTTTTGGAAAATGAAGAATATCTTTTAGCAACAGCGATAATTCCCTAATTTAAATTAATTTTTTTGAATAATGAACAAAAATCATTTGATCAAAGAAAATTTGCTGGCATACATAAATGAAATGAACCCATAGTTTGAAAAATAAGATTTATTTAACTTGTATTTAATTGCAAATGTTTAAAGGTTTTTTGGTTAATGTTAAAAAGTAGTTAACTACTAGACAGTAGTTAAGAGGTAGTTAATAACTACTGCTGTTAAAAGTAGTTAGGAAATAGTTACTAACTACTTTTTTTATGAGTAGTTAAATAAAGTAGTTAACTACTTTTAAAGTAGTTAAAACCCATCACTGATCTTGATATAACGACTGGATTCACAACCTACTCTAGTAGGCCTAATGTTTTATCGCTTATTATATCATAATTATAAATAAATTGATGTAACAAACTACAAAAACATAGTAGTTATATCATACTTCTACAAATTTTAGTGACTATGAAGTAATTGGCTGAACTGTCTAGGCCTACTAGAGTAGGTTGTGGATCCAGTTGTTATGTCAAGATATCCTTGATCTTTCCCACGAACGGCCTGTGTGGCGGATTAATACATAATTCTCGGCTATAATTAACTATAAACACGATGAAAAGTAAACACTAGTTTAAACATTATGATAATTAGTATAAATAATTTATTTAAAATGGGAAAATGTTATATAAAATTATTTTAATTAATTAAATAATGTAATTAAAATTTAAAAAAATTTACATAAAAAATTTGAGTTTTTAGAAAAAGTGTAAACGAAGGAATCGCGTAGCGTGTTATATAACGTTATAACTATTACCATGGCGGTAGGCGCCGGTATGCGATCTTTGATTTGCTATATCTTTATTAATTGAATTTTTTTATATTTCATGGTATATTCAAACTCAGAATTTGAAAATACCATTCAGATTCAGAAAAAAATTATTTTGAAACTTTTTATGTGACTACCTAGGATAGGGTTAGGGGTAGGGATAGGGTTAGGAGGTGTAGGGTTAGGGTTGGGGTAGGGTTAAGGCTAAAGTTAGGGTTTAATTTTAATACGGGATTGCAATCTTACAGATTGCAGTAACGGCGAACCGCCGGGGCAATAGCAGCTACCACATATAGAGTGACTAGCGGTGTTACATCGTTGTTTCTCTCGCCGTTTGTTCTTTATCTTTTTACATAGAAAAAGTTTTAAAATTTAAAATTAATTTTTTTTATAACTGATAGTTTGTTTTTTAAATAAAATTTTATTATAAACTAATTTTATTTCTTTTTTATTCATTTCATTCATACGATCATCGTACCTCACCACTCACAACTACGATGTAAATAGTGCTTGGAAGAGTAATACTTACCGTTTTCAAAGTCTCTCAAATTACGATAAATGTTTTTTTTTTAATTCAATTTTGTATAAAATTTGTTTTTTTTGTGTTATTGTAACAAAATAATCAAAATACGACTATTTTTCGGCACGGGCCGTCCGTAGGAAAGATTACCCAAAAAAGTTTTGTAACTAAATACCGCATCGGCCAATCAAAATAATTGAATCTCACTGGTGTCTCCATCGTAGCTCCCTTAAGCAAGGAGTTTACACGCATTGCTTAGTTTGAGTGTCTCTCGGGGTTAACTAACTTCTTTCACTAACCTTAAGAAAGAATCTTGAACTATAAATCATTTTGAAGTTAGTTGCATTGACCTCGTCTGCTTATCTCACCATTTGTTTTTATTATATCTGTAAAATAGAAGATTGATTCACATTTTTCAAAAACCAATTCGATAAAAATATTTTTTAAAATAAATTATTTATCATTTTTTTTAAATATAAGTAAAAATAAATAAAAAGAAGATTTCCATGCCCCAAACCTTGATTCAGACAATAAGCTAGTTATGGAAAATTCAATGATGTACAGCTGTGAACGTGCTATAACTTTCGTCTGCTCACGTAATTTGCGAGAAAATGTAACAAGTAAGCTACATGAGGTTGTCGGAAAAAGTTATCAGCTTCATAGGTATTTGTACAAGGCAATTTTTGGTGAATCAGTTTTACTATCATTAGAAAACATAATTGCCTTTTATGCCACTGTCGACTAAATAAAAATGCCTGAAGGCGTTTTGTCAAAAGTACCGAAAAATTTCCCGCAATACTTCGATCAGCGAATTGTCAGACTTCACAGCCGGTCTCAGTACATGGACAAACAATAACTTTTTATTTGGTCGAAATTGCCGCTGTCGACCAAATAAAAATGCCTGAAGGCATTCATTTTCCTAGAGTGAAATATTACCTTAATTTTAATATCACATTGATAATCCATTTAAAATTACATACTAATTACATAGCATGCAATAGATTTATTGAACTTTAAAAATTTTGGCTTAATGAATTTCTGAAATTTTAATTAAGAAGATTTTTTTGGGATTTTATAATCTGCTTGTCTTGTTTCAAATATTTGAATTTATTCATTTTTGCTTTATTCAAGTACTGGCAGGATTACCCAGTGGTGTCCCATTTTTTAAAGTTTTTTCTCGTTTTTGACAGTAAGACGTAAAATAATAAAAATAATAAACAAATTTGAACGAGAATGGTTTGAAAAATTCTCTTCAATGAAGACTACCTCCATGCAAAATTTAGTTCTTGTTATTCCAGTGATTCGGATGTGATAAGCGAACAAACAAACTTTTATATTTAAATAGATTATTCAAATGCTTATTTCCAATACCAAAATTGATGATCACATTAGTTTATTTGAGATGAATTTTTATAATGGCCTAGTTAAAATTTTTTCATTCTGACATTTAATTATTTTCCAGCGAACCAACATTGTATAAAACACATCAAGCCTGTTTCATATGGTGGTGGATATTGTTTCAAACAAAGCAATAATATCTCGTCAGCATGTAGGAATCGATTTTTATACTGGTAATTTAATTTTTTTTAATTTCTGTCTTGTTTATAATTGTTGATATTGTTGTATTTATTTGTTATTTGGTCAGGAAAATATATGGTTCTTCCTTGGAGTTGTGTGATGTTAGTCTGGACTTGGAACTAGTTGATGGAAATCTTAAAATAATCTTCCAAGATGCAATCATCGCAAGTGAGCCTGGATTATTCGAGACGCAAAACAGTGTTGTTCTTCTCGTATCAACTTCAACTGGGATTTACAGATTTATTTTTCCACACCCTGACACATCTCCAACGGTTATTTCATTTACGTTCTATCCGTTTTCTGCGTTGTGCTTTCGTAATACTGTTCATGTAGCATGTAGTTTTTATGGTATTCGGCATGTGTTAGGCTTTTTTATACCTTATAGATAAGTCTTGTACTACTTAGAATACTTTACATTGGCTTGTAAATAAGCATTGTATTGATTAGAATACTTTAGAATTGCTTGTAAATAAGCATTGTACTTCTTAGAATATTGACAATTGCTCCTAAATAAGCATTGTATTATTTAGAATACTTTGCAATTGCATTTATAATAAAGGTTCAATAAAACAAGTAGTTTTTATTAATTCATGAATGATCAATTTGACCATGGCTATTTTTGCTTTCAGGCTGGCTTTGGCATGGATGCATCATACCCGTCCATATTTTCTAATGCTTCATTGTCAAGCTGCTTAGGTACAACTAACTACCACATGTTTGGAAACCTGCCGAGCGTGCAGCAGTTTGTTTGTGGTACCAACCATCACACGGCAGATGACACGAGCGTCTTTTCCTTCTCCAATCAAACTGGATCGGTTACTATCTTCAAGTTACCTCCTCCTCATTCATTCAGTAATTTTTGTTTTATTTTAAGATATGTCAACTATTTATTATAGTTGAAATTGCATTAAAATTAGACTTTCAAAAGAAATGGAGTATGGAATAGGGGAAGGAAATGGGGTATGGAATAAGGGAGGGAGAAAGCTTGTTATTATTGACTAGAGTTAGCCCGTCAAAAATGACGGATTTTTTAAAATTTAATTATATGTTCTTTTCTGATTGAAGTACCATCTTTTTTTATCTTTGAGACTGTTATTGTACACTTTCGTAATAACTTTTATTACACGCCTGCGCTTACTATTTTTTATCAACTGTTGATTATTGACCCGTGCGGCCGCCGAGTTAAGCATAATTGCTAACATACAGATATAGTGGTTTTGCCCGTCCCAAAGACGGATGTTTTAAAATTACGATGTACTTTGGATACATTTTATAAAAAATAGTCAACAAAAACAAAATGACATTGATAACCAAAAAAATTTTTATTTATATATAAGCAAATTTCATGAAATTTTTTATTGTGTTTAAAATTTCAACTTACTAAAGAATTTCATATAAATTCAAAGGATGTGAAAATTAAAGAGTGCAATAATTAGTTATTAAAGAATTCTAGTATGCACAACATTTTTTGTGAATTGTCGGCCATCGTTGAGAAGTGGTCTTTGCTTCTGAGATTTTTTTAAATCTCCTTATATAATATTTTTCGATTGCAGCGCCACTTCTTTTGATCTCTAGGACTGAGAGTGTATATAGGAACATTTGCATAATAACTTTTATTACACGCCTGCGTGCAATAAATTCTTACGTGCACATCGATATCCTCTATACAACTAATTACGTAAGCGTGACAGAATCAGTGAGTGAGTGACGTGGGCTACTATAATATAGATGTTTCATTTGTCGACTAAAACGAGATTGTGTTTTAGGTACTAACGTGTCAGTGAATGAAATAAAACAGGTTGGAGTTATGTCAAGAATTCTTGGAGGTCTTGTGACCTCTGTTGTTGGGTCAGATATTTGTTTTATTATTTTTATTAATATTTTCATTATTTATTTTTGTATTTTGTATTTTTTTATAAAAAGTTTTATTCTTTAGCTTCATGCTTATTATTATTATTATTATTATTATTATTATTATTCATGCTTTTTATGCTTCTTCTTTTAAACTAAATAATTTTTTTACAGTAATGGCTTAGATGGAACTGATGCATGTTCTAGCATGTGTACTTTTCAAGATCAAGTCGGGACAACTTTGGTTTGCGGTGTCACCTGGGACTTCAAATTGAAGTTGTGGACTACTGATGTATGTCTTATTTTATTGATTTTATTTTCTTATAATTTGATTTATTTTCGTATTTAATCATGCAGACTCATGAATTACTTCTAACGGAAGACATTTTAAGCCGTGTCGCAACCTACTTTGACAGAAGCAAATATCCGAATGCTGGTTTATATTTTAATACGTTTTATTTCAATTTTGATTATTTTTTTTATATTTCGATTTCATGTCTCATTTTCTCTGATTTTATTCATTATAGTATTAAAAAGGTTTTATTGTATTATTTTAATTGTGTTATTTTAATTTTTTTTCTTTTTGATTTTTTAATCCCTTCTATGTGAAATAATTTTCTGAAACACCTGTTTAAAACTTATACAGTGGGTTTTACAGGAAAGGAGTTAAAAAATGGAGAATTTAAATTTACCACACTTGTTATTTTTATTTTTCACTATTTTTTATTTTGGATCGAGGTTTTCCGAAACAGAGTTTCAATCAATCGAATGCAGTTGTTGTTATGAACTTGTTCATCAATCGAATGCAGTTGTTATGAACCTGTTCATCAATCGAATGCAGTTGTTGTTATGAACCTGTTCATCAATCGAATGCAGTTGTTATGAACCTGTTCATCAATCGAACAAAAACATCCTTTGAAAATTAAAAAAAGCCGATAAATAATTTTAAAAGTTACCAAATGAAGTGGCTGAAACTATGTTATATTGATTGCTTATCAGGTTCGAAGAATATTGTAAGAATACATGCTGGTAACCAGGATTCATTTCTCATTGGAGTATTTGTTAACATCCCAAATAACATGCAGGTGACTACTTTATTTTCTTGATTTATTATAAAATAGTTTTTGGAAAGAATTTATTTATGACTTTTGTTTTTCAGTTTCACATCTATCATCTGAAGTACCAAGGACTTTATCTCTGGGATCATTTGAAAGTGTTTTATGGATTTGAGGTATTTTAGTTATCATCTTTAAAGCTTTTTTAATCGATCTGATTTTAAATGATGCCTAAAGGAAGATCTCAATTGTTATGTTATTTGTAATAATGTTTACATGAAAAACTAAATTGTTATGTTATTTGTAATGATGTTTTCAGGAGGATCTGTATTTTTGTGTTATCTTGTGATGATGTTTGCAGGAAGATCTAATAGTTATGTCATTTGTTGTGATGTTTACAAGAAGATCTAAATTTTCATGTTATTTGTAATGATGTATACAAGAGGATCTAAGTTGTTATGTTATTTGTAATAATGTTTACATGAGGATCTAAATTGTTATCCTATTTGCAATGGGGTTTACAAGAGGACCTAGATTATTATGTTATTTGTAATGGGGCTTACAATAGGACTTAAATTACTATTTTATTTGTAATGATGTTTACAGGAAGATCCAAATTGTTATGTTATTTACAGGAGGATCTAATTGACTTTATGTTTGATTCCGAAATGATGTGGACTCTATGGATGAACCGAGACTCGCAGCCTGTTATAAGATTTGAGAGATTGTTCAAGTATATTTTTGTTTGGTTTCTTAAGTTAATCGTTAATAACTTTTTTTTGTTTCCTACGTGTTATTCTTTTTAATAGTGTTTTTTTGTTGTTGTTGAGATTAATTTAATTTTTCATACGATTAAAGTGACTCAGTTTCTGACATGAACTGGACAAAAGTTTTAATGAATCCTGGAATTGTCGATGAAGTCTTAATTCCTCCCGGGTTCGATCCGAAATGTGCTTATTTGGATTATATTTTTCATCCCGGAAGATTTAACAGCCTTACTATTCTCAAAGCACTCGCTGTAGGTTTTTCTTTTGATTCAGCATCAGATATATTACAGAAGTTTTTTTTGTATGCATGATTTTATAAATGCATTTAAAGGCCTACAAACATTCTCCTGGAAATGTTGTTCAAAAAATGAAATTCTTGTCGAGGAAAGCTTTGAAAGAAGAAGTTTGTCGAGCAGTTGAAGAACAGGTAGTTGAGATGTCACCCCTGTGTCTGTATGTGTGTGTGTGTGTGTGTTTGGATCTGTGTGTTTTTTATGTGCTTGTGTCTGTGTTTATTTTTATCTGCTCATGTTTGTGTGTGTGTGTTTGTTTATTTTTATGTGCTCATGTTTGCTTGTGTTTGGTTGTCTGTACATGCTCATGTTTTTGTATGTTTGTGTGTTTGTCTATGAAGTTATAGTCAACTAGGCTTATATGCATGCCAGGTGTTATAAACAACATACATAATTTCTTAAATATGTTGTATGTATGTATGTACATATGTTAGGACTCCATTTAACAGTATTAGGTGTCTCTGCAATCGCATTTATTGTTATTTTAAAAAATCCGTCATTTTTGACAGGTTATCTCCAGTCATTAATATTTTCTGATGGATTTTGTTTGCTTATTTACAATTTAAGACTTGACTTATAATGCCGTTTTGGCATGACTTTGTCTGGAATAAAAAATTTTTTTATAAACTAAACGAAAATAGAATATACAGAAACATCAGATGGGTTGATGATGCGATTTCTGCTTGGAATGTAAACAATTTAGTTTTATTGTAAGTTAATGTAATCACCAAATTTCTGGCACAGATTAGAATGGCTGCCTCGGATGCAGACTTTGAAATGCAGGAATCGGATTATCTCGATCTTCAAATGCAACAGTGGACTCGTTTATATTCAAGCTGCTTTCATCATTATGAGGTAAGTTTGATATTTATGAGGTAAATTTTATCATTATGAAGTGGATTTTATCATTATGAGGTAGATTTTATCATTATGAAGCTGCTTTCATCATTATGAGGTAGATTGTATCATTATGAGGTAGATCTTATCATTATAAGGTAGATTTTATCATTTTGAGGTAGATTTTATCATTTTAAGGTAGATTTTATTATTTTTGTATACTTCGTATTTTATCCAATTTAATAAATTTTATTGTCTTTATCTCACTTAAATAAAGTGGATTTGTGTTATGTTGACCCACTTTGCAGTAAACGTTTTCCAATGCAATTTTTTTTCAAATATCTTCAATATAGAGAAGCAAAAAAGTTATTGGTTTGTTCAAAGACAATTCCACTGGGTTGGTAGTTGCCGTAAAGGAGTCCGACATCAGCGTCGTACGACCTTGCGGCATTCTGGAACAGTTATACTCCAACGAGATATCTCCATCGTTGAAAGATCTTGTCCAATTCTGTCCCAATATCAAACTTGGTTGGTTTTTAACTTCATTTTTATTTTCAACTTTTTCATTAAAACACAACATTGAAAAATTAAAAAAAAATCTGCAGACAAACACTCGGAAAAATCGATGGAAAAATTGAGCAAGTGTTTGAAGTTGATTTCAAGTTCCATGGAAGAAGAGGGATCTGTATGGAATGATCCGTTTGGTTCGTTCAGTTTTGATCCACTTCAGTTGGCAACAAGACACGTTCAGCAGTTGAAGCTATCGAATCTGTTGGTTTTCTTTGTCATTCAATTCACGTTTTTTATGTTTTGTTTTATCGATGAAACTTTTGTTTGTTTTTAAAGAAAGCACAAATTGGATGCCTGCATACAAGATCTTGGAAGTTCGTTTTCCAAGTCATTAAAAATCCTCATTGACCTCTTGGAAGATATTTCACCTTATGTCAGCACCACTGACAGTGAAGATGAGGAAGGAATGCTCTGCGAAGATGGAGGTTGCTGATATTTTTTTATTTCATTCATTTAATTATGTATTTTATTACAAAAAAAATTTTTGGGTTTTATATTACTAATTATGTCTGGTTTTTTTCGGTAATGATTTTTGTTAAATTGAAAATTAGAGATGGCATTCGCTGATGAGATGAGGAAAATCTTCTCAAGTGGAGAAGGCATGAGAGTTTTATGCGAAACAATCGTCCAATCAGTCGAAGCAAAATTTAAACTATCTAGAGACCTGCTCGTAATCACTCTTTGCATGACAAAATTCTCTCTTCAGGTATTAAGTTTATTTTTTATTTATTTTTCTTTCACAACGCCTTTTCCAAGACAAGTCTTGCTCGAAGGCGAGAAAGGGTACTTGCAGAGGCAGCCATTTATAGGCGCCTACCCTTTTAGCAATGCGAGTGAACTCCTTGCTTAATTTTTTCTTTAAAAATGAATCTTTAACTTTTATTCATCATTCACGAACTTACCGTCCTCGCAGGCGCCAGGTAGTTCTCGCATGGAACTGGAATGCTCGGTCGGACGACTCACGCATCTTGTTAACATATTCCATGCTACTCTTTGGGCTGCTTCGACCACGGTTCTCTCTGCTGATCTGTGTTCCGTGTAAGCGAAGTTTATGTTATAACACTCTTCAGTGTTAGATATTTTTCCAATGCTACATATTTAGTAATGCATCTCTCATCAAATTGTACTTGTTATAATATAGCTTAATTGTTACTGATCTTTTACTTTACAATTGATGCAGTGAAAATACGAAAAAAGAATTGGGACTGTTGAATCTTTTCAAACATGAGTGTAACTTTTCACTTCTTGCCAGTGGTAAGTTGTTAAGTGTGATATTTTTTCTGTAATTAGGCAGGAGATATTTTAATGGAACAATGTTCTTCAAAGAGATTTTACCACTTAGTAGTAATCACGCTCAATTTCTTAGTTGTCATAGAATTACTGCCAAGGTAATCCTTAAAACTATCCTCACGGGTCAGCAACTGCTAGTGCTGACTTTTGTAAACTGCTGACCTTCCAATTAGCTGAAAAACAAATTACCTTTATATTAAAACTATATTTATTAATTAAAGTCATGTTATGATCATTCCATTTTTATAGCTGAGACTTCAATGACACTTTTGGAGTTGTATATTCTGGTGCAAAGTCGCGAAGACAATTTGAAGAAATTAGAATCATCCATGAAGTCAACTACATATTGGAAACTGTGGCTCAACGCTCTTCCAGTAGCTGCAGAGCTGATCTCTTCTTCCATGTTGGAATTATTGTTAAGATGATTATAAAAATAATCAAAATGTCTGATAAAAACTTCCTGATTATTCATTTGTTTCGCTCGTATTCCAGGAGACCTGATACGTCAAACCTCTCCTTCCCGATCGTGCTTCTGAACTGTTGCCAGCATTTGCACTTGCAGCATTACATCGTGCTGATTTCATCGTTCTGCAAGCAGGATCTCGGAACTTTTAAATTCCTCTCAGCTCTCGTTCACCTGGCTAGCAAGTGAGATTGCGTTATTATTTATTTATAAAGTACATGTTACAACGTTCCCGGAGTCACCGTGGTGTATTTCACGAAGTGGCACCATAATGGTACGACCTTTACATGGACTAATAGTTGTTGTTGTTTTTATAACAGCGAGCCACGAAAAGCCTACGACTACTTCGTAGAAGCTCGGCAGTTCGTTGGAGCAGAAAGCTTTCTTATGAATCTTGTTTCAGAAGCTGATCCACAGTACATGGAGACTGTCTACTGCCTCAACGTTATCATCACTATTTTATTTTTTTTTATTTCATTCAAATTGTTTTAATATAAAGTTCAAACTGAATTATTCAAATTTTTAAATACAACTTGAGTTTGCTTATTTCAGGTTATGAACTTGTTTGAAGAATTTGAATACCCCAGTTATCTGGTAGAGTTGGCAAAGTACACGATCGAAGTGGCCGATGTAGATGATCCGCACTTGGTTCGTCGTGATGATTGAAAATAACAAATAATAATGACTTGAAAATGTTGAAGTTTCGTTGCGTTCAAATTTTATTTGAGTTTTTTTACCCGGCATATCCATCTGCAGGTCACTGTTTGGATGAAAATATTTAAAAGTGAACTTGAACTGGAAAATTACGAGGAAGCTTACGAAGCACTCTTTAGAAATCCAGATTCAAGCAGGTGATTTATTTATATTCGGATGTTTTTTTTTTTTTTATTTCTTTGCAATCAAAAATGTTTTTGTTTTCTATTCTGTGTGCATTTCGTGTTTCTTTTCAGATGTAAGGATTGTTTGCGACAGTTTCTTGCAGTTTTATGCGAGAAGAAGGAATATGCAGCTTTGGTGAATTTGACTTACAAATCAAGAGGACTTGTCATTGAACATGAGGTATGTGTGCAGAAGTCCATTGCTAATTTTCATTTCATTGTTGCAGTCATTTCAGTTTGTCGTATTTCTAAGAACTCAAAAATATTCTTTAGTTCATTTTATCATTAATTTAATATTGTTGAATAAATTTAATATTGTAGAATAAAATGTTTTATTTTAAAAATTGTATATCTAAAATTTGTTAAAATGAATAAAAATAATTAAATTCAGGCCGTGTCAATACTGGAATCTCGTGCACGACTGAGCAAGGTTTCAAACAACAACTTCTACGAACTTTTGTACGCTTTTCATATTAAAAGAAGAAACTTTAAAAGTGGTAAGTTGGCTACACCTTTTCATTCTTTCTTGGTGAGTCGAAATTATTATGTAAATTATGCTAATTACTTCTGCTGCTCTTACTTATATACACTGCTTATGAGGACACTTTTTATGATATTATGTTAATCATTAATCACTTTGGCTCAGCTGCTGCCGTGATGTACGAGTGTGCCACTCGCTGGGGATCTGAAGTTCAAGGATTGGATGGACTGGAAAACATGGTTGAATATCTTGTTGCATGTCACAATTGCTTGCTTCTCATCGATCCAGTGTTAGTTTGTTGATTTGTCTATATTTTGTTATATTCTTTTCATATAAGTGTTTTATTTCTATTCCATAATAAAATAAAATTTAAATTTTTATATAATAAAAATTTAATGGATATAATAATTTTTCTTCTTGATTTGTTCATTTGAGATGTAGTTTTATTTTCAAATATAATTAAAATATTTTCATTAGTGAGTATGCATGGGTCGTGAAGCCACTACTGCTTCATTCTGCTGCTGGTGCTGGAAATCAAAACGAAACATTTAATCATTCCATATATGGAAATGAGGTGAAATTTAGTCTGTTAATTAATTTATTTATTAGATCATATATCACTGATAATAATGTATTTGTGTCATTTAATATCTCAAATAATTTACTATGCATTCCGATTTCAGACAAAAAACGTTAAAAAAAGAGGTCATGTTGAAGTGTACGACATCAAGGATGTTGAGAAAGAATTACTCCTGTCATCCTCATTACTTTCCATCCATCAACTGCCGTACGTTGACAAGATCGTTAAAACCATTCCTCTCAGAGCAGTGTCGATGAAGCCCGAAGAAATGGTCGTGCTTCTTTGCAAGTACGGTTTGTACAATAAAGCGTTCCATTTGTCTGATGTTTTCGGTCTTTCTCCTGTTCCTGTCTTCGAGTCTCTAACGTTGAGGTTAGTTTATCATTGGTTGATCTGATGTGGATACCTGGTATTGAAAGCTTAATGCTGATATTATCTTATTTGTATTTATTTAACCACTCTTTCTTTTTTGCAGGTGCGTCAATCTTTCGACTTTGTCAACTTTGGACCAGCCTTTCTACGATTCCGCTGATCTGAGTTCAAATTGGGTCGATTATAATGAAGACCAGTCAATCTTGATAGGCAACAAGTTAGTTATTTTTCTACTGCTGGTTTTAATATCTTTCTATATTAAATCAATTTTCAAGAAATTTTTTTGGTAATGGTTTTTTTTTTGTTTATATTCTAATTGATGTAATTTTTCTGCCGACAGGACAACTGCTGACAGGGCATGGGAACTGCTTCGAATTGGTTTAGAAAAATATGAGAAACCTCACTCAACGAGAAGCCATAAATCTTGTGCTGTAAAAATGTTTCAAAATAACTTTCCTCTTCCCAGCTGGCTGGCTTCTGATTATAAGGTTTGCCAATTAATAATTTGTGGATGACTTATACATAGGTATTTTTATTCAATGATTTTATGGGATTTACAGAAGTTGAACCCTGGTGAGTTGATGATGCTGTACTGCACGTACGACCTTGTACAGGAAGCAGCTGATCTGGCCATCGAGTACATAGAGGCTGTTGCTGGAAAGGGGAAAGATTATTTTGGCCTTGAGGTTTGAAATAAAAATGTTTTATTATAGCTTCCAGGGTATGACTCAGCCCTTTGCAACTAGCTTAATGAGGATCAGACCATTTGGTGCAGACCAGTGGTACTAGGGTTGTGGGGCATAAGCCAATAGCATTAGGAATATAGGGAACAGACTAGAACTAGAGCACTGAACAGGCTGATTTTTAGGTCAATCTGCAACTTGGCTTCTATTACAGGCACAAAATCCTAGACCTCCCTGTTAAGACTTTGCCTTTTTTGCACGTTATTTACATTGACATTAATATGTTGTCCTTGCCTGTCCAGGGCTCAAGACTAGACTAATAGCACTAGGGACTACGATATTGATCAGTGGGACTACGGACAATGATGAATATTCCAATAGTGGGTCAAATGTGGCAGATAGCCTTGGTGTAGAATAGTGGCATTAGAGAGAATAGCTTAGACAATTGACACCAAGGACATGTGGTGTGGGTCAGTGGCACTAATATGTGTGAGAGATTTTGTTTAGGTGTCAAAGTTATATTGCATTACTCTGCATTGTTGTATAATTTTACATTGAAGGACTATCTTCATGCTGGTTCAACTGCTGTATGGCTCCCATACAGAGTTCTGGATAGCATACTTTATCATCTTGATTGTGTTATCGAACCACCTGTCTGCCTTATTCAGGTACTTTTTAAATAATTAAATTAACAAGTAACTTATATTCTAATTAAACAAAATAAGAATTGTTCAATTAATCTGACAGAAGGTAAAAAATATTTGAAACGTTTTCATTTTTGAAGCATCATGTTTAATTTCATTTGTTTTTAGACTAAACAGAAGCTTGAGGAAGTCCTGGGCAAGCATTTCAAGCATGTTCAACATTGTTGTGATGCTGTCAAGTATTTACAAACAACAAAATGATGATCTTTATTAATTCGAAAACTGGTTGTAATTCCTGCTTTGTACTTGTTTGTCTATTTTTCCCATTGACAACTATGACATCCTTTTGAAAATAATGTAACATCTTGTTGATAAATTTTTAGGGATGTACTTAATAACAAATTTTGTTCAGTGCTTGGGGGTTTTAATAAGATTTTTTTCAGTTTAAAGAGACTGGGGGCCATCCACATTTCCTGTATGCAATAAACTATAGCATTTGACACTCCCCCTTTTTTTCGGTTTAATATTTGACTCAAAATTAACCTGGAAAAAACACATTGATAAGATCGTTGATCGTTGCAAGAAAAGATTGAATATCATGTGATGCCTGACAGGACAAAGCTGGGGATGCGGCATAGAAACACTGATGCTTTTCTACCGATGCGCCATACGGTCAGTGATGGAGTTAGGCTGCGAAGCATTCGACAGTGCATCAGAATCTCAAAAACAAAGACTCGAGAAAATCCAATATAGTGCCTTAAAAACAGCTTCCGGGCAATGGTTGGAACCAGTTTGGCCGCTCTACAAATTGAATGCGGAGATCCTCCACTCGATATACGACGAAAGATATTAATTACAAACCTTGCCACTAAAACCAACATCATGTTAAGAAAAACGTGGTAATAAATATGTACTGTAGTTCATATGTTGTTTATTAGTGTAATCACAGAACTTCCCAACTATTTCGCTCAATCCATTAAACCAATTCTAAATAATATATAGCCCAAAATTCACTCCCAGACGTATTTATAAAAATATGTAAACCGTACTTACAGAACTCGACCCGAACCCGAAAGTTTATAGTTTTGAAAGTCGAACCCGGTTTTTGGAAAGTCTCAAACCCGAAAGTTCAAAATTCAAGAACCCGAAAAAGTCGTACCCGTGACGTCCCTAGTATGTATGTATGTATGCATGCAGTATCGGATCTAGGGGGGGCTGCGAGCGGGAAAGCAACAGGGACGGAAAACGAGCGAGAGCGCAAGCGGGGAAAGAAACGGGAACGAGAAAGACAAACATTAGAAAAACGCCGGGTACCCCGCTAGTATTTTTTTTTTTTTTTTGTAATAGTTTATAGTCCTTTACACCAGGTGTTTTAAGACTGAAATGTCTGTATGTTGGAAGCACGTAAGTACTTCCTGTCGTGGATCATAATTTGATCCTTTTAACTTTTCCCTCCTCCTTTCTCCAGGCTTGGGACTGGCTTGCAAAAGCAAGGCGGAGTTACCCCGCTAGTATATATATATAGATATTAATATAATAGTAGACTACGTCACTGGCTGATTCTGTCACAAAACTAATATATATATATAATATGTATATATATGTATATATATATATATATATATATATATATATATATATATATATATATATATATATATATATATATATATATATATATATATATATATGTATGTATATATATATGTATATATATATATATATATATGTATATATATATATATATGTGTGTATATATATATGTATGTATATATATATGTGTATATATATATGTATGTATATATATGTATATATATATGTATATATATATATATATATGCATATATATATATATTTATTTATATATACGTATATATATACATACATACAAATATATATATATATACAGATATATATATATATACATATATATTTATATATATATATATATATATATATATATATATATATATATATATATATATATATATATATATATATTAGTTTTGTTTTTTCCTTTTAATTAAGTTCACATTTTAATAATTGAAAAATAAAGTATATGTTTTTAAGCAAAATGTCTCTTAATATGAATGACGACGAAAATCCTGTGTCGAGAAAACGGCGTCTAGCTAAAAAAAAAGGCAACAGAGATGTCGCGCAAGACAAAATCCACAATCAAAAGCAAAAATTCGAGTTTTAGATGCAGAAGCTCATCAACAACGCACTGCACAAATGTCTGTTGAGGAATTGCAAATTTTTCATGTTTCTCATGCCGCATCACAACAACGTTATGTCTATCGACTTACTCCTCAACATCTAGAAGCTCTTCACACTTCCAAAGCTGCCTCGCAACGCCATCGAGTTTTGCAAATGTCTCCCCATGAATTGCAGCTACATCGAGCTGCTAATGCGATCTCCCAACGTTTAGCACGAGATCGTGCGGGTGAGGCAGTTCGTAACAAAGCAATTAACTTCAACGAAACTCAATTCGATCAACATGATTGTGGTGAATTTGATGTTTTATGTACTTCATGTCGATCAAGAAATTTTGCTGCAGAGCAACCATCATATGGACTATTCACTTCATGTTGTCGAAAAGGCAAAGTAATGTTGCCAAAACCAATTGACATTCACGGTAATGCACTTGAATATCCCGATTTTCTTAAAAGCTTCATGTCAGACACGGGTACAGGTCAACTAGTCGCCGCCCAACTAGTCGCCGCCCAACTAGTCGCTGCCAACTAGTCGCTGGCCAACTAGTCGTCGGGCCAACTAGTCGCCGGGCCTACTAGTCGCCGCCAAACTAGTCGCCGGGCCAACTAGTCGCCGCCCAACTAGTCGTCGAGCCAACTAGTCGCTGTCCAACTAGTCGCCGCCAAATATATATATATATATATATATATATATATATATATATATATATATATATAAGAAAATATTACGCCAAACTACGCTCGAAATAAACTTATATATATATATACATATATATATATATATATATATATATATATATATATATATATATATATATATATATATATATATATATATATATATATATATATATATATATATATATATATATATATATATATATATATATATATATATGTTTACATTTTACATTTCAGATGTGCCCTTTGATTTTCTAATTTCTGTTCTGACTTTTGGGCGGCGACTAGTTGGCAGAGACTAGTTGGCCTGCTCCGGTCAGACACGGCCAATCCAGATAGACAAAATTTTCGACAACATATTCGATCATACAACAGCGCAGTTTCTTTCGCTTCCATGGGCGCAACAATTTTTGATTTGCTTATATATAAAAAAAATTTTATGGTTATCAAATGTCATTTTGTTTTTGTTGACTATTTTTATAATAACGGCGCCGTATTTTAAAACTTCCGTCATTTTTGACGGGCTATCTCTAGTAATATATATAAATCTCGTGTCATATAGTGTTTGAAATTGAACTCCTCCAGAACGGCTGAGCCGAATTTTATGATATTTTTTGTGTACTTTTAACGGCACAAAACTTCAAAATACTAATTTTCACATCCGTAGCACTTACAGTTTTTGAGTAGCAGTTATTTTAAAATCAAATAACCCTTTTTGCACTTCACATTTGAGGTCCTGGAAACCAAATTTTAAAAAAATGGTAAAACACGTATATCATATCTTTATTTTTAGAATAGAAACTAAATACTAATTTTTACATCTGTGGTATTTACAGTTTTTGAGTAGCAGTTACTTTAAAAAACAAATAACCCTATTTTCCACCCCACATTTGCAGTCTTGGAAACCAAATTTTCAAAAAATGATAAAACACGTATTTCATTATTTTTGGAGTAGAAACGAAATACTTATTTTTATTCCTGTAGCATTCACAGGTTTTGAGTAGCAGCTACTTTAAAAACCAAATAACCCAATTTTCCAACCCACATTTGAGGTCCGGGAAACCGAATTTTCAAAAAATGGTGAAACACGTATCTTTTTATTTTTCAAGAAGAATCTATAGAAGAATTTCAAAATCTGCTCATTTTTGGTTTTCGAGATATACATTGTTTTGGAAAAAAGTTTGTTTTCCAGTTTCTTCCTCTCAGGAGCAAAATTTTCAAAAATTCTTTTTTAGTGGATGCTTACCCAATAAAAGTAATATAAGTTCCAAATTTCACGTTCCTAGGATGAGGCGTTTCAGCTCGGCGTTGATTATCAGTCAGTCAGTCAGTCAGTCAGGACATGTTCTTTTATATATATAGATTTAATTTTGGCAATTCTTCAGAGATGGTTTCCGTTTGGTGTCTACCTGATTTGCCGACCTCCGAGTTGCCGACCGCAATGACGTATCGAATTGCCGACCGATGTTTTTTAAGATCGTACCGAGTTGCCGACCTCGTCAAAAAATTTTCTATTTTATTTTCATTTTTAGCTAATAGAATCGTTCAAAAATAACGAATCATTTAAATAATCCAACTGAGACTAAAAAGAATCGTTCAATCTTATTTGGTTCATTTACATAATTAGCGTGGAGGCGGAGCTCAAAGAACTTGCCAGCCAATGTCAAAGAGCCTCAACTTTAAAAGTAAACGTAAATTAAAAAGCAGCTCTACTTTATTCTACTAACATAATAAAGTTAAATATGCAAATAATGGATAAATAAATAAACGTAACTTCATAGTCAAAAGTTATAAAGCCTTCTTCGTCATCACTTCCCGGTTGAACTATGTTCTCATCCTCGACGTCTGACTGCAAGTTGGCGATACTGGCGGTCATTGGTACCGTTTTAGCGGATTTGCATTTTGGGCAACGAAAGGGAATCAAAGCCCTTGTTTTAATGGCATCCCGATATTCAATATCACTTACATCATTTTGGCAACGTTTATGACACCATTCCAGGCAATCATCACATTCAAGAGCGTGCATCTTCCCGCTAACAATTTTGTCGCAAACACGGCATAAAGACTTTTTCGACATTTTCGACAAGAAAATAGAGATAGGCGAGTTCGAACGAACAATTTTAAATGATCCAACTGAGTCGATTCACTGAGTATAAAAAATGTTGATAATTGCTTTTGAAATGACTAAGTAGGAAATAGAATAATATATATATATATATGAGACTTCTAGCCATCCTTTTTTGGGGATGGTCGGTGGCTCAGTTGGTAAGAGCGCTTGCATTTAGGCGAGGCGGTGTTGCCGTAGACACGTGGGTTCGTTTCCTAGTAGAGTCTTATATATATATATATATATATATATATATATATATATATATATAAAATTAGGAAATAGAATAAAATAAAATATATATATATATATATATATATATATATATATATATATATATATATATATATATATATATATATATATATATATATATATATATATATATATATATATATATATATATATATATATATATATATATATATATATATATATATATATATATTTTATTTTATTCTATTTCCTAATTTTATATATATATAGCAAATTGTTCATTCTTATTTAGTTTATTAACTTAATTGACATGGAGGCGGAGCTTACCGAACTTGCCAGCCAATGTCAAAGAGCCTCAAGTTTAGTTTATTTACATTAACTCATTCTTTTAACAAAAATATTATTGCTGTAGTATAAATGAATTGTATTATTATTATTATTATTGTTTAAATACAAAATAACAAAGAGTTGTTTTTATTTTCTTGGTGGTCGGCAACTCGGTACACTTTGATAAAACGCTGGTCAGCAAGTCAGACGTTATTGGCGAAAATCGATGGTCGGCAACTCGGAGGTCGGCAATTCGGTACGGTACCTTCCGTTTTAACAATGTCATGGTTGCGCGAGATGTGCACTGATCTCTATAATATAACTGGATTGCGCTTAGCCCATTATTGCAATAGAAGTGTTGTCGCCAGTCTGCCGCCATTTTACCACTCTCAATTACCAATGCAGCCGTCGTGCTTACGTCGATCGTTGCATGATATACGAACAATTAAGGGGTTTTAATTAAATTTAATGATTTTACTTGAAAATAAAATTTGTTATTTAGTTATTCGGTATTTTTATTATTACCAATGCTTTTATTAACTCGTCGGCTCTGTTTCTCTGTCTGTTTCTCTGTCTGTTTCAAATCTTGCAATCAATTTTTGAGTCACTTCCTGTTGATAGATTTTTTTCAAATTATGCATACATGCTCAAGATAGAAGACAATGCAATATTCAATTATTAGTTTTACAATAAGTCAATTAATTTAGTTAATTTTCTTGAGGATTTTATCGAGGGTTTTCTTGAGGGTTTTCTTGACCACAAAACGCTAACCGACTGGCAGACTATTTTACCAAGTTAACACGAACCACACTCACTGACCGCGATTCTCAAGCGTGTACGAAATTTTCATGAAAATAGTTGAGATATTTAAATTCGATGCTTTTTGATGATATTTTTATTTGTGTTTTAATTACATATAAGAGCATTGGTTTTAAAACTTCGTTTTTAATTTACTTGTTTTTTTACTACGGTCAATATGATAGTTATTCGGTAACACACAGATGAAACGCTTCGCAGATCACCGCAACAAAATCGCCCCGCTTTTGTTTAGCAAGTGCAGAATAGGTTGTACAAGAAACTGTATTACTCTAAAGGTTTTGAGTCTATTTAGTAAATTTTAACATCAAAATGTTTGTGAAATGTAGTAGGAAGTTATATACATACATACATACCTACATAAATACATACACACCCATACATACTTTGAATGAGCATTTAGTGCCGAAATATTGTAAAAAAACACATACATACATACATACATACATAAACACACACAGACACATATACATGCACATACACATATATACATACACACATACATAAGCACATATTTATATATATATATAGTTCCCGCTCGCTCACCCGCTCCGCTCCGCTTATCTTGTGACGGATTTCAAATTTTTTTTCTCTCTATTTGATTCCCCTTGACTCTCAAGGTTGTGTGAAAATTTCATTACGATCGGATGAATGGTGTAGCAATGCATAAAGGATATATATATATATATATATATATATATATATATATATATATATATATTTATATATACATACAAACATTCATTTTTATATATATAGATAATATCATAAAGTACTTAACAGTAAAAAACAGTGAACTATAATCAGAAAACATTGAATCATCATCAAACTATACAGAATGTTTAAGAATGACCACTATAATATAGTTTAAACTCCATGCACCAAAAACATAGTTTGAGAAAAGGAGAAAGAAACAAGTAAATTAAAAACGAATTTTTAAAACCAATGCTCTTATATGTAATTAAAACACAAATTTTGCAATCAATTTTTTCTTATATTACTCTTTTATTTTATGTTAAAGTCGAAATATCTTAATTATATCAAAATATCGAAATTAATTAAAATTATCTAAATTAATTGACTTATTGTAAAACTAATAATTGAATATTGCATTGTCTTCTATTTTAAGCATGTATGCAAAATTTGAAAAAATCTATCATCAGGAAGTGACTCAAAAATTGATTGCAAGATTTGAAACAGACAGAGAAACAAACAGACAGACAGAGAAACAAACAGACAGACAGAGAAACAGAGACGACGAGTTAATAAAAACATTGGTAATAATAATAAAAATATCATCAAAAAGCATAAAATTTAAATATCTCAACTATTTTCATGAAAATTTCGTACACGCTTGAGAATCGCGGTCAGTGAGTGTGGTTCGTGTTAACTTAGTAAAATAGTCTGCCAGTCGGTTAGCGTTTTGTGGTCAAGAAAACCCTCAAGAAAACCCTCAAGAAACCCCTCGATAAAATCCTCAAGAAAAGTAACTAAATTAATTGACTTATTGTAAAACTAATAATTGAATATTGCATTGTCTTCTATCCTGAGCATGTATGCAAAATTTGAAAAAATCTACCATCAGGAAGTGACTCAAAAATTGATTGCAAGATTTGAAACAGACAGAGAAACAGACAGAGAAACAGACAGAGAAACAGAGCCGACGAGTTAATAAAAGCATTGGTAAAAAGAAAGCCCGCCGCCGCAGGCGAAAATTTTTTTGGACTATTTTAAGTCTGCAGTATTTTTTGGTATCTTTAATAATTTAGTTAAGAAAAGAAAGACTGCAAACTGAAGATAGTCAACCTCAGTCTCAAACCAGTTAAAAATACAGTGATTAACCCAATGAGATTCAAGTACCCCCCCCCCCCCAGTAAAAAAAAGTCTTTGGATTTGCAAAAATCCCACGGGTGACACCTGTCGGAGCTGGGGAAGTCCGGACCCCTGGACCCCCCGCCCAGCGACGCGCCTGATTGTGCGTAAAAACATGATAAAGTTTTTAACATGAAATCCACTGACAGTAAATTAGCAGTGCCAGTCGTTTCAACTGTTGAATTTCTTTTAAAAAAGAAAAGAATATTATTTGAACACAAACAACAAAATAACTTGCAGATGATTTATTATTTATAATACAAAAAATTGTTTTTATCAATGAATTTAATTAAATGTTCAAAAGTTTAAGTTTCCGGAGAATCAGGGAAGGCCATTTCATGATCTGAAAAATTTAAATAAAATAATTAAAAATAAATTCATTTAACAAACATGGTCAAATTATTTTAGATACATTTTTTATTCACTTTAGTCGCATCTGCACCAAGGGCAGTATTTTTCCATTTCCTTGTCGATGCTCTTCTCATAGTATGGTTTGATGGTTGGTTTATCTGCAAAATGAAGAACATTTAATATCATTATTTGTTTCAAAAATATTTATATTAATTTGCATTTAATATTTAATGTTTATTAGCAAAAAGCTTAGTACTTGGCTCGCTTAGTAGGTAAGTCTTGATCGGTCTTGGCTGAATGTTTCCAACTTCATGTATTTTTTTAAATTCCAGGTTGAGACAAGTTGGCTTTGAAGGTATAAGCTGGAATAATTTATAAATAACATAATACATACATAACAATTATTAAAAGAGTTTCTAAAAATTGAATTAGTTATATTTTTACCTCATTCAAAATTATGTAAACAGTTTCGTTGTGCTTGTAAAGGTGCTCGTTCACTAATTTGACAGTTCTTTCCATGTTTTTCTTAACGTCGAATTCATGACTGCTGAGAAGAGGAATTTCAATGACAGCTGGTCCGGTAGATTCCTTTTTCGGTGTTCTGAAAAATCCATTAAACAAAATAATTTTCTAAACAAATTGTTTATTAATTTATGTACTAAATATTTGCTTAAACATATCTATTTATTCTTCTGTATGCTTCTAACTTTATTAAACATGTCTACTTCTTTTACTGGTTACTAATGACTTTACTTTACAGAGAACCTGCTTCTCCGTCCTCAAAGATTTTTATGTCAGTCAGTACAGCAAAGCGATGTTGTTTAGACGGCATTTCTCAAATTTGATTGTTTTATGTTTAAAAAAATCTGCGCTGGCATAAAATAAATTTTTCTCACGCGACACAAATTTCAAGAACAAGTTGTCTGGGTTGTTCCACTTTGACGTTCAGTGACATTGTAATAAGATCAGAGTCGTTGGTTGGTATAACAACGGAATGTTTAATTATTGTCTGTAAGAATAAAAGCAGCATTTTATTTAGTTTTGATTTAAAAAAAAAACTTGACAAAATAAAGTTACCTGAATTAAAATAAATAAAAAAGTACCTGAATTAAAACGAGTCCGGATCCATCGGTTTCAATCTTAACAGACTTTCCGAGAGTCGTTATGTTGCTTTGCTGTGGAAGAAGAATTTGATTGTTTTATTTTTTTTTTACAATTTATTTTTACATTTTACAATTTTTAAATAATAAACAACATCTTTGCGTGTTCGTGTGTTTGTTTAATATTTTTTTTTAATATGTGTAAATACGTGTATGTTTCTTTTTAATTTTCTTACTGCAGACACTTTAAATGACCAAAAACTCAAAACATTAATAATGTAATAAAGCATTGAAATCTTCTCAAACAGAACATAGCTACATGAAATACCTCAAACAGCACTGTTCCAACAAACATAGGACTAAGAATCTTGATGGACCGACTTTCTTTACCAGCCAAAGTAATGTTGACATCAACATTGACATTCTGAAACTTGTTGTACTGGCTGATACTCTCGTCAAACCTTCTTAGAGCTCTCAGTCCAATCCATGCGGCCTGTATATTTGTGATGTAGTTACGTGTAAATCAATTTATTTGCAAAGCTGGTTGGAGCAGAAAGCATCGACTGTGCACACAACTAAGCATATTGGCTACATGTTTGATGTTTCATTTACTTGGTCAATTAGGACAAAGGTTAGGAGTTGAACCAAATCGGTTCTTGAAGCTCTAACTTTAATTACAACAGCCATAAAAATGTGTCAGCAATTTTATTATTAATATGCTTAAAAAGCATAACATAGAAATGTATTTTTTATAATTTAAGATGTAAATGCTACTATACAAGAACCTCTTTGGATACAAAGCGTCCTCCCTCTTTCGTTTGGTTGACCAACCACTGAACAATCGGTTTTGTTGCTTCAAGATTTCCCATGGCCAGATGAGCAAGGATTCCATAAGAGTTGGCAACAATGCAGCGACCAGAGATTTCTTCTTGATTTTTTCCTATTTCATCTGTACAGTTCCAATAACGTTCATCTCCTGCAACACAATTATTTTTATTTTTTTATTTAAATTCATTTAATACAAATATAAAACTTATACAACAGATTGATAAAAAAATTTATTTAACCGTTTTCGACTATCAGAAGGTTGCTTCTTCGAAGAACTGAATGAACTTGTTGGCTCTTTCCATGAACAAGGGCATGCAGAGCAATATTGAGAACATATGAGCTGTTTACAGAAGATGGAATGGTCGTTTCAATGTAATTCAGTGATTTCTTTATTGCTTCATCAATTGAGGATTTGATTTCTTTATTAAGCTATTACGGTAATACATTTCAATGTTTATAAGTTTTGAAGGTTTGATTTCTTTTTTGAGTTATTAAAAATAACAAATGTCACTATTTAATTATACGAAACCCATTAGAAACGACAAGTTACTGTAAAACATTTCAATGTTTATAAGTAGAACTCAAACCCAGACTGTCAAATCGGCAACATCAGCTCACATCATGCAAACGACCTTACCATCTGAGCCACCAAGCCATCGCAAAAAAAATGATGGCTAGTAGGCCTTTTTTGTTGGGGTCTGTAATACATAACACTCGACTATGAAGGGTTCGAATCGTGGCTTAGTAGTATAGAAATTGTGCGGCTCACAATCCGTCACTAGCTAACTGATAGCTACCGAATAACGTTCATATTGAAAGAAACAGAGCTGATAAGTTTTATGAGCCACATATATACGATATTTGGATGGCATACAATCCACCACAAAAAAACGCAAATATAAATGACTCGAAGTAGGACTCAAACCCAGGCTGTCAAATTGGCAGCACCACATTGCATCGTGCAAACGACCTTACCATCTCAGCCACCAAACTATCGCCAAAAAAATATTTATATAAACATATATATAAGAGGTTTATATTTGTAAATATATTATTAAAGAATATGCAAAAGCAACATACAGGAAAGTATTCTCTTGCCCTGACGAGGCTTATAACAACTTGAGATGTGGCAATGATTTTCCTTTCTTCACTTTCCTGAATAACAATGGTTACAACCGGTTTGTTAGGCGTATACACACTTTGCCAATGTTGTTCCCAAAGATGATTAAATACTTACATTTTTAACATCTCTCTCTTCGTTGCTTGACATTATTCCTTTTTCTTCTTCAAAGGATCCATCTCCTTTCTGCTTAGTCAACAACCATTTAATTCCTTTCTCCATTCTTTCTACGTACAGAGGCAAAGCGTTTCGCATTTCAACAAAAGCATTCAAAACTGATGTGGTCATCCTACAAGTTCATGTTTTGTTTTGGTAAAAAAATTGTATGAAACAATTTAAACAAATTATTCGTGAAAATTTATTATCACATCATTTAAATTTTCATAAAAACCATTTCAACGAGTATCTGGTTTAAAATTGAAGTTAAACGTTAGCAGTGAAGCAACAATAAGTATTTTTAAGTCGCTTCAAAATTCGGACCGCATTAATTTATAACCGAACACTAAAAGAAAAGTACCAGATAGAGCCCGTTGAATTTGGATAGAATGTGTACGATCCGCTTTCATCTTGCAAACTGAACAAGTACTGAACATCTGAAAATAAGTTTCAACATTATATTTATAAACACAAGTAAATGTAACAAATATAAAATTTATAAATATAACAATATATTTATAAACACAAATAAATATAATTTTTTGCAAAAACAAGCCAAGTATCCTACTTTCAATCAATGATTCAATACAACTTTCTTTATCAATATCAACCCCAAACATTCCTTTGACTTGTTCACTAGCAGAAACATTTGCTTCCATATTTTCTTCAAAGACCGTATTGTTAGCGAGTGTTATCAAAGCATAAATCTGGATGATAAGTCTCATTCTTGTTCTTTCGTCAATCAAAGACGGATTTTCTAAATTCTTGCAAGCCTCTTCAATCACCGGACCCATGATGTGCCCTGTACAATATTCAAATTCGTAATTAAAATTATACTTTTTATAACTATAAATGTTTTTATTTATAATTATACTTAAGCAATCAGCATCTATCATTTCTTACCATAAATTTTCAGTTCAACTCTTTCAGAACCTGGAAGTGGTGAAGATATTTGTTTTGTGACGTCAATTTCAACTTGTCTTGGTCCTTCAAAGTTGCTGAGCAAGGAAACATTTGATCTTACTACTTCAAAACCTTCAAACTACAAAAATAAAAACAAAATAGATAAAAAATTACTGTTTTTAAAGTATTTCTATAAAAATATTTTAATGTCATTATATAAATGAAATAAATAACAAACTTCAATCTTGATGGTACTGGTGAGAGAACGTTTGATATCTCCAGAAATAACCATCACTTCAATAGGTACATGTTCATACAGACCTGGTCGTGCTTTGATGGCGAAATGTGCGATTTTTTCTTCTTTAGGACCAACCTGTACAATCATTTATAACATTTTATAATAATTTTGTAAATATAACAATTATTTTATTATAAACACAAATTCAAAATATTTAATCAACTTACAACAACGATTTGTTTCCTGAGACTCAATTTGCTATTTTTTTTATCATCGTTAAGACACAAAACTCTGAATTCTTCTCTTTCTTTAATATTTACTTCAACCTTTTAAACATTAAAATTATTCATTAAAACGTTAACAAATAAGAAATAAATTTATTTGTGAGTATGACATAAACCAAAGCCAATGTATTTTTGAAAATAATATTTATAGAACAAATCAACAGAAAGTAATTTATCAAATTTACATTAGCCTCTTTGTCCTGGTTGTTGAAAATGATGACTTCCACAACAAATTCTTCTCCTCTCACAACTGATTCGGTGTGTCTCAACTCGGCCATAATTTTAGAAGAGGTGTTAAACTATAAAAATGAATTAATAAAATTATGTGGTAAACCATAAAAATGATTTAATGAAATTATGTAGTTAACTTTAACAATGAATTAATAAAATTATGAAGTAACATATAAATTAATGAATTATGTGATAAGCTATGAAAGTGGATTATTCAAATAAGCTATAAAATTTTTTTATAGTTTTTGATAAATTACATTTTTAAATAATTTACTTTTAAATTAACTTGTTTGCAATTGTTCATTGTAAAAAAAAAAAAAATGTAGTTATAAAGTTCACCTGTAACGGTTCATCCAAGATACCAATTGACTTTCCTGGGCTGATCACCAAAACTGAAGCCGTGTATAAAACAGATTTCTCTGTAAAGTTCATCTTCATTTTAAGCTCTCCAGTTGGCCTAAATAATAATAAAAAAAATTATTTTTAATGATAGTTCAAAAGACGACGAAAGGTTGATGATTTTGAAAATGCTAATTTTCTTTTTTTATAAAAACATTATCAACATTATTTTTTGCCAAGTTTAATTTAAATTATAATTATTTTAAATTTATTTTATTATAATGATATCAAATGAAACAGGGGAACGCCCACCCGACAGTGTAAGTTGCCCAAAGTTTAGGTTCGAAAACACCAATGCTCTCTAATTTCAAAGGCACAAGATCTCCATAGGAACCATTTACTATGCCAGATGGTTTCACAACATCGTCTGAAACAAAAGAACAAACATTAAAAAAATAACAAATAAATTGCTATACATATAATAAATCATCAGTTAAAATATTAAGAACAGCAAACGTTGAAATATAGAATAAATAAATCGTAAAATGCTATCAACATAGTGTTTAAAACAAAAAGTTGATAAAATTAAGTTGCTTATAAATAAATATTAGTTTACTGAGTATTCCGTTGGTGAAAACGAGTCCATCAGATTCCTAGTGAAACAATACAAGAAAACTTCAACATTTAAAAAAAATCACAAATGTGGAACATCAACAATTTATATAAAAAAAAACAAATTAAATTTACATTGAAAATTCCAGCAGATGCAAAAGAAATAGAAGGAATAGTTGAGCAATTGTTGCATATCGTTTCCATCATATATTCAATGCGGTTGGATTTTAATTGTAACAAGTGTCTGCGCATTCTTTCACGAGACTATATTAAAAATATTAAATTAATAAACAAATACATTATTTGAAATCACTGCCACATATTTTATGTAATTATCAAAAAATCACAATTAAATTAACTCACAACTTCTTTGCACATTTTTTGTCCTTCAACATCAAAAATGAGAGGTTGAGCGGTAACATAGATTCGAACAATTGAAAAAGGATCAGTTTTTCCGGTCACTTCAACAACTGTTCCTGGTTCAACAGTCTCGGGAATTGGTGTTATCTCCATCTGCAAATTATAAATATTCTATTTTTAGTTGAATGAAATTTATGTCACTCACCTAGTTGTATATATAAAACTGCTATGCGATAATTCTTGGAACATAAGTCGGCCGATCGAACGTGATGGCATGGTGATGACGTGTTGTTATAAAGTGTTGGTTATATTGTTTATTTATGCTGCATAATTTTATTTTATGGCTAAGCAACATGGTTATATGGTGTGGTTACTGGCAAAAAATATGATTACATGGTGTGGTTACTGGTTATTATACATATGTATACAGGTTATAAAAGAATTAATTGTGTTTCTTTTTAAAGTAGTTATTTAGTTGAAAACCTTAGTAAATAAAAGAGTTAAGAAATCTAGAAAACTAACATCACTCTCCAACATTTGATCAACGATAAACAAGAGACTGTCGGCAACAATTTCTTGGTTAGGAGTTAGAGCCCATACGATGATACGAGGAGTTGAAAGAAGATGGCTGATGTTGTGGGGAATGAAAAGAGAAAGTTCATGATTTGTTGCTGGTTGTGGTGGAAGTATGTTACCGCTGAGAACAAGAACTGATTCGCTGATAACCTGGTGAAAATTTGAATTTTAAATATAAGTAAAAGTACTAAGTTTTGTTTTATTAATTAGGTGTCAAAACAAATGAAATATTTATTTATTGTAAACTGCATGTTTTGCTGAATTTTTAAAAACAAAAATTTACTTCGTAAGTAATATGATTGGTCGGGAAATTCGTCTGTATTTTAACTTTAAGAATTTCACCAACCTGCAAAAAAAACATAAAATTAAAATGAAATTAATTCAATCATATTTAAAAATTATTATTAGTATTATTACTTTTTATATCACTATTATTTATCAACCATATTTATATAAATTATTATTAGTATTCTCTATATTACTTTTATTACTATCAACCATATCTTCTAACCAATATAAGACATATAAAATTATAAATACTTTCACTCTTGGTTTTTCTTGATTAAGCAACACCTGAATTGCATTATTTTTGCCTTCTTTTGTTTCAAACGGAAGAATATTTCTTAGTTCTGCTTTTATTACTTTCTTTGTTATTTCGTCTTCATAAGTAGCCTGAATATTAAAACCAATATAATTTTAAATAAATAATTTTAGAAAAATATAGATAAATATATATTGTTTATTTTTTTGTTGTAAATAGAAGTTTGTTTAACAAATGTAACTTCAATTTTGTGGCCTGTACAAATTCTTAATATGGATTATAGAATCAACCTCAAGATCAAGTTTGACGTCAGTTAAAGGTGTCGTGAATGAGAACTGAGCGACACTGTTCAATGTGACGGGAACTTTAATCTTTTCAATTGATGGAGTAACCGATTTTGATGAGAAATGCAATACATCGATGCTGATTTCCTTGATTTTACGTTCTATTCTAAACTCGTCGACCGTTCTCAGAGAAATCTGTAAAATCGGTTAAAAGCTGCGGTTTAGTTTAAAATTCTTGTGAAAGAACTTTTGTAAAATTTTTCTAATTGAACTTTCAATCAAACAATAAAACTAGTTAAATAGTGACTTACATAGCCAGTGAACAACATTCCGGGCTTGAAAGCTCTTGGAGTAAATTCGTGGAAGAGAAGAATGTATGATTGGTCGATAAAAGTGATGCGCTCCTTCCTTTCAACGTAAACCAACATGGCGGGTTCTGAAGATTTCGAATTGTCCACGTGACCAGGTCCTGGAAGTTCTTCGACGATTATGGAAATTTCAACAGTTTCGTTAAGCAGAGATTTCAAACCAAGTGCTTTTATAAGATCTGCAACTTTCACTGTAACTGGACAGTAACCACGAATCATCTGCAATGCAGTTATATATATAGTCATATCAGAAACGATCAAATCGAAAAAAAATTTATACATACAAATTTTACAACAATTAAATTAGAATCTAATTTTGTTGAATTAAAATTTCATACTTTAACAGGGGGAAGGGAAATATTTTTTGATGTGCTAATGTGGGTGATGGTTGGAATGACTTGTCCGTTTAATGGGAGACCTACATGACGACTGCAAATCAATAAACGTATTGAAATAAATGTTTTATTATATATAAAATTTATGTCTTACTTAGTTCTTAATTAAGTTTTATTCAAAATATTAAACATACGCAGCAACAACGTAAATAATCAGATCGGGACTTTTATCTTCATCTGCTTGAATAATTGCATGGTAACTTGGAATGCTCAAGAATACTTCATGTGGCTCGTCTCCTGTATTAATACAACATTAAGAATAATATATTTTAGATTTTATTTAAGATTTAATTTATTTGATAAAATCATTTAATTTCTAGATATTAAATGTGTAATAAAATCAAACTTGGTTCTTCAATTTCGATGGTTTCGTTTACTATTTGCTCCTGAATTTAAACAATTTCTTTAATTTTTTTGTACAAAAAAAAAACAAATTTAAATAATGAAATTTTTTTTACATGAATTTGAACTGAAACAATCCACAATTCCTTCTTGGCCATCAACGGAACCAGAAAGTCACGACGTGCAACACCTGTGTGGGAGTAATGATGATGATGATGATGATGATGGCGGTGGTGATGATGATGATAGTGGTCATGATGATGATGATGATGGTGGTGGTGATGATGATAGTGGTCATGATGATGATGATGATGATGACGACGATGATGATGATGACAGTGGTGGTGATGGTGATGATGACGATAATTATGACGGTAGTGGTGGTGATGTGATGACGATAAAGATGATGACAATGACGATAAAGATGGATATGAAGATAAAGAGAAGAGTTGTTTGTACATTATTTATTAGTATGTAAAAATTTAATTTTTATTTTAGCATTTATTTAGTGCCGAACTGAAGTTTCAACTCTAGAAAATTTGTTTTAAAAGAAATGTTTAATAAATTATTTTCCAACCAGATAGTGATGTTTCATTTATCCATCTCACAATTGAATGTTTTTGGGAGTCCTAAATAAATGTATTTTTAAAATTTTAATTTTTTTTGAAATTATAATAATAATTATTATAATAATTTAAAAGACCATCAAGAAAACAACTGGTTTATTTTCTAATAAAATTGTTAACTTAACATTTAAAAAAATGTAATTTAATATATGTACATACATTGATGTATTAATTTATTATATGTACTTACGTAGTGTAATAATTTAATATATGTACTTACATAGACGTAATAATGTATTATATGTACTTACGTAGATATATTAATTTAATATATGTACTTACAGACTTACATAGATGTATTAATTTATTATATGTACTTACAAATATGGTAATGTTCATGGGGCCGGTGTATGCTTTCAAATCAGGACGAAGAGTTAAACATTTGAGCCATACTGATAAATAGAAGAAAATTATAAATACATATAATTTATGATGTAAATCATTATCATCATCACCGATACTGAAATCATAACAATCACTGTCATTCATATAATCATCATCAGCAGCATTCATATAATCATCATAATCATAACTAACTCATATCTCCAGGCTGGTAAGCTTTCTTGTGCGTGTTTATTGAAACAATCAAATTTTCTCTCCTCAACGGAAGTTCAACGCGGTGAGAAAATTCAACGCAGGATTTTGATTCAATTTTTACTGAAATGTTTTTTCTTGGGGGGATGTTCTCAACCGAAGGAACCTTTAGAAAGAAAAACCCTTTTAATTGTTATAATTTATTGTTGTTATTTCAATTAATAATCATCATCATCGTCATCATTATCACCACCACCATCATCATCATCATTATCATCATTTATTTTTCTTATTATTCCAAAATAAAATTTAATTGTATGTTAGTCTAAAATGGTTTTTAATTCTTCAACACCAACTCACCAAAACATTCAAAACTTTTGAAAAATCTGAAACAAAATGAATTAAAAAAATTAATATTTCATAGTTTCATTGTCTTTTATAAATAAATCAAAACTGAATATTCATTAAAGTGAACAACGTCACTAAGCAATTCAAACAAGGACTAAAAATTAATTTACTAATAACAAAATAAAAATAAGATTTTCTGTACTTTTTGGGGTTTCTTCCAAGTTGATCCTCCACACTTCATAGTGATGAATAATCTCATCCAGAGAAACTTCCAAGTTCAGTTTACATTCTTCCAAGCTTTTGTCTTTTCTAAACAAATTGAAAAGTTCCAGGTGCACGGAATATTCGGTTTCAGGAATTACGACTTTGCTTGTCACAATGACGTAAGATCTGCAGAGATGGAAATTTCTTCTTTTTTTTAATAAAGTTAATAAATACAAAATTATTATCTATTTTAAATTGTATTTAATATTTGTTTGAAATGGAGAAAATAGTTATTAGAAATGTGTTCTGTAAAATATTAAGATATAGTTGAATAGGCACATTTTTAAATTTGACTTTTTGTTTTCATCAAACTATCAGGATATTAAATAAAAACTTGTTCTTTCTCTACCACTAGTTCAGTGAAGTTAGGATCATAATCGCTGTGAATGATTAAATGTGGTAATTAGACAATGTGGATACTCTACCTGCTCAGCAAATATAAACAAGTAAATTAAAAACGAATTTTTAAAATTTTTTTAATTTTTATGCTCTTATATGTAATTAAAACACAAATTTTGCAATCAATTTTTTTTTTATATTACTCTTTTATTTTATATTAAAGTCGAAATATCTTAATTATATCGAAATTAATTAAAATTAACTAAATTAATTGACTTATTGTAAAACTAATAATTGAATATTGCATTGTCTTCTATTTTGAGCATGTATGCAAAATTTGAAAAAAATCTATCATCAGGAAGTGACTCAAAAATTGATTGCAAGATTTGAAACAGACAGAGAAACAGAGACGACGAGTTAATAAAAGCATTGGTAAAAAAGTTCAGTGCCTTGGATTGAACCTGGTTCAAGCAAATTGAAATCACTACATTTCATGCCATTCATTTATAAGACAGTTTCATTATTTTGCGAAGTTTTCTTTTGAACAATAAATCCAGCATAATGTTTAACATAATCGGATAATCTCTTGCTAGGTAAAAACGTTTTTGATCTTTAGGACTGACAGTGTACAATTGCATAATAACTTTGGTTACACGCCTGTTCGCACCCATTTTAGCAACTGCCGACCACTGCGGCCACCTCGTTATGTGAAATTACATACAATGCATACAGACATCGGAAATTATATATGTTGATAATAATGTAGCACGATGTGATCTCCTTTTTATGCAAATAACAGTCTCATTCATTCTGGTTACTTTTTGATTCTCGCTTACAAACACGCCTAATCAGCAGAGATGTAGTACTTGGTACTCATACTCGTACTCAAAGCTTTGGTACTCATGCTCATACTTGTTATTCCAATCAGTACTGAGTAGCAGAGATGTAGTACTTGATACTCGATTACGTTTTTCAAGTACTCGTACACGCACCCTAAGTACTCGCAACATCTTTGCCAATCAGCCCCCGCCCTCTTGCATTAGCAAATAGAAAATGAAACTAACGTGTTTGTTGAAGTACCAGCACTGATACATTCTCCAGTGTAGAATACGGTGCTGAAGAGAAACGCAGCTGCTATCAAACGATTCCAAATCATCTGAAACAGAAATTTATTAAAATTAATAAACTTCATTCTTTGTTGAACTCGTCTTCTTTCTTCAACCATGAAAACTTGCAATTCTTGAGACAACTTTGCTTACCATAAAGCAGCAGTTGAACTTTAGAAGCAAGATCAAAGTTGAACTGCGACTGCTTTCTGAGCCATAAAAGGCCACTTTTATAGAAAAATTTCAGCTAAAAACTATTGATTTTCTTGTCCTAGCACACTGTAGTTAGCAATTAAACAACTGCATCACCTCAGTAGGGAAAGAGTTAATTAGTTTTTGCTAGGTTTCTTTTTTTTACCAAGTCGAAAAATCCAATTTCAGCTAAAAAACTATTGATTTTCATGTCCTAGCATACTGTAGTTAGCAATTAAAAAATTGCATCACCTCAGTAGGGAAAGAGTTAATAAGTTTTAGCTAGGTTTCTTTTTTTATTACCAAGTCGAAAAATTCAATTTGTCGATAAAAACAATTAAATCGCTTTCAGTAGCTTTGTTTAATTATTTATATAAAATTTTTATCTTATTTTGCCAAAAATCAAATAAAAAATTCATTTTAAAAAATGTTGTATTATCAGCCATATAAAGTATTCATCCATCCATCCATCATCCATCCATCCATCCATCCATCCATCCACCCATTATCCAACCATCCATCAACCCATTATCCATCCATCCATCCATCCATCCATCCATCCACCCATTATCCATTCAACCATCCATCCATTATCGATCAATTATGCATCCATTCATTCTCCATCCATCCATTCATTATCCATCTATCCATTATCCATCCATCCATCCATCCACTATCCATTCATCCATCCACTATCCATCCATCCATCCATCCATCCATCCATCCATCCATCCATCCATCCATCCATCCGTCTGTCCGTCCGTCCGTCCGTCCATCCATCCATCCATCCATCCATCCGTCCATCCATTATCCGTCCATCCATTATCCATTCACCCACCCACCATTCGGTTCATGAATATGAACATAAAATATTATTTAATCTCAGATTATTTAATTTAATTTAATTAATATTTAATTTATATAATAAATAACATCCATCCATCCATCCATCCATTATCCATTCAACCATCCATCCCCCCATTTATCCATCCATCCATTATCCATCTATCCATCAATCCATCCATTATGCATCCATCCATTATCCATCTATCCATCCATCCATCCATTATGCATCCATTCATTATCCATCCATCCATTATCCATCCATCCATTATCCATCCACTATCCATCCATCCATCCATCCATCCGTCCATCCATTCATCCATCCATCCGTCCATCCATTATCCATCCACCCACCCACCATTCGGTTCATGAATATAAACATAAAATATTATTTAATCTCAGATTATTTTATTTAATTTAATTAATATTTAATTTATATAATAAATGACATATTTTGAAATAAAATAGCTTAAAACGATCAAATTGTTTCGAATCATCTCGATTCACTCCCGCAGAGTGTAAAAGTTCTCATTCTGACTGGACTTTCGTTTCTTTCCACTTGACAAGACCATTGTGTAGGCCTTTAAGAGATTCTTAATGGTTTCTGGAAAAGGAATATAATTTAATAAACAAAATTTTAGTTTAAAAATTTTTTAGCGTGAAAAAGATGAAAATTTATAAAAAAAAAGAAGAAAAAACCTCCTCTTTTAGAAGTTGATTTTGCATTTTCAAAAATCATTTCCAGTAATTGTTTTCTTTCTTTAATTTCTTGTTTCATAAAATTTTTTTCTTTCAGCATTTTCTTCTCTTCAATTTTCTCTGTATCCATGCTTTTCTGTTTTTCCCTCTTAACCAGAAAATTTATTTTAAGTTTCATTTCAGTATTTTTTATTACTTCAAGTACTTTAACTAAACTTTTAATTTAGCTACAGTTTATATTTAATAAAGTGTTATCACATTTCGGAATTAAATTTTTTTTCTTTATTGCATAAAGTACAAATTTATATAATTTTATATTATATAAATGAAAAATAATTTTCTTTTTAATTATTTATAAATTTAAAAAAATGAAAAAAAAAATTAAATTAAAGAATTAAAAAATAAAATAAAATCAACGTCATTGAGTGATTCGTCAATTTTATGGTTGGTTCTCTGGTTCTGTTTATTAATACAATTCTTTATTTTATAAATAAATAAATAATACTAATAATCTTATTAATAATGACAGTAATGAACATTCTTACAACAACATGACATCAATAAGTGATTGAATAATTTATTTAATAATGAGATTAATAATTGAATAATTTAAATAATAATAACATCAATAAGTATATAAATAATTTTTATAATAAAAACATCTATAAATATATGAATAATTTATATAATAATGACATTAATAATTTTATGAGCAGTTAATTTGAAATTGTCATTCATAACTATCTAAACAATGAATTTATTTAATAATAGTTTTACTGTAATTAAACCTAACACTGACATTAATAATTATTTTTGTAATGACATTATATAAAGTTAATTTGAAATTATTATAACAATAATGCTGACATAAATAAATAATTGCAAAATGAAGCAAACAATTAATTGATAAAAACATAAACGAAATTTATTTTCTTTTGCTTTTTAAAATATTATTTTAGGAATGAAGATATATAATATGATCATTTATAATTACACATCAAGACATTTCTCACACAGCCCAGAGAATAATTTTTTCCTCTTTTTAGTTCACAAAAACGTGGTAATTTACAATGATTTTTTAATATTTTATTTTCTTCTTTTTAGTGCATTAGAAAAACGTGGACTTCTAAAAAGTATTTTTTATATATAATTTTAAAACTAAAAACGTGGGGCGATTTTTATGAATTTCAAAAAGATATTTCTCTTCTCAAAAATTTCAGTTTCAGTTAATATTATATTTTCAAATCTCGGTCATTTCGGTTTCATGACAAAGTAAGGGATTTCCCTTATACTGACGTCTATAAACATAGATAAGAAACCTGTAATTAATGAAATATAGTAGAGTATAATTAAGTTCTTCAGAAGCAAGCATGCAAGATTTCAGCTAACTTGGACGATAGGAAGTATCTTTAAAAAACGATAGAAATATACCCATGGACAAACAGACAGACAAGAAAAACGTGGTAAAATTACCAACTTTAAAGTCATTTATTTAAACGCGTGAAAACAGCAAACTATGTTCAGGAAATTTATTTATTCAGCAGAATACCAAGATCGTCTCTATTCATTGGCTTGAGGTCAAATCCTTTCGATGAAACTTTCTCAAGATCTTGCAATTGTTGGACATCCTTCTTTAGAAGAATCCGTTTCTCTTCAATTTCCTGGGTAACGGCAGCATGTTTTTTCAGCAAATAATTTAGAGATTCCGACGCAGTGAGCTTAAAAAACATTCCTCCCAAACATATTGAAACATGCTCGCTAGTCTGGTTTTTTACGGCATTCAAAGCTTCCCTAAGTTCCTCTCTCAGCTGTCCGAGGACTTTCAGTTCTGCTCGAACTTCGAGCACTTTAGCTCCGGCCATTTCAGTCTCTAAGCTGATTTGCATAATTTTCTTACCTATTTCCATTGTTAGATAGATTATTCCAAAATGTTAGTAATGGACTAGTGTAAAACTTGTTAATCTTTACTGAAATGTATGTGTTATTTCATACTTAATGCTGGCTGAAGTGATGAGATGGAAAAAGATAAAAAGGCATATATATATATATATATATATATATATATATATATATATATATATATATATATATATATATATATATATATATATATATATATATATATATATATATATATATATATATATATATATATATATATATATATATATATATATATACATGTATGTGTATATATACATATTTATATATATATACATATATGTGTATATATACATTGTCATATATATATATACATATATGTATATATACACATATATATACATATATATATATATATATATATATATATATATATATATATATATATATATATATATATATATATATATATATATATATATATATATACATATATGTATATATAAATATGTATATATATATACATATATATATATATACATATATATATATGTATATACATATACATATATATATATATACATATATATATGTATATATATACATATATATATGTATGTATATATATATATGTACATGTTCGCCGGTATATCGGCCGGTATTTGGCAATACCGGAAAATATGTATATATATATATATATATATATATATATATATATATATATATTTATATATATATTACGGCTATGCCGGTATATCGACCAGTATTCCGGAAAATACCTCTCCGCTGAATGTATCAGTGCTGGTACTTCAACAAACACGTTAGTTTCATTTTCTATTTACTAATGCAAGAGGGCAGGGGCTGATTGGCAAAGATGTTGCGAGTGCTTAGGGTGCGTGTACGATTACCATGGTATCGAGTACGAATACTTAAAAAATGTACTTGAGTTTTACTCGAGTACGAGTATCAAATACTACATCTCTGGTACTCACAGGCCTGGATTAACCATTAGGCAAATAAGGCACGTGCCTTGGGCACCAACAAGCGGGGCACCACAGATCCTCAAGGACTATGTTTTTTGAACAAATTTAAGTCTAAAAACAACTGTATTTGAATACAGAAATACCTTATTGTAGGTTTATATGAGTGATAGCAATACATACAACAATTATACTGTTTTCTTTGCATAATTTTGAGCCTACCAGCAGTCACGGTCAATGAAAAATCAGGGGCCCATGGCAGTAGGGAGCATCCATGAGGGTTTGGGCCTTGGGCACTAAAATGGTTTAATCCAGCCCTGGGTACTCAGTACTGAGTAGAATAACAAGTACGAGTACCAGGGCTTTGAGTACAAGTCCGAGTACGAGTACTTAAAAAACGTACTACGTACTCGAGTACTTAGAAAACTCGAGTACGAGTACCAAGTACTACATATCTGGTAACTCTAACGTACTTTCAAATTCAAACACTAATTATAGCCATTTCAGGCTTTCGACATTATACCGGTACCGGTAGTACCGGTTTTTGGCCCGGAAATAAAAAATCATACCGTCACAGCCCCAATATGTATATATATATATATATATATATATATATATATATATATATATATATATATATATATATATATATATAATTTTGTAATTTACCTAAAAAGTAGTCAAATTATTTTTAGTACTTCAAAAAAAGTAAATTTTGGAATCCACGGGGGGGGAGATTCTACAGCCTGTTCTACGACATAATTATTTTAAGTTTTCAATATTGCTTGCAGACGATACTTCTTAGCTATGTGCTTCTTCATCCTCCATCGACCACGAAGCAGCGTGTCCCAGAAAATCTATTGCACCTGACCTCTACACTGCGAGCATGTCACCAAAAACTATGAAAGTTTCCCGCCAAAGACATCGTTCTCACGACTGTGATCCCCGTTGCTCAATTTCACCATCTTTCTTACTTTCTCGAATTGGTGTTTACAACTACCATAGTGAACGTCCTTCTCGTTTACGTCCGACCGTCAGCACGATTCCAGGCCAGCATACTCCTTACAGTCTTCGTTTGCCTTTTCACCCAACTAATGTTGCCCCTGTGCCCCCTGTGGAGCACAAACCTGAATGTCCCTTACAATGTATTAGATCTGCACTCGGTACTAAGAGTTTGTCACCAGGAAATACAAAGGTATCCCGCCAAAGATATCATTCCCAGAATTGTGGTCATGGTTTTTCCCCTTCGCCATCCTACTTACTTCCTAGAACCTGTCATAGTGAACGTGCTTCTTCTCGGAGACGGCCCCTCACCATGATTCCTACCAGTCGAACTTTGTACATTCCTCGTTTGTTTGCTTTGACTAGTAATGGTGACCACAACACCCTCTTTTCTAATTTAATTAATAACCCAAACATTACATTACGTAGACGTTAATTTTTAGATTTTTCTTGCTCTTGGTATTCTAGTTTATGTATTATTTTCGGTCATATTTATTTTATATTTGCTCTTATGATTTCAATGGTAATTAATACATCCCTTTGTTTTATTTTTTGCTCTTAATTTTATTGATTTATTTTCTTTCTATCTATGTATACTTCGACATTTAAGGCCTTCAATTCTTATCGGTGAAAAACTAACACCTGTATCGACGAAAACTAACACCAACAATTATTATGTTAAATTTAATTTATATTTGCTTCTTTGATTTTAGTCTTAATTAATACCTTCCCTCGCATTTTATTTTGGTCATATTTTATTTTTATCTACGTACTTCCACATTTCATTATTTGTTTTTAATCGTCTTTGTTTATGTTCGGTTCCTGTACCGCCGGCCTTTTGCTTTTTCTGAAGATGGCTGAAAAAATAGCCGAAACTTGCAAGTTAAAAAGTAATAAAGATTTGTATAATCGGGCGTTCTTAGAACAACTTCGTGGGCGAGTTAAATTACGTGAACTATCTCATATAATAGAAAAAGTTTGCAACAAAACTTGGTCAATAAAATTTAACCGAGCCTGTATCGACGAAAAATTAACACCTAATTATTTGAATAATATATATATATATATATATATATATATATATATATATATATATATATATATATATATATATATATATATATATATATATATATATATATATATATATATATATAAGACTCTACTAGGAATCGAACCCACGTGTCTACGGCAACACCGCCTCGCCTAAATGCAAGCGCTCTTGCCAACTGAGCCACCGACCATCACCATATATATATATATTAGGGAGTAACCGACTTTTGGTCCGCAAATCGGATATTGCCGATTAGTGCAAAATTCAGATTAATCGGAATCGGCAACATTAGGTTAACCAATTGCGACTTTGTCATGTTTTTATTATACTGTCTTTCATGTTTTACCTTTTGCTTTCTAAATTTGAATATTCTATTGATGACAATGAAACGTTGCACAGTCAAACGTCGAGAATACTAGAACTACATGCACAGGAGGATGCACTATGCCATGGATTTCTAGATATAACATCTGGATACACAACCTCACACAAAACGATTTTATTATATACGCGTTTGGGCCTAGGCTTGCAGCTAGCTAGCTAGAGTATACTACAATTATAAATTTATATCTATGGCTACAACGTTCAAGCTATATACGCGAGCTGTCTTATTCTATCGTTCATTAGTTCGTTTTGCCGTGTCTTGCGTGTTGCTTAAACGTCGTTCGTAAACTAGTTTTTGTTTTTAGTTTTAGTTGTTTGTTAAACTAATAATATAATTAAATGGTAAATAAATGTTCAGCGTTCGGATGCCGAAGTGGATACTCTTCTAGTAACAGTTATGAAAAGACATAAGAACTTTCATTTTATTCGTACCCATTGAACAATGTTTGCAGAAAATGAATTATAGCGAATCCTCGATTAAATTTTAAACCTAACTAAAATTCGAAAATGTGCTCATTACATTTCTTGCCGTATATAATAATATATATAATATATATGCGAAGTGAAACACTGCGTTGAAATGTTTCAAGAGCCTACAAATAGGATGACGTACTGTCACCACAAGTAACGCAAATATTTATAAGACTTCGCATATAATTACCTATCTGGCAGCAGTGTAGCTGTCGAGTCGAGCCGAAGTAAGGAGTCCCGAGCCTATCATAGTCGTAGTCTAATGTTAAGTAGCTCCGAAAGACTGAGACTTCTAGCCATCATTTTTTGGTGATGGTCGGTGGCTCAGTTGGTAAGAGCGCTTGCATTTAGGCGAGGCGGTGTTGCCGTAGACACGTGGGTTCGATTCCTAGTAGAGTATTATATATATACAGTAAATTGGCTCGATATTTTCAGATAAACATGCTCTATTGAAATACGCACGCCATTTGACCGAAACTAACTTTTTAGTAGTCTGTTTACACTTTTTAAAATGTTTAAAAGATCACTACAAAATGTAAAACTGTAAGCTTTATTATAAACCAACTGGCCAGTTTCGGCTTTGGTGATGATGGCTATATGTTTCGCAAAACAATTGTTGGATATGGGGAATGGAAAATTAGCCATCGATGGATCGACACAATGTATCACATTCCCAACAAACTTCGTAAAATGACAAGCACAGACGAATTGATTCACAAAGTTTACCCAGATATCGCACTGAATTACAAAAATCTTCAGTGGCTTAGTGTACGTTTCATATTAGCAGCCAAGAACAACGATGTCAATGACATCAATTTCATTATTTAAAACAAAATACCAGGCAAAGCGACAACGTATAAGTCAATTGATACTTTAATGAATCAAGACAAAGTTGTCAATTATCCAACTGAATTTTTGAATTCTCTTGATTTGCCAGGCATAGTACCGCCGCACATTTTAACATTGAAAATTGGTACGCTTATTATTCTTCTCCGAAACATAAATCCACCACGACTTTGCAACGGTACCAGGCTTTCAGTGAAAATGATGATGAGCAATATAATCCAAGCTACCATTTTAAACGGGAAATTTAAAGGTGAAGATGTACTGTTGCCACGAATCCCTATGATTCCAACTGATATGCCATTCGAATTCAAACGTCTGCAGTTCCCGGTGCGACTTGCTTATGCTATGACCATCAACAAAGCATAGGGACAATCACTACAAGTGTGTGGACTAAATTAAGAGAATGCGTGCTTCTCACATGGACAGTTGTATGTGGCCTGCTCACGCGTCGGAAAACCTTCTGATTTATTTGTGTACGCACCAGACGGAAAAACAAAAAATATTGTTTATCCAAGAGCACTTCAATAACAAAGTTGCTGCAAGTTATTGTTTGTTGATTGCTAAATATTAACAACTCCATTCATTTTTAAAAATTAATAAACCGAATTAAAACACAATCACTTTCTTTGAATACCAAGCTCATTCTCTTAAAAAAAACCCGGGCAACGCCGGGTACAAATCAGAAAATTTGAACCGTGCATACATAGTAGAGTACTGCACGGATCAATTTTTTAGGTCTCGACTCGGCCTGTCGACAACTTGGACCAGCCCGTTTCAAAAACCGAAATTATTGGCCCGGCACGGCCCGTCTAATATGAGCCCGGCCCGTTTTTACAGGCCTAGAAGTTCTATATACTTGATGAAAAACTTCGGCCCGTCCCACCTTGACTTCAGGTTTAGCCCGGCCCGTCTGAACACCCTAAAATCATTAAAATGTCTATATACTTGGTTAAAAATCTCGGCCTGTCCCACCTTGATTTAAGGTATGGGCAGAGCCGTATGAAGACCCTAAAATAACGGATTGGTACGTCCGTCCGGTGATTAACTGAACTCATCTACTTTTAACCGGCACAAAATACTAATTTTCCCATTTGTAGCACTTACAGTTTTTGAGTAGCAGTTATTTTAAAATCAAATAACCCTTTTTCCACTTCACATTTGAGGTCCTGGAAACCAAATTTTCAAAAAATGGTGAAACATGTATATCTTTATTTTTAGAGTAGAAACTAAATACTAATTTTACTTTTGTAGCATTTACAGTTTTTGAGTAGCAGTTACTTTAAAAACCAAGTAACCCTATTTTCCACCCCATATTTGAAGTCCTGGAAACCGAAATTTCAAAAAATAGTAAAACACGTATATCATTATTTCTGGAGTAGAAACCAAATACTAATTTTTACTCCTGTAGCATCTACAGTTTTCGAGTAGCCGTTACATTAAAAACCAAATAACCTTATTTTCCACCCCACATTTGAGGTCCTGGAAACCAAATTTTAAAAAATGGTAAAACACGTATATCTTTATTTTTAGAATAGAAACTAAATACTAATTTTTACATGTGTGGTATTTACAGTTTTTGAGTAGCAGTTACTTTAAAAAACAAATAACCCTATTTTCCACCCCACATTTGAAGTCCTGGAAACCAAATTTTCAAAAAATGCTAAAACACGTATTTCATTATTTTTAGAGTAGAAACTAAATACTAATTTTTATTTCGGTACCATTCACAGTTTTTGAGTAGCAGCTACTTTAAAAACCAAATAACCCAATTTTCTAACCCACATTTGAGGTCCGGGAAACCGAATTTTCAAAAAATGGTGAAACACGTATCTTTTTATTTTTCAAGAAACATCAATATACCAAACTTCAAAATCTCCTCATTTTTGGTTTTCGAGATATACATTGTTTTAGAAAAAATTTGTTTTCCAGTTTCTTCCCCTCACGAGCAAAATTTTCAAAAATCCTTTCTTAGTGGATGCTTACGTAATATAAGTTCCAAATTTCACGTTCCTAGGATGAGTCGTTTGAGCTCGGCGTTGATTATCAGTCAGTCAGGACATGTTCTTTTATATATATAGATGTGATGTGATGTGACGTTATGTTACGTTTCGTTACGTTACGTTACGTTACGTTACGTTACGTTACGTCACGTCACGTCACATCACATCACAACCCTTAACGCTGATGGTTTTGTCCTGAACAATTACAAAAAAACGTCGTGCTTAACTATTTCAATCGTGCATACAAGATAACTGATACATGGTCGGGCTTTCATACAAAAGTCCTCAAAATTAAAACTATGCTTATCAATAACAACTTTAAAAATACTATGGTTGAGGCGATCGTTCGGTACTTCCTTCAGAAGAAGTTCCTTTTTTCTACCATGCACAGATGCATGCAAATTATACAGTCGTTGGACGTGTCTTAAGTCTTGAGGTATATTGTAAAAGACAATATTGCTGTTAAAAGTCCTGACAGTCATAGACTTCGACTTCACATTTATTATAGAAACAAAAAAGCTCACCAACTTGTTATGAAGAACAATCTTAATACAAAGAATTTTTTGAAAAAAAAAAACAATGTCGTTTATGAATTTCATTGCCCTTCTTGTCTGGACTGTGATGCAAAATATATTGGCCATACAAGGACTACGTTGGCCTGACGTATGGTAATGCACGTCCATGGAGGAACGTTTTGTTTTCATTTCCTAAAGGATCATAAGACCAGTTTTTCTAGATCAGTTTTGAACGCTAATACTAAAATATTGAGTCTAATAGTAATGCTACTAGACTAAAAATCCAGGAAGCCTTCCTCATTCAATGCTCACATCCGACAATCAACATTCAAGATAACTCCTTCAACCATATTCTACAATTGTTTGGAAAAGACGACGGGAATTTACCCTGCGAGCCCGCTAGTAAAGATCCTGCTCGTTTGTTACTTACTGGACAAACAAATAGTACCCAAGGTATAAACAGGTCCTCAACTTTATATGGCTAGAGGATTCATGTATCTTAAAAGTGGTTAACAAGTTTTCAAAGACCTTAACTCCGCCTCGCTAATTGCGAACCAGTCCCAAGCCTGGATAAAGGATGAGGGACAGTTAAAAGGATCAATTATTGATCCACGTCAGGAAGCACTTAGGTGCTTCCTACATACAGCTATTTCAGTCTTGAAACACTTGGTGTAAAGGACTATAAACTATTATAAAAAAATCTCAAAGACCTGTTTAGTTGTTGGTGAAGAACGTGGAATCGAGTAAAAAATTAAACTTGATAAAAAATTACATTTTTTATAATGGTTCATAATTTAATATTTTTAATTTTCCCTCCTCCTTTCTCCAGGCTTGGGACTGGCTTGCAAAAGCAAGGCAGAGTTTTAAAGTTAGAATGTACAAGGCGCTTATACAGTTCACTTTCAACAGATCTTCTTCATTTTTTCACAGGTTAATAAAAATTGTCTTTGAAGGGTACTCCTTTTTTTAAAAATGCAAAGTTAAATGCAACATAACCAAGACCGTTTTTTTATGTTTAATCAAATATTTGAATATGCATAATAATGCATAAGTCTAATTTGTAATTAAAAATGTTAATTTTATAGCTTAAAGTTATAGTGATCGCTTTTTTGATGATCGCCTTTTTGAAGCTGTCGCTATTTTGACGATCGCTATTGTGATGTAGTCGCTATTTTGAAGATCGCAATTTTGTGATCG
>OZ022238.1:43759324-43774609 GCA_963978895.1 Erpobdella octoculata | reverse complement strand
ATTGAGCAGCGTTTAATCGAAGGCTTTCCAGTCTTGCTTCCCGTTGCTCAGCTGTTTCAGATGAACGGTATTGAGCAGCGTTTAATCGAAGGCTTTCTTTTTTTTGAGCATTGTATAATCGAAGGCTTTCAAGTCTTGCTTCCCGCTGTTCTTCTGTTTCTGAACTTCGTAATGCCTTTTTCTTTCTTGCTTGGAGCGTAAGTTGACCAATAGCTTTTCGTTTAGGTGGCATAATTAATTCGATAGAAAAATTTGAAATTTGAAATTGTAATTTTTCAGCCAATTTTCAATTTATGACGATGTTTTAAAGGAAATAGTTTTGAACTTTATAGATATATATATATATATATATATATATATATATATATATATATATATATATATATATATGTATATATATATATGTATATATATATATACATATATATATATATATATATATATATATATATATATATATATATATATATGTATATATATATACATATATATATATATATATATATATATATATATATATATATATATATATGTATATATATATATGTATATATATATATACATATATATATATATATATATATATATATATATATATATATGTATATATATATATATACATATATATATATATATATATATATATATATATATATATATATATATATATATATATGTATACATAAACACAGACACAGACACACATACATGCACATACACATACATACATACACACATACATACGCACATACATATATATATAGTTCCCGCTCGCTCACCCGCTCCGCTCCGCTCATTTTGTGACGGATTTCAAAATTTTTTTTTTTTTTTTTGATTTTCATTGACTCTCAAGGTTGTGTGAAAATTTCATTACGATCGGATGAAGGGTGTAGCAATGCATAAAGGACATTAACATACATAAATACATATATACAAACATTCATTTTTATATATATAGATATAGATTATTTATTTTTTACGGTGCAAGAAAAACGTTTTTTTAAAAATGTATTTTTTATGATGTAAAAATTATTTTCTACTTTTTCGTTTTTGATGGGTGAAATTTTGTAAGCATTTGAGTTTTTTTGTTTTTTTTTGCTAGGTGTTCGCGGAGAGACAAAATCTCAAACAAAAAAACAAAAAAACACAGACAACTAATTGACCAAATAAAACATGAATGTTTGTGGGTTTGTTTATCTCTTAGAGAAATCTAAACCGCTGAAGCGATCTTGATGACATTTGGCAAGTTCTCATACAGGGATAAAAGTTAAGAAAGTTTGGACTCCTTACTCCGATCCTCCGGCTTGGAGGGGGGGGTGGGGGGGGGGGCAAAAAACCCTTTTCAGGCCAAAAGTGCTTATGTGCGACCATCAAAGGTAATTGCGTAATAAAATTAAATTTAGTTTACGTAACAACGTTTGAAGGCTTTGAGCAGTTTTTAGCAAATCTATTTTACGTTTTATGGGCTGAAAGAAGTTAGGAAAAAGTAGAAAAAAGAAAATGAGAAGAAAACAGGAGCAAAAGAGAAGAAGGATAAAAAACCTCTGAAATCCCCGAGCAACGCCGGGTAAAATTGAGGTTTTCTGTATGTCCTTTATGCATTGCTACACCATTCGTCCGATCGCAATAAAATTTTGACAAAACCTTGAGACTACTTGAAAGTCAATGGGAGACAATTCTAGTGAAAACAAGTGAATCAAAAAACTAAGTTTTTTAAAAACACTTTTATATAAACGATGGTTTTATATATATATATATATATATATATATATATATATATATATATATATATATATATATATATATATATATATATATATATATATATATATATATATATATATATATATATATATATATATCAACTAATTTCTATCAAGTATTTTCTCTTAAGTAACCTCGTATTCATTACCAATAATGATACAATGTTAGTTTAGAACCGATTGCAAAATTTGACGACAGATAGACAAACAGACAGACAGAGAAGTCAAATTAGTTTTTTAACACAAACTTTAATTTCAAATACATTCGATTTAGAAATGCGAAAGATGTTCAAATTAAGTTTTTATTTTATTTTTTCAATTGAAATATTGTCATCCAATATAAACCTATGCTGAAAGTTTCAGCTTTCTAGCTGGTTAAATTTGACTTGCAAGATTTGCGTACAGAGAAAACCACACACACACACAAACAGAGATTGTAACCTAAATAAAAGTTTGTAAAAAGTTTGTAAAAACGATAGAAAAACCTCTAAAAACCCCGGGCAACGCCGGGTACCCCGCTAGTTATTTAATATGTCCTAGATGCTTGCGCATACAAAATTTTATTGTCAAATTGTCAAATTATTGTTAAGTTTCAGTTTGTTGTTTTAGATTTTCATGCATTTCAAAAAAATCCTTTACGGTCTCTGGATCTCTTTTTCTCCATTTCAATTCAATCCATTTAAGAATACCATCAGCTTCCGGAATTATACGCTTGTTAAAATCGTAATATTTTTCATATGCCCATCCCAGGTGATTCGTTAAATTCTCTAAATAATACAAATGTTCAGGTTCATCTTCAGGATCATCTTCAGGATCATCTTCAGGATCATCTTCAGGCTCAAGTAATAAAATTTCTGAGATCCAGCTGTAATTTGGTGACAATAACTCTTTCATTACAATTTCTTTATGAATAGAAAATCTGATCAGCTTGTATTTCCAATAAGCACTGTTTCTGCAGTTCAGTAACACTTTAATAAACTTTTTGATTATACCGTTTTCTAAGCCAATGTCTAATAAACTATCAATTAAACGAAAAAGCATGAAACCACTATTATCATTAAACATCCTGTAATGAAATAGTCCAAGTTGTATACATTCAACAATGAGTGGAAGATTTTTTTTTATATCTGAATGATTTGTTTCGTTTTCTGCAAAACGTGTCAAATAAGAAATACAATAATTAAACATTAAGTTTTTTGTCAAAATGCTTTTCATTGATGCTACAATTCCATCAACTGTGCAGAAATTACTTAAAACTTTGGTAGTTATGTTTGAAGATATTTCTAAAACCGTATCGTGGATAAAACGGAAACCCAAATACTGAAAACTTCTTGGGTACGTCCACATAACAGGCTCTTCACAAATAGCTTCTAAAGAACTTATGTCTAAATAAACTAAATTAGGTAATTTGTCTATCATTCCGTATATTAACTGTAAATTCCTGTTATTAATTAGTTTCAAACAGCTGTTTTCACTCATATCAAGACACTTTAAATTTGAAATACATGATACTGCTTCAACCAACTCTTCCAATGATTCGCCAACAAAAGTATGCATGGCTAAGTTTTGAAGATTAACATAACGTGAAAACTTGCTAATAGTTTTTCTTGCATGGCTACAGCCAGATATACTTAAAGTTTTTAAATTCCCGCATGGAAAATCAATTCTAAACATATCTATAAGATCCGTGTTGGTGTAGAGTGTATTTGTACAAACGCAACTAAGAGAAAGTCGGTGTAATTTAGGGCACATCCAAGCAGACTGTTTGTTCATGTCTTTATTCTGATAACTTGTGATGTCGAGACAATAGAAATTTAGTTCTAAATCTTTCAAATATAAAGACAACGATGGATTTTGAACAAAATGATGAAAAAAGTCTCCGACTTTATTATTCAACCATGTTCTTTTTTCAGGAAAAATTGATGTTCCAGAAATCGAAATACGAGTTAGATTTCCTCTATCCACAATGGTTTGTAAGGGCTGAAAAAAATAATCTAACTCAACATCCTTGAGTATTAGTTCGTGATAACAGTCAAAATTCAAAAAAAAAGCAATGATGTAGTCTAGATGTAGTTCCATTCCAATAGTCTTACTTCTCAAAATTATTTCTTCAAAAAGAATTGGTTGGAGTTTCACACCGCTTTTTACTTTGAAAGGGAATGATATTTCGAAAGATAGCTCTAAGAAAGTTTTCTCGAAGTTGAATACAACAAAATCGAGGCACGAACATTTTAATGATAATGGATGAAACGGTCGATGACTCATTTTTGAACTTGTTATAATTAAGTTTGCAAAAATAATATTATGACTATTATATTATGTATGGACATTAAAATAAGTTTTTACTGAAATCACTTTTCAATAATATTTAAGCATTGATATTAATTCTAGAATATATGTATGTATATATATATATATATATATATATATATATATATATATATATATATATATATATATATATATATATATATATATATATATATATATATATATATATATATATATATATATATATATATAAATGAATGTTTGTATATATGTATATATGTTTATATGTTAATGTCCTTTATGCATTGCTACACCATTCATCCGATCGTAATGAAATTTTCACACAACCTTGAGAGTCAATGGGAGTCAAAAATAAAAAAAAATTTTTTGAAATCCGTCACAAAATAAGCGGAGCGGAGCGGGTGAGCCAGCGGGAACTATATATATATGTATGTGCGTATGTATGTGTGTATGTATGTATGTGTATGTGCATGTATGTGTGTCTGTGTGTGTGTTTATGTATGTACTAGCGGAGATACCCGGCGTTGCCCAGGTTTTTTAGAGGTTTTTCTAATGTTTGTCTCTTTCTCTCCCATTTCCTTTCCCACCTGCTTTCCCACTCCTGTTCGCTTTCCCGTTTTCGGTCGTTTTCCCGCTGCCGGTCGCTTTCCCGCTCCCGGTCGCTTTCCCGCTCCCGGTCGCTTTCCCGCTCCCGGTTGCTTTCCCGCTCCCGGTCGTTTTCCCGTTCCCGGTCGCTGTCCCGTTCCCGCTCACGTTTGCTCTCCCATTCCCGCTCACGCTTGCTTTTCCGTTCCCGCTCGCTGTCCGTTCCGGGTCGCTTTCCCGTTTCTATAATAGACAAACTAACCCACAAACATTCATATATATATATATAGTCTTAGCAAATCTATTTTACGTTTTATAGGCTAACAGAAGTTATGAAAGAATGTAAAAGAGAAAATGAGCGTGAACGGGAACGGGAGAGCAACCGTGACCGGGAATGGGAGAGCAAGCATGACCGGGAACGGGAGAGCAAGCGTGAGCGGGAACGGGAAAGCGACCGGGAACGGGAAAGCGACCGGGAACGGGAAATCGACCGGGAACGGGAAAGCGACCGGGAACGGGAAAGCGACCGAGAACGGTAAAGCGACCGGGAACGGGAAAGCGACCGGGAACGGGAAAGCGACCGGGAACGGGAAAGCGACCGGGAACGCGGAAAGCGACCGGGAACGCGGAAAGCGACCGGGAACGCGGAAAGCGACTGGAATCGGGAGAGCAAGCTTGGAAGGAAACGCGAGCAAGAGAGAAAATCGATAACAAAACTTCTGAGCGGGAAAGCGACCGGGAGCTGGAAAACGACCGAGAGCGGAAAAGCGACCGGGAACGCTACGAAAACGGGAAAGTGGAGAAGGGAACGGGAGCGAGAGAGACAAACATTAGAAAAACCTCTAAAAACCCCGGGCAACGCCGGGTAACCCGCTAGTATATATATATATATTAAAGAGTAACCGACTTTTGGTCCGCAAATCGGATATTGCCGATTAGTGCAAAATTCAGATTAATCGGAATCAGCAACATTAGGTTAACCAATTGCGACTTTGTCAGGTTTTTATTATACTGTCTTTCATGTTTTATCTTTTGCTTTCTAAATTTGAATATTCTATTGATGACAATGAAACGTTGCACAGTCAAACGTCGAGTCGAGAATACTAGAACTACATGCACAGGAGGATGCACTATGCCATGGATTTCTAGATATAACATCTGGATACACAACCTCACACAAAACGATTTTATTATATACGCGTTTGGGCCTAGGCTTGCAGCTAGCTAGCTAGAGTATACTACAATTATAAATTTATATCTATGGCTACAACGTTCAAGCTATATACGCGAGCCATGGACTTCTTAATATATACCTGGACGATCAACTAAATACAGCATTAGCCAACGACCGACATCGAGAGGCTGTTGTATAATAACTGTATAATAGCTTAAAGCTAACCGCTTTATATTAAACGCGTTCATCTCGTATTACTCATTCTATTGTTTGTTATAATAATTTTTAATCGCATTTATATCTTTAGTCAAAACATAAAAATAATTACAAATTTTTTAAAATTTGTTTCTTGAAAAAAAAATAACTTTTTATGTTTGTGTGGCATATTGATCGTTGTTTTTATATCGCCTGTTTCGAGTCTGTATAGTAAGCACTGATCTCTATAATATATTATATTATATTATATTATATTATATTATGTTATGTTATGTTATGTTATGTTATGTTATGTTATGTTATGTTATGTTATGTTATGTTATGTTATGTTATGTTATGTTATGTTATGTTATGTTATGTTATGTTATGTTATGTTATGTTATGTTATGTTATGTTATGTTATGTTATGTTATGTTATGTTATGTTATGTTATGTTATGTTATGTTATGTTATGTTATGTTATGTTATGTTATGTTATGTTATGTTATGTTATGTTATGTTATGTTATGTTATGTTATGTTATGTTATGTTATGTTATGTTATGTTATGTTATGTTATGTTATGTTATGTTATGTTATGTTATGTTATGTTATGTTATGTTATGTTATGTTATGTTATGTTATGTTATGTTATGTTATGTTATGTTATGTTATGTTATGTTATGTTATGTTATGTTATGTTATGTTATGTTATGTTATGTTATGTTATGTTATGTTATGTTATGTTATGTTATGTTATGTTATGTTATGTTATGTTATGTTATGTTATGTTATGTTATGTTATGTTATGTTATGTTATGTTATGTTATGTTATGTTATGTTATGTTATGTTATGTTATGTTATGTTATGTTATGTTATGTTATGTTATGTTATGTTATGTTATGTTATGTTATGTTATGTTATGTTATGTTATGTTATGTTATGTTATGTTATGTTATGTTATGTTATGTTATGTTATGTTATGTTATGTTATGTTATGTTATGTTATGTTATGTTATGTTATGTTATGTTATGTTATGTTATGTTATGTTATGTTATGTTATGTTATGTTATGTTATGTTATGTTATGTTATGTTATGTTATGTTATGTTATGTTATGTTATGTTATGTTATGTTATGTTATGTTATGTTATGTTATGTTATGTTATGTTATGTTATGTTATGTTATGTTATGTTATGTTATGTTATGTTATGTTATGTTATGTTATGTTATGTTATGTTATGTTATGTTATGTTATGTTATGTTATGTTATGTTATGTTATGTTATGTTATGTTATGTTATGTTATGTTATGTTATGTTATGTTATGTTATGTTATGTTATGTTATGTTATGTTATGTTATGTTATGTTATGTTATGTTATGTTATGTTATGTTATGTTATGTTATGTTATGTTATGTTATGTTATGTTATGTTATGTTATGTTATGTTATGTTATGTTATGTTATGTTATGTTATGTTATGTTATGTTATGTTATGTTATGTTATGTTATGTTATGTTATGTTATGTTATGTTATGTTATGTTATGTTATGTTATGTTATGTTATGTTATGTTATGTTATGTTATGTTATGTTATGTTATGTTATGTTATGTTATGTTATGTTATGTTATGTTATGTTATGTTATGTTATGTTATGTTATGTTATGTTATGTTATGTTATGTTATGTTATGTTATGTTATGTTATGTTATGTTATGTTATGTTATGTTATGTTATGTTATGTTATGTTATGTTATGTTATGTTATGTTATGTTATGTTATGTTATGTTATGTTATGTTATGTTATGTTATGTTATGTTATGTTATGTTATGTTATGTTATGTTATGTTATGTTATGTTATGTTATGTTATGTTATGTTATGTTATGTTATGTTATGTTATGTTATGTTATGTTATGTTATGTTATGTTATGTTATGTTATGTTATGTTATGTTATGTTATGTTATGTTATGTTATGTTATGTTATGTTATGTTATGTTATGTTATGTTATGTTATGTTATGTTATGTTATGTTATGTTATGTTATGTTATGTTATGTTATGTTATGTTATGTTATGTTATGTTATGTTATGTTATGTTATGTTATGTTATGTTATGTTATGTTATGTTATGTTATGTTATGTTATGTTATGTTATGTTATGTTATGTTATGTTATGTTATGTTATGTTATGTTATGTTATGTTATGTTATGTTATGTTATGTTATGTTATGTTATGTTATGTTATGTTATGTTATGTTATGTTATGTTATGTTATGTTATGTTATGTTATGTTATGTTATGTTATGTTATGTTATGTTATGTTATGTTATGTTATGTTATGTTATGTTATGTTATGTTATGTTATGTTATGTTATGTTATGTTATGTTATGTTATGTTATGTTATGTTATGTTATGTTATGTTATGTTATGTTATGTTATGTTATGTTATGTTATGTTATGTTATGTTATGTTATGTTATGTTATGTTATGTTATGTTATGTTATGTTATGTTATGTTATGTTATGTTATGTTATGTTATGTTATGTTATGTTATGTTATGTTATGTTATGTTATGTTATGTTATGTTATGTTATGTTATGTTATGTTATGTTATGTTATGTTATGTTATGTTATGTTATGTTATGTTATGTTATGTTATGTTATGTTATGTTATGTTATGTTATGTTATGTTATGTTATGTTATGTTATGTTATGTTATGTTATGTTATGTTATGTTATGTTATGTTATGTTATGTTATGTTATGTTATGTTATGTTATGTTATGTTATGTTATGTTATGTTATGTTATGTTATGTTATGTTATGTTATGTTATGTTATGTTATGTTATGTTATGTTATGTTATGTTATGTTATGTTATGTTATGTTATGTTATGTTATGTTATGTTATGTTATGTTATGTTATGTTATGTTATGTTATGTTATGTTATGTTATGTTATGTTATGTTATGTTATGTTATGTTATGTTATGTTATGTTATGTTATGTTATGTTATGTTATGTTATGTTATGTTATGTTATGTTATGTTATGTTATGTTATGTTATGTTATGTTATGTTATGTTATGTTATGTTATGTTATGTTATGTTATGTTATGTTATGTTATGTTATGTTATGTTATGTTATGTTATGTTATGTTATGTTATGTTATGTTATGTTATGTTATGTTATGTTATGTTATGTTATGTTATGTTATGTTATGTTATGTTATGTTATGTTATGTTATGTTATGTTATGTTATGTTATGTTATGTTATGTTATGTTATGTTATGTTATGTTATGTTATGTTATGTTATGTTATGTTATGTTATGTTATGTTATGTTATGTTATGTTATGTTATGTTATGTTATGTTATGTTATGTTATGTTATGTTATGTTATGTTATGTTATGTTATGTTATGTTATGTTATGTTATGTTATGTTATGTTATGTTATGTTATGTTATGTTATGTTATGTTATGTTATGTTATGTTATGTTATGTTATGTTATGTTATGTTATGTTATGTTATGTTATGTTATGTTATGTTATGTTATGTTATGTTATGTTATGTTATGTTATGTTATGTTATGTTATGTTATGTTATGTTATGTTATGTTATGTTATGTTATGTTATGTTATGTTATGTTATGTTATGTTATGTTATGTTATGTTATGTTATGTTATGTTATGTTATGTTATGTTATGTTATGTTATGTTATGTTATGTTATGTTATGTTATGTTATGTTATGTTATGTTATGTTATGTTATGTTATGTTATGTTATGTTATGTTATGTTATGTTATGTTATGTTATGTTATGTTATGTTATGTTATGTTATGTTATGTTATGTTATGTTATGTTATGTTATGTTATGTTATGTTATGTTATGTTATGTTATGTTATGTTATGTTATGTTATGTTATGTTATGTTATGTTATGTTATGTTATGTTATGTTATGTTATGTTATGTTATGTTATGTTATGTTATGTTATGTTATGTTATGTTATGTTATGTTATGTTATGTTATGTTATGTTATGTTATGTTATGTTATGTTATGTTATGTTATGTTATGTTATGTTATGTTATGTTATGTTATGTTATGTTATGTTATGTTATGTTATGTTATGTTATGTTATGTTATGTTATGTTATGTTATGTTATGTTATGTTATGTTATGTTATGTTATGTTATGTTATGTTATGTTATGTTATGTTATGTTATGTTATGTTATGTTATGTTATGTTATGTTATGTTATGTTATGTTATGTTATGTTATGTTATGTTATGTTATGTTATGTTATGTTATGTTATGTTATGTTATGTTATGTTATGTTATGTTATGTTATGTTATGTTATGTTATGTTATGTTATGTTATGTTATGTTATGTTATGTTATGTTATGTTATGTTATGTTATGTTATGTTATGTTATGTTATGTTATGTTATGTTATGTTATGTTATGTTATGTTATGTTATGTTATGTTATGTTATGTTATGTTATGTTATGTTATGTTATGTTATGTTATGTTATGTTATGTTATGTTATGTTATGTTATGTTATGTTATGTTATGTTATGTTATGTTATGTTATGTTATGTTATGTTATGTTATGTTATGTTATGTTATGTTATGTTATGTTATGTTATGTTATGTTATGTTATGTTATGTTATGTTATGTTATGTTATGTTATGTTATGTTATGTTATGTTATGTTATGTTATGTTATGTTATGTTATGTTATGTTATGTTATGTTATGTTATGTTATGTTATGTTATGTTATGTTATGTTATGTTATGTTATGTTATGTTATGTTATGTTATGTTATGTTATGTTATGTTATGTTATATTATATTATATTATATTATATTATATTATATTATATTATATTATATTATATTATATTATATTATATTATATTATATTATATTATATTATATTATATTATATTATATTATATTATATTATATTATATTATATTATATTATATTATATTATATTATATTATATTATATTATATTATATTATATTATATTATATTATATTATATTATATTATATTATATTATATTATATTATATTATATTATATTATATTAATATAATATCAAATATAATATAATATATTATATTATATTATATTATATTATATTATATTATATTATATTATATTATATCTTATATATAAAAATGAAATGTTTGTTTGTTTGTTCGGACATCAAATGAAAACGGCCGAACCGATTTAATTGAAATTTTGCACACTTATGTATCTTATTCAAGCGGTGGTTCCTGTGAAATTTTAAATAAATTGGTTTCTCCGTTGATGTTTTATGGACAAAAAACGTTTTGGTCAGCGGTAGTAAGTTGGAGTATATATATATATGTAATGTAATATATGTATATGTATATATATATATATATATATATATATATATACATATACATATATATATATATATATATATATATATATATATATATATATCTTTTTCCTATTGACTGAGTTCATGGTTTATATTTTTCATTCTAACAATTCTATCTATATATATAAAAATGAATGTTTGTATGTATATATGTATATATGTTAATGGCGTTTATGCATTGCTACACCATTCATCCGATCGTAATGAAATTTTCACACAACCTTGAGAGTCAAGGGGAATCAAATATAAAAAAAAATTTGAAATCCGTCACAAAATGAGCGGAGCGGAGCGGGTGAGCGAGCGGGAACTACATATATCGTCATATATTGAAAATTGGCTAAAAATACAATTTCAAATTTCAAATCTTTCTATCGAATTAATTATACCACCTAAACGAAAAGCTATTGATTCCACAGTTTATTCGCAATATATATATGAATGTTTGTGGGTTAGTTTGTCTATTATAGAAACGGGAAAGCGACCCGGAACGGACAGCGAGCGGGAACAGAGAAGCAAGCGTGAGCGGGAATGGGAGAGCAAACGTGAGCGGGAACGGGACAGCGACCGGGAACGGGAAAACGACCGGGAGCGGGAAAGCGACCGAGAGCGGGAAAGTGACCGGGAGCGGGAAAGTGACCGGGAGCGGGAAAGCGACCGGGAGCGGGAAAACGACCGGGAGCGGGAAAGCGACCGGGAGCGGGAAAGCGACCGGGAGCGGGAAAGCGACCGGCAGCGGGAAAACGACCGAAAACGGGAAAGCGAACAGGAGTGGGAAAGCAGGTGGGAAAGGAAACGGGAGAGAAAGAGACAAACATTAGAAAAACCTCTAAAAAACCCGGGCAACGCCGGGTATCTCCGCTAGTTATATTATATTATATTATATTATATTATATTATATTATATTATATTATATTATATTATATTATATTATATTATATTATATTATATTATATTATATTATATTATATTATATTATATTATATTATATTATATTATATTATATTATATTATATTATATTATATTATATTATATTATATTATATTATATTATATTATATTATATTATATTATATTATATTATATTATATTATATTATATTATATTATATTATATTATATTATATTATATTATATTATATTATATTATATTATATTATATTATATTATATTATATTATATTATATTATATTATATTATATTATATTATATTATATTATATTATATTATATTATATTATATTATATTATATTATATTATATTATATTATATTACTAGCGGGGTTACCCGGCGTTGCCCGGGGTTTTTTAGAGGTTTTTCTAATGTTTGTCTCTCTCGCTCCCGTTTCCTTCTCCACTTTCCCGTTTTCGTCGCGTTCCCGGTCGCTTTTCCGCTCTCGGTCGTTTTCCAGCTCCCGTTTGCTTTCCCGCTCAGAAGTTTTGTTATCGATTTTCTCTCTTGCTCGCGTTTCCTTCCAAGCTTGCTCTCCCGATTCCAGTCGCTTTCCGCGTTCCCGGTCGCTTTCCCGTTCCCGGTCGCTTTCCCGTTCCCGGTCGCTTTCCCGTTCCCGCTCACGCTTGCTCTCCCGTTCCCGGTCATGCTTGCTCTCCCATTCCCGGTCACGGTTGCTCTCCCGTTCACGCTCATTTTTTCTTTTCCATTCTTTCATAACTTCTGTTAGCCTATAAAACGTAAAATAGATTTGCTAAGACTATATATATCTATATATATAAAAGAACATGTCCTGACTGACTGACTGACTGACTGACTGACTGACTGACTGACTGACAGATGACTGACTGATAATCAACGCCGAGCTCAAACGCCTCATCCTAGGAACGTGAAATTTGGAACTTATATTACTTTTATAGCGTAAACATCCGCTAAGAAAGGATTTTTGAAAATTTTGCTCCTGAGGGGAAAAAACTGGAAAACAAACTTTTTTCTAAAACATTGTATATCTCAAAAACCAAAAATGAGGAGATTTTGAAATTTGGTATATGGATCTTCTTGAAAAATAAAAATATACGCGTTTTACCATTTTTTGAAAATTCGGTTTCCCGGACCACAAATGTGGGTTGGAAAATTTGGTTATTTGGTTTTTAGAGTAGCTGCTACTCAAAAACTGTTAATGCTACAGGAGTAAAAATTAGTATTTAGTTTCTACTCCAAAAATAATGAAATACGTGTTTTAGCATTTTTTGAAAATTTGATTTCCAGGACTTCAAATGTGGGGTGGAAAATAGGGTTATTTGTTTTTTAAAGTAACTGCTACTCAAAAACTGTAAATACCACAGATTTAAAAATTAGTATTTAGTTTCTATTCTAAAAATAAAGATATACGTGTTTCACCATTTTTTACCAATGCTTTTATTAACTCGTCGGCTCTGTTTCTCTGTCTGTTTCTCTGTTTCAAATCTTGCAATCAATTTTTGAGTCACTTCCTGATGATAGATTTTTTTCAAATTTTGCATACATGCTCAAGATAGAAGACAATGCAATATTCAATTATTAGTTTTACAATAAGTCAATTAATTTAGTTAATTTTCTTGAGGATTTTATATATATATATATATATATATATATATATATATATATATGTTTATTATATTTATTTGTTGTATATTGCGACTTTAATATAAAATAAAAGAGTAATATAAGAAAAAATTGATTGCAAAATTTTTGTTTATGAGCTTAATGGAAATCGCAATGCTCTTCGAACCATATTACGCCAGGCCAGACTTTAATATAAAATAAAAGAGTAATATAAGAAAAAATTGATTGCAAAATTTGTGTCTTAATTACATATAAGAGCATTGGTTTTAAAAATTCGTTTTTAATTTACTTGTTTATAAATTTGGTTTCCAGGACCTTAAATTTGGGCTGGACAATAGGATTACTTGGTTTTTAAAGTAACTGATACTCAAAAACTGTAAATGCTACAAAATTAAAAATTAGTATTTAGTTTCTACTCTAAAAATAATGATATACGTGTTTCACTATTTTTTGAAAATTTGGTTTTCAGGACCTCAAATGTGGGGTGGAAAATTGGGTTACTTGGTGTTTAAAGTAACTGCTACTCAAAAACTGTAAATGCTACAAAAGTAAAAATTAGTATTTAGTTTCTACTCTAAAAATAAGGATATATGAAATTTTGGTTTTCATGATCTCAAATGTGGGGTGGAAAAAGGTTTCTTTGGTTTTTAAAGTAACTGCTACTCAAAAACTGTGAATGCTACAGATGTCAAAATTAGTATTTAGTATTTACTCAAAAAATAATGATATAAGTGTTTCAACATTTTTTAAAAATTTGGTTTCCAGGACCTCAGATGTGGGGTGGAAATAAGGGTTATTTGATTTCAAAATAACCTACTCAAAAACTGTAAGTGCTACAAATGTAAAAATTAGTATTTTGAAGTTTTGTGCCGGTTAAAAGTAGCTAAGTCCAGTTTATCACCGGTTGGGCCAAGCCGTTGTTTTAGAGTCTTCACACGGGCCAGGCCAAACCTTAAATCAAAGTGGGACGGGCCGAGGTTTTTCACCAAGTATATAGATATTTTAGTGATTTTAGGGTTTTCAGTTGGGCCGGGCCAAACCTGAAGTCAAGGTGGGACGGGCCGAAGTTTTTCATCAAGTATATAGAACTTCTAGGCCTGTAAGAATGGGCCGGGCCTAATTCAAACGGGCTGTTCCGGGCCAGGAGTTTAGGTTTTTAAAACGGGCTGGGCTAAGTAGTCGACGGGCCGAGCCGAGACCTAAAAAATTGATCTCTACTATGGATGCACGGTTCAAACTCTCTAATTTCATGCGAGCGAAGCCGCTACGGGCACTGCTAGTATATATATGAATGTTT
>OZ022238.1:43661824-43756824 GCA_963978895.1 Erpobdella octoculata | reverse complement strand
TTATAGTGAATAGCTTAAACCGCTTTGAAATAAGTTCTTTTGTAATGGTAACAAGCATATTAATCTTGAATCTTACATAAAGTAACTAAGAACATAGGTTCCCAAACTTTCCCACTTGACAGAGCTTTGCGACCCACAGTTTGGGAACCTATGGCTAAGAACACTTAGAAATCAGTTACTTTGTAAGAGTAAAAACTTTATTTTCAAGTTCTAGAACAACTGAAAGCAAATAAGATTAAAAAAATAAAAGTATACACACAAAACACTATATACAGTATATAATACCCCCACGTGAGAAACGATAAAGTAAAGTTATTGCACACTAATAATTCAAAACATATGAATTTATAAAACGAATAAAATATACACACAAAAACTAGATTGCAATAATAAAACGATGAGGTAAAGTTATTGGCGTTAATGCACATTAATAGTTCAAAAGATAAAAATTTATAAAACGAATAAAATATACACACAAAAAACGATGAGGTAAAGTTATTGGTGTTAATGCACATTAATAGTTCAAAACATATAAATTTATAAAGCGAATAAAATATACACACAAAAAACTAGATTGCAAGACTTCCATAAGAGAAACGATAAGGTAAAATTGAATTAATCTTTTTTCTCTTTTACATTGTAAAAATGCTCAAAGTTTATAACATGGCATTCAACAGCATTTTTGAGATTCTATTAGCTAAAAAATTTATAATATTTATAATAAATCAATTTAAATTAAAAAATAATAATTTAATTAATTTGAAAAACAATAAAATAAATATTGTCCAGCACTTTGACCTTATTATAATGTTTATAACATACGGTTGCACCTGATTGGTCTGTGCCTTTTTGAGCAGTCGCTCTCCCCAACTGCTTGTCGGCTGCATTGGTAATTGAGAGTGGTAAAATGGCGGCAGACTGGCGACAACACTTCTATTGCAATAATGGGCTAAGCGCAATCCTGTTGCACCTAATTGATCTGTGCCTTTTTGAGCAGTCGTTCTCCCCAACTGCTTGTCTGACAGTAAATTAGCAGTGCCAGTCGTTTCAACTGTTGAATTTCTTTTAAAAAAGAAAAGAATATTATTTGAACACAAACAACAAAATAACTTGCAGATGATTTATTATTTATAATGCAAAAAATTGTTTTTATCATTGAATTTAATTAAATGTTCAAAAGTTTAAGTTTCCGGAGAATCAGGGAAGGCCGTTTCATGATCTGAAAAATTTAAATAAAATAATTAAAAATAAATTCATTTAACAAATATGGTCAAATTATTTTAGATACATTTTTATTCACTTTAGTCGCATCTGCACCAAGGGCAGTATTTTTCCATTTCCTTGTCGATGCTCTTCTCATAGTATGGTTTGATGGTTGGTTTATCTGCAAAATGAAGAACATTTAATATCATTATTTGTTTCAAAAATATTTATATTAATTTGCATTTAATATTTAATGTTTATTAGCAAAAAGCTTAGTACTTGGCTCGCTTAGTAGGTAAGTCTTGATCGGTCTTGGCTGAATGTTTCCAACTTCATGTATTTTTTTAAATTCCAGGTTGAGACAAGTTGGCTTTGAAGGTATAAGCTGGAATAATTTATAAATAACATGATACATACATAACAATTATTAAAAGAGTTTCTAAAAATTGAATTAGTTATATTTTTACCTCATTCAAAATTATGTAAACAGTTTCGTTGTGCTTGTAAAGTTGCTCGTTCACTAATTTGACAATTCTTTCCATGTTTTTCTTAACGTCGAATTCATGACTGCTGAGAAGAGGAATTTCAATGACAGCTGGTCCGGTAGATTCCTTTTTCGGTGTTCTGAAAAATCCATTAAACAAAATAATTTTCTAAACAAATTGTTTATTAATTTATGTACTAAATATTTGCTTAAACATATCTATTTATTCTTCTGTATGCTTCTAACTTTATTAAACATGTCTACTTCTTTTACTGGATACTAATGACTTTACTTTACAGAGAACCTGCTTATCCGTCCTCAAAGATTTTTATAACGGTCAGTACAGCAAAGCGATGTTGTTTAGACGGCATTTCTCAAATTTGATTGTTTTATGTTTAAAAAAATCTGCGCTAGGCATAAAATAAATTTTTCTCACCCGACACAAATTTCAAGAACAAGTTGTCTGGGTTGTTCCACTTTGACGTTCAGTGACATTGTAATAAGATCAGAGTCATTGGTTGGTATAATAACGGAATGCTTAATTATTGTCTGTAAGAATAAAAGCAGCATTTTATTTAGTTTTGATTTAAAAAAAAAAACTTGATAAAATAAAGTTACCTGAATTAAAATAAATAAAAAAGTACCTGAATTAAAATGAGTCCGGATCCATCGGTTTCAATCTTAACAGACTTTCCGAGAGCCGTTATGTTGCTTTGCTGTGGAAGAAGAATTTGATTGTTTTATTTTTATTTACAATTTATTTTTACATTTTACAATTTTTAAATATTAAACAACCTCTTTGCGTGTTCGTGTGTTTGTTTAATATTTTTTGTTAATATGTGTAAATACGTGTACGTTTCTTTTCAATTTTCTTACTGCAGACACTTTAAATAACCAAAAACTCAAAACTTTAATAATGTTAAAAAGCATTGAAATCTTCTCAAACAGAACATAGCTACATGAAATACCTCAAACAGCACTGTTCCAACAAACATAGGACTAAGAATCTTGATGGACCGACTTTCTTTACCAGCCAAAGTAATGTTGACATCGACATTGACATTCTGAAACTTGTTGTACTGGCTGATACTCTCGTCAAACCTTCTTAGAGCTCTCAGTCCAATCCATGCGGCCTGTATATTTGTGATGTAGCTACGTGTAAATCAATTTATTTGCAAAGGTGGTTGGAGAAGAAAGCATTGACTGCGCACACAACTAAGCATATTGGCTACATGTTGGATGTCTCATTTACTTGGTCAATTAGGACAAAAGTTAGGAGTTGAACCAAATCGGTTCTTGAAGCTCTAACTTTAATTACAACAGCCATAAAAATGTGTCAGCAATTTTATTATTAATATGCTTAAAAAGCATAACATAGAAATGTATTTTTTATAATTTAAGATGTAAATGCTACTATACAAGAACCTCTTTGGATACAAAGCGTCCTCCCTCTTTCGTTTGGTTGACCAACCACTGAACAATCGGTTTTGTTGCTTCAAGATTTCCCATGGCCAGATGAGCAAGGATTCCATACGAGTTGGCAACAATGCAGCGACCAGAGATTTCTTCTTGATTTTTTCTAATTTCATCTGTACAGTTCCAATAACGTTCATCTCCTGCAACACAATTATTTTTATTTTTTTATTTAAATTCATTTAATACAAATATAAAACCTATACAACAGATTGATAAAAAAATTTATTTAACCGTTTTCAATTATCAGAAGGTTGCTTCTTCGAAGAACCGAATGAACTTGTTGGCTCTTTCCATGAACGAGGGCATGAAGAGCAATATTGAGAACATACGAGCTGTTTACAGAAGATGGAATGGTCGTTTCAATGTAATTCAGTGATTTCTTTACTGCTTCATCAATTGAGGATTTGATTTCTTTATTGAGCTATTACGATAATACATTTCAATGTTTATAAGTTTATAATCATACGAAACCCGTTAGAAATGACAAGTTACTGTAATACATTTCAATGTTTATAAGTAGAACTCAAACCCAGACTGTCAAATCGGCAACATCAGCTCGCATCATGCAAACGACCTTACCATCTGAGCCACAAAACCATCGCAAAAAAATGATGGCTGGTAGGCCTTTTTTGTTGGGGTCTGTAATACATGACACTCGACAATGAAGTGTTCGAATCGTGGCTTAGTAGTATAGAAATTGTACGGCTCACAATCCGTCACTAGCTAACTGATAGCTACCGAATAACGTTCATATTGAAAGGAAACAGAGTTGATAAGTTTTATGAGCCACATATATATACGATATTTGGATGGCATACAATGTACCACAAACACAAAAAAAACGCAAATATAAATGACTCGAAGTAGGACTCAAACCCAGGCTGTCAAATTGGCAGCACCACATTGCATCATGCAAACGACCTTACCATCTCAGCCACCAAACTATCGCCAAAAAATATTTATATAAACATATATATAAGAGGTTTATATTTGTAAATATATTATTAAAGAATATCCAAAAGCAACATACAGGAAAGTATTCTCTTGCCCTGACAAGGCTTATAACAACTTGAGATGTGGCAATGATTTTCCTTTCTTCACTTTCCTGAATAACGATGGTTACAACGGGTTTGTTAGGAGTATACACACTTTGCCAATGTTGTTCCCAAAGATGATTAAATACTTACATTTTTAACATCTCTCTCTTCGTTGCTTGACATTATTCCTTTTTCTTCTTCAAAAGATCCATCTCCTTTCTGCTTAGTCAACAACCATTTAATTCCTTTCTCCATTCTTTCTACGTACAGAGGCAAAGCGTTTCGCATTTCAACAAAAGCATCCAAAACTGATGTGGTCATCCTACAAGTTCATGTTTTGTTTTGGTAAAAAAATTGTATGAAACAATTTAAACAAATTATACGTGAAAATTCATTATTTATCACATCATTTAAATTTTCATAAAAACCATTTCAACGAGTATCTGGTTTAAAATTGAAGTTAAACGTTAGCAGTGAAGCAACAATAAGTATTTTTAAGTCGCTTCAAAATTCGGCCCGCATTAATTTACAACCGAACACTAAAAAAAAGTACCAGATGGAGCCCGTTGAATTTGGATAGAATGTGTACGACCCGCTTTCATCTTGCAAACTGAACAAGTACTGAACATCTGAAAATAAGTTTCAACATTATATTTATAAACACAAGTAAATGTAACAAATATAAACTTTATAAATATAACAATATATTTATAAACTTTATAAATATAACAATATATTTATAAACTTTATAAATATAACAATATATTTATAAACTTTATAAATATAACAATATATTTATAAACTTTATTAATATAACAATATATTTATAAACACAAATAAATATAATTTTTTGCAAAAACAAGCCAAGTATCCTACTTTCAATCAATGATTCAATACAACTTTCTTTATCTATATCAACCCCAAACATTCCTTTGACTTGTTCACTAGCAGAAAAATTTGCTTCCATATTTTCTTCAAAGACCGTATTGTTAGCGAGTGTTATCAAAGCATAAATCTGGATGATAAGTCTCATTCTTGTTCTTTCGTCAATCAAAGACGGATTTTCTAAATTCTTGCAAGCCTCTTCAATCACCGGACCCATGATGTGCCCTGTACATTATTCCAATTCGTAAATATAATCTTTTATAATCATAATTAAAATTATACTCTTTATAACTATAAATGTTTTTATTTATAATTATACTTTAGCAATCAGCATCTATCATTTCTTACCATAAATTTTCAGTTCAACTCTTTCAGAACCTGGAAGTGGCGAAGATATTTGTTTTGTGACATCAATTTCAATTTGTCTTGGTCCTTCAAAGTTGCTGAGCAAGGAAACATTTGATCTTACTACTTCCAAACCTTCAAACTACAAAAAGAAAAACAAAATATATAAAAAAAATACTGTTTTTAAAGTATTTTTATCAAAATATTTTAATGTCATTATATAAATGAAATAAATAACAAACTTCAATCTTGATGGTACTGGTGAGAGAACGTTTGATATCTCCAGAAATAACCATAACTTCAATAGGTACATGTTCATATAGACCTGGTCGTGCTTTGATGGCAAAATGTGCGATTTTTTCTTCTTTCGGACCAACCTGTACAATCATTCACAACATTTTATAATAATTTTGTAAATATAAAAATTATTTTATTATAAACACAAATTCAAAATATTTTAATCAACTCACAACAATGATTTGTTTCCTGAGACTCAATTTGCTATTTTTTTTATCATCGTTAAGACACAAAACTCTGAATTCTTCTCTTTCTTTTATATTTACTTCAACCTTTTAAACATTAAAATTATTCATTAAAACGTAAACAAATAAGAAAAAAAATTATTTGTGAGTATGACATGATTGAAAAGTAAACCAAAGCCGAAGTATTTTTGAAAATAATATTTATAGAACAAATCAACATAAAGTAATTTATAAAATTTACATTAGCCTCTTTGTCCTGGTTGTTGAAAATGATGACTTCCACAACAAATTCTTCTCCTCTCACAACTGATTTGGTGTGTCTCAACTCGGCCATAATTTTAGAAGAGGTGTTAAACTATAAAAATGAATTAATAAAATTACGTGGTAAACTATAAAAATGATTTAATAAAATTATGTAGTTAACTATAACAATGAATTAATAAAATTATGTAGTAACATATAAATTAATGAATTATGTGATAAGCTATGAAAGTGGATTATTCAAATAAGCTATAAATAAATTTATAGTTTTTGATAAATTAAATTCTTAAATAATTTACTTTTAAATTAACTTGTTTGCAATTGTTCATTGTAAGAAAAAAAAATGTAGTTACAATGTTCACCTGTAACGGTTCATCCAAGATACCAATTGACTTTCCTGGGCTGATCACCAAAATTGAAGCCGTGTATAAGACAGATTTCTCTGTAAAGTTCATCTTCATTTTAAGCTCTCCAGTTGGCCTAAATAATAATAAAAAAATAAATTTTTAATGATAGTTCAAAGGACGATGAACCTAAAAATATGTACACAGACACTCCCATGAAAGGTTGATGATTTTGAAAATGCTAATTTTCTTTTTTTATAAAAACATTATCAACCTTATTTTTGGCCAAGTTTAATTTTAATTATAATTATTTTAAATTTATTTTATTATAATGATATCAAATGAAACAGGGGAATGCCCACCCAACAGTGTAAGTTGCCCAAAGTTTAGGTTCGAAAACACCAATGCTCTCTAATTTCAAAGGCACAAGATCTCCATAGGAACCATTTACTATGCCAGATGGTTTCACAACATCGTCTGAAACAAAAGAACAAACATTAAAAAAATAAAAAAATAACAAATAAATTGCTATACATATAATAAATCATCAGTTAAAATATTAAGAACAGCAAACGTTGAAATATAGAATAAATAAATCGTAAAATGTTATCAACATAGTGTTTCAAACAAAAAAGTTGATAAAATTAAGTTGCTTATAAACAAATATTAGTTTACTGAGTATTCCGTTGGTGAAAACGAGTCCATCAGATTCCTAGTGAAACAATACAAGAAAACTTCAACATTTAAAAAAAATTCACAAATGTGGAACATCAACAATTTATATAAAAAAAAAACAAATTAAATTTACATTGAAAATTCCAGCAGATGCAAAAGAAATAGAAGGGATGGTTGAGCAATTGTTGCATATCGTTTCCATCATATATTCAATGCGGTTGGATTTTAATTGTAACACGTGTCTGTGCATTCTTTCACGAGACTATATTAAAAATATTAAATTAATAAATAAATACATTATTTGAAATCACTGCCACATATTTTATGTAATTATCAAAAAATCACAATTAAATTAACTCACAACTTCTTTGCACATTTTTTGTCCTTCAACATCAAAAATGAGAGGTTGAGCGGTAACGTAGATTCGAACAATTGAAAAAGGATCAGTTTTTCCGGTCACTTCAACAACTGTTCCTGGTTCAACAGTCTCAGGAATTGGTGTTATCTCCATCTGCAAATTATAAATATCCTATTTTTAGTTGAATGAAATTTATGCCACTCACCTAGTTGTATATATAAAACTGCTATGTGATAATTCTTGGAACATAAGTCGGCCGATCGAACGTGATGGCATGGTGATGACGTGTTGTTATAAAGTGTTGGTTATATTGTTTATTTATGCTGCATAATTTTATTTTATGGCTAAGCAACATGGTTATATGGTGTGGTTACTGGCAAAAAAATATGATTACATGGTGTGGTTACTGGTTATTATACATATGTATACAGGTTACAAAAGAATTAATTGTGTTTCTTTTTAAAGTAGTTATTTAGTTGAAAACCTTAGTAAATAAAAGAGTTAAGAAATCTAGAAAACTAACATCACTCTCCAACATTTGATCAACAATAAACAAGAGACTGTCGGCAACAATTTCTTGGTTAGGAGTTAGAGTCCACACGATGATACGAGGAGTTGAAAGAAGATGGCTGATGTTGTGGGGAATGAAAAGAGAAAGTTCGTGATTTGTTGCTGGTTGTGGTGGAAGTATGTTACCGCTGAGAACAAGAACTGATTCGCTGATAACCTGGTGAAAATTTGAATTTTAAATATAAGTAAAAGTACTAAGTTATGTTTTATTAATTAGGTGTCAAAACAAATGAAATATTTATTTATTGTAAACTGCATGTTTTGCTGAATTTTTAAAAACAAAAATTTACTTCGTAAGTAATATGATTGGTCGGGAAATTCGTCTGTATTTTAACTTTAAGAATTTCACCAACCTGCAAAAAAAACATAAAATTAAGATGAAATTAATTCAATCATATTTAAAAATTATTATTATTACTTTTTATATCGCTATTATTTATCAACCATATTTATATAAATCATTATTAGTATTCTCTATATTACTTTTATTATTATCAACCATATCTTCTAACCAATATAAGACATATCAAATTATAAATACTTTCACTCTTGGTTTTTCTTGATTAAGCAACACCTGAATTGCATTATTTTTGCCTTCTTTTGTTTCAAACGGAAGAATATTTCTTAGTTCTGCTTTTATTACTTTCTTCGTTATTTCGTCTTCATAAGTAGCCTAAATATTAAAACCAATATAATTTTAAATAAATAATTTTAGAAAAATATAGATAAATATATATTGTTTATTTAGTTGCAGTAAATGGAAGTTTGTTTAACAAATGTAACTTCAATTTTGTGGCCTGTACAAATTCTTAATATGGATTATAGAATCAACCTCAAGATCAAGTTTGACGTCAGTTAAAGGTGTCGTGAATGAGAACTGAGCGACACTGTTCAATGTGACGGGAACTTTGATCTTTTCAATTGATGGAGTAGCTGATTTTGATGAGAAATGCAATACATCGATGCTGATTTCCTTGATTTTACGTTCTATTCTAAACTCGTCGACCGTTCTCAGAGAAATCTGTAAAATCGGTTAAAAGCCGATTTTTAGCCGGTTTAGTTTAAAATTCTTGTGAAAGAACTCTTGTGAAATATTTTTTTAATTGAACTTTCAATCAAACAATAAAACTAGTTAAATAGTAACTTACATAGCCGGTGAACAACATTCCAGGTTTGAAAGATCTTGGAGTGAATTCGTGGAAGAGAAGAATGTATGATTGGTCGATAAAAGTGATGCGCTCCTTCCTTTCAACGTAAACCAACATGGCGGGTTCTGAAGATTTCGAATTGTCCACGTGACCAGGTCCTGGAAGTTCTTCGACGATTACGGAAATTTCAACTGTTTCGTTAAGCAGAGATTTCAAACCAAGTGCTTTTTTAAGATCTGCAACTTTCACTGTAACTGGAGAGTAACCACGGATCATCTGCAATGCAGTTATATATAGTCATATCAGAAACGATCAAATCATAAAAAATTTTTACAACAATTAAATTAGAATCTAATTTTGTTGAATTAAAATTTCATACTTTAACAGGGGGAAGGGAAATATTTTTTGATGTGCTAATGTGGGTGATGGTTGGAATAACTTGTCCGTTTAATGGGAGACCTACATGACGACTGGAAATCAACAAACATATTTAAATAAATGTTTTATTATATATAAAATTTATGTCTTACTTAGTTCATAATTAAGTTTTATTCAAAATATTAAACATACGCAGCAACAACGTAAATAATCAGATCGGGACTTTTATCTTCATCTGCTTGAATAATTGCATGGTAACTTGGAATGCTCAAGAATACTTCGTGTGGTTCATCTCCTGTATTCATACAACATTAAGAATAATATATTTTAGATTTTATTCTATATTTAATTTATTTGATAAAATTATTTAATTTCTAGATATTAAATGTGTAATAAAATCAAACTTGGTTCTTCAATTTCGATGGTTTCGTTTACTATTTGCTCCTGAATTAAATTAAATAATTTCCTTAATTTTTTTGTACAAAAATAAGCAAATTTAAATAATGAAATTTTTTTTACATGAATTTGAACTGAAACAATCCACAATTCCTTCTTGGCCATCAACGGAACCAGAAAGTCACGACGTATAACACCTGTGTGGGAGTAATGATGATGATGATGATGATGATGATGATGGCGGTGGTCATGATGATGATAGTGGTCATGATGATGATGATGATGGTGGTGGTGATGATGATGATGACGACGATGATGATGGTGTCAGTGGTGGTGATGGTGATGATGACGATAATTATGACGGTAGTGGTGGTGATGTGATGATGATGATGATGATGATAATGATGACGATAAAGATGATGACAATGACGATAAAGATGGATATGAAGATAAAGAGAAGAGATGTTTGTACATTATTTATTAGTATGTAAAAATTTAATTTTTATTTTAGCATTTATTTAGTGCCGAACTGAAGTTTCAACTCTAGAAAATTTGTTTTAAAAGAAATGTTTAATAAATTATTTTCCAACCAGATAGTGATGTTTCATTTATCCATCTCACAATTGAATGCTTTTGGGAGTCCTAAATAAATTTATTTTTATAATTTTAATTTTTTTTGAAATTATAATAATAATTATTATAATAATTTGAAAGACCATCAAGAAAACTACCGGTTTATTTTCTAATAAAATTGTTAACTTAACATTTTAAAAAATGTAATTTAATATATGTACATACATTGATGTATTAATTTATTATATGTACTTACGTAGTGTAATAATTTAATATATGTACTTACATAGATGTAATAATTTATTACATGTACTTACGTAGATATATTAATTTAATATATGTACTTACAGACTTACATAGATGTATTAATTTAACATATGTACTTACAGACTTACATAGATGTATTAATTTAACATATGTACTTACATAGATGGTAACATTCATGGGGCCGGTGTATGCTTTCAAATCAGGACGAAGAGTTAAACATTTGAGCCATACTGATAAATAGAAGAAAATTATAAATACATATAATTTATGATGTAAATCATTATCATCATCACCGATACTGAAATCATAACAATCACTATCATTCATATAATCATCATCATCAGCAGCATTCATATAATCATCATAATCATAACTAACTCATATCTCCAGGCTGGTAAGCTTTCTTATGCGTGTTTATTGAAACAATCAAATTTTCTCTCCTCAACGGAAGTTCAACGCGGTGGGAAAATTCAACGCAGGATTTTGATTCAATTTTTACTGAAATGTTTTTTCTTGGGGGGATGTTCTCAACCGAAGGAACCTTTAAAAAGAAAAACCCTTTTAATTGTTATAACTATTGGTATTACAATTAATAATCATCATCATCATCGTCATCATTATCACCACCACGATCAGCATCATTATCATTATCATCCTCATCATCTATTTTTCTTATTCCAAAATAAAATTTAATTGTATGTTAGTCTAAAATGGTTTGTAATTCTTCAACACTAACTCACCAAAACATTCAAAACTTTTGAAAAATCTGAAACAAAATGAATTAAAAAAATTAATATTTCATAGTTTCATTGTCTTTCATAAATATATCAAAACTGAATATTCATTAAAGTGAACAACTTCAGTAAGCAATTCAAACAAGAACTAAAAATTAATTTACTAATAACAAAATAAAAATAAGATTTTCTGTACTTTTTGGGGTTTCTTCCAAGTTGATCCTCCACACTTCATAGTGATGAACAATCTCATCCAGAGAAACTTCCAAGTTCAGTTTACATTCCTCCAAGCTTTTCTCTTTTCTAAACAAATTGAAAAGTGCCAGGTGCACGGAATATTCGGTTTCAGGAATTACGACTTTGCTTGTCACAATGACGTAAGATCTGCAGAGATGGAAATTTCTTCTTTTTTTTAATAAAGTTATTAAATACAAAATTATTATCTATTTTAAATTGTATTTAATATTTGTTTGAAATGGAGAAAATAGTTATTAGAAATGTGTTCTGTAAAATATTAAGATATAGTTGAATAGACACATTTTTAAATTTGACTTTTAAATACATTTACTAGAAATAGCCCGTCAAAAATGACGGTTTTTTCTTTTCATCAAACTGTCAGGACATTAAATAAAAACTAGTCCTTTCTCTACCACTAGTTCAGTGAAGTTAGGATCATAATCACTGTGAATGATTAAATGTGGTAATTAGACAATGTGGTTACTCTATCTGCTCAGCAAATATAAAAAAAGTTCAGTGCCTTGCATTGAACCTGGTTCAAGCAAATTGAAATCACTACATTTTATGCCATTCATTTATAAGACAGTTTCATTATTTTGCGAAGTTTTCTTTTGAACAATAAATCCAGCAAAATGTTTAACGTAATCGGATAATCTCTTGCTAGGTATAAACATTTTTGATCTTTAGGACTGACAGTGTACAATTGCATAATAACTTTTGTTACACGCCTGTTCGCACCCATTTTAGCAACTGCCGACCACTGCGGCCACCTCGTTATGTGAAATTGCTAACATGCATACAGACATCGGAAATTATATATGTTGATAGTAATGATGTAACGCGATGTGATCTCCTTTTATTTGCAACTAACAGTCTCATTCATTCTGGTTACATGTGTTATACTTTTCGTATCTTTTTGATTCTCGCTTACAAACACGCCTAATTAGCAGAGATGTAGTACTCATACTCGTACTCATGCTCGTACTCGTTATTCCAATCAGTACTGAGTAGCAGAGATGTAGTACTTGATACTCGATTACGTTTTTCAAGTACTCGTACTTGTACTCAATACCATGGTACTCGTACAAGCACCCCAAGTACTCGCAACATCTTTGCCAATCAGCCCCCACCCTCTTGCATTAGCAAATAGAAAATGAAACTAACGTGTTTGTTGAAGTACCAGCACTGATACATTCTCCAGTGTAGAATACGGTGCTGAAGAGAAACGCGGCTGCTATCAAACGATTCCAAATCATCTGAAACAGAAATTTATTAAAATTAATAAACTTCATATTTTGTTGAACTCGTCTTCTTTCTTCAACCATGAAAACTTGCAATTCTTGAGACAACTTTGCTTACCATAAAGCAGCAGTTGAACTTTAGAAGCAAGATCAAAGTTGAACTGCGACTGCTTTCTGAGCCACAAAAGGCCACTTTTATAGAAAAATTTCAGCTAAAAACTATTGATTTTCTTGTCCTAGCACACTGTAGTTAGCAATTAAACAACTGCATCACCTCAGTAGGGAAAGAGTTAATTAGTTTTTGCTAGGTTTCTTTTTTTATTACCAAGTCGAAAAATTCAATTTGTCGATAAAAACAATTAAATCGCTTTCAGTAGCTTTGTTTAATTATTTATATAAAATTTTTATCTTATTTTGCCAAAAATCAAATAAAAAATTTATTTTAAAAAATGTTGTATTATCAGCCATATAAAGTATTCATCCATCAATCCATTATCCATCCATCCACCCATTATCCATCCATCCATCCATTATCCATCCATCCATCCACCCATTATCCAACCATCCATCAACCCATTATCCATCCATCCATCCATCCATCCATCCACCCACCCATTATCCATTCAACCATCCATCCATTATCGATCAATTATGCATCCATTCATTCTCCACCCATCCATTCATTATCCATCTATCCATTATCCATCCATCCATTATCCATCCATCCATCCACTATCCATTCATCCATCCACTATCCATCCATCCATCCGTCCGTCCGTCCGTCCGTCCGTCCGTCCGTCCGTCCATCCATCCATCGATCCATCCATCCATCCATCCATCCATCCATCCATCCATCCATCCATCCATCCATCCATCCATCCATCCATCCATCCATCCATCCATCCATCCATCCATCCGTCCATCCATTATCCATTCACCCACCCACCATTCGGTTCATGAATATGAACATAAAATATTATTTAATCTAAGATTATTTAATTTAATTTAATTAATATTTAATTTATATAATAAATAACATCCATCCACCCATTATCCATCCATCCATCCACCCATTATCCATTCAACCATCCATCCCCCCATTTATCCATCCATCCATTATCCATCTATCCATCCATCCATTATGCATCTATTCATTATCCATCCATCCATTATTCATCCATCCATCCACTATCCATCCATCCATCCATCCATCCACTATCCATCCACTATCCATCCATCCATCCGTCCGTCCGTCCATTCATCCATCCATCCACCCACCATTCGGTTCATGAATATAAACATAAAATATTATTTAATCTCAGATTATTTTATTTAATTTAATTAATATTTAATTTATATAATAAATGACATATTTTGAAATAAAATAGCTTAAAACGATCGAATTGTTTCTAATCATCTCGATTCACTCCCGCAGAGTGTAAAAGTTCTCATTCTGACTGGACTTTCGTTTCTTTCCACTTGACAAGACCATTGTGTAGGCCTTTAAGAGATTCTTAATGGTTTCTGGAAAATGAATATAATTTAATAAACAAAATTTTAGTTTAGAAATTTTTTAGCGTGAAAAAGGTGAAAATTTATACAAAAAAAAAGAAAAAACCTCCTCTTTTAAAAGTTGATTTTGCATTTTCAAAAATCATTTCCAGTATTTGTTTTCTTTCTTTAATTTCTTGTTTCATAAAACTTTTTTTTTCTTTCAGCATTTTCTTCTCTTCAATTTCCTCTGTATCCATGCTTTTCTGTTTTTCCCTCTTAACCAGAAAATTTATTTTAAGTTTCATTTCAGTATTTTTCAGCTCCTATCAGCACATTGATCCGTCATCGTCAGATGTCTTTCACTGGTCACTGCCTACGTATGAACCAGGATGAACCGGCAAATATATACATGCTGTATACATCGAACGTGAGAGCTAGCAACAGACGCGGCCGTCCACGAATGTCATACCTCGACCAGATGTCAACATACATGGGTTATGACAGAAAGAGTATCACCGCTGAGGATGTTAGAAGGGAAGCCACGGAGGCCAAAGGAGAGAAATGGAAGCTCAGATATTGTCGTCTGCGGAGTGGAGGGACCAACAAGTCCGGACGAAACGTAGTCGGTCGATGATGATGATGATGAATTTAGCTACAGTTTATATTTAATAAAGTGTTATCACATTTCGGAATTAAATTTTTTTTCTTTATTGCATAAAGTACAAATTTATATAATTTTATATTATATAAATGAAAAATAATTTTCTTTTTAATTAATTATTTATAAATTTAAAAAAATGAAAAAAAAATTAAATTAAATTAAAGAATTAAAAAATAAAATAAAATCAACGTCATTGAGTGATTCGTCAATTTTATGGTTGGTTCTCTGGTTCTGTTTATTAATACAATTCTTCATTTTATAAATAAATAATACTAATAATCTTATTAATAATGACAGTAATGAACATTCTTACAACAACATGACATCAATAAGTGATTTTATCATTTATTTAATAATGAGATTAATAATTGAATAATTTAAATAATAATAACATCAATAAGTATATAAATAATTTTTATAATAAAAACATCTATCAATATATGAATAATTTATATAATAATGACATTAATAATTTTATGAGCAGTTAATTTGAAATTGTCATTCATAACTATCTAAACAATGAATTTATTTAATAATAGTTTTACTGTAATGTTATTATTAAACCTAACACTGACATTAATAATTATTTTTGTAATGACATTATATAAAGTTAATTTGAAATTATTATAACAATAATGCTGACATAAATAAATAATTGCAAAATGAAGCAAACAATTAATTGATAAAAACATAAACGAAATTTATTTTCTTTTGCTTTTTAAAATATTATTTTAGGAAAGAAGATATATAATATGATCATTTATAATTACACTTCAAGACATTTCTCACACAAGACATTTCTCACACAGCCCAGAGAATAATTATTTTCCTCTTTATAGTTCACAAAAACGTGGTAATTTACAATGATTTTTTAATATTTTATTTTCTTCTTTTTAGTGCATTAGAAAAACGTGGACTTCTAAAAAGTATTTTTTATATATAATTTTAAAACTAAAAACGTGGGGCGCTTTTTATAAATTTCAAAAAGTTATTTCTCTTCTCAAAAATTTCAGTTTCAGTTAATATTATATTTTCAAATCTCGGTCATTTCGGTTTCATGACAAAGTAAGGGATTTCCCTTATACTGACGTCTATAAACATAGATAAAAAACCTGAAATTAATGAAATATAGTAGAGTATAATTAAGTTCTTCAGAAGCAAGCATGCAAGATTTCAGCTAACTTGGACGATAGGAAGTATCTTTAAAAAACGATAGAAATATACCCATGGACAAACAGACAGACAAGAAAAACGTGGTAAAATTACCAACTTTAAAGTCATTTATTTAAACGCGTGAAAACAGCAAACTATGTTCAGGAAATTTATTTATTCAGCAGAATACCAAGATCGTCTCTATTCATTGGCTTGAGGTCAAATCCTTTCGATGAAACTTTCTCAAGATCTTGCAATTGTTGGACATCCTTCTTTAGAAGAATCCGTTTCTCTTCAATTTCCTGTGTAACGGCAGCATGTTTTTTCTGCAAATAATTTAGAGATTCCGACGCAGTGAGCTTAAAAAACATTCCTCCCAAACATATTGAAACAAGCTCGCTAGTCTGGTTTTTTACGGCATTCAAAGCTTCCCTAAGTTCCTCTCTCAGCTGTCCGAGGACTTTCAGTTCTGCTCGAACTTCGAGCACTTTAGCTCCGGCCATTTCAGTCTCTAAGCTGATTTGCATAATTTTCTTACCTATTTCCATTGTTAGATAGATTATTCCAAAATGTTAGTAATGGACTAGTGTAAAACTTGCCAATCTTTACTGAAATATATGTGTTATTTCATACTTAATGCTGGTTGAAGTGATGAGATGGAAAAAGATATATATATATATATATATATATATATAAATATATATATATATATATATATATATATATATATATATATATATATATATATATATATATATATATATATATATATATATATATATATATATATATATATATATATATATATATATATATATATATATATATATATATATATATATATATATATATATATATATATATATATATATGTATATATACATATATGTGTATATATACATATTTATATATATATATATATATATCTACATATATGTGTATATATACAATATATATATATATATATATATATATATATATATATATACATATATATATATATATATATACATATATGTATATATAAATATATAAATATGTATATATATACATATATATACATATATGTATATATATATGTATATATATATATGTATATATATATATCCATATTTATATATATATATATACCTAAATATATGTATATATATATATATATATATATATATATATATATATATATATACATGTACGCCGGTATATCGGCCGGTATTTGGCAATACCGGAAAATATGTATGTATATATATATACACATATATATATACATATATGTATATATATATATATGTATATATATATATATATATATGTATTTATATATATGTATGTATATACATTTATATATATATTTATATATATACATACATATATATATATATATATATATATATATATATATATATATATATATATATTATATATATATATATATATATATATATATATATATATATATATATATATTACGGCTATGCCGGTATATCGACCAGTATTTGGCACTACCGGAAAATACCTCTCCGCCGGTATGAAGGGTGCCGGTATTGAACAATCGGCTTTCAGCACATCACGCACTAAAGATAAGAGTGAAACCCATACAGCAGCATAATGGGCAGTGCAATTTAACTGTACGCCCATTGTTTGCTACACTTATACGGACAACGGTTCTTAGCAATACCATATCACTAACCAACCGAATTCAGTAACACTCAGAGATGTTGTGAGAACTTCTGGTGCGTGTACGATTACCATGGTATCGAGTACGAATACTTAAAAAATGTAGTTGAGTTTTACTCGAGTACGAGTATCAAATACTACATCTCTGGTACTCACAGGCCTGGATTAACCATTAGGCAAATAAAGCACGTGCCTTGGGCACCAACAAGCAGGGCACCACAGATCCTCAAGGACTATGTTTTTGAACAAATTTAAGTCTAAAAACAACTGTATTTGAATACAGAAATACTTTTTGTAGGTTTATATGAGTGATAGCAATACATACAACAATTATACTGTTTTCTTTGCATAATTTTGAGCCTACCAACAGTCACGGTCAATGAAAGATCAAGGGCCCATGGCAGTAGGGAGCATCCATGAGGGTTTGTGCCTTGGGCACTAAAATGGTTTAATCCAGCCCTGGGTACTCAGTACTGAGTAGAATAACAAGTACGAGTACCAGGGCTTTGAGTACAAGTCCGAGTACGAGTACTTAAAAAACGTACTCGAGTACTTAGAAAACTCGAGTACGAGTACCAAGTACTACATATCTGGTAACTCTAACGTACTTTCAAACAATAATTCTAGCCATTTCAGGCTTTCGACATTATACCGGTAACGGTAGTACCGGTTTTTTGGCCCGGAAATAAAAAATCATACCGTCACAGCCCCAGTATATATATATATATATATAGGGGAGAGTGGTACCAAATGGTCACACAATTCTACACTTTTATTCAAATCAATCATACAAAAAAACTATAAGTGATAGAAATAAAATTTTTTCACATAATGAAAGCAAAAACATACCACTACTGAAAACCGCTCATTAAAAATTTTCATATTATAACAATTTTATAAAAAACGATAAATAACGCAACCTCTTCCAAAATTTCTGGCTGGCCATTCAGTACAACCTGGTAGTATTGAATGGACACCCCCAAGTACTCAATGGTCACTCATGCAATTTTTATTATAGAAGACAGAATTCTCAACAAATGGTAAGGCAAAATATTTTATTTCACAGAAAAATCTTTATTATTGTTAATTAAAAAAAAAAAATTTTTTTGTCATTTTATTAAAAAGTTGTAGCCTATAAACCAAGACTATATGCTGAAAAGTCAAAAGAAAATTTTATATGTCCATTTCTGCGTTTTGATTTTTGAAGGATTGGATCTCCTATTTTTACAACAATCTGATCCATATCAGCCTCACAAATCCCTTTATCTTTAGATAAAAATTTGGCCTCTTCGGTGTCTTTATCTTTGTATACAAATTTCAGAAAATCAGCCGAAACTTTATCCTCTTTTACTTCAACAATTTTGCCTACATAATAGGTTTTTGAGTCAAAAAAATATTCAAAAAGACACCAATCCCCTATTTCTATCTTGGCGCTGTCAATGTTAAAATGAGGATCTTTACTGGTGAGCATATTTTTGAATGTTGATTTCCCGTCAGGCTCGATGTCTGGGAAGCTTTTAGAAATATCCCTTCTTGCTGCAAGTTTTGATGTTTTTAACTTGCATCTCCTCAAATCTCTTTCTGCAAAACATTCTTTACAGGAGTATCTGTCAATATGGTAGAAGACAGTTTCTTCCGACCCCCGCCTCGTTTGCGAGCTGCAGCTTTCGGAAAAGGGCGGATCATCTGAAGCGTTGCCGATAACTCTGATCCACTGGGTTCGACAACGACCATAGAGCTGTTGGGAGTTTGAACTTCTTCTTTAGTCACTATTCCATAAACAAGCTGTTGTGTTGTAAACAAGATGTCTGTAGCAAGAGGATCTGGATTTGGAAGCAGATCATCTGTATTTTGAAGCTGTAGATAGTCTGTTTCTCATTCTGAAACATAACCATAACAACATTAAGTAGTGATTAATATGTATATGTCTTTAATATATTAAACAATTTCATTATATTACATTAACATTTTGATCAATAATGAACCTAAACACATTTATGAACATTTAAACATTCAGCAATACTGAATAACTATGGTCATTAAGTACGACCTTACAGTGGTCATTTAGTACGAACCGAGATGTACGAGCATTTTAGTCTGCAACGAGCAAAATAATAATTTTTGACATCCAAACTTTAGATTAAAATATTAATCAAACATCTCTTTATTTACTAAAAAAATCTTACAAAATATAAACTTAAATATTTGATAAGAATAGAATAGTTCTGACCTGACTCGTTTTCACTTTTTCGTGCGAAAAAACAAAAAGCTCTATAAATGCTGAACGAAATACACGAGACACAAAAGAACAACACGGAACAAAGAGTTCATATATATACGCATTTTAAACCAGAGATGGGCGTAAAAAATAATTTAACAAATGAGAAAATCTCAGTGTCCGTTCTGTACAGTGTCTATTCAGTCCGGTTCTCCCCTATATATATATATATATATATATATATATATATATATATATATATATATATATATATATATATATATATATATATATATATATATATATATATATATACAGTGGTGAATCTAGACTTCTTTGGCGGCGGGGGGGGGGACAAACAAATGGCGGGAGGGGCCAAAGACGGCGGGAGGGGCCAAAGACGGCGGGAAGGGTCAAAAAACGGCGGAAAAAGCAAACATTTGATCTTATATCCACAAACCTCACTGGAAAACAACTGCCATATGCTAAAAATTTTGTAATTTACCTAAAAAGTAGTCAAATTATTTTAAGTATTTAAAGAAAGTAAATTTTGGAATCCACGGGGGGGGGGAGCATGGCCTCACCCCGGCCCCCTGGATTATATATATATATATAGAATAAATTTATCTTTGAGACATGGTCATTTTGTGACCGGTTTTAATTTTTTCACAAAAACCTTTTTCCATTCACTCCCAATGCTGTGAAAATTTCATTACGATCGGATGGTGTAGCAGTGCATAAGTAATACATCCACACATAATCTCATTTTTATATAACTAGATTGCGTAAGTTATAATAAGTGTAATTGAAAACTGGTCTAATTAAACAATTTCGTAATTACGAGAATAATATATAAACTAACAAAACACAGTAAGTTTTACTTATATCTTTCTGTCTCTATAAAATATTTCAATTATTACTATCAAGTTTACTTACAAGTAATTGATAATTATTCTATAGATACAATTGTGGCACTATTCCCTCCTTAACCCTGTTTGTCCCGAACAGTTTCATTGCCTCCAAAAACTTGGCAAGGTGATCATTACAGAGAACCTTCATTTTCGCTATCTCCAAGACTTTCGATCACAGCGAGCCACACTGCCACTGACGAACGGCTCCACGCAACTTAGTCTGCAATTGTATTGCATAGCCACTCTAACTCTCCAACACCCTCATGCCTCCAGACGCAAGATCCGTGACCACAAAGAACTGCCCAGGCTTCTCAACTGACTCATTCACGGCAACTCCATGTCTCCGAGGGCTCAGCTCACTGGGCATCACTTTGAGCTCCGACTCATTCTCATGAAAACTATTTGGTCCAGGACCAAGCTCTCCTCAATTGCCCGAAACTGACAATCTCTCAGCATATTTGGCCCATCACGCTTTAACATCCCGCTGAACATCTGCATTACAAGTGTCATCATCACACACTGCTTTTCTGTTTAGTTTGAAGACTGCAACTCTACAGTCTGTTCTACGCCATAATTATTTTAAGTTTTCAATATTGCTTGCAGACGATACTTCTTAGCTAAAAGACTTACTTATAAATTTGAGAATATTTACGACAAACACTGCTATAAAAAATCCTGAACTAATAAAATAAAAAGTTATGCAGGGGATGCTAACAAGGCTGTTTTCATAAAGTGCTACATTCTAAATGCAACGTGTTCATAGATAAAATATATTATAAAAAATGTATCCACTGTGACAAGATACAAATATTGTATGGCTATAAAAAAGAGAATAATTTTATTTACTGTTATAAAACTTTATCATGTGGTTGATATATTTAGCCTGTAGTTTAGCTATGTAGTTAAATCTATCATGATCAGCTAAAATAGACTGAAATTTATTTGCAATATTTGTTCCACTTTTCACAGAATCAGAATGACCAACAGCGGATGGAACTGACAATGGACTACGTGGTCCAGCATTTTTTCTGCAATCTGTAGAATGACTTTCAAAGGCTTTGCTAGGGTGCTCTTTTGCTTTCACCTTTTTATCATTGAACTCATAGTTGTTCATTGTAACAGTGGATATTTTACAAGAGTCTGGCTGTCCAATAGACTGAGGAGCAAGATAAGGATGACAAACTCTGTCAAATCCTGCATTCCTTTCTTGTGAGCGAGTAGAATTAGACATTGGATCTGATTTTTTAAAATGGTCTAACTCTGAAGATAACAAAATGACTTTAGGTTGGTCTGAAAACAGTTCAGGTTTGGCACAGGGCAAACTCTTCATCGAATATGGTGCTGTTGAATTCTCTAAACTATAATGTTCCTGTGAACAAATAGATAGTTCACTAATGACATTTTCACGTGAATTTAGTTGTTTCAATTCATCCGAATTTTTGCTGATGTCAGTTAAATTACTTTGACTATCTTTTGAACAAGAAGCTTTCTTGCTTTTCTTAGTTCTCTGCTTTTTTTTAATAGATTTGTTATTGGTCTTCTCGTTCATTTCAATGTTTCCTGACAAGCTGACAGTTTCTTCAACCTTACATTCACAATCTCCAACTGTCGCAGTGGAAGCTTGAAGAGAGCATTGCTGCTGATGAAATTGTGGAGCAAAGTCAGGAGAGTGAACTTTCAAATTTTTAGTCTCCACAAAATCTTTGTTAAGGAATATGGAAGAGTCCAGCTCCCAACCTACAGGCATGTCATTTTTTATTCTAATAAGTTCCTCTTTCGTATACTTGTAACAAGGCTTTGTGTTGTTTGCGAAAATGTTTAATTGACCAGATGGGTTGAGTAGTGATAGATTCAAAAGACTATCATATGAAGCTTTTTCTTTTTCTACAAACACATTTGGAAGTTTGGAATGTTCTACTTCAATCTTTTCATCAAAGACTTCTGTCATGGACACGTGAGAAAATTGTGGTTGTGTATTGAATGGCAGACTTGAAACAGCATCTTGTGAGGGAGGTGGCAAATAACTACAGGTAAACTTAGAAAACTTGTTTGCCCCATCTTTATTTTCAGTACCCATTTTTGAGACCATATCTAAGGCTACTGTTGTGTCATCTTTGACATTTTGATGAATGCCAGAAGAAACATTTTGATGACCAACTTCAGAACAAGATTCCTTTTTGTTAATCCTAATTTTCTGTTCTTTTTGGAAAGAATCATTGATGACAACAGCATAATTTTTAGTCTCAACAAAATCTTTGTTCAAGAATATAGCAGAGTCCAACTCATAACTTACAGGCATGTCATTTTTTATTCTAATAAGTTCCTCCTTTGTATATTTATAACAAGGTTTTGTGTTGTTTGTGGAGATGTTTAATTGACCAGATTGGTTGAGTAGTGACAGATTCAAAGGACTAGCATATGAGGCGTTTTCTTTTTGAATGAAAACATTTGGTGATTTAGAATGTTCTACTTCAAACTTTTTTTCTGAGATTTCTGTCATGGACGATTGAGGAAATTGTGGCTGCATATCATAAGGCAAACTTGAAACAGCATCTTGTGAGGAAAGTGGTAAAGAGCTATGAGAAGTCACAGAACACTTGCTTGTCCCATCTTCAATCTCAGATTTGATTCTTGAAATGATATCTGAGGCCACAACTGTAACTTGATTTTTTACATCACTTAGCGAAATGTTGTCTTTGACAGAGATATCTGAGGAAACCGTTGTTGATTGTTTAATATGTGGCACTGGCGAATTTGATTTTTTAGATGTCAGGCGACTCGAAACAGCTGGGCACTGTGACTTTCTAGTTGAATCAAAGACTGGAGGAACTCTTTGGTTTTTTCCTTGACTTTTATCAATCTTTTTTTGCTGTTTATCATGTGCAATGGACGCTATGACATCTATATTCAAATGACTAATTGAAAATATGGTGCAACTTTGAGGCATTTCATTTTTAAATCTATAAAGCTCTTCTCTAGTGTACTTATGACAAGGGCTTTTATGTTTCTTGTTATCTTGACTGGTAATCTCCAAAGATGTTACATGGGCATCATCACCAGACTTGTGTGACACCCCAACTTCCCCAAACAGGTCTAAAATTTTTGAATGTTTTTCAGGAATCATTTCCATCAACCTGGAAGAGAGATTTTGCTTAGCCTTGCAAGGTTTCTTTTTCATTTCTTTGAGAAGTCTAACTACCACACCGTCGTATTTACAGGATGGCGTCAGATCACCATTTTTGACAGCATCAATGTGCACATTTTCAGACTTAGAACAGGATTCTTCTTGTTGATTTATAGCACTAAAGATGCCTTCTTCTTCAGATTTTTCCAAATCTATAACGTTTTTGAATCCACTGAATAGTCCCGTCAGAGTGGAACTATGCATTGGAGGTTTTGAATTTTTCGATGTGAATATATGAGATAAAAGTTCATTGAAATTGATACAATCATTTTCTTGAGAATCTGCATTATTTTGAGAGAATGCTTGAGACCTAATATCTTGTTCATTCGATAAGTCACAAGCTGCATTTAAACCATCATTTTTAGCAGTACTAGCTACAACGGTCGAATCTTTTTCAAACAAAGAACTGTGCTGCTGAACATTTGGTTCATCTTTGATATGCATTTCAGCAGTCTGCAAAATATCACTAGTACAACTTTCTGGAACTACACTGTTGCAATCTTCCATTGGCATGGGTCTTTGAATGAGATCATTTGGGATTGGTTCTACAAGAAAAAAAATCAAGAATAAGTACAAGTAATTCTCAACAAAAACAAATCAATATTAATTTCTAAAAACTTTAAAACATCACCTGGGAGTAAGACGATTTTTGTGTTGCACAGACGTTCAATCTCCTGCAAAGCCTCAAATTCATTTCCTTCAGCTGCCAAAGTAACTGCTGCACTGTAGCTTCCTGGAGTTTAATATAACAATTCTTTTAAAATGTCTTTGTAATTGATTATAAATCTGCATCAAAAAACAACATAAGTGCATGTCATACAAGAAAAATAAATTTCAAGTTCAATCAGTTTAAAATTAAAAACAAATTTTTTAGCTGTAAGCTTTTGAGCGAAATAATAGAAAAAGATCAACATGCATCTTTCCTAGCATGTCATAAAAGTTGATTAATGGAAAATTTGCAGTAATGTTATCTGATAAAACTTGTTCCAAAAACCATATGAGTTAGTTCAAACATGAAAGTCTACTTAATAAGATGCATTTTTAAATCTGTTTAATACTTAAGGTAATAGCTGTGATGAACAATTTTATAAAAAATAATTTAGATAAAATGTACCAGCAATGACACTAAAGTAGATTGTCTACTAACCAAATCTTCCACCTCTTCCAATTCTATGCAGATACGTTTCATAATTGTTAGGTATGTCCATGTTAATGACTAGGTTGACATTCTCCGCATCAATACCTCTAGATGTCTGTCAAAGAATCAATTAACTATCAATTCATTCAGCCTAATGATAATACCTAATTTATTATTATTTTTAATGTACATGAGATTATAGAGATAATCTGTGCTCTGTGGTCCGGGCTGATAGAATAAGACTACCGTTCATCCTCCTATGCGAGTCGTAACAAGCGACAGGAAGGGCATACGGCGTAAAATTAGCTCCATAAACTTTCGATGAGGCGTTTAGATAATGATGAATGGTCAAATGGAGGTGCCGAATTGCAAGGAACCGCCCAACCCGGGCAAGCACCACAAAACGGACGTAAAACAAAGAAGATGTCCATCAAAGCAACTATGACGTACTTCGTCACACCCATGCCAACCGAATTTAAACTCGTGACCTTCAATTCTAAGAGTGAATGCCTTAATCTATGCTACCAGTTCCCTAACATTTTTTAAAAATAAATCTCTTAAAAATATTTTCAAACAATTCCTACAATTATGTTTATCGAAAAGTTAAATTATCCAACTAACGAGATCGGTCGAGACAAGAATACGACATTGGAAGTTCTTAAGCTGAGAAATGGCAGCAAGTCTCTTCTGTTGGTCCATGGTACCAGTTATGCACACAGCTGGGAACTTCTCGTGAATCAGTGCGGAGGTTATGGCCTCTGACCTTCAGAAGAAACCAGAAACAACATCGGCAATAATTAATAATAATTATAAATAATTATCTTTGAAAATTATAAAAAAATTAGAATTATAAATAAAATACAATATAACCTTGTGTGATAGTTACTGAACACCAGGCATTGGTTGAAATCGACTGTGTTAAGTATCGCTATCAGTTGCGATAGTTTTCTCATGTATAGCTGATGTTGAACTGGATGGTGAGCAACTATTTTGCAGTACTGTTTAATTCCTTTAAAAAAATATATATAATACGATTGAATAATATTTTTCGAAATTAATAATTCAAGAAGATTTAACAAATCAAAAAATTCTCAATAACCAACCAAAGAGAGCAGGATCTGTTGAATTAAGTCTAACGATGACAGCACTCTCCATGTATTGTGTAACATGTTGTTCCAGACTTTTTGGATATGTTGCGGACAATGTCAACATTTGCTTGCTTGGAGGCAGACATTTATAAATCCAGCTGTTAATGTTTACTTATACGTTACAAACTAATAAACTCTGAATTCCAAAATGTTTTTAGAAAACATGCAACATTTACAAAACTGATTGTGTTAACACTCTCAGTGAAGAAAATACAATCCCATATGAAGAATGACTTGTACAAACAGAAAACTGAGATGTCCATGAAAAATGAAAATGTCATCAATGATGATTTAAGTTAACAGCTTACTTTATACTTTCTTGAAAGTCTAAATCAAGCAGTCTGTCAGCTTCATCAAGAACAAACATTCTAACGCGGTCCAGCTCCATTCCTTCTTCTTCTATTAAATGCTTTAATCTTCCTATAAATATAATTTTAAAATTAATTCAAAACCACAACTTTAAATCGATTAACTCAATACAAGAAGAATGCATTTTAGCAACTTCGTCATTTGTTTACTATTGTACAGGAAAGAAAAAATTGCTATATTGATATATTTTTTTGTGGGCGCCGTAGCACAGTGGTGAAAGCAGTTATGCTATCATCCTGCCGTCGTGGGTTCAAATCTCAGTCACGGCGAGGCGTAATTCCGTTGAGCAAGGAATTCACTCACGCTGCTCAGGCCAACTCAGCCTTTCATCCTTCACTGGTCGATACATGAGTACCAGTTTCACGACTGGGGTGTAATAGGGTTCGGCACATTCCGATTTCGGAGACACGTGCGGGTGGCAGGTAATACTGTGTGATCCCATATGCACGAGTCGTTCCCGGCGCCTCTGAAGCTTAGCAACTGGCGCTTCTAATCGATCCTACTACTACTACTACTTTCTACCTGGTGTTGCTATAACAACATGACATCTTTTTAATTTCTTTCTATCATCTTCCATTGAAAGGCCACCAATGAATGTGTAGCACCTCAAGTCTTTCAAATGCTTTCCAACAGTTGACATAACTTCCCATATCTGCATTGCTATCTCTCTTGTTGGAGCAAGAACTATCGCCTGGAAATAATTTTTGAAAATGTGAAATTGTTTTTAACCTAATTTTTTTTATTTCATATTTAATTAATTTTTAAATTTAAAAAATTGAGCTTTCATTGCAAGTAATAATCTTTAATCGACTTATAAATGGTTTTATTGGCAGAAATGTATTATTCCACCCCATAATAGTTTGTAATTTGCTTGAGTAGACAAAAATCCAGCCTTATATCGCAAAAAGTTGCTCAGCAACCAATGAAATTATAAAAATTTATTCTATGTTTTAAAATTAACATGAATTTATATCTCTTTTTATGACCTGATTTTATAGACATTTTTTTTCTAAACAATGCAATAGTGAATAGTACATTATTTTCACCCCCAGATACACAGATGTACAGCACGGGGGGTCATTTCTCTTAACAAGGAAAACAACTGGAAATTCCTTCTACTTTCCACTGCAATACATTCAAGCACAAATTATAACATTTACAAGCCCAACAGACAAAATTTAATGCTATTACAAACCTGAACACAATTGCTCTCTGTGTTTATGTTTTCTAAAATTAGAACAGTGAAGACACATGTTTTGCCAGTTCCTGACTTGGCCTGAACGACTAGATCTACAAGAAATCAATAATAACAGAAGTTATACATAATAATAATAAAGCTAAATTTTAGTATAGTAGTTTAAACATCTATTAGCTGTATTTCTATTGTAAAATGGTTGGTGCTGTTGATAGAGCAACACAATAAACATTGATAAGACTTCTGCAGCAGAACTTTCTCACCCTCTAACTAGCCAGCTTCATAACAGTACTTCTACAGCCAAATATTCCAAAAATAGAAGTGGTAGTACCTTTATAAACATTCATATATGTATTCGCACAGCTGAGACGCATCATAGATTAAACTTGCTGGCCTATCTCTACCAATAACTTGGCTTACATAAGAAAATTTGGGTCAAAAGGGGTTTACAAGAAAATGCAAAACTCTGTTTTACTGGTTTGATATAATAAATGATTATATAATTTCATCTTATATATATAAATGAATATTTGTATATATGTATATATATATATATATATATATATAAGTTAAGTTTAAGTTTATTTGGATTTCAAGCGCCCTTTTGTGTAACACCTCAGGGCTCCTTTTACAATAAAATCAACAAAACAAAACAATAAAAATAAAGCAAAAAAATAATATAAAACACAAAAATCAGCATGTCAGGAAAAATGAAATAATTTCTCTCTGATCATCAATTTGGATAGGATTTCGCAAACAGAAATGTCTTTAGCTCGGCCTTGAATAAACTCAATGTAGTGGCTTCTCGGATGCTGGCAGGCAACATGTTCCATGTTGCCGGTCCTGCTATACTGAAGGCTCGACTGCCGTAAGTTTTTGTTCGAGTTATGGGAACAACTAGATCACCACGACTAGCAGATCTGTGACGAGATAAGTAAGAATTTTTATCAGACACAGTGACACACAGCTCTTGCAAATATGAGGGGGCTTCGCAATGGAGCGCCTTGTAGACTAAAGTCCCAATTTTGAAAGTAATTCGCTCAGAGATACGCAGCCACCGGAGTTCAGTTTTCATTATTGCAGTCACATGATCATGTTTCTTTAGTCCACCAAAAAGACGAGCAGCTGCATTTTGAATACGTTGAATCTTTCCAACAGCACTAAGAGGTAAGCCTGTAAATAGAGAGTTGCAGTAGTCAAGTCTACTTACAACAAACGAATGCAGCAGGAGACGTGTTGCTTCACTTGTCAGAGACCTTCGTATGGTTCTAAGTTGTCGTAGTTGGAAAAAACAGGTTTTTGACAGTTTAGATATATGATCTTTCATGGAAAGCTCAGAATCGACATATACACCTAAGTTTCGAACAACTTCTGTGGGGGCAACCAAAGCCCCAGCAACTAACAAGGCTTTTGCTTTACTCTGTTGCAACTTTGATCTTGCACCTATCCAGATTAATTCAGTCTTATCGCCATTCAGTTTTAGACGATTAGAAGCCATCCACTGTTCAATGTTCTCTATGCAGGGCAATAAGCGAAGGTGAACATTCTCCGCATCATCAACAGAGCAGTGAACATATGTTTGGGTGTCGTCGGCATAGCAAAACGAATTGTCAGAAGTGGGATTTGAACCCACGCCTAGAGAACTAGACTGCGACCTGAACGCAGCGCCTTAGACCGCTCGGCCATCCTGACAACTATATATATATATATATATATATATATATATATATATATATATATATATATATATATATATATATATATATGTCCTTTATGCATTGCTACACCATTCATCCGATCGTAATGAAATTTTCACACAACCTTGAGAGTCAAGGGGAATCAAATATAGAGAAAAAAATTTTGAAATCCGTTACAAAATGAGTGGAGCGGAGCAGGTGAGCGAGCGGGAACTATATATATATATATATATATGTATGTGTGTATGTATGTATGTGTATGTGAATGTATGTGTGTCTGTGTTTATGTATGTATGTATGTATGTATGTATGTGTTTTTTACAATATTTCGGCACTAAATTCTCATTCAAAGTATGTATGTGTGTGTATGTTTCTATGTTTCTATGTATGTATGTATGTATGTATGTATGTATGTATGTATGTATGTATGGATGTATGTAAGTATGTATGTCTGTCTGTATGTATGTATGTATGTATGTATGTATCTATGTATGTATGCAGAATCGGATCTAGGGGGGGGGAACTTAGAGCGAAAAAATGAGCGGGAAAGCGACACGGAACGAATATATATATATATATATATATATATATATATATATATTTATGAAGTGAAACATTGCGTTGAAATGTTTCGAGAGGCCACAAATAGGATGACTAACTGTCACCACAAGTAACGCAAATATTTGTAAGACTCTACTAGGAATCGAACCCACGTGTCTACGGCAACACCGCCTTGCCTAAATGCAAGCGCTCTTACCAACTGAGCCACCGACCATCCCCAAAAAAGGATGGCTAGAAGTCCCAGTCTTTCGGAGCTACTTAACATTAGACTACGACTATGATAGGCTCAGAACTCCTTATTTCAGTTCGACAACTAGACTGCTGCCAGATAGGTAATTTATGAAGTGAAACATTGCGTTGAAATGTTTCGAGAGGCCACAAATAGGATGACTAACTGTCACCACAAGTAACGCAAATATTTGTAAGACTCTACTAGGAATCGAACCCACGTGTCTACGGCAACACCGCCTTGCCTAAATGCAAGCGCTCTTACCAACTGAGCCACTGACCATCCCCAAAAAAGGATGGCTAGAAGTCCCAGTCTTTCGGAGCTACTTAACATTAGACTACGACTATGATAGGCTCAGAACTCCTTATTTCAGTTCGACAACTAGACTGCTGCCAGATAGGTAATTTATGAAGTGAAACATTGCGTTGAAATGTTTCGAGAGGCCACAAATAGGATGACTAACTGTCACCACAAGTAACGCAAATATTTGTAAGACTCTACTAGGAATCGAACCCACGTGTCTACGGCAACACCGCCTTGCCTAAATGCAAGCGCTCTTACCAACTGAGCCACCGACCATCCCCAAAAAAGGATGGCTAGAAGTCCCAGTCATATACATATATACATACATTTATATATATATATATATATATATATATATATATATATATATATATATATATATATATATATATATATATATATATATATATATATATATATATATGTCCTTTATGCATTGCTACACCATTCATCCGATCGTAATGAAATTTTCACACAACCTTGAGAGTCAAGGGGAATCAAATATAGAGAAAAAATATTTGAAATCTGTTACAAAATGAGTGGAGCGGAGCAGGTGAGCGAGCGGGAACTATATATATATATATATATATATATATATATATATATATATATATATATATATATATATATATATATATATATATATATATATATATATGTATGTGCGTATGTATGTGTATGTATGTATGTGTATGTGCATGTATGTGTGTCTGTGTTTATGTATGTATGTATGTATGTATGTATGTATGTATGTATGTATGTTTTTTTTACAATATTTCGGCACTAAATGCTCATTAAAAGTATGTATGTGTGTATGTATCTATGTAGGTATGTATGTATGTATGTATGTATGTATGTATGTATGTATGTATGTATGTATGTATGTATGTATGTATGTAGAATCGGATCTAGGGGGGGCAACTGAGAGCGAAAGAATGAGCGGGAAAGCGACAGGGAACGAATAACGACCAGGAGTGGGAGTGTGTATGTATCTATGTGTGTATGTATGTATGTATGTATGTATGTATGTATGTATGTATCTATGTATGTGTGTATGTATATATGTATCTATGTATGTATGTATGTATGTATGTATGTATGTATGTATGTATGTATGTATGTAGAATCGGATCTAGGGGGGGGGGGGGGGAACTGAGAGCGAAAAAATGAGCGGCAAAGCGACAGGGAACGGATAACGACCTGGAGCGGGAGCGCAAGCGGGAAGGAAACGGGAGCGAAAAAGAAACGCTTTAAAAACCCCGGTCAACGCCGGGTGCCCGCTAGTTGGTAATAAAAGTTTCTATTTCGATGAGCCCTATGTCAAGGAATTTTTCATTTTCATTTTCCTTGAACTTTATTTCTAAGTAAGTTGTGTCTTAAATAGGCTATAACTTGGTTATTAAGATGAATATTCACACTTTTGTTTTTTTAATGCATTTAGATGCTATATAGCTATAACATATTAAAAATTTATTGATATACGAAAATGCTGAGTATTTAAAAAACAGTTTTCCGTGATGCGAGGTATGGGTCTTTTCCGAATGCAGTGCAGCATACAAGCAGTCCAAGAGACTTAAAAACTTGTATTTTAGATTGGCTATATCTCAACTATTGTAGTATTATTTATTTCATCATTTTTTAAAAATGTACAGCTGCTTTATAACTTTAACATACGGAAGTTTAAATTATACATGATGATGCTTAGTGATTAAAAATAACAGTCTTTCTGATGCGATGCTTGGGTCTCTAACTCATGCAATGCATCATATTATCAGCTCACACTTAAGAAAGTTGGATCTTTGATAAGCAACTACTGCATTCAAATTTGTACTTTAAATATTTTTGAAGAAAAAAAACTTTATTATTGCTTTGTTGATTATATAACTGAAGGAATTTAAAAATAATTGTTTTAAATTATAAAGAAAGACTTATGCATATTTGTTCTATGCTACGTAGCTACAGTACAGTACAATGAAATGTCATTTCGTAAACCCCAACTTCTGTAGGCTTGAAGGCCTAGAGATGTTTCAATGGGTAAATTGAAAATCAACATATCTTCACAAATATAACTCGTACAACAAAAAATTTGGTATATTTTCTTTCTTTTTAATACAACAAATCAAATTTCTTGAAATTTTTGTGTGACTACTTACCTACATATGACCTCGGTAATTTTTCACATAAACGGCCCGCTGTGTGAAAGATTAATACTATCTCAGCTATAATCTATATATATATATAAAAGAACATGTCCTGACTGACTGATAATCAACGCCTCATCCTAGGAACGTGAAATTTGGAACTTATATTACTTTTATGGCGTAAGCATCCACTAAGAAAGGATTTTTGAAAATTTTGCTCCTGAGGTGAAGAAACTGGAAAACAAACTTTTTTCTAAAACAATGTATAACTCGAAAACCAAAAATGAGGAGATTTTGAAATTGGGTATATGGATTCTTCTTGAAAAATAAAAAGATACGTGTTTCACCATTTTTTGAAAATTCGGTTTCCCGGACCTCAAATGTGGGTTGGAAAATTGTAGCTGCTACTCAAAAACTGTGAATGCTACAGGAGTAAAAATTAGTATTTAGTTTCTACTCCAAAAATAATGAAATACGTGTTTTAGCATTTTTTGAAAATTTGGTTTCCAGGACTTCAAATGTGGAGTGGAAAATAGGGTTATTTGTTTTTCAAAGTAACTGCTACTCAAAAACTGTAAATACCACAGATGTAAAAATTAGTATTTAGTTTCTATTCTAAAAATAAAGATATACGTGTTTTACCATTTTTTTAAAATTTGGTTTCCAGGACCTCAAATGTGGGATGGAAAATAAGGTTATTTGGTTTTTAATAGGGATGTCACGGGTAGTACTTTTTGGAGTTTTCGGGTTCGGGTTTGTGAAACTAGAGTTTTCGGGTTCGGGTTTGTGAAACTAGAGTTTTCGGGTTCGGGTTTGTAAAACTCGAGTTTTCGGGTTCGGGTTTGTGAAACTCAGGTTTTCGGGTTCGGGTACTGGCTTATGATTTCAAATTCCTGGATTGATTTTAAATTTACCTAGTGTATAAACATATACAAACGAGAGCGATCAATTTATTCATTGGACATTACACGTATTGAATAAACTCTAACAAGTTATTTTTTTAGCTTTCCAAATAATGTGATTTCTTTGGCCGAAGGAGGCTTAATATTTTTAGTTCGTTCGTGGCTCGGTCCGGCCAGATAATCAGGGGGATTAGTGGTCTAGCTTACACAGTCACCAATAAATTGACCTATTTGTGTTATTTGTTACGCAAAGGTGATAATACAAAACTTGCAGCGCTTGCGATTAGCATAATACGTTACCTCTTAAATTATTGTAGTTTATTAATTTTTTTCGCGGCTCGGTCCGGTCGGGCAATCAGGCGGATTAGTGTCCTAGCTTACACATTTGCCAATAAAATAACTGTGGCGCATATATCATTTATAGAGTTTGCCAGTTAAAGTTTAGGATTATGCAAGATTATATTTATAACAAGGGGTCTTTGTTATATCAGAAAAACTTTGAGTATATGAATGAATAAATATAAGGTTATATAACTGAGTAAAAAGTTTAGAGTCATGGCTATCCGCGATTTCTTCGACCGAAGGAGGCTTAATTATTTTAGTTCGTTCGCGGCTCGGTCCGGCCTGATTATAATCAAACGGATTAGTGGTTTAGTTTACAGAATCACTAATAAAATGACGTATTTGTGTTATTTGTTACGCAAAGGTGATAATACAAAAATTCTACGCTCGCGATTAGTATAATATGTTACGTCAACAAAACTTGTAATTTATTAATCTCTAAGACACAGTTTTTATAAAGATTTATTTGTTCACAACTCCGAGTTCGGTTATTAGGCTTATAAATTTTCGGGTTCGAGTTCGGGTTCGGATATCAAGTTTTCACATTTTCGGGTTCGAGTTCGGGTATCAAGTTTTCTCATTTTCGGGTTCGGGTATCAAGTTTTCACATTTTCGGGTTCGGGTACCAAATTTTCACACTTTCGGGTTCGAGTTCGGGTTCGGGTATCAGAAAAAGACCGGGTAGTACAGAACTCGGGTTCGGGTACCCGTGACATCCCTAGTTTTTAATGTAACTGCTACTCGAAAACTGTAGATGCTACAGGAGTAAAAATTAGCATTTGGTTTCTACTCCAGAAATAATGATATACGTGTTTTACTGTAAGTGCTACAGATGTGAAAATTAGTATTTTGAGGTTTTGTGCCAGTTAAAAGTAGATGATTTCAGTTTATCACCGGACGGACGGGCCAAGCCGTTATTTTAGGGTCTTCATACGGCCCTGCCCAAACCTTAAACCAAGATGGGACGGGCCGAGATTTTTATAAGGCTGGGCCCGATTAATCGGCGTATGCATAATCGGCGCCGATTATTGATATATCGGCATAATCGGTTATCGGCAAAAATAATCGGCGCCGATTAAAAATTTTGTAAAAATTGGTTCGTATATTATCTGGGACTTATTTTCTGAGGCTTGTGATGAACCTGTTGGAACTGCAAATGAAACTACCACTACCCAAGGCGATGATGCGGTTGACGCCATGCTGGAGCTTTATCTGGCAGCCCCTCTGTTGCGACGCGAGGAAGACATGTATAGTTGGTGGAACCTTCACAGGTTTCAGTATCCCTATTTAGCGAAGCTAGCTAGACGCTATTTATCTGCACCAGCTTCCAGCGTGCCAAGTGAGCAGCTCTTCAAAGGCGCTGGAGAAATTTTTTCGGATCGGCGTGGATCGTTGCTCGCCGAGAAGGGAGAAATGTTATTATTACTTAAATATAACTTACCTCAACTTGGCTTTGATTATTTTATTAACTCTTGAACTGTAGCTATCTTCAATATAAATTTTTATCCATTTTGTATTTTTATTAGTTTAGAATTAACTACTGGATTATTATTTTATTCTTTTCAATACTATAATTAGTTTCAACATTGAATGACTTGACAAAATTTTCTGGATTTTTAATAAATAATTATTGTTCTATGGTTGTGTGAACATTGGTTGAATTATCACGGCTAGCGCATGCGCATGCAAGCAGGAAAACACGCGCTTGTATTATGGCGGTATGTTTCGGATGAAGCATTTTCACTAAAGAAATAGTAATTGTAAAATAATCGGCATCGTAACCGGTATCGGCAATTTTAATAATCGGCTATACGCGGTATCGGCATAATCGGCAAAAAGTCATATCGGTACAGCCTTAGATTTTTAACCAAGTATATAGATATTTTAGTGATTTTAGGGTGTTCAGACGGGCCGGGCTAAAGCTGAAGTCAAGGTGGGACGGGCCAAAGTGTTTTTCATCAAGTATATAAAACTTCTAGGCCTGTAAAAACGGGCCGGGCCCATATTAAAGTCTAATAATTAGACGAGCCGTGCCGGGCCAAGAATTTCGGTTTTTGAAACGGGCTGGGCCAAGTTGTCGACGGACCGAGCCGAGACCTAAAAAATTGATCCGTGCAGTAGTCTATTAGTCTACTATGTATGCACGGTTCAAATTCTCTAATTTCATGCGAGCGAAGCCGCTACGGGCACTGCTAGTTAGCTATAAAGTCTATAAACACGATGAAAAGTATTGAAAAGTGATAATTAGGGTTATGATTAGTTAGGGTTAGGGTTGTAACAAATAATAGGACTATTTTATTGGAAGATTCGGCTCGTGCCGTTTATGTGAAAGATAACCATGACCTCTTTGTCAAAAGGTTTTTGGAGTTGATACCGCCATATGCAAATTCGACCTTATTGATAAAAAAAAACATTTTCAACGTTGTTTCCAAAATATTTTTGACTTCTTGTTGTTTTTGAAGAGATTACGCATCGCTCTGTCATTAGATTTAGATTTATAAAAAGCTTACCAAATCCACACTTTCCTAACGGAATCGACTTCAGCTGAACTGGCGATGGTTTTTCAAAACCCGCTTCTTTAAGTCCCTGCAAAACTAGAGGTAGAACACGTAAACTTTCAAATGTGGTTGAGTCGAATGCAACATCCGAAGTTCTGGGTTTTGAGTTAACTTTATGAGCGACAGCCCGATCAGGTTTGTTCATTGTCTTATTTGATAAAACAGTTTATTTGGAAAATTTACTGCAAGATTAACAACAAAACAAAACACATGCACAGAAATAAATATTTACATAGATAAATTAGGTTTATTATAAAAATTATATAATAATATCAATGTTAAACATATCTATGATGTTTACACTTAAAAATTACACGTTTTTTGGGGTTTTCTAGTGAAAAAAGTTTAAAAATTATACTAAAAAATTATTTTTTAAGAAAATAATATTTAAATTTATTTTTCACATAGATGTGATATAAATATAGAGATACAAATCTTATATTAAGGTTTGAATTAGAGCCGTAAATGGTTGGAAATTTATATACCCACCAAACCTCATAAAACCGCAAAACCGCGACATCTCAAACCGCACCGCCATCATATTTACAAGCACTCAACAGGCCCAAAGCTGTGTTTATGGGCGCCCGCAGGGGCGGGGCAAGGAGGCGAGCACTTTCCCCCGGGATTGATTGATTAAATTTTTAGAGAAAAATAGAAAAATCTATATTATAGTAGCCCACGTCACTCACTCACTGATTCTGTCACGCCTACGTAATTAGTCGTATAGACGATATCGATGTGCACGTAAGAATTTATTGCGCGCAGGCGTGTAATAAAAGTTATTATGCAATTGTACCTATATACACTCTCAGTCCTAGAGATCAAAAGAAGTGGCGCTGCAATCGAAAAATATTATATAATGAGATTTAAAAAAATCAGAAGCAAGGACCACTTCTCAACGATGGCCGTCAATTCACAAGAAATGTCGTATATACTGAAATTCTTTAATAACTAATTATTGCACTGTTCAATTTTCACATCCTTTCAATTTATATGAAATACTTTAGTAAACTGAAAATTTATTCACAATAAAAAATTTCATCAAATTTGCTTATACATACAAAAAATATTTTTTATGGTTATCAAATGTCATTTAGTTTTTGTTGAATATTTTTTATCAAATGTATCCAAAGTACATCGTAATTTTAAAACACCCATCCTTGGGACGGGCAAAACCACTATGTATGTCTGTTAACAATTACGCTTAACTCGGCGGCCGCACGGGTCAGCAATCAGCAGTTGATAAAAATTAGTGAGCGCAGGCGTGTAATGATAGTCTAAAAGATAAAAAAAAAAAGTGGTACTGCAATCAAAAAAGAACATATAATTAAATTTTAAAAAATCCGTCATTTTTGACGGGCTAACTCTAGTAATTCTAATTAATTAATTAATTGTAACAACTGTAACTCTTTCCATTGTCATATCATCATCATCATCATCATCATCATCATCATCATCATCATCATCATCATCATCATCATCATCATCATCATCATCATCATCATCATCATCATCATCATCATCATCATCATCATCATCATCATCATCATCATCATCATCATCATCATCATCATCATCATCATCATCATCATCATCATCATCACCACCACCACCACCACCACCACCACCACCACCACCACCACCACCACCACCACCACCACCACCACCACCACCACCACCACCACCACCACCACCACCACCACCACCACCACCACCACCACCACCACCACCACCACCACCACCACCACCACCACCACCACCACCACCACCACCACCACCACCACCACCACCACCACCACCACCACCACCACCACCACCACCACCACCACCACCACCACCACCACCACCACCACCACCACCACCACCACCACCACCATCATCATCATCATCATCATCATTATCTAAGTATAATATTTATTATAGCTTGTATTAGTTAATAAGCTCATGTATAGTTGTTGGCAGTGCTGGGGCTGATGTGTAAATTTGTAAATAGGCCTCCAAGAAACATTAGTGTGGACTTTAACTGTGTGTCTTTAAAAACATTTTCGAATTTTTATTATGATGTGAAATAAAATAAAGTTAACTGAAAATTGTACTCTATATACCCAATTTAAAAAAAAATTAAAAAAAGGGGCTCAATTGAGCTCCAAGACCCCACACAATTTTGGGAAGAAAAAAAACGAGAGAGAGAGAATATGAGAGAAGAGGCGAAGAGAGAAAAATAAGAGGCTTGCCCCCCCTGTGATATTTCAGTTACAACTTTTCAGTTACAGTTATAGTTGAAGTTACAAGATTTTTCAGTTGTCAGTTAAAGTTATTTTTCAACAAACATTTTTCAGTTACTTACTATTACAGTTATTTTTTATTTTCAAGTTAAAGTTACAGTTAACTGTAGGTTCTATGAAAAGTCTGAAAATGGTAAAACTTAAAGTTCATGTCAGAAATATGTTCTTAGAGAATCTGTTTCTTTTTCCTGCAGTCATATCGCTGGAAACTGAGAAGACACGTTCCAAATATGCTTCTGAAGTGGATGTAGTCTCCGAGGTGTTATCTTTGAGTGAAAGGTTTTATTTTTTGGGTTAAACACAACGCTGAATGAAACGTTATAGCTTTTAGTGAAACGTTATAGCTTTTAGTGAAACGTTATAGCTTTTAGTGAAACGTTTAATTTTCTAGTTTCACGTCTTAACTTTGAGTGAAATGTTCTATTTTTTGATGAAACGTTTTTCGTTCGGTTTAAAAGTTTTTAGAGCTAAAATTTTTTAGATTCCACCGAAAGCAAATAGATTCTGCGAGCACATACAACCCTAGGCATAGTTGCTACAAACATTTTGTCAGATTTGTTTTAAATATCACTAAACAACAACCATAAACTAAAAAATTTTCATACGACAGTTATTCATTACAGAATTTGTTTTACAATTTCACTATTGCCGCAGTTTAAACTCAACAAGTAGAGTCATCTCAAACAGCCGTGCGTGTATACACAATCCGTCTTCTTTAATGTAGATGTCAAGAAGAATGAACTACCAACTATAATAATAAGAGCTCCAGTTATGACTGCTAACACAGAAAACAGAAGTGATATATATCGGCATATTCTGGTCATTTTCAGATTTCCCGCTTTTAGAAAATTTCTCCCTGAAACTGATTTTTCAATATTATATGGTTAAAGCAGTTGATTTTGTTGTAGAATAGACTCATTGAAATTAGCACCTAAAAAATTGTTCTTATAGAAAAAGTAAAAAAAAATTAATAATGACTCACCAGCTGCTACAAAAGCAATTGAGCCAAATAAAAAACCGCAAAGCCAAAAAGCAAAACACGATAAAAACATTGCTGAACTGAGCTTTAACAGATTCCTTTCTTGTTCATCAACTGTTTCAATGCTGACAGTATCAACACAGCTCATGGAAGCTGCTTCATAAAGAGAGGGTGGAGAAAGTTCCGTTGAATATTTTGGAGGCGAATACGCCGGTGGGAGGTAATCTTCGTTTACTGGAAAGTCGGGTTTAAAATGAACAGCGAAGATGCTTGTACTTTCTTCCAGTAGACAGCTTTGGTGCTTTAAAATTGTTGAAGGTAGGTTGACAGAGCCAGAAAGTTGTTCCTGAAAAACGCTTGAGAATCTACAATGTGTATCTTTTCCAGTTGTTTGACCATTAAGTTTGTCCGATTTTTTCTTTTTGTCGCTTGACAATAGAATTGGAACCTGCTTAATAAATAAAGAAAGTACTTTTTCATTTTCAGGACTGTCAATGCTGCAGCTCTGGAAACATGAGCAGTTGAATTCTGGTACAGTTTCAATCTGGCGTTGATGAACTGCTTGCTGGGAGATAAGTTCTTGAAGAGGATAAGTTGTTGTTGTGATGATTCAATGTCGTTATCAACAACAACTTCCTTTTGAAATCGCTTTTCTTGTATGTCATCACTTTCGATTTCTATTGAGATACTTTCATGTTTCAGGCTCATGATTTGATCGTTTATTTCTTACAGGAAGTAGCAAATTAATTGTTGTTAGAAGTGATTCAATTATTTAAAATTATTTAGTTTATTAGATTAAGTTTTTAATTTAAAATGTTGGAAGAACACTAGCTCGTTATATAAAATTTGAAAATAGTGATTTTTATATACCATATTTCATTTTTTTTTCAAATCAATATAACGAAACACGAGTAGTTTGTACGGATTTCAACAACCCGATTTGAAAACTAATAAGCAATTAAAACAGAAATTGGAATGCTTTAAAATAAACTTTAATTAACGACCGGGTAATACGACAGGCAGAGTGTTTAATTATTTCTTTTTTGAGTTTGATCGATAGATTTACAAAATGATGGAACGAATGTCATTTTAGAGAAAGTGATTAGCGAGAAGATTTTTATCATCTCCAGTGGATGCTTAACAGCTTTATTTGGAGACAAATATTTCTGGTGCTGCTACGCAGAACACAATTTCTTTAGAACTGCAAAATTATTTTTTATAACTGATAAATTACTTTTATAACTGTTACATTACTTTGATAACGGCTAAATTACTTTATAACTGTTACATTACTTTTACAACGGCTAAATTATTTTTATAACTGGTAAACTAATACAAACATCAAATTAGGTATGTAAAATTTATTTCAAACTCTTATCAAAGATGGTTACATTTTTAAAAACTTTATTGTCAGAACATGGTTATTACACACAAAAAAACCTGGCCCGAACAATCAGCGTTCTACATATTAATCAGCAAACAAAATAATACTCGTAGGCCAAACAAAACTAATGTTTTTAGTTTAACATAGTTGCTTATTTTTATCAAACTGCCAGATACTAAATAAAGAACATTTTCCTTCTCTACCATTATTATAGGAAATGCCATCAAGTAAGGATCTCAATCGCTATTAATAATTAAATGTGGTAATAAGACAATGTGGTTGCTCTACCTGCTCAGCAATATAAAAAAAAGTTCTGTTCTTTGGATCGAAAGTGGTTCAAGCAAATTAAAATCGCTTCATTTCATGCCATGCTTTCGTAAGACAGTTTCAATATCTGGCGATGTTTTCGTTTGAACAATAAATCCAGCATAATGTTTGATGTCATCGGATGTCTTATGTACAAACACGCGACACGCACAACGCTGTGCTTGTTTATATTCAGACGGGGAAAAATTCAATCGCTAGGATTGGCTAGGCTAGACAATTCAGGTTTTCTGCTTATTTAAGAACATTATGAAAGTATACTTGTTGTTCAATTGATAATGAAGCCTAACTATTTTTTACAACGCTTATATTAACTTGGTTTGCTTTTTTGTTTGTTTCATCGCATTCTTAAGCACCGGCTCTCGTCCGATCACCGAAGTTAAGCAACGTCGAGCCCGGTTAATACTTGGAAGGGTGACCGCCTGGGAATAATGCTTGCAAAAATTCAATTTTTGCATGCAGGTGTATATCCGGTGATTTGCTTTTTTGTAATGAAGCTATGCGCACAGTGTTATTATTATTATTATTATTATTATTATTATTATTATTATTATTATTATTATTATTATTATTATTATTATTATTATTATTATTATTATTATTATTATTATTATTATTATTATTATTATTATTATTATTATTATTATTATTATTATTATTATTATTATTATTATTATTATTATTATTATTATTATTATTATTATTATTATTATTATTATTATTATTATTATTATTATTATTATTATTATTATTATTATTATTATTATTATTATTATTATTATTATTATTATTATTATTATTATTATTATTATTATTATTATTATTATTATTATTATTATTATTATTATTATTATTATTATTATTATTATTATTATTATTATTATTATTATTATTATTATTATTATTATTATTAGTGGGGTACCGGGCGTAGCCCGGGGTTGTAGAAGTTTTTCTAATATTTGTCTCTTTCGCTCCCATTTCCTTCCCCGGCTGCTCTCCTGTTCCCGGTCGCTTTCCGCTTCCAGTCTATTTCCCAATCCCGGCGTTGCAGCTGGACAGCAGCTGACGGCCATACTGACGGCGCTGACGGCCCTAATAACTGAGCTGACGGCCCTAATAACTAAACTGACGGCCATAATATCTGAGCTGACATAACTGAGCTGACGGCCCTAAAAAATTAGCTGACGGCCATAATAACTGAGCCGATGGCCATACTAAAAACGCTGTTGAGCAATGTTTTGTAGTTATTTTTATTAGTTATCCTCATTTTCAGAGTATGATTAACTAATTCCAGTACAACATTAATTTAAAAGTTAGTTTTTAGCTTTTTTCTGCCGTCAGGGTCGTCAGCGCCGTTGCGTTATTTAGGTACTCATACCGCTATTTTATTTGTTAAATTTGTTTACTCCCAACACAAAGATAACACAAGCAGAAATGTGTGAATATATAAGAAAAACTTCAATAAGGTTATTTTGATAGTTAAATTAAATATTGTCATCAAAAACTAGTAGGCATGCAAAATTTCAACTCAATCTGAAAACGGGAAGTAAGTGAAAAATCGATTACAAGATTAACCGATAGCACACTCTAGGACGAAGTTAAGCAAAAGTGTATAAAAAATTTCGACGATCCCATTTGTAAAACATGAATTTTAAACTTAAACATTCATATAAGCGTTTTAAAATGATGAGCAATTTGTTGCATAGTAGTTGCATATAACAGTTTACAGTATGACTGTCATAATAGCGCAGCGATTCCCCTGAGCAATGCGATCTGACTATAAAACCAAATTTGTTTTAAACGATAATTATAATTAGTAATAACGAGATGTAATTAGACTTATAAATTTAGTTAAAACAGTCATTACAATTATTTAGATCTCATAAGTGCAAGGTTACTAGTAATATGAATCAGTTTAATACGTTGCAATCTCTCTAAATCGTGATATGGATAAGCCATGAAGTGCTTTGCATATAGAAACTCTTTATCAAATGAGCTCCTTTCTCGACACTGCAAAGAATGCAGAGAAACGACAAGTCGGATAGCTAAAATGTTTACCTGCCTTTTGACGACTGTGATGTGGGACGTGTTGGTCTAGTGGTATAGATACCGGCTTTGAGAGTCGTAGGACACGGGTTCGATTCCCGGTCCAGGCACGTAATTTCCTTGAGCAAGAAACTAACTCACGTGTGCTCACGTAAACTCAGCGTTATCTAGGGTTAACTTCTCATGTCTATGAAAATAGCGTGTTCTTCGAAGTGCAGAGGAACCTTCGTAAGCGCCTCTGACTTATCTGGCGCTATATAAATAAACTCATTTCATTTCATAAATAATTATTAAGATTATGGTTTTGCTTCAAATTAATGATTAAACAACTCAGAAAAAGGTTCATTAATGGACTGAAATAAAACGTTGAATCATTTGCATAATTATCAATTGCTATAGATGTTGAACTTTGAAAATGACATTTGAACTTGAGTTATAGTTCTTCTCTTAATTTATGCGGCACTTGTGTTACTTTCACACATGGTAAAGTATTTGTTTGTAAATGAGAACTAAAAAAAAGTTTTATTACTTTTATGATTTTCCAATTGCGCCTGGAATATCTACCAAATATCAACCTCGTTGTAATTGCATTGAATTAGAAAACAAACACCTTTGCCTCAGTTTTATGAAAATTTAATGACACATAGAAACAGCAGCATTAAAGTATGAATATGCAAGTAATTATTTATTAACATTATTGTACTAATTATTACAATGAATGACTAAGCGCGCAAATTGCATATCTTTGAGAAAAACACTAATACATTCGCAGCTGAAACAAGCAATTAGTCTACAGGAACGGAAGCTGAGTTTTTCAAGGGTTTATCGGTTTGACTTCGTCAAGTGTGTCAGGATCTTCAATGTCAATTGTTCTCGTTTTTAGCTTTTTGTCAGAACTTGTGGTGTCGTATGACACGCTAGTCAATAAACCTTTTAATTTCTTGCAGGATGCAGTTGAGTCAAAAAGCAGATCGTACAAAAGACCTGCTATCATTCCTCCGAACATGGGTCCACACCAGTCTCCGAACATGGGTCCACACCAGTAAACCTTGAACAGATGACAAAAAATCAATGAGAATGTGCTTGTTCTTTAAATTTATCGATTAAAGTTTATATACAAAATCAAATACATTAAATATAAATTCGTTTAAAATTTGAAAGTTTAAACTTTGGATTGTTTACAGATCATGTGAGCTCTTTATTTTTTTCTTCAAGTGCTACTTACAAAAATGACTGAAAGTGTAACGACGACGATAATTGACATTAGAACACTAGAATACACTTATTTTGACACACATTTGTACAAAATTTAAGAATAAAAAAAGTTGAATTATAAATTGGTTTTGCGCCTGAAAAATGATTATACGTGAAATATTTACAGATATAAATTAAAAAATATATACCCACCCAATGGTTGTCCCAGTATCCGGCCATGACGGCAGGACCAAGGGCCCTGGCAGGGTTAAGACAGCCACCCGAAAAATTGCCCTGTAAATAGAAAACAATTAAAATTTATAATTCAAATAAAGTTTATTTCTTAAAACAAGAATATTTTGTGTAATGCTTATTAAATGTTTGCAGTTTTTTGTTTTTAAAGTATTAACAAGTGAAGCAAAAGCAAACAATAAATAGTTTTACGAAAATATCACAAATAATTATTTAATTAAATTTTGTCCAATCGATCCGAAAATTTGATAGAATGCATTGTTAATCAGTTCGGATGTATGTTTAAATTTTGAAGTCGGTAAGTTAGTTTAAAATCGATTGCAAAATTTGACGACAGACAGATAGACAGACAGACAGAGAAGTCAAGTTAAGTAAAAGTGTGTAATTAAACAAAAATTTTCAATGTCAAAATTTCTAATTAATAAACTCAAAATTTTTTTCAAATACCGCTGCAAAAGCTGACGCTGTGACACTGAGACCGATGACCAGGGGTCCTGAACTTTTGAACTCTGGTTTTTTCTCGTCGCAGACTGCAAAAACGGTGAAAACGAGGATGAAAGTAAGAACCAGCTCCACGACAACCGCATGACTTGGCTGTACAAACTCAGGAAGGACAAGTGCGGCAAGGTTTCCCTTGAACTTTAATGGAGTGACATAGTTCAAAAAAGCTGAGCCTGCAATGGCGCCAACGCTTTGAGCTAACATATACAAAGCAGCACGTGCTAGGCAGATTTTTCTCGTAATCAGAAAAGCTACTGTAACTGCAGGATTAATGTGACATCCGCTGACACTGCCCAGAGCTGTGGCAAGAGCGGCAATGAGAAGACCAAAGCAGAGGGCAACTTGAAGAATGGTTGGAGGATTCTTGCCTTCACTCCAGTCGATGATCGAAAAACAGCCTAGGAAGACAAGAAGGAGTGTTCCAATGAACTCTGAGATGATTGCCTTCCAAAATGCTGGACTTTTCATGTCATCCATGTTTCTCTTTATAATCGTCTTCAAGCAACCTCCCATCTAATGTATGCAACAAATGAAATTAGTTTCTCCTGAAAAAATAGGCCTTTTTATAATCTCTTTTGACATCATGATTTTTTTATAAATAAAAATTCATTTATATTTGTACAAATAAAAATAAAAATAAAAATATATAAATAAAAATTCATTTATATTTGTACAAAGATCCAGAAGCCGCTTACTTCTTACCGAAGCTGATGATCTCTACTCTGATGATCTCTACTCTGATGTAGGACTCTGTTGAGTGAGCGATTGCGAGAAGATGGCCTTATATATCAACTCCCAGATGCAAATTTCTCGTCGATCGAGCAGACACCCTCGAGTTATCTTTCGCGACAGAGAAACCATCCGCGCCAAATTGGGCTAATTTGCTATTTAAATGATAGTTTAATCTGAACATGAATCTTCTTTAATTGAATTATCGACGGTTTGTGTTTAATTCTAAAAAATTTCAAGTATCACGCTTAGAAAAAAGTAAACAGAAGCACAGAGTTGAGCCGAACGCGATGAACTGAACGATGTCAACATTTAACTTGCATAAACAGAGACTGTCGGTGAATAGACTTTGCTTTTTAACCTCTCATTTTTTTTGTATATTCGATTTTTATATAAATTAGAGCACACAATTCTGAATGTCTTTCAATCGCTATTAGATTTGAAGTTATTATCGCATGGAAAAGCAATATTTTAATTGCTCTCGGTCCCGTTGAAAGTGAATATCCGTCATAATTGGTTGACATGCTCCCGATTTCTTGTCACGGTCCGGATACAAACTGTCCAGGAGAGAGGAGAAGAAAATGAGAGGGCTGTTTTAAATTTGAATGTTTAATTTCATTAACTTTTAATTTTTAATTTTATTTAATTAAATACAATAATCGAGAATGCGAATACTAATTGCGAATTTGTGGCAACTAATAGCAATGTGGACTGTGTACAGAAGTCTAGAAGTATGTGTTGAAACACTTATTAATGGATTGCAAGTGTAACGCGCACAAGCTGTTTTTAATTATTCAGTCAATACTTAAATAATTAAATTTGTTTCAAGATGGTCTTGGGGCAAAACCAAATACAAATCGATCCGTTGTATTTTCACACCGACACATTTTGTTTTTGTCATAAGTACGATAAAAATATATTAATAATTAATTACCTAAACTTCATACTTCAATGATTTGTTTTAATTTGACGTATGGCGGGAGGAATATTGTCGAATATTAAAAGTAAAAAAAAACTGATTTAAATTCAAATATCTTCGTTTTTGAAGGTTGTTTGAGATCTGATAATTAAAATTATTACTGAATCATGTAAATGTGAAATTTAATAGGCGAGGGCAATTTGATAAGCGGGTGCAACTACTATGGATACGTAAATTACATTCAACAGCCAATTTTGATTTTCTAACATTCTGAACTCAGGGTGGTGATTGTGTTAAGTGGTACTGCTTTATAGTTATTATTATTTTTCAGTACATTTTTCAATTATCAATTTTATCATTTATTCTCAGATTATTTATTGTAATTATATAATTATATCAAGAAAAATCAGATGCTACTTTCTGAAAGATTATAAAAGCACATATACAGAAGAACACATGGATCGATGAATAAAGAAGTTTAATAATGGTGAATAAAGAATAAGTGAACAGTAAAAAAAAAATGCATATTTTTTTATACATATTTTTTTATTAATTAGCCCTTTCAAGAAGTCCAAATCAAAGTTTTCTTCAAATCAGTAAAAGAGAGAGAGAGAGAGAGAGAGAGAGAGAGAGATAGAGAGAGAGAGAGAGAGAGAGAGAGAGAGAGAGAGAGAGAGAGAGAGAGAGAGAAAAGAAATAAAAAGAAAACATTTGAGAAACTTATAAACAAGAAAAAAATTGAGTTGTGCATATGTTTGTAGCCTCATTATTCGTACTGGAAGGTTGCATAAGTGGTAATGTTATTGGACGATAAAATTTCACAAATCGTCGGCAGGTGGTGGCAGGCTGCTCATCGCGCGCGAGTATAAAAAAATAAAAAACTAACCCATAAAAACAAAGTTTTTATTATAAATCCTTTATATATACGATCCTAGATTTTTATTTTATTTGAATTTTTGCAATCGTTTTGGAGCCAATTGTGCGATGGCTTTTCGCAGCTACTTGTACCAGTTTTAGATATATTCGCTAGGTGTCACTTCAATTAAATGTAGCGACATCTATCGAATGAATTATATATTTTCAACTTTTCAGATTTCGATTTTCTAGAATTAAAACTTTAAATCGCTCTAGGCGCCTAAACGGTGCGTCCTAGAGCAAAACGGACGTCATTTTTGGGGTTTCAAAAGGGTGGTACGGAATCGGCCCAAGATTAAGTTAGTCCAAAAATTTTTTTTTTTTTTTTTTTTTTTTTTTTTTTTTTTTTTTATCCAATCAAACTGAAATTTTGATAGATTCAATTGTCTCGCAGCCCAAGTGTGCCAAATTTCAGCTCGATCGGATAACGGGAAGTGAGTTAATTTTGAGACTCAAAGTTTGTGACTGGAAGACAGACAATCGAAAATAATATAAAGGATTTAAAAAGACAATCTATGTGGAATAAAATAATCCAAATGAAGTACAATAGATGGAAACGCTTCGATGGTGAAAATCTTTTTGTAAAATGTTTTCGATTTAATTAAACTTTTAGTTTATTTGCTTCAAGACAGAATGAATTGAATGAAAATAATCTGAAGCAAATTACTTACTTGCATGAAAGCTAACTTTAGAAAGAACAGCAGATGATGCCTGCCATAGGACACACCGTCAAAAATAAAAATTTTATAAATACATACTACTACTACTACTAACTACTACTACTACTGCTACTGCTACTGCTACTGCTACTGCTACTGCTACTGCTACTGCTACTGCTACTGCTACTGCTACTGCTACTGCTACTGGCTACTGCTACTGCTACTGCTACTGCTACTTGCTACTGCTACTGCTACTGCTACTGCTACTGCTACTGCTACTGCTACTGCTACTGCTACTGCTACTGCTACTGCTACTGCTACTGCTACTGCTACTGCTACTGCTACTGCTACTGCTACTGCTACTGCTACTGCTACTGCTACTGCTACTGCTACTGCTACTGCTACTGCTACTGCTACAGCTACTGCTACTGCTACTGCTACTGCTACTGCTACTGCTACTGCTACTGCTATAGCTACTGCTACTGCTACTGCTACTGCTACTGCTACTGCTACTGCTACTGCTACTGCTACTGCTACTGCTACTGCTACTGCTACTGCTACTGCTACTGCTGCTGAAAGCGATCGGGAACGGGAGAGCAAGTGGGGAAGGAAACCGGAGCGAGAGAGAATAACGATAGAAAAATCTCTAAAAACCCGGGCCACTCTGGGTACCCCGCTAGTTATTTGATGTTTTTAGTAAAAATGAACTAAATTGAAGACTTAAAGCAAATAATTTACTTATAAAAGAAAAAAAAGTGGAAAAATCAGAAAATTATCGTAGACATAAAGTTGTACAAAACACGGTTTAAGTGAAATTTAATTTGCTTGTCGATAGGGTTTCCACGTATTTAAATCTATTGATAACGATTTTAACGTGTGAATGTTTCAAATTCAAAATAAAGTTTTATGGTTTTGCTACAAAATACATTAAAAACTTTCAGTCATTTTGTATAATGATGTAAATGAGTTTAATCTGAAAGTCTTTAAAATAATGTTCAAATACTTTTGAATTAAATTGAATCCGGTTAGAATGAAAAAAGATAGAACAAACATAAATATGAGAGAAAAAAGAGAACAAGAATGATAAGAAACAAAAATGAAAGTGAGAGAGAAAAAGAGATAGAGAGAGAGAGAGAGAGAGAGAGAGAGAGAGAGAGAGAGAAAGAGAGAAAGAGAGAAAGAGAGAGAGCTGGAGAAAAATCAGATAAAAATAATAAGCAATATATGAGGAACATAAATCAAATTCAGTTCTATTCGATATGACAATTTCTGAAGTTGTGCTAATTCAGGAAGTTTTAAGGTAAAAAGTTTTTTTCTGGAGAAAATTCATTTGTTGATGCAACGTTGGTAACTTTTGTTATTCTTGTTTAAGAGATTTGGTCTGGTATATCTACAACTGTAAACACATGAAAACCAGTTTGAAAATCTCAGTTTTTGAAGAGCCATTTTTTTCTGAAACTAGATATAAAAGGCCAGTTTGATAAGGCACCGTGTATTTTAGTGACCCTTCTTATGAGCAGTGAACACTCAAACACATAAAATCCTGCTTTCTGTTATCGAAAACAGCGGCGGACCTGGGAAAAAGCCCGGGAGGCCCGAGTTCACCCCAGCCGTTTTAACAAAATATTTTAACTATATTTTTTTACTTAGCTTGCAACTTTATTTTGTTTAACTGAAGCCTGAGGCTTTATTTTGACTAGATTCGTCCTTCGACCATTATCTGATATTTGGCAGATATTTAAAAATTTTCAAATAATATCTCAGAAAACATTTAGACCTCCACCTGCCAAACAAGTTTAAAAAGGGAACTTTCATTTGATTAAAAAGCTCAGATGATTTAACAACAAGTTCTTTTAGCAGTAATTATTTGTTATATGAATGAAAGCTGAAACAAAAATGAAATTGTTTCCGGATTTCTTCATGCTGCGGATTTAACAAGGAGAAAAAGAGTAAACAACAAATTATATTTAAATTCTTTTTGTTTCGTTTTACTACGGCTGCATAACGACTATAACCAAATTTCAGAAACTAGGACCAGAGTAGCTGTTAATTTTTAATCTATATATATAAAAGAACATGTCCTGACTGACTGACTGACTGACTGACTGACTGATTGATAATCAACGCCGAGCTCAAACGCCTCATCCTAGGAACGTGAAATTTGGAACTTATATTACTTTTATTGCGTAAGCATCCCTTAAGAAAGGATTTTGAAAAAATTTGCTCCTGACGGGAAGAAACTGGAAAACAAACTTTTTTCTAAAACAATGTATATCTCGAAAACCAAAAATGAAGAGATTTTGAAATTTGGTATATGGATTCTTCTTAAAAAATAAAAAGATACGTGTTTCACCATTTTTTGAAAATTCGGTTTCCCGAACCTCAAATGTGGGTTGGAAAATTGGGTTATTTGGTTTTTAAAGTAGCTGCTACTCAAAAACTGTGAATGCTACAGGAGTAAAAATTAGTATTTAGTTTCTACTCCAAAAATAATGAAATACGTGTTTTAGCATTTTTAAAAATTTGGTTTCCAGGACTTTAAATGTGGGGTGGAAAATAGGGTTATTTGTTTTTTAAAGTAACTGCTACTCAAAAACTGTAAATACCACAGATGTAAAAATTAGTATTTAGTTTCTATTCTAAAAATAAAGATATACGTGTTTTACCATTTTTTGAAAATTTGGTTTCCAGGACCTCAAATGTGAAGTGGAAAAAGGGTTATTTGTTTTCAAAATAACTGCTACTCAAAAACTGTAAGTGCTACAGATATCAAAATTAGTATTTTGAGATTTTGTGCCGGTTAAAAGTAGATGAGTTCAGTTTATCACCGGACGGAGGGGCCTAGCCGTTATTTTAGGGTCTTCATACGGCCCTGCCCAAACCTTATATCAAGGTGGGACGGGCCGAGATTTTTAACCAAGTAATTTTAGTGATTTTAGGGTGTTCAGACGGGCCGGGCTAAACCTGAAGTCAAGGTGGGACGGGCCGAAGTTTTTCATCAAGTATATAAAACTTCTAAGCCTGTAAAAACGGGCCGGGCCCATATTAGACGGGCCGTGCCGGGCCAGGAATTTCGGTCTTTGAAACGGACTGGGCCAAGTTGTCGACGGGCCGAGCCGAGACCTAAAAAATTGATCCGTGCAGTACTCTACTATGTATGCACGATTCAAATTCTCTAATTTTATGCGAGCGAAGCCGCTACGGGCACTGCTAGTTAGGTTATATATGTCACTAAGTGTTGAAGCCGTAGTGGTGTTCTTTTAACAAAAATAATTTCCCCCGATAGATCGTATATTTTGTTGACTGAGGTTTTCTTTACATTCAGTAAAAACAGCTGAAAAAAAACTAAAAAGTAGAAAATAATTAAAAAATAATTAAAATTTAACGGACTAAGGTTTGCTATTTAGCAAGAAACAAAACTAAAAAATAGAAAATAATTTATTTAATTTTCAATTTCATCTTAATTTAACGAGCGCTTTAGTTGCCTTGCAATTACACTGGCATTAATGCAAATAATAATTTAAATTATATGGGCGCATAAGGTTTGCATTGATTCGTTAGATGGTAGTTGAAAAAAAAGTGGAAAATAATAATTAAATAATAATTTAAATTTAACGGGCTTCTTAGTCCTTTTTACAACTACCTAGTTACATATATTAGTTGATTGTTTAAAAAAAAAACAAAAAATTAATAATTTTGTAATTATTAAAATATTGTAAATGTTTAAAGTTTGTACATTTAACTAATGTTTGTGAATAGTATACATTTTTGATAAAAAAAAGAAAATAATAAGAGACTGTGCAATGCTGATATTCATTTATAATAGATTCGACGGTAAATTGAAATCGGATTGTATATCCTTTTACATTCTGGAGACCGATGAATTGCATTTCCAAACTGGGTATCACGGGTATCACGGAAGCAATTCGTTAGAAGAACCTAGAGTTTCTAACTTGATAATTATTACAAATGATTTGGCGATTAATCACTTATGATTGGGGTTCTCGGGTTAATGAAGAAGTGTAAATCAACCACCAAGTGAGTGTGAGTGTATTTCATTGAATGAGCGTGACAGTTGGAATGAAACAGATTAGAAATACTGCCTTAGAGATGAATAATTTCATTATAGTTGTAATAACAATTTAATTCAAGCAGAAAAGATACAGACGTTTAAAATTGAAGTAAAAAAATAAAAATAATAACTGGCAAATTATGAAAATAAAATATTGCTAACCGGTCAGTCATTTTATAGAGTAAAATATAAAGTAAAAAAAATATTTTTATAAAATCAACGCTCGTAAACTAATGTACTAAAATGTTAAAAATAATATTAAAATGTATATATTACTATTTTTTAGAACTATACGATTCGTTTGGAAGATTAAAGCGTTGGGCAATGGAGGTTTATAAATAAATTATAAATAATAAATAGATAACGCCAAATGCTCTTATATTCAAAACAAACAGTTTATTTTTAAGAAAAATAGTAATATATAGGGGAAAGTGGGGTAATATGGGGCCTCGGGTAATATGGGGTACCCACCTTTTTATTATAAGAACAGCGTTATAAGAATATTTAATTAGCGATCTATGGTCGTATTGGTTATGTAACTCTGCCGCATAGCCGATAAAGCAATTTTGTTAACGAGTTTACGTAATAGCTTAGAAATCATTTTTTAACGTTTTCTGTTAAGTTCCATCAACTGTGTTTCTCTACGCATAAAAGAGAGAAAAAGTAAGATATTTTCTAACAATTGTGAATTTCTATTTTTTTGGGATATACTTTAACAGTGTTTTTAATTATCAGCCGCTACAATGTTGATTTGCCAAAATTTTACAGATTTTATTCGTGGTATGCTGTTGGGTAATATGGGGTATCTGGGCTGGGGTAATATGGGGTACACCCCATATTACCATATTCATGATTTCTTCACTTTTTACACGCATTTCATCATTGATCTGTTACCTTTATTTTATTATGTCATTACTTTATACTGCTTTATTATCTTTTCAGATGCCACGTAATTATGCAAAACTTACAAAACGGAGCCCAGAGTCAACATCTGCAGTGACCCTCATTTAATATTTTTAAAATGTTTTTATTACTTATGTTATTGTTTTATTAATACAATATTGTTTTATAACAATTACTTTTGTTGTCCTTGTTATATTTAGGTTTAATGAAAGCTGGAACATATCTAACATTCAAGTACCCTCTAGTGGGTAATATGGGGTACTTGAATGCTACACTTTATTCAATTATTTTCTAAAAAATGAAATCATATTTGCTTAAATGTTTCTAATATGTCTGCTTGGTATACAGAGAAAAAAAAATTAAATTTCTGCCACTATAATATAGTTTAAATTATATTTTTTTGTTAAGTACCCCATAATACCCCACTTTCCCCTACACTTTGATATTATTTTTAACATTTTAGTGCATTAGTATACGAGCGTTGGTTTTATAAAAATATTTTTTTTACTTTATATTTTACACTATATCTTTCAAAACAGGGATAGACTTAACTTAGGTTAAATAAATTTGATTTGATTTGATAAATGTTTTTACACAATTTTACTTAACTTGACTACTCTGTCTGTCTGTCTGTCTGTCGGTCTGTCTGTCGGCCTGTCTGTTGTCAAATTTTGCAATTGATTTTAAACTTACTTCCCGATTATCTAGAAACTTAAAAATTTAAACATACTTCCGAACTGATTAACAATATATTCGGATCGATTGGACAAAATTTAATTAAATAATTATTTGTCATTTTTTTGTCGAACTATTTATTGTCTAAGCTAATATGCTTGTTGTTTATGTAACATTTATAATTTTCAGATCGATTGGACAACATCAACGTCCAGAGGATGTCAAATGATCACTTGAATAGTGTAAAAACACAAAAGTGTGTTTTTAAAAAAACTTTATTTTTTGCTTTACTTGTTTATCATAGATACGTATGTACACATACAATATTATACATGTAGGTATACATATACCTACTAATGTATAGATACATAGTTAGATTAATACACAGATAAATATGTAGATTACATCTCAGCAGCAATGGTGCATATATAGAAATATACATATAAAAAAGATATATAAACACAAAAATGCCAAACTACATTGGCACATATATACATAGATGCATATAAATACATAGGTACATAGGCGCAAAAACTAATAAATACACGGCAACATAAGTAGGTACTTAAGTACATGAATACAGAAATGAATAGTTTAAAGACAAAATTTATTCTTTTAAATAATTCTAATTTTAATAAAAATGTATTAAGCAAAAATACCGTGTAAGGAATTCTACAAATAAAATTAAACATAATGAAGATGGCTGTAAGGCAGTTGAAAATGTTCCAAAAGGCTTTGTATAGGCTTCGGACAAGAATCCAACAGTTTTAAAATTTAATAAAACTAACAATAAAAAAACAGGTTGTTGTTTGACATAACTCATAGTTTAAAATTTTTTGAAATTTATTATTGTTTATTCTTCAGATAATTAAATTTTCTCTTTATTAATTTTTTCTTTCTATTTACTATATTTTTATTTTTTTCTGGTCTAGTCTTTCTATTTCATTTTTTCCTAACTTTTTTGCAAAAGCAATTCTACGTCTGAATCAAAGGCTTATTTCTCCAGCATAAATTTTCGTAACTTACATTCTTCTAGAACTTCTTATCCATATTGATCAGGTCCCCGAGGTGACGATAAGAGTCTTGACATTAAATAAGAAACAGGCGCCGAGCAAGGTTAATACATTTGGGGAAACATAGTGTTGCTTGTCAACAAAGCGCTGTTTTTTTCTTCAGAAACAGATCCAGTCAAACTCGGCTACAATATCTCCAACTTCAGAGTTCAAATTTTGAAGAAAAAAAACCATCTCTACTTTGAGCAAGACCATCTGATATTATTTTTGGTTACAAATAAAATACCACACACATTTTAAACTATTTCGTATGGCAATTACTAACAACTTTTTACCAACAGCCAAATTTCAATTAAACAGACCTTTGAAAAATAATTCAATAACATTAAAAAACGGCTCATAACAAGTGAACAATTATCATGAATATATAAATAAACAAATAATTATCATAAATATAAAATAAACAACTAATTTCACTCCATTAATGAAACGTAGCGGTGATTTCTTTCACATTAAATCCATCAAAAAATGTGTTAATAAAATGTTTGCATACAAATTGTGTGAATGACTGTTTTAATTTTGTACAAATTATATGTATTCTATATATATTGTGTACAGATAGTATGTATTCTATATTAGTTGAGTAAAGATTGTATGTATTCTATATTTATTGTGTACAGATTATGTGTATTTTATATTTATGTATATAGATTGTATTAATATTGTATTTATTGTAGTTCAAATTTGAAATCTTTGTATATTTTATATTTCTGTTTAGTTGTGCACGAAATTTGAATTATTTCTGTATGAAACGCCTAGAAACATATTCTAAATTTTTTTTACAACTAGAATGTTTTTTAATATAAAAACGTTTTGAAGTTTTCATATCTTTCAATAAAAATAAATAAAAACATTTGTTTTAAAAGAAACTTAATTTTAAGAATATCAAACTATATTTCTTTGATTTGAAATTTTCCACTTTTTTAACCGATCAAACAATGTCGTTTCTTCTTTATTACTGGTTTGTTCGCATAAAAACTAGAGATGTTATAAATTATTTCTAAGAAATAAGTCTGGTTATAAATTTTTAAAACAATCACTCAAGTTCACAAATATCTATACAAACTTTAAATTAAAATACATTCATACAACCAGTCATATATACAAGCACAAACGCATAGCGGTACGGAATGAAAAACACCGATACAAACAGACACATTTACATACATACATACATACATACATACATACATACATACATACATACATACATACATACATACATACATACATACATACATACATACATACATACATACATACATACATACATACATACATACATACATACATACATACATACATACATACATACATACATACATACATACATACATACATACATACATACATACATACATACATACATACATACATACATACATACATACATACATACATACATACATACATACATACATACATACATACATACATACATACATACATACATACATACATACATACACACACACACACACACACACACACACACACACACACACACACACACACACACACACACACACACATACATACATACATACATACATACATACATACATACATACATACATACATACATACATACATACATACATACATACATACATACATACATACATACATACATACATACATACATACATACATACATACATACATACATACATACATACATACATACATACATACATACATACATACATACATACATACATACATACATACATACATACATACATACATACATACATACATACATACATACATACATACATACATACATACATACATACATACATACATACATACATACATACATACATACATACATACATACATACATACATACATACATACATACATACATACATACATACATACATACATACATACATACATACAAACATACATACATACATACATACATACATACATACATACATGCACAGACACGCTCACACATATGCAAATACGCCTACACATAAAAGCACGGACGTCCAAGGAACCGTTGTAGCGTACACCACACATACATACGTATGTATATATATATATAACACTGAAGGACATATAAAAAGAATTGATTCAGTTTGTGTCGCAAGGCAAAATTTTTTTTTGACTTAGTTGTGTTCGAAAGGTTTGTGGAGTTGTCAATTCGAGATTATTTGTTGAATAGTCCATGTGCGATTATTTGTGAGACAAAATTAAACTTTTCAATCTTTTCACTTTTTTTAATTTCAACATTTAATCGTTTAGTTTCAACATTTTCCGTTGTTTAACTTCAGTACTTTAATTTCAACAATCTTCTTTGTCATTTTCACTAAAAAAACAAACAATTTATTATGTGCGGATATTTCTTTTCTGTTGGAGTCAGTTTTGCATATCGAAAAAGAAAAAAAAATATGATTAAATTTTTTGTGTGAAAAACAATCGAGATAAAGTTGTGTAAATCTCCGACAGTTTTTTTTCTGTTTTCTTCAACTCTGTTGAAAAAAGTTTTTATTTATAGAAATTTTAATTTTTCAATCAAAAGATAAATTTGTTTACGACTTTCAGATTAGGATTGGGATACACGAGATGTTCTACTAGAACTGATCCTACAAGATTCGTCGCTGTCACTATCTCTCTCTCTTTTTCATCGCGGATGATGAAAACGATGACGAAGGACATTTGAAAGTAAAATAAACGGACGAATGAAAATGAAAATCTGAATCTACTTGAAAAGAAAATGAGTGCTCAAACAATGTTGAACCAAGTGAAACCTTCATCCAGCAATAACACAATCAACATCAACAACAGCACTGAAAGTAGCCCGACAAGTATCCAAGTCATTTGTAGCGAATCTTCTGAGGTTTTGGATAGCAAAGACGCTGACACGGCTCCCATTCCAGGGTATGTTGGTTACATTTTAGAGATTAGCATTGGTGATTTGTTACTGACACATTTGTCTGAACAACGCTTATGCGAACTGGCAAAGCTTTGAACTTATGGATGACATCGTAGTTAATCAGTAACAATAATAATTAAACAAGTCTGATTTATTTTTTCGGACAGTTTAATATGAACCAACTTTTTTATATAATAGAAAAAAAGATTTTTTTTCAAATTTATCAGGTATTAAATGAATTGTAAGGACTTCTTACGTATTAAAAAAAATAACAGAGGAAAACAAAACTTACACAGCTGTAGCATGTCAGTCACGTGATCAAATCTTATCGAGCAGCTGTGTAAAAATGTGTGGAGAGAATAATTCTCCAAATTTCGCTTAAGTTTACTTTTAAATAAATCTCTGTGATTACAAAACCCGCCTGACTGAATTGTTATAAAGCTATGATCTAGAAACAAACACCTGATTGAGATTCCAGTTTTTACAGAATTTATAAATTTCTTGTAATGGACTATAATCGATTTTTTAAAACTAATTAGATCTTAGTTGAACTGCAAAAATTAAACTTGAAGTTTTAGAAAGAATGCAAATTTAATTGAATGCACATATTTGCTTACAACTGATAAACCACGTGACAAAATTTCAAGATCGGTCAATCCAACACGGAAGACAATTAGACGACCACGCGAGAGGACGAATGACGTCACTCTGCAGGGGTTAAAGGTCGTCAAAAATAATAAAAAATATGATTCAAAGATAAAACAAAAGTATTTATTTTGAAATAATATATAAATATATATATATAAATAAATAAATAAATATATATATATTTATATTACATATATATAAAGTCACAGTGAATGAAAATAAAGAGAAGTTTGCACCCCGTAGTATAAATGGAGAGCGGAACATGGTTAATACGTCTATAAAGCATTTCTCGACAGAATGGAAATTGCATGTTGATCATAAGAATCTCCAGAACATCTTCATTAGTTCTTGCCTTTCTTTTTTTTTCTTTCTCTTTCTTTCTTTCTTTCTTTCTTTCTTTCTTTTTTTTCTTTCTCTTTCTTTTTCTTTCTTTCTTTCATACGTCTGCAACATTTTCTCTTTCTTTCTTTTTCTTTCTTTCTTTCTTTCATACGTCTGCAACATTTTCTCTTTCTTTCTTTCTTTCATACGTCTGCAACATTTTCTCTTTCTTTCTTTCTTTCATACGTCTGCAACATTTTCTCTTTCTTTCCATCTGTTTTTATTTTTGTTTCGTTTTTTTAGTTTTTTTTTAAATTTTATTTCATAAACTAATTTTTCTGTAGGTTCATGAGCAGTAAAAATTTAAAATATAAACTGTTTAAGTGAACAACCATTGTGAAATTATAAAACTACACTGAACGTCCTGTAAACCCAGTGCTAACTCTCGCTCGGTCTTTTATGCATTTGTTATTATTTTATTGTAAAGTTGTCATAGTAACAGAAAACTATAAAAAGATCATAGTGAGGAAAGATTTATAAATTTTAATTTAAATCATAATCTCTGGTTCTCTTTCTCTTTTTTTCTAGTTCTCTTTCCATCTCTCGTTCCCTCTCTTTCTTTCCTTCTTTCTTTCTGTCCTGTTTTCATCCGTTCCTCTCTTCCTTCTTTGGTCCTTCTACATTTTCTCCTTACCCAATCATGCGATCAATAAATTGTCTTCATCTTTTAGAAACAATCTATCAAATCTTTATTCAATATCTTTTAAGAAATTTAATTATGCAGGATACACGAACAGCATCACGTGATGGGAAAATTGAAAAATTTTTTGTACACAAAAAAAGTTATTAATGGAAGCAATTTATATGAAAAATAAATTCTATAATAATGATAACAATTGTTTCATTATATCTATTTAAAGTATTTAGATTTACCTCATTTAAAACTAAAATCTCATTATTTGTAGTTTTTAAAAAATTAAATATGAAGCAAGGGTTGAGTTCTTTCACCTGATATCCTAAATCTTGCTGGGTACAGCTTACTCAGTATTGAAGTATTGTACAACTCATGCACAATGTACAATGTACATCTCATGCACACGTAACTGTACAAGTAGAGGCACAAACACAAACGCATATAAAAAAGAAAACACAAATATAAATACAAATATAAATATATTTAAAAACATGACAGATTAATAAATAATGATTTAATCAACGAATGAAAAATTACCTGGCAAATATGTTTTTAGCAAAATCTTAGTTTCCTTTTCTGGAAGCGAGTGGCTTAATTATTAATGGTATTAGTGACATGGTCATCATCATCATCATCATCATCATCATCATCATCATCATCATCATCATCATCATCATCATCATCGTCATCATAATCATCATCATCATCGTCATCGTCATCGTCGTCGTCGTCGTCGACATTGCCATCATCATCAACACCATTATCACAACCACCACTTTAATCATAATTATTGTCGTCATCAACATCATTATCGCGACTACCACTATCATCATATTTTTGTCGTTATCGTCGTCATTATCTCCTCATCATAATCATCATAATCATTATCATCCTCATCACCAACATCATCATCATCATCATCATCATCATCATCATTATCATAATCATCATCATCATCATCATCATCATCATCATCATCATCATCATCATCATCATCATCATCATCATCATCATCATCATCATCATCATCATCATCATCATCATCATTATCATCCTCATCACCATCATCATCATCCTCATCATCATCATCATCATCATCATCATCATCATCATCATCATCATCATCATCATCATCATCATCATCATCCTCATCATCATCATCATCATCATCATCACCACCACCACCGTCATCTTCATCGTCATCGTCATCGTCATCGTCATATTTACACAGGCCAATGCACTTTATGTATATCTTTCCGCCAAATATACCGATATATATATATATACTAGCAGTGCCCGTAGCGGCTTCGCTCGCATGAAATTAGAGAGTTTGAACCGTGCATCCATAGTAGAGATCATTTTTTTAGGTCTCGGCTCGGCCCGTCGACAAATTAGACCAGCCCGTTTTAAAAACCCAAACTCCTGGCCCGGCACAGCCCGTCTGAATTAGGCCCAGCCCATTTTTACAGGCCTAGAAGTTCTATATACTTGATGATAAACTTCGGCCCGTCCCACCTTGACCTCAGGTTTGGCCCGGCCAAACTGAAGACCCTAAAATCACTAAAATATCTATATACTTAGTGAAAAGCCTCGGCCCGTCCCACTTTGATTTAAGGTTTGGCCTGGCCCGTGTGAAGACTCTAAAATAACGGCTTGGCCCGGCCGATGATAAACTGGACTTAGCTACTTTTAACCGGCACAAAACTTCAAAATACTAATTTTTACATTTGTAGCACTTACAGTTTGTGAGTAGCAGTTATTTTGAAATCAAATAACCCTTATTTCCACCCCACATTTGAAGTCCTGGAAACCAAATTTTCAAAAAATGCTAAAACACGTATTTCATTATTTTTGGAGTAGAAACTAAATACTAATTTTTACTTCTGTAGCATTAACAGTTTTTGAGTAGCAGCTACTTTAAAAACCAAATAACCCAAAAAAATGATGAAACACGTATATCTTTTTTTTTGAGTAGATACTAAGTATTAATTTTTACATCTGTAGCAATTACAGTTGTTGAGTATCAGTTACTTTAAAAACCAAATAACCCTATTTTCCACCCCACATTTGAAGTCCTGGAAACTAAATTTTCAATAAATTGTGAAACCCGTATATCATTATTTTTAGAGTAGAAACTAAATACTAATTTTTACTTTTGTAACATTAACAGTTTTTGAGTAGAAGCTACTTTAAAAACCAAAGAACCCAATTTTCCAACCCACCTTTGAGGTCCGGGAAACCAAATTTGTAAAAAATGGTGAAGCACGTATATCTTTATTTTTAGAAAAGAAACTAAATAATAATTTTTACATCTGTGGTATTTACTGTTTTTGAGTAGCAGTTACTATAAAAGACAATTAGCCCTATTTTCCACCCCACATTTGAAGTCCTGGAAACCAAATTTTCAAAAAATGCTAAAACACGTATTTCATTATTTTTGGAGTAGAAACTAAATACTAATTTTTACTCCTGTAGCATTAACAGTTTTTGAGTAGAAGCTACTTTAAAAACCAAATAACCCAATTTTCCAACCCACATTTGAGGTCCGGGAAACCGAATTTTCAAAAAATGGTGAAACACGTATATCATTATTTTTAGAGTAGAAACTAAATACTAATTTTTACTTTTGTAGCATTTACAGTTTTTGAGTATCAGTTACTTTAAAAACCAAGTAATCCTATTGTCCAGCCCAAATTTAAGGTCCAAATTTAAGGTCCTGGAAACCAAATTTATAAAAAAAATGGTGAAACACGTATATCTTTATTTTTAGAATAGAAACTAAATACTAATTTTTAAATCTGTGGTATTTACAGTTTTTGAGTAGCAGTTACTTTAAAAAACAAATAACCCTATTTTCCACCCTACATTTGAAGTCCTGGAAATCAAATTTTCAAAAAATGCTAAAACACGTATTTCATTATTTTTGGAGTAGAAACTAAATACTAATTTTTACTCCTGTAGCATTAACAGTTTTTGAGTAGAAGCTACTTTAAAAACCAAATAACCCAATTTTCCAACCCACATTTGAGGTCCCGGAAACCGAATTTTCAAAAAATGGTGAAACACGTATCTTTTTATTTTTCAAAAAGAATCTATATACCAAATTTCAAAATCTCCTCATGTTTGGTTTTCGAGATATACAATGTTTTAGAAAAAAGTTTGTTTTCCAGTTTTTTCCCCTCAGGAGCAAAATTTTCAAAAATCCTTTCTTAGCGGATGTTTACGCTATAAAAGTAATATAAGTTCCAAATTTCACGTTCCTAGGATGAGGCGTTTGAGCTCGGCGTTGATTATCAGTCAGTCATCTGTCAGTCAGTCAGTCAGTCAGTCAGTCAGTCAGTCAGTCAGTCAGTCAGTCAGGACATGTTCTTTTATATATATAGATATATATATATATATATATATATATATATATATATATATATATATATATATATATATATATATATATATATATATATATATATATATATATATATATATATATATATACTCCTGTCAAAAGATACATTTTTTTTAATATCGAAAACATCTATAATTACCGTTACATACAGATCGGAAATTATTCATGTTGATTACTAAATGATTTCCACAATGCCAATCAATCTTTTTCAACTAGATTTATTACCAATCAATATTAGTAATTTACAAAATACTTAAAAAAGGTAAAATCGTATATTTGAATGGCGACAAATTATATCAATTGCTTGAAATTCTTGTATTTTCGAAAATGGAAAAACCATATTTGAAATCAAAATTTAATAATTGAAAACAAAATTAAACTAAGCAAACAAACTGATTGGACGTTTTGTGTCGTAGTACTTCTGAGGAGTTATTTTTAGTTTCTGCGATGTTAACGGCTTGTATTTTTGAAAAGCAGCATGAGATATTAGAGAATGAGAGCTTTTTTTTAAAAAGTGGAACTACTTTGAGACCCGTGTTTCGATGGAAGTTAAACAGGAAGTTTCAAGCGGTCTTCCGTTTCCTGGAAAACTGCTGGAAACCTGGAAGAGAAGAAGCTGGAGACCAGTACCACCAGTGGCTTCATATCTGCGAAGGTACTTATGCCTTAAGTAACTTTGAAGAGACCACCACCGTTTTGTATTGCTACTCATGGTTAGAACTTCAGAACCAGCGTTGGTGGATATAACGTGGTTAGTGTAATTACTTTTTGTTTTATGAGTAGTTGACTGACGAGGTAGCAGTCACGATTGACATGGAATTTAGACCACCGGCAAGAGGGCAAAAGAGGGCACAGAACAAAAGAGCAGCAGCAAATAACATGGACAGCCTTAGGCGAACAACGCCCGAGTTAAACTACTGACTGACCCACCATAACCTCGACCCTAACCTGACCTAAATCCTTAACCAAACTACATCCCGAATTTCTTTTCACTTCGTTAGCTAATTTGACACAAGAGCGTGATGAGATGTCATAAAGCAAATTCATTAATATCTGATAAGTCCGCTGAAAAGATCGTTCCTCTCTTTCTTTCTCTTGTTTCTGCGAAATTATACGCTTTAGAAGGCCGGAAATAATGAGAATAGGATGGTGAAAGCATAAAAAATCGTGTAAAAGATAAAATTTACATATTCATGAATTATTAATATATTATTAAAAGCGTTTTAGTGGTGCTGAGAAGCGCTAAAATAAATTAAAAATTAATAAGTAATAAAGGTTTAACCATGAATGTTTAATAGTTTTAGTTTAAAGTATTTTCAAAATTTGCAAGGGAACTGCTGAACGTTAAAATTTAGGCAAATTATTCAAATGAGATTGTAATTAGATGATGCATATTCATGACAGCAACGACCAATCTTGAGTCATTTTCAAGTCGAATTATTCAATTTTGTCTCCTTCAATGGCGTTGAACCATCGAGGGTTGGCGGTGTTTGTACAAAATATTAAAAACTCAGCTCTGTTTGAAGAACTTTAATCGCGTCTGTTTAAGGAATGCATAATTGCATAAGGCAAAAATAATTTTTCTGAAAAGATTTTTTTTCAGATAAAAATCTATTATTGTTTTTATTTTTAAAGAGATTCTTTTATTCATTCTGACCTTATTATCAAAGGTCACCCGAGTCGTAGCATTTAATGAAAAGCTTTAATAGAACGACTTCGGTTAGATAAATTAAGCTTCGTGTTGATGAAACCTGCCAATGAAGGAATCTGGCAGAGTGGAGTCTCAATATATTAAAGATGCCCTCCAGCGGAAGGTATCATTCCAGGAAGGAGAAGAGATGTCATATATCAAAAATCACGTGCTCTACTAATTTAAAAATAATTCATAAGATGTACACATCCCTGCACTGATATTTCTTCTTTTTTTCCCTCCCTCCATTCTACTCGCTACACAGTTTTCAGACCTTTAAAGTGCTTGATTGTCCTCTTTGCCGGACGTAAACATTCTAATATATTGCCATAGCAACGGCAAATTTGCATTCATTAGTTTTTCTTAATGATTGTAAATTTTTAATTAAATGCGACATTTCCTACCGAAGTTTTACTAGACCCTTTACACAAAATTTGAAACGACATCACAAGAATGCAAACTAAGAAATATGGCTAATATATTTATATAATAATTCTTTTTTACATGCTGTTATTAACTTCCACTTGTCCGGATGTCCATGGGATGTCCATGGGATGTCCATGGGATGTCAGCGAACGCTTTTAAGTTCTAAAGAACATTATAAAAATCGCCAACTTACAAAAATTTATATTCTAATTAAAATAAACTAATAATCAAAAAATAATTTTTTTAAAATAAATTAACGAAGCATAATAATAATGACGACAAAAACTTTCCTCGTCACAGTAACTACAAACATCTTTTGTTTACTATTTACCAGGATTGTATTTTTATAATACGATATCGTTATGAAATGTTTTAACTGTCTTTGAAGCATGTTTTTAATTTTTTAAATTAATTTCCACTTTTTTTCTCTATTTTTATTGAAAAAGTTATTACAGCTTTGAACTCCAGTCCCAGAGGCGCAGCTAGGGGGCAGGAAAAGACACGTGTCCCGGGGTGCCATTTGGAAGGGGTCGCCAAAATCTAACCCCTCTGGTCCTCAGCTATTTTTGGAGAACAAAATAGGACTTTTTACAATTCAAGGGGCGCATTTTTTAAACCTTGTCCCCGACCGCCAAAAACCCCTAACTACGCCTCTGTTCAGTCGCTACCTTTTATATGAATCCAACCAGTCGACACCAGTTATTTCGGTTAACAATTTGCGGATAAAATTTTACTTCATAATAATAAAATGGCATAAAATGCTAACCACCAAATAAATGTTAAATTATATATTTCTATTCATTACACACTAGATAATCCGCTTAAGTAAACATTGTTTCTATCGCTAAAGCTTGTTTTAATCTTTCTCAGAATGACATGAAAACCGAATGTAGCTTTCGATGCTCACGAAACAAAAATTTAAGAGCGAATTGACTTATTTGAAGCAATTCGGTCAGCACCTGAAATAAGTAATTATTTTTATAAGTTATAAACCAAACATGTAAATTGCATTTAAAAATAAACGTCGCTAATTTCGCGCATTTTATAAAGAACTAGAGGGGTTTTATATCATTTTTTTCTCGCACTCGTTTCCTTCTCCACTTGCTCTCCCGTTCCCGGTCGCTTTTCCGTTCCTCGTCGCTTTCCCGTTCCCGTTCCCGCTCGCGCTCATTTTCTTTCTTCCACTCTCTCCTAACTTCTTTTAGCCCATAAAACTTAAAATATATTTGCTAAAAGCTGCTTGAAACCTTCAGACGCTGTTACATAAACTGAATTTAAATGTTATTACGCAATAACCTTGGATGGTCGTACATAGGCACTTTTGGCCTGGAAAGTTTTTAATCATTAAAAAATTATATTTTTTTAAAATTATAAATACCCTATTAAGCAAACTCTTACTGAACGTCTTTCAATAGAGTGAATCTCTTTCTAAACCAACCAACCAGCTAATCAGTGATTCAACGAGAAATTGTCTCCGAAAGTTCAAAATATAATTAATTTCCACGTCCAAATGGCTGTCAAATGCAGAAGAAGAGAAATAGCGGCAGTTCCACCGAGTATAAAAGAGGAGAGGCAAGTCAATGTCAACGTGAAAATTACTTTTTAAACCATTAAAAGGCGAAAAAATGTGAATTTATTTTTTTATAAAATAGAAACAAAAGCGAACTGTTCGTTTATAATTCAACGGGCAGAAGATTTATGCAGCGTCCAACAAATAACTTCCCAAGCGGAAGAGCAACCTCCCTGGTTGTGCTTTTTTACGGTTTTTCTCTCTCAAACTGCAGAAAAAGGGGGGAGGGCGTACAGAAATTGACACTCGATCGGTCTGTAATTAATTTGTGATGAATTAAAAAGGAAGTCGTTATCAGTGCGACATCTTACTGCCACCGAAACAACCGTGTACAACATGTGGTGTACAACGTGTGGTGCACACACACATACCCTGGCACACATACATATATACATGAGTATATTGTGTATATATAAATATACACATATACACAAGTGCATGCTAAAACACATACATACCTAATCGCCACCCACATGCATATTTAATAACAGGCGTACTTGCATTGACAAGTACTTGCACCCGATCATTTGGGTGAAAAGAGTGTCTAAACCATATAAGTATGGGGAACAGATATCTTAAAAAGCTGAAAAAATGATTTTTTTTTAAATTTAAATGAAAACAAAATTCTCATCGTTCATGTAAAATTAATTAAAAAATGTGTATTTAGCTTTTTTTTGTTTGATAATTTACATTACCTTCTTTTAAACTTTTCTTTCATCACCAACCGAACTGAAAGATTTGAATTATATTACACACACACACACACACGCACACACACACACACGCACACACGCCTGTAAACTCACATGAAGACGATTTTAACTTCAATAAAATATCGACATAGAAAAGTTTTAAGAACACGTGTTGATACGATTTTGATCGTTTAATAGAAAATTCGACAAATTTCGATGAAAGATAGACAGATTAAAAGTTCATTGAAATCATTTCAGTTTTTATTTTGGAGTTTTTTTTTATAACCGACATTCACTTTTATTTCTTGAAGTTTCAAACTGACTGCTTTATTTTAAGCAGACAAAACTTCACGTCACGTCACACATACAAACCAACATATACAAACCGACACATAAAAACCGATACCTAAAAACCCACACATACAAACCCACACATACTAACCCACACATACAAACTACAAAACAACGCATACAAGCCCACCTATACAAAGCACACATCCAGACCCGTACAAAACAAACCCACACATACAAACTCACAACTCACACATACAAACCTACACATACAAACCCACAGATACAAAGACGCACATACAAGCCAACACATACAAAAGCAAACCGCTACACACACAAACCCACATATGTACAAGCACTGATCAGTCGGTCCATCCAATGGACTCAACTAAAATTGTATCAAAGAATTGCGCGGGTTCTGACAGCTGTCCACTGGGTAGATGAATTTTCAGTCAGAAACGATAACGCTTCCATTTGATGGCCGTCCATGTCTTCCATGTACCATTTCTCGATGACATAATTGTTTCTCTCAAATAATTTTTATTTAAATTTATTGCTATTATTTTTTCTTATTAAAGCAAAAAAATTTCTTTTTAATTTGATGTTATTTCAATTTTTTAATTTACTGGTTCTTATTTTAACGTTGTAAAATCACACAGCGCAATGAAATTAAATCATTGTTTAAATTTTTGAACTCTGATATTCAATTAGTAATTTAACGATATAAAACAAGAATTTGTCTAAAACTTGATATTTAGACAAATCCTTATTGTTTGCCATGGTGACGCGATTCTCGCAACTGCAAGAAGACGAATTCAATTTAGCAGCAGAGTGAGCGATGATTCACGAAGAAAAATCATCAAAAAAACTATCGAAAGACTTTCTTGTTTAACACTCCTGTATTTTCACGGGTTTTGAAAAAATAACTCAAATAAATCCGTATTGAAGATGAAATGACGTTACGTAATGTTAATTAATTAATTAATTAATTAATTAATTAATACGTCGGCATCAATGAAGAAAAAATAGCCTAAGTATTAAAATGTGCACTGTAAACATATCAACAATATCAACATCCAAAATCATAAAATTACATTATGAATGTTTTTAATATACCAATTCCTGTCTAATTATTAACTTAACTTGTACAGAAAAATGTTCATCGGGGGCTTGAGTTGGCAGACAACATCAGGTTAGAGAGATTATGATTATTGATTAATTGCAGTAACAGTAATAATAATAATAATAATAATAATAATAATAATAATAATAATAATAATAATAATAATAATAAAAGAAACATTTCACTCGATTGCTTAATCACTTGCGTCACTGCTAATCTCTAAAATGTTTTGAATTCCTGATTCTTCAGAGGCTCTGCAAGAGTATTTCGGAAAGTTCGGTGACATCTGTGAGTGCACGATCATGAAGGACCCTGGTACTAAAAGGTCAAGGTGAGTTTATTAACAAATTATTTTTTTGTAGACCATCACTGATTAGGAACATTTACTATATACTCGTATAAAGTTGTGTGATTCTTTTTGAATACTTTAAACTCGTTATTAATATCTATTACCCATAATTATTTATAGCTTATTATGAATGTACCAGAAATAGCTCGTCAAAAATGAAGGTTTTGTAAGAAATATCATTATATATATTTTTGCGATTGCAGCGCCACCTAACATATATTTTTACATATATACAGTCATTGGAAACTATATATGTGATATCACTCATTTTGAATATTCATTATTCATTATGAACAGCCAATGCTCATTATGAATATTCATCACTAATTATGAAGAATCAATGCTCAATATGAATATTCATTACTAATTACGAATGTTTATCATTCAATAATCTATAACTCGCTGTAAGTATATTTATAAGGCGCTGGTGGCAGAGCGGTAGAGCGCTCGCCTGTTGATCGTTAGGTCGGCAGTTCAAGCCTCACCTGCGTCACCAGCGTAACTCCCTTAGGCAAGGAGTTCACTCGCATTGCTTTCTCATGTCTATGAAAATAGCGTGTTCTTCGAAGTTTCCGATCCAAAGGAACCTTCGTAAGCGCCTCTGACTTATCTGGCGCTATATAAATTCATTATTATTTATTATTATTATAACTCTGCGTGGTATTGGTTACTTAAAATACGCAATTTACGATTCGTACCGTAAAACGGGGTGGCTTTGGCCCAGTTTACACATAAATCAACCTATATCTCAAAGTACAAATTATATTTCTATGAGCAATTATGCTAAAAAGGTGTGCATAGTAGTGATGTATGGCGTGACTTAGCGAAAGTTTAAAAATTTTTTTTTAAATATATTTTTACGCGTTTAAAGGCTGGGCCAAAGTCACCCCGCTGATAGGGGTGACTTTGGCCCAGCGACTTTAAGCCTGTCCAGAAAAAAATTTTAACCTCCAAACAGTTTCATTTAAATTTTTTTCCATTATACTATGTATGTTTTGTTGAAATACACTTTTTACAGAATTAATTTAGCCTGTTTTGGCACCGTTTAGAGTCCCAAAACATATCGAGCAAAATTTTATTTGATATTTCACCTGAGTTCACATTATAAACTGCTCTACCAAAGCATTGGATCAAAGTTTATCATTAATTTTTCTTTCTTTAATCTTTAGTAAATATTAAACATGAAAAATGAGTTGCAACACATTTATAAATCAAGAGAATGGAGCAAGAAATAACACAATAAATTGATTTCGTCAGAAATAATCAATGAGCTGCAGCTCAGGAATTGAGTAAAGTCCCCTCCTAGAAATTTGCTTTGGAGCTGATATGAGTGTGAAGATCTCAGTCTCTTGATAGACAGCTCTCTCTTCAGGCTTCGGCCATTTCCAGTTATGTCCGCTTCTCTTCATAAGACAAACTTCTGCCCCGGCTTTTCTAACTTTTTTCACCTAATAAAACAACAATTTTCCAAATGTCACACCTAGTTAAAAGGTATTAAATTATTTAATTTTATAACTTGTCCTATGTAAAACCTTTAACAATATTCCGCAAATCTGAATTATCTACGGGGAATCCAAATGTTGAGGCCGTCACAACATAAGACTTGAAAGCGGCTTCCGCCTCATCAGAAAATATTGTCTGCCCACCATATTTATTTGAATGTGCACCTTTGAGTTTGTTCCTTAGTGTTGATCTAGGAATTTTGTATAATTTGTCTGCTTCTCTTTGTGTTATTCTGCCAGTACTGATTCCCAGCAAAGCTGCTTGCAAGTTTGACGACGAGTAAGAACCATAGGTTCTGCTACCGAGCGTTGTTTTTACATGTTCTAGGCATGATAAAATCTGAAAAATTGTTAATTGTTGTCAAATCATAATCATAGTAAAATAAAACAACAAAAAATGTTGACATTTATGCTATTTAGTGCTCCAAAACGCAGTTTTCAACGTGGGCCAAAGTCACCCTCCCATGGGCCAAAGTCACCCCAGAAAGCGGCCAAAGTCAACCCACTTTTTTTAACGGTCAATAACTTAAAGGAGCGTTGACCAAACACAATAAATGTCACGCTACATTAACAGTAATATGCAAAATATCATTTATGGAAATTTTGAGTCACCTGCCTTTGTTAATTGTTGCTGTGTAGGAAGAAGTTTGCACACCAAAAAATATCGTCACTTTCGCAACTCTCGCAAAAACAGCTATAAAATTATTAAACGGCGGCGAAAACAACAATCGAAGGATCGAAGTATTAGCTAACACACCACAGTTTGTTTTGATAAAAAAAATGGAGGTTGTTCGTCAGTTTTAAAAGGAGATCGACGCAATTAAAACAAAAAATCCATTTTGGGCCAAAGTCACCCGCACGGGCAAAGTCACCCCGTTTTACGGTATCTTTTATCTTGCTCAAACGATGTTTTATTTACTTAAAAAATAGAAACTAAATAGAAAGTGAAAATAAAGTTCAAGGACACTGTCTACATATCTGCCTGCAAGTTACTATTTGAAGTCTTTCATTCAGGTCATGGCGCGCATTACACAACACCTTGTCTTAGTTTTCTGATTTGTCATGGAATCAGCGGCTCAACACCGCCATAATAAGGCAAGCACAAAACAGTACATGAGGTTAAAAGGTCATTTACTTTAGATGCCCCTCGTCATAATCCTTTTTGTGGTTGTAGCGTGGTGGTCGTAACTGATTCGTGTAAGGCTTGCATGTCTTCCTGAAGTTTGTTTTAAGTGCCTGACTGTTTCACTGGCTGATGTTGTGGAATACAATGGAAGTGAATGATATAAATATCAGCTTTAGAAATCTTCAATAAAAAAGGCATGGTAGTGAAGATAATCAAAACGTGCGAAATGTTAATTGCTTTCGTCTTTATAGAATTCAATAATAAGAGATAATCTATTTACCCATCGTCCTCTGTAAGTTTCTTCAAAAGAATGGTTTTGCGTGTTTCAATTTTAATCGACTTTATTGTTTTGTCAAAAAATTCCGTAGATAAATTAGTATTTTTGCTGATCTGTGGAATCTTACATTTACTACTTTAGCTTTAAATTTTATTGTCAAGTCTGCTATTTTTGGTTCTCGTTAATGCAAGACAAAGAACTACCACATTTGCTTTCTCTTGACGTAGGTACTAGGGCTGCTCGGGTATCCGTAACCGACTCGTATTTGCGGGTACGGGTCGGGTAGGATAGGTCCGCAACAGGTACGGGCCGGGTACTGGTAAGGCGTAAACGGGTACGGGTTTAGCCGTATAATTTTATTCCTTTCTTTCAGGTTTTTTTAAACTAAATGCAAACAACCTTTATAATTAGGTAGTTCCGTTACTGTTCAGTCTCGTCCATTTGATCAAGTTACAATCAAGCTGAAGACAATCAACAATCTAATTTGTCAGTATTAAACGTTAAACCTTGGCGTTTGTTTGTAAGCTATAAACAAGCTTCGATGATGCTACCATATAAATTAGTGTTGAGAAAGAAAAGACATTACTTATGGTCATACAGGTTTTTGCATGAACGGCGCACTTGCAAAAGGAAGATCAGAAGTACCATGATGACAATGAAGCTGAGAGGTCTTCGGTGCGTATTGAACTGGCAAATAGTGTAAAAGTGCCTCTGAAAGTTGAACTTATACCATGGTGCTGGGACTGTTCAGTATCCGCCATGTTTATTTCATTCCAGCCTGCTGTCCAAAGTGGATGAAATTGCTCGTATTCGTCAAATCATTACCTTAATGCTATCAGAGCAGCAGTTGTGACATCAATTGACATTATTAAACAAACTGATCCGCAGTGAAAAAAACCTCAAGGTATTTTGCCAGATTCGGATTCCGAGGATTCAGAAAATGCTGGAAAATATGATGACAGAGATGCCGATACTGTTGATGAAATGAGTCAGTACTTCAACCTGATGGTCGACAGCTACCAAATAAGTCCATTACAACTTTGGAAAACGCAGGCGGCAAACAGCAAAATTATAGACTGGTGAAAATCGCTCACAGTTTATTTACTATTCTAAAACAGAAACGACCGTTTTTTTCAGTGCTGCAATTTACACTGTGACCGATTTGCGTAAAAGTTTCGATTACAAGCATGTCGTCAAACTGTTGCTGATCCGATCTCTATATAAACAAACATTTGAACGTTAAATCAGTATTTTACTCAGTAATAAGATATAAAAGTTTTAAGTTATTAAACAACACATGATGCAAACATTTTTATAAAAATTTTTGTTGGTTATTGTTTGCAAATTACTGTAGAAATAAAGCGGTAAGTTTTCAGTGTATTATGGTCAAACTAAATAATTTACTGGTGACGGGTGTACTCGCGGGTAAGGAGTACACGGGTACCGTTATCAGAACTAATTGCGGTGTGTTACCACAGTTTTAATTTTAGTTCCGCTGCCTAATTTCGTGCATGTTATATGTTATCTTGTAAGTGACTTAGTGAGGTTCTTATTATGAAGTATCGTGACATGTACATCCGTTGGAATAATTACCAAAACAACTCATCACATTATCACTGCTCAGCGGTGAATGGAAATCCGCAGAAGACGTGAGTTCCACAAACGACATCTCCGCTAATAAAGACTATCTATGTTGTTATTATCTTTGCTACGAGTATCAATATTTATGCTATCTATTACTAATTAATATATATAAACAGGGGAAAAATTTTATCGTACTGCCAGATCAGCTAAGAACAAGCTAAAAATTACATTCTTGTATTAACATATTTCATATGAAAAAGGTGTTTCTAAGCCCAGCAAAACAAAACGACTCTACCGAAGGACTAATAAAAATTATCTTCAGCGTTTCGCTCACACCATCAAACAAATCCTCGGGTTTGTCCAAATGTGCTGATTAATGTCTCATATCTTTGATAGGACTTCATGTGTTTTTATTCCATGTATACTTCTACTTCTGAGTCACGTTTTTCTTGATGTTGCCGTACTTGCCTTTACCACATTCCATTTAACTAGGGTTGACCAGGTTCTATGGTACTTTTGAATTTAGAATGAGAGGTTTGTTAAAAAATAGAATAAAAATGCTATCGTGATAGTTAGACAAACTATGAGTAAAATTAAAAAAATCAAGTGCGCCATTTTCTGGAAAAGTAAAGCCCGGATTTGCTAATGTATGTGTTCATGTATGTGCTTATGTATGTGATCGTGTGTGTCAATACTTGAAAGTTCCTAAAAGTTTCTTGAACTCGTCTGTGGCATTAAAGTTTTTGTGTCTTGTTATTCGGTGGCTGCGAATAGAAAACTTTAATAACTATTATTTATTCTTGTGACTTTCTTTATTGTGGCATCCTGACATTGAAAGGTGGGCTTGCTCCAATATGACAAATGTTGATTCTGTTTAAGAAACAAAAGCAATTCAAAGAAGTTCAAGTTTTTAGATTTTTTTCAAGTTTTCTTTCTGAAAATAGAAAATGGGATGACGTCAAACCTTGATCATTCTTGAAAGAAAGGAAGCAGGACTTTTTCTTTTTACTTCCTATCTTTGCGACAGAAAAGCTAAAATTGTTTTATTACATATGCTCTTTTTTCTGAGTAAGTAGCACTGTATTTCCAATCTGCTCCGACAACGACCGCAACAACGACTACGACGACCACGACCACCACTACCACCATGGCTACTTCAACTTCACCTGCTAACGAGCGCATGTTGGAATGCGAAACGACGATAAGGGAGGGTATCACGCAGTTGATCAACGTCACCATCTTATGATCTTGTTCGCATAATTACAATGCACGTCAACCAGGGCACCCTCGCTCCCCTCCTCCTACTCCGTTGCACACATAAGCCTGAGTTCAGTGCGACGCATTCTCCCTCTCTCTCTCATCCATTCGCGGTCCGGACAAGGGAACATAAATTTTTACGCACCCCCTTGTACATGCGGCACTTTCTTTATACATTCGGCTCCGCATATCACGGACTTCAGTGTCCGAGTACCTTTGAGAAAGATTTTCCACGGCACACGATTTCCATTTGGTTGTTTCCTTTGCTTCGCGACCATTAATCGATTTTTTTAAAATCAAAATTTGAGCTCTAAAACAGTTAAGCAATGGTTTTGTTTGATCGTACTTGTAACTTTTCTTGAAATGAGTGCAACCTCAAAATGTAAAGATGCCGTGTCGAATCCTGGTTGGTTTCAAATGGGGTTCCTCTCGATGGATGTATTTAATTACTTAATTTATTATTAATTTGTTCTTGTATTGTTTATTAAACTATTTATTAATTTGGTTATTAATCTGTCATTATTTGTTTTAAAATTATTACAGTTCAAAATGATATTTGCTTCTTGTTCCTTTTACCTACCCGTGACCTATATCGTACCAGGTCAGACGAAAAGCAGTTCTGAAGTAATTCACTACTAGTCATACCGAACATAAAATTATGCAAATGTTCAAATGTTTTTCTCTCATCTGTGCGTCAAGTAGATTCAATCAAATTAAAACCATGCAAGTCGGTGTTTTTAGTTGGGCGCGGTGCTTTTGGATTTGAAGTTCTGGGTTCATTTCAAGCTAAACCGTCTTTGTTTTGTTTTCATTCATTATTTCAGGATAAGCTTATTCTAATAAATAATATAATATTTTGACACTGACGGTAATTATTACCGTATTAACATTTAATAAATAAATAAACCGTAATCACTAGGCTCGATTCTGTAGACGTTAGGTTTTGGGTTCGAACCTCAAACCTTATTTTGATATACTCAAATAGATTAAAAATGCATCAAAATTTTTTACAATTTTATTTTTTTCTATTAGTTGTCGATTGTAGCTAAATAAAGCTTTTTTATTTTTTTATGATCACTTGCTACTTTTAAAATTAGTCCATCTTTTTACTATTTCATATTTCAATAAAGCTTATAAAAGAGTTTGTTGCAAGCGGATAATTTTTTAGTTAATAAAAATTTAATTCATGCGTTGAATTATTTAAAAATGTAATTAAAGTTTTCGTTGCAATCATTTCTCGTGAACACTGGAATTGCAAATGTCAACAACACATTCGCTTTCGACGATATTGATGACATTGGAAACCATCGATCAACACTTTGATTTGACGGCCCTGCTACTTAGCCCGCATCCCTGTAACATCTTTTACCTGTCCGCACCTGTTAAGGTGTATTAATGAACTCCAGTGGTGATCGCCTTGATTGCTCATCTGATTAACTGGGCCTCCTCTCTCGCTCGGCCCACGCGCCTCCAGCCATCCATCCTTACATCACTGGCAAGACATTCGTTCTCTTAGCAGTTGAAACTCTTGGATCGATTCGCGGAGTAGATCACTTTTATAGATTTCCGCTCGGCTTGGCTCTCTGTGTGACATACACACTGGGCGTACCAGCGGTGTCACGTGCACGCCCGCATTGCTCACGTGACCTGGTGCGCATGCGGAGTAGTTGTTTTGTTTTCTATGACACTATAAACGAGGCCAGATAAGAATTTACGTCTTGTCGGGTGTGGAGAAAGAGAGTGGGTGGGTGGGGGAAAGAAAGAGAGAGAGAGAGAGGAGTCGGAATGGTGGGCGGTGAAGTGGAAGGATGAACTGATTGAAAATAAGAAGAAGCAATTGTTTTGTTCCGTCCATCGTCCATGCAGATACTTTCAATTTTATTTCCTTTTCCAGCTCTTCACGTCGCATCTAGAAACCCCATTAAACGTTCTTTTTGTCAGTTTTTTTGTATATGTGTATTATTCGAGTATGCAGATTTCTTCTTATGTGCGTCTGAATGTGTTATGAGTCTGTATCGATATTTATTGTATGTGCATGTGTATTATTCTATATGCTTGTATATTATTGAACGTGCATGTGTATTATTGTATGTCGATGTGTATTACTGTATGTGATTGTGTATTATTGTGTGTGAATGTGTATTATTGTTTGTGCAGGTATATTGTATCGTATGTGAATGTGTATTATTGTATGTGCATGTGTATGTTATTGTACGAGCACGTCAGTTTGCGTACGTACGTACGTGTGTCTGTGAAAGCGTCGGAGGAAGATTGAAGGATGATGAGGAGGCGGCGGTAAATATTTCAATGAATCGTTCAAGATTGGTGGTTCTTTTATATTAGAGATGACAAAGCATCGATAAAAAAAGCAACGGATCGGAAGAAGCAATTTGCTGAATGGATCGAGTTTTACTTCTTTCTCCGTCCGTCCGTGGACACGTTTCAAATCTGCTTCCGTCAAGCGAATGTGCGCATATTTCTTCGACGCTGGTCTAATAGCAAATTTTTAAAAGTATTTAATAAGGAAACAATTATAATATTGGCAAGCACAAAAGAAAGGATTATGATTAATTATAATGCAATATAATATACAGTAATGTGATGTAATTAATAAAATTACGATATAATATAATAAAATATAATATGGAATATTATGTTTCGTGGAAATAAATGGAGCAAATATGGATAATATAAAAGAGACAAAGGATAATCTTATAACATTTATTAATTATTGAGCACCATAGCGTGTAATTATTTTGAAGCTTTATTTTTTCTTTTGAGATTTTTAATTATATTTATACCTAATACAAACAAATTATAATAAAAAAACTGTCTACATGAACTTTCCGCCTTGCAAATTGTATATATATATGGAATATATATATATATATATATATATATATATATATATATATATATATATATATATATATATATATATATATATATATATATATATATATATATATATATATATATATATATATATAGATGGGATGACAAGACTCTGACACGTTAGTGTTACAGTGAAACTCCAATAAATTGCATATCTCGATTATTTTTTTTTCCATTTGACAAATGCCAGCGTGAGTTTGCTTCCAGAAAAGAGCAAAAGTGAGAGAAGACGTTGATGGAATGCGAGCCAGTTTGCCGAGCGATAAAGCTGAAGTTAAGGCGTTGTTAGGAGCATTGATTGCGTATTGATCAGCTATATTTCGTAGCACAAGAAGTCGATAAGGCCGCTCATATGCATTAATTTAACAGCACTGAACTCTCTTGTATTTCTTATATTTCTTCTATTTCTCTCTCTTTTCCCTGCCCTTGTTTCCAGAAAACCGTGAATTAGGTTGTTAAAAGACATTTTCCACAAACGATGTCTCTTTTCTTCTATTTCTCTCTGCTTCTTTTTCCTTTGGTTTTCTTTTTCATTTTGATCTTTCTCTCTTTCTTTTCCTTTTTCATTGTTCTCCGTCTCTCTGTTTTACCCTCTTTTTTAGTTATTATCTTTCCTCACCTTGTCTCTCCATTCAAAATCCACATCTCTCTAGTTTGTTAATTCGTTAGAATAAATTTTGTTTTTTTTTTGTTATTTTTATTCCTTCAAACACCTCATTCGATGTCTCGTTGTTAATAAATTCTTTCAAATACAAACAAATCTACTCGACCGACTTATTTTTTTTCAATTTCAAATTTTTTTTTCTGCAAACCGAGCGAACGCGTTCCAGTTTTTTGTTTAATTTTACGAAAAATAAAATAAAAATCTGAAATTTTGTTTGACGGAAACTTGTAACAGATTTGTTTGTCGTTTGTTGTTGCAGAGGTTTTGGATTCATAACGTTCTCAGACCCAAACAGTGTTTCGAAGGTTCTTAATGGTGGACCACATCAGCTGGATTCAAAAGTGGTCAGTTATTATTATTATTACTTCAGTCATTGTTATTACTTCAGTTATTTTCATTATTATTTTTTGTGGATATTTTAGTCATCAACAATTGAGAATCGAGGTTTTTTCAGTTTAACTCAATTAAATATTATTAATATTTAAGTTATTTTATAATGTTCAATTTAAATTTTTTATCATTCATACGATGAAATATTGAAATGGCTGTAAAAAGCAGCAAACCGTTATAAAATGGGTCATTTACAAAGAGTCAACTGAATATTATATGCCAACAGAACAAATAATTATAGTTCAAACTGTACAAATCAATATTGTATAATATTAAGTTGTACAGAACAACTACAAACAACTAGTACAAACAGTACAGATGATTAGCTGATTACTATAAAAACATTACAACTAAATATAGTACAAACAGTACAGATGATTAGCTGATTACTATAAAAACATTACAACTAAATATAGTACAAACAGTACAGATGATTAGCTGATTACTATAAAAACATTACAACTAAATATAGTACAAACAGTACGACTAAGTAAGAGAAAAAAGATCAAAGAATGAATGCCGAACAAAAAGTTAAATTAATGACAGAGAACAAAAAACGGAACTGTTACGCAAAGTTGCATCGAGTGAAAGAAAATAAGTACGTGAAAAGATGTACATAGTACAACAGTTTTGTACGCATGTGATGCGTACTCACTGTATGTGTGCGTGGTAATATGTGTGACATAGTGTTTATATATGTATGTATGTATGTATGTATGTATGTATGTATGTATGTATGTATGTATGTATGTATGTATGTATGTATGTATGTATGTATGTATGTATGTATGTATGTATGTATGTATGTATGTATGTATGTATGTATGTATGTATGTATGTATGTATGTATGTATGTATGTATGTATGTATGTATGTATGTATGTATGTATGTATGTATGTATGTATGTATGTATGTATGTATGTATGTATGTATGTGTGTATGTATGTGCGTAAATGTACGTATGTGTGTGCAGAATAGTAATTATGTATGTTACAATGTGAGCCTTTAACACTGATAGAAAAGAAATCAACAGGCTGCACACGAAGCAGTTCTCAACGAAGGATACACACGTTGTTTCAAACTTCAATGACCCCTGTTGACCCCGCTTCATGGCTGCTTTACGACTTTAAACCTTTGATTTGGAAACGTGCAATCACATGCTTCCCCCTCCCCGGTTCCAAGTTTTCCAGTGACGCATGGAGAAATGGAGTCGTAAATTGGAGCGGTGCAAAACGAGATGTGCAGTGTGAGCGGAATTCGCTTTCTGTGCCACAAACATTTGATTTGATCGCTTCTGATGTCCCTCGAACTTTATGAACTTCAATCAAATACGTTCTCCTTTTCCGGTCTGTTCCTCTTTCTCTCCCTCTTTTTTTATTTTGTACTTTTAAGTTTTTTCTCATATCTATATATTTCTTGTTTTTTTTGCATCAAGCAAACAAACATATAACCAACAAAACACTGTTTTCAAAAATTCTAAGGCATCAACAGGCACGTAGCCAGAAAGTTGTGACAAGGGGAAATTTTCACAAAAAAAGATAATTGAGCAGGAGCATCTGACAAAATAAAAAATGAATGTTTAAAATATTTTTTAAAACCAAAACGTTTTTTGTTAGCTTTTTACAATTTGCAAACTTTTATTTTAAATAAGTAAAGGAAAAAACAAGTTTTTCAACACAAACCTTTGTTTCAAATACACTCGATTTGGAAATACAAAAGATGTTCAAATTAGGTTTTTTTTCAAGCAAATCATGTGTTGTCATCCAATATAAAGCTATGCTAAAAGTTTCAGCTTCCTAGCTAGTCAAAAAGCTGGTTAAATTTTACTTGCAAGATTTGCGTATAGAGAAGGACACACACACACACAAACAAAGATTGTAACCTAAATAAAAGTTTGTAAAATCAACCTACATCTATATATATAAATATATATATATATATATATATATATATATATATTCTTTCGTAGTGTTGAAAGAAGTCTTCAAAAACTTGTATCGTGTAAGTATGCGGGGACTTTTAATAAAGAATATATATATATATATATATATATATATATATATATATATATATATATATATATATATATATATATATATGTGTATATATATATATATATATATATATATATATATATATATATATATATATATATATATATATATATATATATATATATATATATATATATATATATATATATATATATATAGTCGAGCTAAACGTTTCATCCTATGAACGTAAAATTTGGAACTTATATTACTTTTATAGCGTTATCCTGAGAGGATAACAATTTTTTTTATATAAAACAATGCATATCTCAAAAACCAAAAATGAGAAGGTTATGAAATTTTGTATTTAGATTCTTCTTAAAAAGTAAAAAAAATGTGTTTTACCTATTTTTAAAAATTTGGTTTCCAGGACCTCAAATAAGGGGTTGAAAATAAGGTTATTTGTTCTTCATAATAACTGTATTAAAAAACTGTGCGTGCTACAGATGTAAAAATTAGTACTTAGTATCTATCAGATAAATAAAGATGTACGTGTTTTACCAATTTTTAGTAATTTAGTTTCCAGGACCTCAAATGTGTGGTGGGAAAAAAGATTATTTAAATAAAAATTCCAAAAACTAAAAATGTGAAAGTTTTGCAAATTATTACCAAGATTATTTTTACAAAATAACAATAAAGATGTTTTAATAATGTTTTAAAATTTGGTTTCCAGGATTTCGAGTGTGGGGTGGAAATAGGGTTTTATTTTTTTTTAAATAACTGCCACTCTGAAACTGAAAATACTACAGATATAAAAATAACTATTTAGATACTAGATTGAAAATAAAGTTCCACATATTTACCATTTTTTTATGTTTTGGCCAGTTTTGGCTTTCAGGACTACAAATGTAGGGTGGAAAAAAATTATTTGCTCGAAAACTCAATAACTGAAAATGTAAGAACATTAAATTTCAGTATTTATGTTTTTTTAAATTAATGGTATACCTGTTTTTTTTATTTTTAGAAAAATCAGATTCCAAGTTTTGAGGTTTTGTGCCCTTTGAAACTGGCTGAATTCAAAATATTATTATGTAGATCATGATCTAATTATGCTAATGACAGTGATAAAGGCGATGATTATTATTTTATGTTGATAAAGACGAAGATTACAATCGTAATTATGTTGAAATACGGCACTAATTTTCCAATTTCAGCTAATTTAAAAAACACCTCTGACTAGTGATGTGGGAAAAGATTAAGAGCAAATTAAAGCAGGCTGCGTTGCTTGCGCTTCGCACGGATTATCTTTAGTAATCTTTACAGAAAGAAGTTAACTCATGAAGAGTCAAAAAGGCAACTGAAAATGGAGTGGAACGTTGAAATAAAAGACAGGCCTCAATTCCTTTAGCTATGAAATGGTCCAGTTAGGGCCTAAATAACAAGCTTGGCTTAGAATTTTCTGCCTTTAAAATAAGCCGAACCGGGTCTAAAAACATCCGTGTAGGGCTACATGGATCAGAGTAGCGCGGGCCGGGCCAGGCCATGATTTTAGAGTATTCAGACGGGCCGGTCCAAACCTGAAGTCAAGGTGGGACGGGCGGAGATTTTTCGGCAAGTGTACAAAAATTTTAGGCCTGTAAAAAAAGGCCGGGCCCAACTTAGTCGGGCCGGGCTGGGAATTTTGGCTTATGAAACAAGCCGGGCCAAGCCAGGCCGTAAAAAATCGGCCGCTCAGTACTCTGCTATGGATGCATGGTTCAAATTCTCTAATTTCAAGCGGGCGATGCCGCGACGTGCACTGCTAGTTTTAGTTCTGTTTATAAGCTAACGTTTGCTATCATTTCAATCCGCACTTTCAAGCAGCTTAATTTAAAAAACTTTGTAAAGAACAAAGCGAGGAATCGGTGTCGTTTGCAATCAACGGCTAGAAATTTAAATTCATCCAAACAGCTTACTTCAGAGACAATTATACTTAGATTATTTATCTACCGTATGTTCGTATAGACTATTTTACAATAATTAAAAAAAATAGTTTCTAGTCCTTTACACCAAGTGTTTTAAGACATGGTTGTATGTAGGAAGCACCTAAGTACTTCTTGTCGTAACCATCTTTCATCATTTTAACTGTCTCTCCTCTTTTATCCAAGCTTGGAACTGGCTTTCAAAAACAAGGCAAACTTTCTATATAACTAATTGTTGTTTGCTTGATTAACGTCTGTATCTGTCTGAAAAAATGTAGACGGGATGTATATTTGAGTGTTCTGTGATGTGTGTATAACTAGCCAAAAAGGTTTTTTTTCATAATGGTTAATAGTTCTTTACACGAGGTGTTTTAAGACTGAAATAGCTGTTTGTAGGAAACTCCTAGATTCATCTTGTGGTGGATCATACTTTGATTGTTTTAACTGTCTCTCCTCCTTTATCCATGCTTGGGGCTGGCCCCCAATCAGCAGCCGACAAGGTTTGTCCTTCTCTTAAAAAAAGCTAAAACTGCGTGTCTATGGAGTTGCGTAACATAGGAAAATAGTTCTAGGAAAAGAGCCCACAGTCCCACGGCCTGATCTAGATTCTAGATACCTTTTTGATCAGTTGAAAAGTGTCAAATTCTCTGACGGTGGGACATTCATCCATGCCCCCCCCCTCTGGCTACGCGCCTGAATATCAACAATAGTTTGACTGTTAAATAAAATTTTTATTTTTTCCTGCTTGTTCTCCCTTTAAAATTAATTTGTTCGACCACGTGCTTTGAAATCCAAGACTTTTTAAAACAATTGTTTGATTTCAAAAGATCTTAATTTTATTTAACATAAATTAAAAACCTTCAGCATACTGCAAGGTATACAATCGATGCCGTATACAAACAAATTCATACTAGTCGCCGCCTACAAGCAAATACAAACAATGCACCAGTCCATTACAACCAATGCATCAAACAAATAAAAACAATGCACTAGTCCAATACAACCAATGCATCAAACAAAAACAAACAATTCACTAGTTCAATACAGCCAATGCATCAAACCAATACAACCAATGCACCAAGCAAGCACAAACAAATACAACCAATGCACCAAGCAAGCACAAACAAATACAACCAATGCAACGGGGAGACACTGCGAACCATAGGAAAGAAAACATACAAGAACACAGGCACAATGATCATCGCAAACACAAATCCGCTTTCGACGTTCGCGTGTCTCACGCTTTCGACTTGGATTGAAAAGGATACAATGTGATTGATTGACATTTCAACCATATTTCAATAAGAACAACTAGCGTTCCGTGATATCATTTTCTTCAAAGTTTCAGAAGAATTTTTAATTGAACGTTTAGAAGGTATGAGATGGAAATAATAAGAAATAATTATGATAATTATGTGAGCTTTCATAAATTTATAAATTTGACGTCGATGTTTTTTACTAATGATGCTTACAGTAAATGGGTGACGCTGATGATGATGATGATGATGATGATGATGATGATGATGATGATGATGATGATGATGATGCTGATGATTATGACGACGATGATGATGTAATAATGACAATGACGTCAAGCCAATGTGCACCCAATGTCATGCGAAAATATAACAAACCGCCTAATTAATTTGTAATAACTTTGCATTAATTGGTTCAATTAATCACGACCGACAAAAGCTGATCAAATTAGTGTCTGCCCTGAAACATCCAATTGCTCCTATAAGCCCTTACAGATTGGGTTCGACTGCATGTGTCTTGGGTTCTGGGCTGGCAATAATTGGATGGAAATTGTTAATGAACTTTCAATAATCTCTCTCTTTCTTTTTCGTTCTCTCTCTCTTTTCTCCTTTCTCTCTTTTTCTTCCTCCCTTTCTCCATCTTTCTCTTTCTCACACCCTGTCCTTCTCTTTATCTGCCTTCCTCCTTTCTTGTTATGTCTATTTAATTCTCTCCCTCCCTCTCCCTATTCTTTCTTCTTATCTCTTTTTCTCTAATATCCTGTCTCAGTTAGAGAGATGAAGGAATTCGTCCTTCTTCCTTATTTGTTTCTTTCTGCATCCTTCCAAAAGACATTTTTCTTGTTTTCTTTTTATTCTGCAATTTTATAGCTAATTTTTTTTCTATTAATTTCTTTCCTATATTATTCAATCTCTGATTAATAAAACAGACTGGTTTAATTTTTTCTACAATAATGTCACTTATATTTTGAAATTGTACGTACTTTTAATACGTTTGTTTATTTAATCAACTTATGTCTAATTAAGTTTGTTATTTATATTTGTATAGAAATAGTAAAATTTGTTATAAGAAATAAATTATTTCTAGGATTATTTCGAACAATTTCATAAATTGAAGTATCAAAGATAGGGAATAATTTTATAAAGATTTCTCATAGGAACGCAAGAGAATGAGAAGAATAAAATGTTCTATGTATGCAACATATATGAATTGTTGAGTTGTGGTTAGTTGATGCATCAACATGCATGAATTGTTGAATTGTGGTTAGGCGATGTATAAACATGTATGACTTGTTAAGCTGTGGTTAGTTGATTTATATTTTTATTTTCATTTATTTGATTATTTAGCACAACCCAATCGAGAAGCATATCAAAACAGAACACTGAAACAAAAACCAAATGTCAGGTGCTCGAAAGTTTCATTTAAAAGAAAATTACTTCCCGACTTATTACAAATAGTTTCAACTTCAAACTAAATGAGAACCATAAAACAATCTTAAAATTAGCAAAAACATCAATTTTGAAATCATGAATTCGGCAGCAGCAGGTGTTACCTCACTTTCTTTTTAAAATATGAAATACTATTCAAAAATGAAAACGACCTCGGAACAATTAAATAGACAAGTGGATCAAAACATTTAATGGGGAATGTTTTAAGGGTTGTACGAGCAAAATCAGAACGAAAACTTTGTAAAGAACGCAAATAATGAGAATGAATCTGAGAAAATTTTAAAAAGATGCATCAACATGTATGAATTGTTGAGTTGTGGTGAGGTGATACATCAACATGTATGAAATGCTGTGTTGTTCTGAGGTATGAATAGTATAAAGCCAATGTTTCTAGACAATAATTTTCTAGGCAAGATTTTTTCTAGAAAGTATCCTAAACAGTATTTCCTGGAAATATTTCATTGGACATTATCCTACTGGACATCAACCAACTGGACAATATCTTTATAGAAAATATCTCCATAGACAATATTTCTATGAACAATATTGTCCATGGAGATATCTCCATGAACGATATCTTCATGGACAATATCTCCATGGACGATATCTCCATGGACGATATCTCCTTGGACGATATCTTCATGGACGATATCTCCATGGACGATATCCCCATGGACGATATCTCCATGGACGATATCTCCATGGACGATATCTCCATAGATATCTCCATGGACGATATCTCCATGGACGATATCTCCATGGACGATATCTCCATGGACGATATCTCCATGGACGATATCTCCATGGACGATATCTCCATGGACGATATCTCCATGGACGATATCTCCATGGACGATATCTCCATGGACGATATCTCCATAGATATCTCCATGGACGATATTTCCATGGACAATATCTCCATAGATATTTCCATGGACGATATCTTCATGGACGATATCTCCATGGACGATATCTCCATGGACGATATCTCCATGGACCATATCTCCATGGACGATATCTCCATGGACAATATCATACTGACAAAATAACCCCCTGAGCACCACTTTCTTGTACAATACACCCTGGACCATTTCCAAGGTTATATTATTTAGAAAAATATTGTCTATAAAGAAATGTTGTTCAGGCCATATCGTCCGGGGAAAATTTTTCAGAAATATATTGTTACACACTCGCATCCAAAATGCATGAATTATTAAGCTGTGATGAGGTTGATACATGCAACATAAATGAATTGTTGACTTTTGACAAGATTATGCATGAAACATGCACGAACTGTTGAGCTGCCTTTAAGTGATTCATATGTTGCAAAAGTGAATGAAACAAACGGACAAACTAAGAAAGAATTGTTTCTCAATGAACAACTGAAACGAGTGAATCGCTTGAATTGAAACAGAAAGTATTTTGTTTCTCAAGTTATGAACGTTTTATAAACTGAATTAGCTGGTCTTGAATTCATGTAAGAAATATACGTTTGTCGACATGTCTTCCGAAATTGATCTTAAAGTGCCTGTTGAAATTATCACGTGTGATAAACAAGAAATTGTTAAAACCAAATGTCTAAGATATATTAGGCTAATAATAATTTACCGTAATTAGCAAGAGAGTTAAATTGAAGAAATGAAATTTGAACAAATTGCGGTGTGGACAAGTAGTAGAGAAAAATAAAGAAAAATAGAGAGAAAAAGAAAGAAAAATAGAGAGAAAAAGAAAGAAAAAAGAGAAAACGAGAAAAACGAAGAAAATAGAGAAAAAAAGAGAAAAAAATGGGAAAAAATTAAAAAAAGAAGAAAAGTGAGATAGAGAAAGAGAGAGAAAGAAAGAGAGAGAAGAACATGAAAGAAGGATGAGGAAGATAGAGATGTGTGCAGGAAGATGTGTCTGTCACTTCCATGATACATGCCTGTCCATGGTTGTAAAGAGTGCTTCGAGGGAGCCACATGTTTAGCATTGTAAAACCACCATGAAACAGGAGGCCATCCTCTAAACAACAACCATAAACACACCACCTCGTAATTAAAGACTTACAAACATCCGCACACATACACACAAGCACACGCACACATCTCCATTAATTCACTCAGGCTTACATTGGCACACGGACAAAGATTCACCGGGTTTATCATCGGATTTTTATTTTTCAAACCAGCCATGAGTTAACACACACGAAGAATAATAGTTAACTAGACACTTAGACACACCAAACCCCACATTAATGCACAATAATAATGTTTATACACACACAAATCCTAACGCACAGATGCACATTTCTCATCACAGCCTTGCTCTCGTACAACTTTTCAGCTAGATACTCGCACAAACGCACACACTCATAGGCAGACATCTACACGTACAGATACACACCAATGACAAACAAATGCACAAATATACGCACACATTCACAGAAACACACTCACAGATATACGCACGTAAGCACAAATACATGAACATCGATACAAATACACACAACTGTATAGTAGTAGTAACAAACCCACGCGCAAATATTCCCCACTCAGACATACACACACACACACATGTACACGGACACAAGAAAATAATCAGTGGGGAGAATCGTCCGAGAGAAATAATTGAAAGTGCCAGGAACATCAATAAATAAAAAGAAGTTATGATTGGATAATATTGTATTTTTCATTTTTATTATTATCTTTTTCATATTTAATTATTTTTGCATAATTATTAATTATTCTAATTTCTTTCATTATAATATTATTAGTTAAAAACTTGTCGGGGTTTTCCTTATAAATGCAACTTCATCATTTTTTCATCAACATCTCATGCTTAAAGACGACGATAATTCATTAATTTAAAAAGAAAAAAACGACATATTAACATAATTTCAAGTTCACAAATAATCAATTATTAAATTAATTAGAAATAAATTATAGAAAAAACAAAAATAGAAGTTAGATGGGAAAAAACTAATAACAATAATAACAACGAAATTATAAATGGTTATCTATATGTTTTAAAAGATAATGTGTATTTGTTTGTTCGTTTATCACATTTATTTGCACCGCTGGAGCAATTTGAACAGAATTTTGTACGTAAGTAGTTTTTATTGATGAAAAAGATTTGAATTATTTAAAATAGAAATCGGTCCATTATTTTACGTTTTATCGTCAAAAAACGGGGAAAATCCGACAACGCCGAGTAACCAGGCAACTAAATTAACGTATATAAATTCCGATGTATGTATGTATGTATGTATGTATGTATGTATGTATGTATGTATGTATGTATGTATGTATGTATGTATGTATGTATGTATGTATGTATGTATGTATGTATGTATGTATGTATGTATGTATGTATGTAAGTATGTATGTATGTATGTATGTTTGTATTATGTATTTTATAACTTTGCATAAAGCAGTTACGCAGACGTAGATATATATATATATATATATATATATATATATATATATATATATATATATATATATATATATATATATATATATATATATATATATATATATATATATATATAAAAAATTCATAATTTTTGACGGCTTTTTCTAATAGTAAAAATTGTTATAGATTATAATAATGGTTAATAGTATAAATAATATAAATCGTATTATTAACGTTTATTGATTATTTATTCAACTTCGCTATAATTGAAGCAATAAATAAATAAATAATAAATATTTGTTTTATTTTTCATATCGTTATTATCCTATTTATTTATATTTTCTTCTCTGCTTTCACAGATCGATCCAAAAGTTGCAGTGCCAAGACAGCAAAACAACTTGAACACTCACCAAAAGGTTCGTCAAACAGATATATATATATATATATATATATATATATATATATATATATATATATATATATATATATATATATATATATATATATATATATATCATCGTCTCCTTCACGTTTTTTGTTTCCATAAATTATGCGTTAGCTTGAGTAGCTCAGTGAGCCCCCAGAAATTTATGAGTATATAAAGTACAAATTTCAGTTAACCCTATTTTAAATGACATCAGAACAAAAATTCTAAAATGTTTTAAAGATACGTTGAAAAATCTCACACAGTTGACGGCATTCTTGTTTCCACTCTTCGTAGGGCTGTGAATGATCGTTCACTTGTGCAAGTAATTGCTGGATATCAGTAAAAATTGTCTGAAATAATGGAAACAGACTGCATTGTCTCAAAACGTCATCAATAAATATGACACCAGGCTTAAAGTTTGAAGCATCATTGTCATCGGTATGATCATGTATGCTTCCAGAACTGATCTTTGATTTCAAACGTCGGTGCAGCCAATTTTTATGTGAAGCTACTAAACTAACACGATGACAGATTGTTATCTGATGTTCTCCAAGTCTGAAGACAACTTAGCTGTAAATTCAGATTCAAAGTAATTTTAATCACCCTATTGTTTTTGTTTTTCAGGGGAGAATCAATTGCCTCCCCCTTGCCCATGCCTGCAGGCGCCTTCACACACAGATACACACACACACACACATATATATATATTTATATATATACACACATATATATATTTATACTGAAATAGAAATGTGCTATTGAGTGCATTTTAATACTTCTCTGAAATATTCTTACAACTTCTAAAAAAACGCATCAAAATTAAAGAGATTTTTTTTATTTAATTCAAAAAAACAACGAAGTTGCTAATTAATTGGAACTAAATTGATTTTTCAACTCGAGATTCTGGTAGCCGGAACTTGTGATGATGACGATTACGCTGACGATGGTTATGATGACAAAGTTGACGATGATGACAATGATGATGACGATGTTGACAATGATGGCAATGATGGTGACGATTACAATGATGACGAAAATGATGACCACAATGATGACCACAATGATGACGACACTGATGACGATGATGACGACGATCATAATGATGACGAAAACGATGACGACAATGATGACGATGATTACAATAATGACGACAATGATGACGTGACGCTGGTGAAGACGAGAATGACGCACACGAGGCTCATGATGATGATATTGCATATATCGAGTTTCAATTAGGTTGAGATCATCATCTCTTCAATGAGGGACAAGCCTCTATAATGATGTCTTCCACTATTACAAGTGACGATGGTGGCGGTGGTGGTACTGATGACGATGATGATTCCAGCGATGGTGGCGGTGTGACAAAGATGATGACGAAGACGATAATAAGGATGAAAAGGGCATTGATGTGGATGGTTAAGATGACAATGGTAAAGATGAAGATGGTGATTGTGAGGACGATGAAAATTACGATTGCGAGGATGAAGATGGTGAAGAATAAAAATAATTTCAAATAATTTGATAATTTGTTTGCTTTAACTCGTTATTAGTGCCTTCAAACTGTTTCAAAAGCTTATAATAAATGGAATTAACTGATTTTTACTAAACTGGTTTTTATTAAAGCAAATCTTGTTCATGCAAAGTATAACAGAGCAAAGTTACTAAACTAAATAAAAAAAATGTTTTAATAATTTTGTGAAAAGAAAAAGTTTTTTGAGATATTAATTACGTGTGAAAATCCAGTTATAACAGGCGCCTAACATCATTATTCCTTCAATGATCTTTTTGACCACTCACATCTCTCTCTCTCTCCGTCTCTCTCTCTCTCTCTCTCTCTCTCTCTCTCTCTCTCTCTCTCTCTCTCTCTCTCTCTCTCTCTCTCTCTCTCTCTCTCTCCCTCTCTCTCCCCCTCTCTCTCCCTCTCTCTCTCTCTCTCTCTCTCTCTCTCTCTCTCTCTCTCTCTTATTTATTTGAAACTTTCAAAGCATCGAACATCGTTGATATGTATTAGAAAATTGTATTGTTAATAATAACTTTTTTACTTTGTTAAGATTGGTTTTTCAAAGTTTAAGCAATCACAAAATTGCTAAGAAAAAATACTCTCCAATAGAAACAATAACAACAATACGGTTATATTTATTTCGTAATCCTCTTGCACACAAATTATAGGCTGCACTCAATCACCTCGAGCCACACCTACGCGGGAGGAAGTGGCTCTTAACTACAGGTTCGTTGCCATGGCAATCTTGAATTTGAGCCCGCAAGTGGATCCACTACAAGTTTCGGTAATAACGAAGTCACTGAAAATAATTACTAATTAGTAATTAGTCAATATGAAAATAGAAAGTCTTCATACAGATCGCAAATATAATTTAATGTGATAATATAATATAATATAATATAATATAATATAATATAATATAATATAATATAATATAATATAATATAATATAATATAATATAATATAATATAATATAATATAATATAATATAATATAATATAATATAATATAATATAATATAATATAATATAATATAATATAATATAATATAATATAATATAATATAATATAATATAATATAATATAATATAATATAATATAATATAATATAATATAATATAATATAATATAATATAATATAATATAATATAATATAATATAATATAATATAATATAATATAATATAATATAATATAATATAATATAATATAATATAATATAATATAATATAATATAATATAATATAATATAATATAATATAATATAATATAATATAATATAATATAATATAATATAATATAATATAATATAATATAATATAATATAATATAATATAATATAATATAATATAATATAATATAATATAATATAATATAATATAATATAATATAATATAATATAATATAATATAATATAATATAATATAATATAATATAATATAATATAATATAATATAATATAATATAATATAATATAATATAATATAATATAATATAATATAATATAATATAATATAATATAATATAATATAATATAATATAATATAATATAATATATTATTATTAAATGTAAATTTATAATGCGCTTTTTTTAAAAAGTCACAAAAGCGCGTCACGTCAAATCATAAATTTAGGAATAAAGTTCGGTCTTAAGCAGCTTCTTGAAACCGCCGAGGTCCAAAGCTGGATTCCTCAGGTCAGCAGATAGGCTGTTCCAAACAACTGGACCAGCAGTGGAGAATCCGCGCCTGCCGAGAGTCGTTGTCTTTGACGATGGAACGAACAAGTCGCCAGCCGCCGCCGATCGAAGGTGGGACCGACCAGCAAGCGTTGAGATCGGTACACACAATTGCTGCAGGTAGACCGGAGCCGTGTGGTGGAGGCACTTGTATACCATCAGACCCAACTTGAACTGAATTCTCTGCGGGAAAGGAAGCCAGTGAAGTTGCGTCCGCATGAGATCTGATACGGGAGACCAGCCGGGCAGCTGAAGAACAAGACGAGCGGCTGCTCGGAGGATGGATTGGAGCCTGTTGATTTGAAACTGTCTAAGTCCGGCCATGACACCATTACAGTAATCAAGCCGGCTGTGCACGAGTGCTCTGATGAGTGAATGGGCGGAGTCCATGGTGAGGCTACGGCGGACGACGCGCAGTTGACGGAGATGATAGAAACATGAACGAGTAAGATGAGAGATGTGTGCTTCCATAGACAAGCTACTGTCGACCATCACGCCAAGATTACGAACATAAGTGGAGGGCCTGACTGAGACACCAGCGATGACCAGATCCCCCTTCGGACAGAAGCTGAGTCGACCAGGCGAGCCCAACCAGATCACTTCGGTCTTAGAAGGATTGAGTTGCAAGCGATTGCTCGCCATCCAAGTGCCAATCTCGCTGATACATGCAGACATCCTAGGGACCAGATCGGAACACGACGCTGGCGGGGAGTGATCGTAAATCTGCAGGTCGTCAGCATAAGAATGGACAGAAAACCGATGTTTCGTGGCAATATGTAGGACGTCCGCGGAATAGAGAAGAAACAACAACGGGCCCAGAACGGATCCCTGCGGGACGCCACACAGGACAGAGGTAGGCGTGGACAAAACACCTCCGGAGCGGATGCAGTGGGACCGATCAGTCAAATAGGAACGAAACCATTCGAGGACGACGTCTCCGAAACCATACGAGAAATGGAGCCTGTTGACCAAGATTTGATGGTCAACAGTGTCGAAAGCAGCGGAGAGGTCCAGAAGTCCCAGTAGCGTGATCCGACCCGAATCAGCCGCAGCGTAAATATCAGACAGTACCTTCAGGACAGCAGTTTCAGTGGAGTGCTGATTTCTGTACGCCGACTGAAACATCGGGAGAAGGTTGTTTTCACCGAGGTAGATGTTTATCTGGGCGGCTACGCATCGTTCCAGTAGTTTTGACAGATAGGACAGATTCGAGATTGGGCGGTAGTTACCGGTGTTGAGCGGATCTAGATTCGGCTTCTTCAGGATCGGTGTGATGACAGCATTTTTCTGGGCAGGAGGAAACTGTCCCCGCTCTAGCGATGAATTTACCAGGAATGTCACAAACGGTGCCAGTTCACTAGAGTATTGCTTGATCATCCATGTCGGTATTGGGTCCAGGGAACAATTTTTGTTTGGTGAAGATTTGATGAGCCGGGTAATGTCGTCGACACTCACAGGTTTAAACCTCAGCAGGTTGCAGGAACAACAGCCGGGGTCGAATCGTGGACTGGAAGCATGTGACGTAGACTGGCGGATATCTCTTATCTTATCATTGAACGCTCTCGAGAAATCATTGGCTGTAAGATCTTTTGGCGAAATCGGGTTGCTCC
>OZ022238.1:43536714-43661624 GCA_963978895.1 Erpobdella octoculata | reverse complement strand
CAAATGTTCATGACGAACGGATCAGAATGGAATGAAGAACGGAGAAAAAAGCCGAAATTGACAGGGAATAAGAAGACCAGAAAGACGCCCATGACTGGACATTCTGCTGTGGGAAATATCAAATGTCCTGACAGTCCATTATTGCAGTCTTCCACGGACGTTACGACTTTGTGTGTGACTGTGCGTGACATCGGTCACTTCAAATGTGACACACTGGACGATTGACTGTTGACTAGTAGCTGTTGTTTTAAAGTAGAGAAAATCTAAGATTTGAAGATATTCAATAATGTTTATGTAAGAAAATAATCAATTAAAAAATATAGAGAAAGAAAGTTTTAGCTCAAATTTAGTCTTTCAACCAGAAGAAAGAGGTTGCAAAACTTTTGTATGTTATTTTATTGCCATTGTAACACAGCAAACGTCTGTTTTCATGTTTCCATAATTTATTTTAATTAAATTTTTTGAAAAACACTTGCTTATTTATTGATTTAAAACTATAAGTTTTCAATTTGTTTTTATTTAATAATAAACAAGTGCTATACTAATAATTGTTTTAAAAAATACTAAATAACATGGATAAATGAAACGTTTTAAGAGTAAAAATTATTTTAATCGAAATAATTTTACATAAAAGTGAACCTTCATTGTTCAAAAACATCCGCCAAAATATTTTTCCAGTAGAACTTGCATGTCGGAGAAGATTTTTGGTCGCCCTCCCCTTGACAGATAGAAGTATCAGATTATTCCTACCTAAAACTTTCTCTTGTTTTGATTGACACTGAAAAAATATAAAAATGATATTTTTTGCTTAAATATAAAAAATATAATTTATAAAAAAGCAATCTCTTTATTTGCAAAACACTTTCTTCACTGACTGATATCGGATCAAAATTAATAACTAATTATATCACCATTAACCCAATTTAACATATATTACTTGAAAGTAAATTAAAAACTTTAAAACAACGTTACAAAAAAGAAGAGAGAAGAGAAAAATAAAAGAGAGGGTACTGGAATCGGAACACAATGACAAACAGGCTTCTGGGTCGTAAAAGCTCATGAATGTGGAGCTGTTTAGAGTCGATAACGAACATTAAACCCTCTCCCTCGCCTCTTTCTCATCTCTCTTCTCTCACCTCTTTGTCATCTCTCTTCTCTCACATCTTTTTAATCTCTCTCCCCAATTTTCTTTCTGCCACATCTCATCTACCATTCAAACTACCATACCGGACCATTTTTTCTGCTCCTCAAGATACCAAAAATAAAAGAGAGAGAAAGAGAGAGAAAAATATAAACAAATAGAAAGCATTAATTTCGCTTCATTTTTATTATTAAGTTTTTATTAATAATTTTATTTTGTGGATGTTTTTGGTGAATAAAAATATTGTTGGATTTATTTTATTTCTTTTTTATTACGCCGTGAATTTTGCGTTTTCAAAAATAAAAAAAAACAAAAATTAAAAAAGTTGTTGGTTTTTTTCTTTAAAAAACTAGCAAAGAAAAGGTTTGAGAAATGTCTTTGAAAAGAGTTGACACTCCATTACCACGTCAGCGAGTTGGAATCGATGATTTCCGATAATTTCAAGATGATGGATTGATGGTTGTAGAGGAGGCATATGCTACTACTGCCGCTGTTGTTTATATATATATATATATATATATATATATATATATATATATATATATATATATATATATATATATATATATATATATATATATATATATATATATATTATATATATATATATATATATATATATATATATATATATATATGATTTTTTAATTAATAAACTAAACTATTCAGATTTTCCTTGTTCACATTTTTAAATATTTTTTTAAATTCTTTGTTTACAATTCTAATTATTTGTTGGACAATAATAATTTTAGCTTATCTACCAGTATTTGGCTTTTATTAATTATTTCAATAATTACATTTTTATTAATTATAGTTTTATTAATTATAATTTTATGGCTTATTCACATCAAAAATATATTATTTTCTTCTTCTTCATTTTTTATAAACATTAACCTTCGTGGACCCACATCAAATTTTATGATTGTCGTTAAAATTGTTGTTGTTGTTGCTATAGATATGCATTAAATGTTTATGTTTGTGGTGTTGTTTTTGCTGTTGTTTGGGCTGTTGTTTGTGGTGTTGTTTGTGGAATTGTTTGTGGAGTTGTTTGTGGAGTTGTTTGTGGTGTTACTTGTGGTGTTGTTTGTGGTATGCAGTTGGTATGTTTTGCTGTTGTTTGGGCTGTTGTTTGTGGTGTTGTTTGTGGAATTGTTTGTGGAGTTGTTTGTGGAGTTGTTTGTGGTGTTACTTGTGGTGTTGTTTGTGGTATGCAGTTGGTATGTTGTGCTGTAAATTTTATTAAAAGATCTTCGGTTAATAAAATTAACATTCTGTTATCATGGCTATATCAGGGCTATACAGAAAATTTAGATTCTTGTCCATCTTAAATGATTTGCTGTTTATTATACATTTTAGATATCTTCAATATTTAATTTGTGAATTTAATTTGATACTTCTGTTGTGAACAACAAACATGGTTAATATGCTAATAAATCACATTTCACAACCAGTGATAGCTGCTTGATTCTATCAAGCCCTTGAAAATGCAAATTTATCCTTCATATTTTAATTTATTTTGACTCTGAAATTATGAAATCCCTAAAATAACTCACAGCATGAGAAAAAGGAAATGTGTCAGATGGTGGCGTTGAATTAGAAAGATGTTCTTAAATTTTTTTTTCCTTTCACAGGCATTTCGGCCCCCGAAGTTTCATGATGATTTCTATTACATTTCTATATAACACATATGCATGCACACATGCATACAAAATGTATTGATGTATTCTATAATGCATGGATAGATAGAACATTGAGGTTTTTAATAGTTTTTACCAATGCTTTTATTAACTCGTCGTCTCTGTTTCTCTGTCTGTCTGTTTCTCTGTCTGTTTCAAATCTTGCAATCAATTTTTGAGTGACTTCCTGATGATAGATTTTTTTCAAATTTTGCATACATGCTCAAAATAGAAGACAATGCAATATTCAATTATTAGTTTTACAATAACTCAATTAATTTAGTTAATTTTAATTAATTTCGATATTTCGATATAATTAAGACATTTCGACTTTTAATATAAAATAAAAGAGTAATATAAGAAAAAATTTATTGCAAAATTTGTGTTTTAATTACATATAAGAGCATTGGTTTTAAAAATTCGTTTTTAATTTACTTGTTATACACTTTTACTTAACTTCGTCGTGGAGTGCGCTTGCTACATGTAGTTCTTGTAATCGATTTTTCACTTCCCGTTTTCAAATTGAGCTGAAATCTTTTATGCGTAATAGTTTCGGATGATAATTTTTAATTTAATTATCGAAAATGAATTTCTCTAAAGTTTTTTTATAATCCGTTGGTTCACACATTTCAGCTTGTGTGATCAAAGCGCTTGGGTAATTAATTATACGTAGTAATTAGTAGTAAATAAACAACGGCGCTCGTGGATGGTTCTGGTAGTTTTGTAAACTCCGTTTGAGGTTTTACTTTTTTCTATTGTTAGGGTCTTGTATTTATTTTTCTATTAAAACAAACATTTAAATCAGAAAGTTATTAATAAACCAGAGTTCAGCTAGTCGCTAGCAGCCTCTTGTCAGTTATGTCGTCGTTCAAAGGTGACTAACTATCCAGAGTATCCAGCAATCAAGCTTAGCAGTAGCTTTAGCATTCAGTTAGATGCTTCACCCTTGTTTTGTAGAAGTGGAACTAATGAGAAAACTCACATAAGTTCATGTAAGATTTATAATAATTGCCTAAAAGCTAAAAAGCGTAGAATAAATAATTGACAAAAAAAACTTTTTAAAAAGACGTTTTTACTTTTAAATGCACTAAAAGGAAAAATAATTGTTTTGGTGTTATCCCACTTTATCTCTTATATAGTTTGGCAAAATATAAATGTGTGGGACGTTCATTTTATATGTTTCTATAATTGAGAGAGATAAAATCAGATAACACCAAAGCAATTATTTCTTTCTTTTTAGTGCATTTAGAAGTAGAAGTGTTTTTTTAAAGTTTTATGTAGCTTTAATGCACAGGATTCTGAAATTATATCTATAATGCACATCAGTCCCACGAATGATAACTAATGTGCTAGTACCCACAGAGATTATTCATGCACACTGTATTTATATCACATTAATCCTACAGAAATGTTTAAATCAAACAAATAAAAAATTCTATTTATTTTTTAGAATATCTAGATATATAATTACTGTTATTTTGCAATTGCAGCGCCACCAAACAGAGTTACGAGAAATTCTAACACACATACATACATACATACATACCTACATACATACATACATACATACATACATACATACATACATACATACATACTGAAAGTTTTACACTCATTGCTCAAGTCTGCTTGGACTTCCGGGTCTGTTGATAAAGAGTGGCAAAAAGCTGAAGGCATTTTTATACCAAAGGAGAAAGTTTCAGTCGACATCAATCAGTTCAGACCAATTTCTCTTCTCAATGTTGAAGGAAAAATATTTTTTGCTGTGCTTGCCAAGAGGTTGACGAGCTATCTAACACAAAACGACTACATAGACAAGTCAATTCAGAAAGGAGGAATCCCTGGTGTTCCTGGTTGCATCGAACATTCTACCATGATCTGGGAGTCTATAAAAAGAGCAAAACAGAATCGACTCAGTTTGCACGTCGTTTGGCTTGATCTTGCAAATGCTTATGGAGCGGTTCGTCACCAGCTGATTTGGAGAGCTTTGACGATGCACCATGTTCCAAAGTTCGTTATGGATATTCTACGACAGTATTTTCAAGATTTTCACCTGAGATTATCGACAAAGACGTGTTCAACTGATTGGTTTCGTCTTCAGGTCGGTATAGCCATGGGGTGCTCTATTTCTCCCATATTATTCGTGCTAGCAATGCAACTACTTCTGAATTCAGTTGGTGCAAGGGTAGAAGATGTTTATGTCGGCCGAGGTATTTTCATGCCACCTCTGAGAGCTTTCATGGACGACACGACAATTAGTTTGAATAAGTGTATTTCAATGAGACGGACACTTGATGTCTTCAGCGATCTACTCAAATGGTGCGGAATGAGTTTTAAAGCATCTAAATCGAGAAGTCTCTCCCTGCGTCGCGGTAAAATTGATGAATACACCGTTTTCTCTGTTGATGGTAACAAGATTCCAACAGTGAGCGACGAACCAGTGAAAAGTCTCGGTAGATGGTATTGTAAATCCCTGAATGACGTTGATCAGGGTGCTTCTATTCTCCGTATGGCAACTGTCTCCATGGAAAGCATTAATGCTGCTCCGCTTCAGAGCAGGTTCAAAGTGTGGATTTTGCAATTTGTTTTAGTGCCAAGACTGCTTTGGCCTTTGACAGTCTATGAAATTGGTCTGCAAGTTGTGGAGAAACTAGAAAGAAAGATAGCTCGTTTTACACGTCAATGGTTGGGTCTGCCTCCGGGATTGACGTCTGTGGCTCTCTACGGCAAAACAGCCAAGCTGAGACTTCCATTGCGGTCTTTTGTTGAAGATTTCAAGATCAGCAAACTGAGAACTCAGATGATGCTCGATAATTCAACGGATCAGAGAGTCGCTGAGGTAAAACCAACTCTAATCTCAGGAACCAAATGGAATGCTAGGGTTGAAATAGAGAATGCCACGGTTTCTCTCCAGTGGACTGAAAGAACCGGAGCAGTTCAGTTGGGGCGACATGGTGTTGGATGGAACCACCATCTCTGGTGGTCCAAGGCAAACGCTCAGGAAAGATCAGACTTGATTGTTCAGGACAGAAAGCAAGCGATAGAAAGCGAGAGAGTTGTGAAGAGCGCACAATTGTCACAGCAAGGCGACTGGACCAGATGGGAGGAGACAGTTCAGCGGTCTCTGTCATGGGAAGATATATGGCGCTATGCTCCAGTGCGGCTATCGTTCCTCATTAGATCGATGTATGATCAGCTGCCAACAGCCAGCAATTTAAAGAAATGGAAATTAATTGAGAACGATGAGTGTCAGCTCTGCGGTCAGTCGCAGTCATTGATTCATATTCTTTCCTCCTGCTCCTATTCCCTTTCTCATGGTAGATACACGTGGCGCCACAACCTTGTTCTCCAAAAGCTGCTGGGATTTGTAAAAGAGGCCTGCCGAAAAGCCAACTCAATGGAGGTGAAACCTAGGAGGAGGATTTATTTTTTGAGAGAGGGATTGCCGCAGCTAAATCGCCCAAAAAGAACCCTCACGGAAGGAGAGAATGTTTTCCATGCGGCGAACGACTGGAGGGTCTCTGCCGATCTGAAAACGGAAAAGTGCTTCCCAGTTTCAATAAAGGAAAGTGGAAAAAGGCCAGACATAGTTGTTTTTTCGAGTCTGGCCAAGACATTTCTTCTCATCGAGTTGACAGTGCCTTGGGAAAGCAACATGGAGGCCAGTAACATCATGAAATTAGAAAGATACAGAGAATTGATGTTGGATTTGGAAGCAAATGGCTCAAGAGCTGAGCTTTTTGCTGTTGAAGTCGGAGCACGCGGTTTGGTTGGTAAATCTTTGCTAAAGTTGCTGCGGGCCCTGGGAATGTCTAACAGAGAGCGGACCCGTGCAATTAAACAGATTTCTGAAGCAGCAGAATCGGCTTCATTCTGGATTTGGTCTCAAAGAGAGAAAAAAGAAGATTTTCCAAATTTAGAAGCCGCTCTCTCCGCTCCGCAAGAATAGAATTGCTTCGTCTTTGTTTACGTGGCGATATTAAGTACCGCTACGAAAGCGAAGCCGTTATGTCGTCGAAGGTTTTCTCACTTGAATAGTCTGAATTTCTCTAAAGTTGCGAGTTTATTTGCATGACAAATATCTGCCACGATGCAAGGAATGATAGAAATTCGATGTCGGAAAAGAACAAAAACATTTTCTGCCGGAGGACGTTCGTCCGTCGAACGTGGCTCGCCCCCCTTAGAACGTCAAGAAATTAAAGAGCCGAAACGTTTGCTCGAGGGGGGTTTTCTTCTGATGACCTCCACAGAAAAGCTCTTCAGGAGTGAACACACATTTTTGAGGCGTTAGCCATTTGACCCCCGGGAAAGACCGGGTGACTCTCGGGAAAGACCTTGTGGCAACTGGGAAAGACCGGTGACACCGTGGAAAGACAGGTGGCAACTCGGAAAGACGAGTATTACGGGTATCCTGGCCCAGCTTAGCCGGGATACAAAAAACACCGTTCATCTAGCTGCGACAACGAAATCGAATTTATGCCCCCAGAGCTCCAACCGAAAGGAGGGGGAGTATGATGAGCTCACAATCGGACCTACGGCCATCGAACTTGCTCTTCCAACGGACCCTAATGGGGGAACACTTCATGAGTGTGTGTGCGGTAGAGGTTTCGCAACAAGCCGCGGTATGAAGGTTCACCGTACGAAAATGGGTTGCCTGCTTAAAGCTGTACAGGATCATCGTACTGAAGCAAGCATTGCTTCAGGTAAAACGCCGGGCCAAGTCGGGCCGGATGCCAACCACAGCCCCGACAGGTTCCACGATCCTGATAGCGACGAGAATAGGCAACCTCGGGCTAGAATTAACTTCCCCGCTGCTGCTCACAAAGCGGATTGGTCGAAGCTCGACGAGATACTTTCCAAGCTTCTCAAAGTGCAGATGAAAGAACTTCCAATGTTTCAAGTGAACAATCTAACTGACACCATTTACAACAAGTGTTTAGAGATGTTCGGTTCCAAGGAAAAAGTTCTCATGGACAGAGGCAAAAAAACTCATATTTCAAGGCGACAACGAGAGATTGCTAGACTCAAAAAAGAAAAAAAACGACTTCGTCAACAATGGAGGAGAGCTCCAGACAACGAGAAACCAGGGCTCTCAGCATTACGACATGACTTGAGGCAGCGATTGAGTGCACTCTTGCGAGCAGAACGTTTGCGGGTAAAGAAAAGAGAACAAAGGAAGGCAAGATTCCAGTTTGTCAGAGATCCATTCCGTTATGGTAAAAGCTTGCTCGATCCACCAAAGTCAGGTACTCTGCAAGTCAGTAAAGAGCAGCTTGATCATCACTTCCGAGCTGCTTTCATTGACCCCTTGGGCGATAAAGAACTAGCTGAAAGATCAGATCTTCCCGAGATTCCTCTTCCAAAGGTTGCTTTCAACGAGGGAGTAATTTCAATTTTTGACATATCCCAATTCCTCCGAAAAACAAGAAATAGATCTGCTCCAGGCCCAAATGGTGTACCATACCTGGTGTATAAAAAATGTCCGGGTGTGTTGAAAGTTTTACACTCATTGCTCAAGTCTGCTTGGACTTCCGGGTCTGTTGATAAAGAGTGGCAAAAAGCTGAAGGCATTTTTATACCAAAGGAGAAAGTTTCAGTCGACATCAATCAGTTCAGACCAATTTCTCTTCTCAATGTTGAAGGAAAAATATTTTTTGCTGTGCTTGCCAAGAGGTTGACGAGCTATCTAACACAAAACGACTACATAGACAAGTCAATTCAGAAAGGAGGAATCCCTGGTGTTCCTGGTTGCATCGAACATTCTACCATGATCTGGGAGTCTATAAAAAGAGCAAAACAGAATCGACTCAGTTTGCACGTCGTTTGGCTTGATCTTGCAAATGCTTATGGAGCGGTTCGTCACCAGCTGATTTGGAGAGCTTTGACGATGCACCATGTTCCAAAGTTCGTTATGGATATTCTACGACAGTATTTTCAAGATTTTCACCTGAGATTATCGACAAAGACGTGTTCAACTGATTGGTTTCGTCTTCAGGTCGGTATAGCCATGGGGTGCTCTATTTCTCCCATATTATTCGTGCTAGCAATGCAACTACTTCTGAATTCAGTTGGTGCAAGGGTAGAAGATGTTTATGTCGGCCGAGGTATTTTCATGCCACCTCTGAGAGCTTTCATGGACGACACGACAATTAGTTTGAATAAGTGTATTTCAATGAGACGGACACTTGATGTCTTCAGCGATCTACTCAAATGGTGCGGAATGAGTTTTAAAGCATCTAAATCGAGAAGTCTCTCCCTGCGTCGCGGTAAAATTGATGAATACACCGTTTTCTCTGTTGATGGTAACAAGATTCCAACAGTGAGCGACGAACCAGTGAAAAGTCTCGGTAGATGGTATTGTAAATCCCTGAATGACGTTGATCAGGGTGCTTCTATTCTCCGTATGGCAACTGTCTCCATGGAAAGCATTAATGCTGCTCCGCTTCAGAGCAGGTTCAAAGTGTGGATTTTGCAATTTGTTTTAGTGCCAAGACTGCTTTGGCCTTTGACAGTCTATGAAATTGGTCTGCAAGTTGTGGAGAAACTAGAAAGAAAGATAGCTCGTTTTACACGTCAATGGTTGGGTCTGCCTCCGGGATTGACGTCTGTGGCTCTCTACGGCAAAACAGCCAAGCTGAGACTTCCATTGCGGTCTTTTGTTGAAGATTTCAAGATCAGCAAACTGAGAACTCAGATGATGCTCGATAATTCAACGGATCAGAGAGTCGCTGAGGTAAAACCAACTCTAATCTCAGGAACCAAATGGAATGCTAGGGTTGAAATAGAGAATGCCACGGTTTCTCTCCAGTGGACTGAAAGAACCGGAGCAGTTCAGTTGGGGCGACATGGTGTTGGATGGAACCACCATCTCTGGTGGTCCAAGGCAAACGCTCAGGAAAGATCAGACTTGATTGTTCAGGACAGAAAGCAAGCGATAGAAAGCGAGAGAGTTGTGAAGAGCGCACAATTGTCACAGCAAGGCGACTGGACCAGATGGGAGGAGACAGTTCAGCGGTCTCTGTCATGGGAAGATATATGGCGCTATGCTCCAGTGCGGCTATCGTTCCTCATTAGATCGATGTATGATCAGCTGCCAACAGCCAGCAATTTAAAGAAATGGAAATTAATTGAGAACGATGAGTGTCAGCTCTGCGGTCAGTCGCAGTCATTGATTCATATTCTTTCCTCCTGCTCCTATTCCCTTTCTCATGGTAGATACACGTGGCGCCACAACCTTGTTCTCCAAAAGCTGCTGGGATTTGTAAAAGAGGCCTGCCGAAAAGCCAACTCAATGGAGGTGAAACCTAGGAGGAGGATTTATTTTTTGAGAGAGGGATTGCCGCAGCTAAATCGCCCAAAAAGAACCCTCACGGAAGGAGAGAATGTTTTCCATGCGGCGAACGACTGGAGGGTCTCTGCCGATCTGAAAACGGAAAAGTGCTTCCCAGTTTCAATAAAGGAAAGTGGAAAAAGGCCAGACATAGTTGTTTTTTCGAGTCTGGCCAAGACATTTCTTCTCATCGAGTTGACAGTGCCTTGGGAAAGCAACATGGAGGCCAGTAACATCATGAAATTAGAAAGATACAGAGAATTGATGTTGGATTTGGAAGCAAATGGCTCAAGAGCTGAGCTTTTTGCTGTTGAAGTCGGAGCACGCGGTTTGGTTGGTAAATCTTTGCTAAAGTTGCTGCGGGCCCTGGGAATGTCTAACAGAGAGCGGACCCGTGCAATTAAACAGATTTCTGAAGCAGCAGAATCGGCTTCATTCTGGATTTGGTCTCAAAGAGAGAAAAAAGAAGATTTTCCAAATTTAGAAGCCGCTCTCTCCGCTCCGCAAGAATAGAATTGCTTCGTCTTTGTTTACGTGGCGATATTAAGTACCGCTACGAAAGCGAAGCCGTTATGTCGTCGAAGGTTTTCTCACTTGAATAGTCTGAATTTCTCTAAAGTTGCGAGTTTATTTGCATGACAAATATCTGCCACGATGCAAGGAATGATAGAAATTCGATGTCGGAAAAGAACAAAAACATTTTCTGCCGGAGGACGTTCGTCCGTCGAACGTGGCTCGCCCCCCTTAGAACGTCAAGAAATTAAAGAGCCGAAACGTTTGCTCGAGGGGGGTTTTCTTCTGATGACCTCCACAGAAAAGCTCTTCAGGAGTGAACACACATTTTTGAGGCGTTAGCCATTTGACCCCCGGGAAAGACCGGGTGACTCTCGGGAAAGACCTTGTGGCAACTGGGAAAGACCGGTGACACCGTGGAAAGACAGGTGGCAACTCGGAAAGACGAGTATTACGGGTATCCTGGCCCAGCTTAGCCGGGATACAAAAAACACCGTTCATCTAGCTGCGACAACGAAATCGAATTTATGCCCCCAGAGCTCCAACCGAAAGGAGGGGGAGTATGATGAGCTCACAATCGGACCTACGGCCATCGAACTTGCTCTTCCAACGGACCCTAATGGGGGAACACTTCATGAGTGTGTGTGCGGTAGAGGTTTCGCAACAAGCCGCGGTATGAAGGTTCACCGTACGAAAATGGGTTGCCTGCTTAAAGCTGTACAGGATCATCGTACTGAAGCAAGCATTGCTTCAGGTAAAACGCCGGGCCAAGTCGGGCCGGATGCCAACCACAGCCCCGACAGGTTCCACGATCCTGATAGCGACGAGAATAGGCAACCTCGGGCTAGAATTAACTTCCCCGCTGCTGCTCACAAAGCGGATTGGTCGAAGCTCGACGAGATACTTTCCAAGCTTCTCAAAGTGCAGATGAAAGAACTTCCAATGTTTCAAGTGAACAATCTAACTGACACCATTTACAACAAGTGTTTAGAGATGTTCGGTTCCAAGGAAAAAGTTCTCATGGACAGAGGCGAAAAAACTCATATTTCAAGGCGACAACGAGAGATTGCTAGACTCAAAAAAGAAAAAAAACGACTTCGTCAACAATGGAGGAGAGCTCCAGACAACGAGAAACCAGGGCTCTCAGCATTACGACATGACTTGAGGCAGCGATTGAGTGCACTCTTGCGAGCAGAACGTTTGCGGGTAAAGAAAAGAGAACAAAGGAAGGCAAGATTCCAGTTTGTCAGAGATCCATTCCGTTATGGTAAAAGCTTGCTCGATCCACCAAAGTCAGGTACTCTGCAAGTCAGTAAAGAGCAGCTTGATCATCACTTCCGAGCTGCTTTCATTGACCCCTTGGGCGATAAAGAACTAGCTGAAAGATCAGATCTTCCCGAGATTCCTCTTCCAAAGGTTGCTTTCAACGAGGGAGTAATTTCAATTTTTGACATATCCCAATTCCTCCGAAAAACAAGAAATAGATCTGCTCCAGGCCCAAATGGTGTACCATACCTGGTGTATAAAAAATGTCCGGGTGTGTTGAAAGTTTTACACTCATTGCTCAAGTCTGCTTGGACTTCCGGGTCTGTTGATAAAGAGTGGCAAAAAGCTGAAGGCATTTTTATACCAAAGGAGAAAGTTTCAGTCGACATCAATCAGTTCAGACCAATTTCTCTTCTCAATGTTGAAGGAAAAATATTTTTTGCTGTGCTTGCCAAGAGGTTGACGAGCTATCTAACACAAAACGACTACATAGACAAGTCAATTCAGAAAGGAGGAATCCCTGGTGTTCCTGGTTGCATCGAACATTCTACCATGATCTGGGAGTCTATAAAAAGAGCAAAACAGAATCGACTCAGTTTGCACGTCGTTTGGCTTGATCTTGCAAATGCTTATGGAGCGGTTCGTCACCAGCTGATTTGGAGAGCTTTGACGATGCACCATGTTCCAAAGTTCGTTATGGATATTCTACGACAGTATTTTCAAGATTTTCACCTGAGATTATCGACAAAGACGTGTTCAACTGATTGGTTTCGTCTTCAGGTCGGTATAGCCATGGGGTGCTCTATTTCTCCCATATTATTCGTGCTAGCAATGCAACTACTTCTGAATTCAGTTGGTGCAAGGGTAGAAGATGTTTATGTCGGCCGAGGTATTTTCATGCCACCTCTGAGAGCTTTCATGGACGACACGACAATTAGTTTGAATAAGTGTATTTCAATGAGACGGACACTTGATGTCTTCAGCGATCTACTCAAATGGTGCGGAATGAGTTTTAAAGCATCTAAATCGAGAAGTCTCTCCCTGCGTCGCGGTAAAATTGATGAATACACCGTTTTCTCTGTTGATGGTAACAAGATTCCAACAGTGAGCGACGAACCAGTGAAAAGTCTCGGTAGATGGTATTGTAAATCCCTGAATGACGTTGATCAGGGTGCTTCTATTCTCCGTATGGCAACTGTCTCCATGGAAAGCATTAATGCTGCTCCGCTTCAGAGCAGGTTCAAAGTGTGGATTTTGCAATTTGTTTTAGTGCCAAGACTGCTTTGGCCTTTGACAGTCTATGAAATTGGTCTGCAAGTTGTGGAGAAACTAGAAAGAAAGATAGCTCGTTTTACACGTCAATGGTTGGGTCTGCCTCCGGGATTGACGTCTGTGGCTCTCTACGGCAAAACAGCCAAGCTGAGACTTCCATTGCGGTCTTTTGTTGAAGATTTCAAGATCAGCAAACTGAGAACTCAGATGATGCTCGATAATTCAACGGATCAGAGAGTCGCTGAGGTAAAACCAACTCTAATCTCAGGAACCAAATGGAATGCTAGGGTTGAAATAGAGAATGCCACGGTTTCTCTCCAGTGGACTGAAAGAACCGGAGCAGTTCAGTTGGGGCGACATGGTGTTGGATGGAACCACCATCTCTGGTGGTCCAAGGCAAACGCTCAGGAAAGATCAGACTTGATTGTTCAGGACAGAAAGCAAGCGATAGAAAGCGAGAGAGTTGTGAAGAGCGCACAATTGTCACAGCAAGGCGACTGGACCAGATGGGAGGAGACAGTTCAGCGGTCTCTGTCATGGGAAGATATATGGCGCTATGCTCCAGTGCGGCTATCGTTCCTCATTAGATCGATGTATGATCAGCTGCCAACAGCCAGCAATTTAAAGAAATGGAAATTAATTGAGAACGATGAGTGTCAGCTCTGCGGTCAGTCGCAGTCATTGATTCATATTCTTTCCTCCTGCTCCTATTCCCTTTCTCATGGTAGATACACGTGGCGCCACAACCTTGTTCTCCAAAAGCTGCTGGGATTTGTAAAAGAGGCCTGCCGAAAAGCCAACTCAATGGAGGTGAAACCTAGGAGGAGGATTTATTTTTTGAGAGAGGGATTGCCGCAGCTAAATCGCCCAAAAAGAACCCTCACGGAAGGAGAGAATGTTTTCCATGCGGCGAACGACTGGAGGGTCTCTGCCGATCTGAAAACGGAAAAGTGCTTCCCAGTTTCAATAAAGGAAAGTGGAAAAAGGCCAGACATAGTTGTTTTTTCGAGTCTGGCCAAGACATTTCTTCTCATCGAGTTGACAGTGCCTTGGGAAAGCAACATGGAGGCCAGTAACATCATGAAATTAGAAAGATACAGAGAATTGATGTTGGATTTGGAAGCAAATGGCTCAAGAGCTGAGCTTTTTGCTGTTGAAGTCGGAGCACGCGGTTTGGTTGGTAAATCTTTGCTAAAGTTGCTGCGGGCCCTGGGAATGTCTAACAGAGAGCGGACCCGTGCAATTAAACAGATTTCTGAAGCAGCAGAATCGGCTTCATTCTGGATTTGGTCTCAAAGAGAGAAAAAAGAAGATTTTCCAAATTTAGAAGCCGCTCTCTCCGCTCCGCAAGAATAGAATTGCTTCGTCTTTGTTTACGTGGCGATATTAAGTACCGCTACGAAAGCGAAGCCGTTATGTCGTCGAAGGTTTTCTCACTTGAATAGTCTGAATTTCTCTAAAGTTGCGAGTTTATTTGCATGACAAATATCTGCCACGATGCAAGGAATGATAGAAATTCGATGTCGGAAAAGAACAAAAACATTTTCTGCCGGAGGACGTTCGTCCGTCGAACGTGGCTCGCCCCCCTTAGAACGTCAAGAAATTAAAGAGCCGAAACGTTTGCTCGAGGGGGGTTTTCTTCTGATGACCTCCACAGAAAAGCTCTTCAGGAGTGAACACACACACACATACATACATACATACATACATACATACATACATACATACGTACGTACGTACGTACGTACGTACATACATACATACATACATACATACATACATACATACATACATACATACATACATACATACATACATACATACATACATACATACATACATACATACATACATACATACATACATACATACATACATACATGCATACATACATGCATAAATACATACATACATACATACATACATACATACATACATACATACATACATACATACATACATACATACATACATACATACTTACATACATACATACATACAGACACACACACATACATACATACATACATACATACATACATACATACATACATACATACATACATACATACATACATACATACATACATATATACACACATACATACATACATATATACACACATACATACATACATACATACATACATACATATATACACACATACATATACATACATACACACATACGTGAAAAAATACAATCACGCTCCAGTGGTTCAAGGCCTTGGAAGCTTCGTTTTCTTGTATTTTATTTCCAGCAGCATCCTTCTTGTTCGTGGGTGGTTGTTATTTGTTTAAGGTGTGGGGGTAGGGGTAGGGATGCGTGCGTGGTAGGTAGGGTTTTTGAAACGTTTGTTGCTGGTACGATTCCAAAATTTACACTTTTTATAAAAGTGTGAGACATTCATGTATTGAAAACTCTGTTAGTCATAGAAACATGTAAAAATGAACGTCCCACACTTTTATATTTCGTCAAACTATTTAAGAGATATAAATTGATAACACAAAAAAATTAATTCTTCCTTTTTAGTGCATTTAGAAGTAGAACCGTATTTTTTTTTAAATGTTTTTTTATAGTTTTATTTTACTATTTTTAGACAATTTTTTTTTATTCTACATAAACTCATGCAAGTTATAATTGTACAGTACATTGTAAAGTTTTCTTATCCGTTTATCTTCTAAGAAATAAGGTGAAGCTGCTAAAAGCCAGGTTAGATAGGCAAATTTGATCAGCGGCAAAATGCTAGCTAAAATCAGTAAATTCCGACGCATTATTGACACCGTTTTTATTGCTTGTTTTATCAGAAAAATGAATACAAGATCCAAACAGTATAAAACGGTGAAATCGTAAACGGAGTTTACAAAACTCTAAGAAGAGCCACAAACGCAACTTGCTAAATGTATTGCCAATATCGCATAGATCACACAAGCAGAAATCTGCATCCCTACGGAATAAATAAAAAAACCTTCAAAGTAATTCATTTTTTGTTAATCAAGTTAAATATTATAATCAAAAAATAATTTGCATGCGAAATTTCATCTCAATCTGAAAGCGGAAAGTAAGTGAAAAGGTGATTAACCGGCAGCACACTTAAAGATGAAGTTATGTAAAAGTGTAGAAAACATGGAAAGATGCAACGAGAATACAACTGGGGCAACGCCGGGTAACCCTGATAGTTATTCATATATTTCTGCACAGAATTGCAACGCTGAACTGTCCTGCAGTGAATTGTCTTAGAAGCTCTTGGTGGTTTTTAAGTTGTACTAGTAGGTAGGTTGTGCGGTTGGTTCAGGTAATTACATAAATTAGTTAAGTAATCCTGGAACCTAGTTATTTATTACCTGGTGTCTAATATGGTAATTTTTAATTACCCCAATCCTTACGTGGGTGGGACTGATCTGGTAATGTTTAATGACATTATTTCTCCTATGAAAATGGTAAACCTAATGACCTATGTTTCTTCTGCCGACCTGCATCTTGGTCACGACATCAAGCGCTGACATTTTTCAAATGATTGGGCCAATTTGATTGAAATTTATTATATTTTCTACTTTTAAATTTTTGTTTGGTCTTTGGAAATATGTGAATCACAAGAAAGTTTTATTATTGATTTTTAACTATTTTTAATTTTAGTAACAAAAACAAGGAGACGTGAGGGATAGAGAGGGGTCAGCTGGAAGGATGTGAAAAAGGGTGCTTGTGGGTTGTTGGTGTTTCAATTTAAACCAATTATTATGTTTGTTTTTTGTTTTGAATAATATTCTCTTTTATCTTTCTTTCTCTCACTCTCTCTCTCTCTCTCTCTCTCTCTTCATTTCTATACATACATACATACATACATACATACATACATATATAGATATATTTTTCCATCACTATCGAACACGGTTAAGCAGTCACGCCTTCTGTCAAGCAAGAACAACGAGGCGGCACTGTTCAAGTTTTCTGGTCGTCGGAGATAAGTGATTTTAAGGTGGGGGTCGTTCCGGCCTTCTTCCAGCCCCCTCCCCCCTCTACTGCTGCTTCTAGTAAAAAGAAAGCGTTCGAATGATGGATGGAGGCTCGTAGAGTGATGATGATGATGATTATGATGATGATGATGATGATCATGATGATGATGATGATGATGATGATGATGATGATGATGATGATGATGATGATGATGATGATGATGATGATGATGATGATGATGATGATGATGATGATGATGATGATGATGATGGTGATGGTGGCGATGATGATGACGATGACGACGACGACGATGACGATGACGATGACGATGACGATGACGATGACGACGACGACGATAACGATGACGACGACAATGATGATGACGGCAACGACGATGGCATTTCAATTATTGCCATCAATCCTTTTCGCTCAACATTTCAAAAACGACGGCACAGGAGCTCCAATTTTCTCGCGCATTTGCAGTCTGTTGATGGTTCCTGGTGTTCATTGACAGATGTTCCTCTGGATGAGCATACCAGCATCCCCATTTCTATCTTCATTTTTCCACAATTTCCCTCTCTCCTCCTTTTTTTAACTTAGCCCCATTGTCACAACAACGTTTGTGAGACCTTACTTACGTTTCTTACTTTTTTTTCTTCTATCTTCTTTCATTCTTGGATCTAATCTCTTAAGGAACACGCGAAACACTTTAAGCAGCACTTTTACAATATCCCCAGTTGTTTGCTAGAATTACGACGTTTAAGTGGTAACATTAAGGTAAAAAAAATAAATTAAAAATTAACTAGATTTAAATAAATTTATTCAAATTTTTGTTGTTGTCGGAATTGTGTACAAAATGTTATTTAATTATATTGTAACGAAATAGCTGTTTTCTAGTTTTCGGTTATTTCTTTAAGTTTAAATATTGAAAAAATAAAACAAATTTCAAATATATTGTTAATTAATTAACTAATTTATTTATTTAATAACTTATTGTTTCATTATTTTTTTATTAATATTAATTTTTGGGGTTTTTTGTCATATAATTTGCTTCAAATATTTAATATCTTAACTCCTAATTTAACGAACCGTTAATTATATAGTCAAAAATATTACAAAATGCTTCAAGAAACGTCTATGCACATCTCTATCACATCCACACACACATACACAGACACAAACACACACAGACACATCCACAAACAATGCACGCACATGCACAGACACATACGCACGTGTGGGAGTGTCACTTCCGTTTGACATGCGCAGAAGCAGGGAAGGTCGTCGTAGTTTTATCTGCTTTTATTAGTTCTTTTAACAAACTTTTTCCTGCCCTTGGGAAATTAGAAGGACCTCTTTCTTGTGGACTCCACTAATTTACTGCTCTCTCAGACCGGCGCCAAATCATGCAAGTTGCTATGGAATTGACTGAGACAAATGTCCTCAAAATTAGTACTTGGCCATCTCATACTGCTTCCATTAAACATTAAACATCCATTCTATGCCAGCAGTTCGCTATTTATTGTTGCGCAACACATCCGTGCCAATGTGATGGGTGATGCGAGTCTTGCGTTTCTTCTTGCTCAATGGTGCGGTGTCTTTACGACTACTCAATTAGAGTTCTTACTTACTCACGTCCAACTAACCCATTACGCGAATGTATACAACGCAAAACCACGCTCTCATTATTCAATTAAAGCAATTAAATTTCAAAGCTCAACCATGTTTATACATGTATGCATGCATGCCTCATAAGTTTGTAGTATTTTGGCTTTAAAACACGCATCACTTTTTACACCACTTTTTTTAAACATGTTCAACATCATACTGACCATTCCAACACGCCACATTTCTGATCTCAACACCCTTTCAACACGTTTTCTCACGTCCTCAAGACATCTCCACACATGCTCAACGCGTTTTCAACGCGTTTTCAACACATTTCATTACATCGTTAACACATTCTCAACACATTCAACACATCTTCAACACATCTTCAACACCTCCTCAACATATCCTCAACACATTATCAACATATCCTCAACACATTATCAACACGTCCTCAGCAGAAAGCCTGCATGAAGAGAAATTCTAAATCACTTCCCGCTACGAGAATATTAAAAAATATTTTTTTTCGTTAATAAAACAACACGTGGATGAAAATAATGCTGGTCACGCGTTCGGAAGGTGTCTCGGGTTTTTTAATGGTGATTTAATTAATACCGGTGGAAAATAAATTTTATCCCTGATCACCTGAACCACTCCAAGTGATCGCCCCCCCCCCACCTGTCACCTGCCTCTTTCCTTACCCCCCTACTACCTGATCCACCCCATGAAAGATGTTGACAGTTCGTGCTTGTCTGCCCGATCGGCGTCTTACGTCGATGTCTGAGAAATCTATTTGCTGTGGAGAGGCGCTCGATGATTTGAACACCGGAAACCTAGGCACAGTTCGCCATAATGCCGCCACCCACCGAGAACCCACGCACGACTCGTTCGCTGGCCAGTGCAAGGCATTTGTTATTCCAACAATGCACGACAGAGGAATCGAGGGTGATGTTTAATAACGAAAATGTTGTTTACATTTCTGTTGTTTGTAAGAGCTGAAAAACAATGGGCTACAATGCGGTGATTTGCATGATTTAAAATCCATGCTGATTTAATTCGATCCAATATGAATGATCCTCCAACATGCTGGATTGCACTGGAAACTGGTTGCAGGTTGCAGCCACGAAGCTACATGAATTACAGCCATCATTTACTGAACCTTACTCAACAGTCTCACTCGTTTATTACCTATGACTCTCTGCCTATATTTTATTGATATTTTATTCGCGTTTAACGGTCAATTTTTCGAAGCAAGAAACTATGAAAATTAATAATTTGATTGATTGAAACCTAACCAAGACGGACAATCCACTCATAGCTGCTCAACAGTCCCAACAAACTACAAACTTATCAGGGACGGCTACAGAGCAGGAGCGTCATTTCAGCAATTACTTGGGAAGGGGGCGGGCCAAGCTTTAGAAATTCTGCTACTAATTACTTCACTTTTGCCTCCAAAAATAGGTGATGACCGGGGGCGGGGTAGTCGGAAGTACATTTTCCAAAAATTTTCTAAAACTTCCTTCTGGTTTATTTTCTATATAAATTCAAAAATCATTGGGACCCCTGTTCTAGGATTGAGGGGGTGCATTCCTACCAGATTGTCAATTTTTTGAACAACTGGTTTTAAGATAAATACCATATTTGGATTTTCGAAAATTTTGGAGAAATTACCTACGACTACCGTGCCCTGGTCATCAGGTTTATTGGGAGAACATTTTTTTTTAAAGTTTTTGAAAACTTTTTGGAAATGACGTAGCGTCACCCCTCTCCCCACCAAGAATTCTGGGATCCGCCACTGACACATTATTTATACAAAAAATTACAATGCGTTACAAATGACCACCACAAAATACCACCTACATCGTCAACATCAGCAGCAACAAATACAACAACAACAACACATAACTACATCGTGAGGGACCACCCAACGCGAGGGACCACCCATCGACATCACACAACAAACGACGCGCGGGAACGCGGCCTGGGCGCAAGGAGCTTCTGTAATCAAGCTGAATAGAGACATGAAAGGCGGCCGATCGCTGCGAAAATTACGACTGAACGACTGGCACGCGAAAAGATTGATTGTAACCGATGTGTTCGACGTATCGAAATCCCAATCCTTCGATGTTCTTTTTTTTCAATTTGATGTTTGTGTTTCTTCAAAGAGAGAGAGAGAGAGAGAGAGAGAGAGAGAGAGAGAGAGAGAGAGAGAGAGAGAGAGAGAGAGAGAGAGAAAAGAGAAAGAAATAGAGAGGGAGAAGAGAAGATAGAGAGTTGCTCTCTTCCAGAAGCCTGAGTACATTATCTTAATGACTTACTTGATACGTCAAGCTTCACTGCCGTGTCGCTGAATTGCTTTCTGGCTGGCACGCATTGCTGCCATTAAAAATCTTGGCCACTCACTTGCTGCACGGGCCATAATTCTGGCAGAGGAACAGTCGATTGGTAGGTACAGTGTTGTACGTAATAATATCAATACACACACACACACACACATATATATATATATATATATATATATATATATATATATATATATATATATATATATATATATATATATATATATATATATATATATATATATATATATATATATATATATATATATATTATACGAAATAGTTCTATTAATATAATATCAACCTGTTGTAATAGTTTCTTTTTTTGGTTATTTCTGATTTTCATACAATAACAAGCAAACCTTAAAAAACGAGATTTTTTCACAACTTCCTTATATTTCAATATTTACCGGCTTTTCATGTAAAGCAAAATTTTCATCCACAACGACGTTTTTTCAAAATTTCAAATGTAGCTAGTTATATAAATAATTATGCTTGATTTGTTTTGGTTCAAATTTCAGCTCGATTCCATGATGGGAAGTTAGTTAATTTTTTTTCAAGGTTTGCAAGCAATCAAGCAAGCAATCAAGAAACTAAGCAAGCAAGGCCGGTGGTGAAGTTAATACGAGGGATTTAAAATAAGATAAAATAAGATAGCATAAGAACGTACTAGAAAACACTGTTTTATGTTAATTATTACTGCTTTATATTATTATTATTATTACCAAGAGTATTTTGATTATAGAATTGTTTGAGACAATTTTCCTCAATTTTGACAGTGTCCAGCCCAATAACCCTATGTCTATAACGTATATGTGTATTGTGTGTGTAGGTGTAAGGTATTATTGATTATATATACTAGAAATAGCCCGTCAAAATTGACTTTTTTTTTGTTTTTATCGAACTGTACGGTTAATAAATAAAAAAAGTTTTCTTTTACTACCACTATTATAAAAATTTTAATGAAGTCATGAACCTCAATCACTGTAAATAATTAAATGTTGTAATTAGACAATGTGGTTGCTCTACGTGCTTAGCAATATCAAAAAAATGCTCAGTGGTTGTGATCGAACCTGGTTCAAGCAAATTAAAATTACTAAATTTCATGCCATGACTTCGTAATACAGACAGCTTCATCATCTTGCTATGTTTTCTTTTAAACAATAAATCCAGCTCAATGCTTAATGTAATCAGATAACCTCTTGCACAACAAGCTTAGGTAAAAATTATGTATTTTGATATATATGTGTGCAGTGGAGGATCTAGACTTCTTTGGCGGGGGGCAAACAAATGGCGGGAGGGGCCAAAAGCGGCGGTAGGCCAAAGACGTAGAGGAAAAGAAAAATTTTACCTTAGATCCACAAACCCCATTGAAAAACAAAATGCCAGATTCTACAAATTTTGTAATTTCTCTAAAAAGTAGTCAATTTTTCTTCTAAATTTGGTCAACTTAAACTTTTTCTCACTTATTCCTAGTTTTAAAGGACATTTCTCGTAATAATATTGTTATACATTTTTTTATAATCTCAAAAAAGTAAATTTTGAAATCCAAGAAGAGCCATGGTCCTGTGTGTCTGTATTATAATTATTGTATAATATCTATGTGCACTGGAGGATCTAGACTGCTTTGACTGGGGTTAACATGGCGAGGAAGCCTAATACCTGACCTTAGGCCCATAAGCCGCATAAAATCTTTTATTGATATACAATACTGTGCCGTTTGCCACACATCCTCCAATAACCAGGAAACTATCTAAACCAATCGCCCTTATTTCTCTGGTTTGGAATCAGCCAAAATGTTCAACCACTATAAGCTTGCTAATGAACTGAAATTTGCTTTTTTCATATTGAAATTTTTCATCTGTATTACTAAAACGGTTCATTTGAAAGTTCAATTCAGAGTTCCATGTCAAATTCACCTTTTCCATGCGGAGAAAATCCGCCATGCTGATCGCCTTTGACTGCCTCCTGTTAGCACGACTTAGAAATCGTACGCAAGTAGAAATGAAAAACAAGAAATTGGATTGTTTGTAGGGCAATATAAGCAATGATTCAAGCGTTCCTCTAAGAAGGCGGTGGTGGCTAAGTGGTAAAGCATTTGCCTGTCGGCTTGTAAGTCGGCAGTTCGAATCTCACCGGCGTCACCATCGTAGCTCCCCTAAGCAAGGAGTTTACACGCATTGCTCAGGTTGAGTATCTCGCGGAGTTAACTAACTCCTTTCATTAATCTTAAAAAAGACCGTTTTAGATTCTCTATCAGTACATGACTGTTTGTGGAGCTCCATTGTTGCCTCGCACGGAACTGATTAAAAATCAGAACTTTTCAGTAAATTAGAATTTTAGTTCAGCGTTACTTAAAAAAATGGTTTTTCGGCTTCAGAGGATAAGAAAGACTGGTCTAGAAGTGGTATTCCCTTACTTCCAGTTTTTTACTGCTCCACGTTCTTCTGGAACTGTTCCAGCTTCCCTTTCCTAACTTCAATATTAGCAGCTTCTAACTTCAATATTAGCAGCTACTAACTTCAATATTAGCAGCTACTAACCTCAATATTAGCAGCTACTAACTTCAATATTAGCAGCTACTAACTTCAATATTAGCAGCTACTAACTTCAATATTAGCAGCTACTAACTTCAATATTAGCAGCTACTAACTTCAATATTAGCAGCTACTTACTTCAATATTAGCAGCTACTGCTACCAGAAAATAAAACTGCGGTGACCCATGAGCCAAATTGGGATATTTTGGCAGCTTCATATTATGCTGTCAATGTGCAGGAGAATATTAAATATTCTCAATAGAATCGAACAGCTTATTATATCGGAGGTGTTATATACTCTGCGTGCTTAAGTTTATACTCGATTAAATTAATTCAGCATAATAATTGTCCATCTAAATCGCGAACAGGCCAGCAGAAAGTCAATGTTCTTTAGCCACATAATTATTTCTTCATCGTCATCGTCATCATCGTCATCATCATCATCATCGTCGTCGTCATCATCATGATCATCATCATCATCATCATCATCATCATCATCATCATCATCATCATCATCATCATCATCATCATCATCATCATCATCATCATCATCATCATCATCATCATCATCATCATCATCATCATCATCATCATCATCATCATCATCATCATCATCATCATCATCATCATCATCATCATCATCATCGTCATCGTCATCGTCATCATCATTTATGTGAGCCCATAAGCCGAGAGCAATTTCTCCATCGTCAGAGTCACAAGAAGATCATTATCAGGAGCATTGAGTTCATCTGACAAGAGATAAGCCAATGGAAATCGACGTGTCTCATCCACACAGGGGTCAGAGACCAAAAGAGTCATGCATGTAGGAAATGATCGGACAAGTGTTCCTTGTTGTTCCAGTATCATTTTTGCACGGAACTGTGCCCGTGTGCACGCAGAAGTTTTACGACTTGCATTGAAGATAATGACGTCACATGAGATAAGCTGTCTGTGTGTGCGTGACTTCTGTCAGTTTCATTCGGGAAAGGAAAAAATTTATTTCAACTCCGTCGCTTGATTTCAAGCCTTTGCTTTTTATTTTATCGTCGTTTTATTAAATTTATATTTTATTTATGTGAAAGATTAATCAAATCCGTAATCGAACATCGAATTACTAAAAACCGACGGTAAATCGGTTTCAACCGAACGCGTACGGCAGACGCCCTTCTTGCACTAAATTAATATCATCATTCAATCCCAAACAAGCAAACATGCATTACAATTTACAATCCACTCGTCCTACTTCTTATGAGACTTTAAAATGCTTGAAATATTTTAAACGCAAAGCTAATTTTAGGTGAAAAAAACGAGTGAAGAAAGAAAGTGAAACCAAACATTGGATTTCTTGTCGCGGGAAGAGCTATTTGTTCGCTGCTCCATTTTCGTTCTAATGTCCCTCGCCGTTCCTATGTTTCAACAATCAGTCATTTTCATTGGCTTGCTAATGCAATGTGATGCTTCTATAATTACATCCGATCTTATTCGGCTTTGTTCATTTTATTCTCTCCATTTTCCAAATGAACCCCGTCGCCGAAAACTATCATCATCATCATCACCATCATCATCATCATCATCATCATCATCATCATCATCACCATCATCATCATCACCATCATCATCATCATCGTGAACAGCATCATCATCGTAATCGTCATTGTCATCGTTATCGTTATCGTCATCGTCATCGTCATCGTCATCGTCATCATCATCGTCATCGTCATCGTCATCATCATCGTCATCGTCATCGTCATCGTCATCGTCATCGTCATCATCATCATCATCACCATCATCACCATCCTCATGATCATCATCTCCATCATCGTCATCATCACCATCATCTTCATCATCACCATCATCATCTTCATCATCATCATCATCGTCGTCTATTCTTTTCCGACCACGAGTAAATGATTTTCTTAATTCTTCTTTTAAACTCCATAGCTCTCCATCGACCGTGTGTTGATGATAAAGTGATGAAAGTAAATTTGTAGTTTTTGTGTACGAGAAGATGATGATAACAGAAGAGATGTTATTCATGACGATGATGTTGATGATGGTAATGAAAAAATAATGACGACGAAGACGACGCGATGATAATGATTATGATGATGGTGGTGGTGGTGATAATGATGATTGTGTTGATGATGACGACGACATAGACGATGATGATGATGATGATGATGATGATGATGATGATGATGATGATGATGATGATGATGATGATGATGATGATGATGATGATGATGATGATGATGATGATGATGATGATGATGATGATGATGATGATGATGATGATGATGATGATGATGATGATGATGATGATGATGATGATGATGATGATGATGATGATGATGATGATGATGATGATGATGATGATGATGATGATGATGATGATGATGATGATGATGATGATGATGATGATGATGATGATGATGATGATGATGATGATGATGATGATGATGATGACGATGATGACGATGACGACGATGACGATGATGATGATGATGATGATGATGATGATGATGATGATGATGATGATGATGATGATGATGATGGTGGTGGTGGTGATGATGATGATGATGATGATGACGACGATGGAAAAAGTGGAAAAAACGGACGTGCGACCAAACGTTGAAAGCGTTTTATTCTGTGGACTTGAAGAGGAGCCAATAAATAAGATGCGCCACTTATTCTTTCTGAGTCATCGAGAGAAATCTTCATTGGAGGAGCAGCATAGGAAGCTATTTATATTGGCGTCAGATGGCTTGCTAATCAGCAGGCCGACGATGCAGACTTTATTCTAGAAAGAATATTGAAAGAAAACGAATTGACCGGTCTGGCAACAATGGCATACATCATCGTTCGCTGAAACGCAGCCACGAAAGGTGCAAATACTTTCAGGCCAGGAATAATCTTTTTCTTAAACCATCCACTTCGCTTGTTGTATTTTTCATCTAAAAAAGTTAATGTGTTGTGTTGTGTTGAACTGTTTTGGTCGGTTATGCGGTTTATAACGGTTGTGTGACATATTGCGGCAAGAAAGCGAGAGCCTTTTGCCTATAAACAAATTATAAAATAATAAATAAATTATATTACTAACCAACCAATTGCTATTATTTTCAATTATCTGTTAATTACCAATTTTTTGTGACTTACACATAGAAACAGACATAAAAACACGTTTACATAAGTGCAAGCATATGTATGTATGTATGTATGTATGTATGTATGTATGTATGTATGTATGTATGTATGTATGTATGTATGTATGTGTGTGTGTGTGTGTGTGTATGTATGTATGTATGTATGTATGTATGTATGTATGTATGTATGTATGTATGTATGTATGTATGTATGTATGTATGTATGTATGTATGTATGTATGTATGTATGTATGTATGTATGTATGTATGTATGTATGTATGTATGTATGTATGTATGTATGTATGTATGTATGTATGTATGTATGTATGTATGTATGTATGTATGTATGTATGTATGTATGTATGTATGTATGTATGTATGTATGTATGTATGTATGTATGTATGTATGTATGTATGTATGTATGTATGTATGTATGTATGTATGTATGTATGTATGTATGTATGTATGTATGTATGTATGTATGTATGTATGTATGTATGTATGTATGTATGTATGTATGTATGTATGTATGTATGTATGTATGTATGTATGTATGTATGTATGTATGTATGTATGTATGTATGTATGTATGTATGTATGTATGTATGTATGTATGTATGTATGTATGTATGTATGTATGTATGTATGTATGTATGTGTGTATGTGTATGTATGTATGTATGTGTGTATGTGTATGTATGCAAGTGCTTTTGAATATGTGCATGCATGTGTGTGTGTGCACATGTGTTTATTTACTTACATTCTTCTGAATCCTTCTTATTTCAAACCTCTGCAGGTTTTGCATTTGTGACTTTCGAGAGCGAAGATGCCGTTGATAAAGTCTGCGACATTCATTTCCATGAAATCAACAACAAAATGGCAAGTTTTTTGTTCATTTCTTGTCTTTTCTTTCTTTTTTTTGTCTCAGCGTAACTTTATTGTTTTCATTCCTCTTTTAATCCGTCCGCGTCTTTCCTTCTTCCTCTACTTCTCCTCATCCTCTGGCAAACGAGATGTCATTTTATATCATCGTAAAATTTGTTAATTTCAATAAATATTTTAACTGTTCTTTTTAAAAAAATTACATTTCAGGTAGAATGCAAGAGAGCACAACCGAAAGAACTGATGGTGTCGCAAGGACTGGCTCGGCGTAAGAATTTATTTCGTAACATTAGAGTAGCCGCGTCGAGACTCCCGCAAAAACTATTGCCTGCAATTTATTTCCCGCACTTTTGTGCTTCAAAAATGCTTTGAATAAGAGGCTCTAGCGTTTCGCTTATCAAATTATGCGCTTCAAAGCATAGCGAACAGAGGACCGAGTAAAAAATGACCACGCACGATGAACAACAAAACACGGCTCGTGCTCTTCATCGCGTAGGCAAGCAATTAGACCAGTTTTGCCTCAATAATTTCATTACAAGAGGATTAATCGCTGAACTTTCTTGCTCGTTTCAAAGCAGTAAGATTGATGATTATAAGGTCTCGTCGGTTATTACAAACGGATCAGCACCGGATTAACCAGCACTATAGTTTTGGTCGGCCTTCTTCCGCTTCTTCCTTGTTGTCTCTCTTGTATTGAGTCTACTACAAACACGTCACCAGATTGTATTCCTGTGACATTATTTCAAGCTTACAAACGGCCCTCGTTATATGATTTAGATTGCAACTTCTTTCCTCGTTCCGTGCAATTACATTTCGCTTGTTTATCTGTAAAAGCTAACAATTAACTATGTAATTTTATTATTTTATACCAGAGATAGTCCGTCAAAAATAATGGATTTTTTTTGAATTACTAGAACTACTTCGTCAAAAATGACGGTTTTTTAAATCTCTTGAATTAACTTCACCACCGGTCTTGCTTGCTTGCTTGAATGTTTGCAAACCTTGAAATTGAAAATTAACTAACTTCCCGTCATCCAATGGAGCTGAAATTTAAAATATAGGCTCGCTTCTCATGAAAATGCATTTTATTAAAGTTTGAGAAATTGTTGAAAAAAAATTTTTCTAATTAAAAAAATAATTATATTTGCTTTTAAAAAAACAAATAAAATAAAATAAAATAAATGTTTGCCTATATAAATTCAAAAAATTTCTTTTTAAAAGAAATATTTACAACAAATGAAAAGCCGACGAATCTTGAAATAAAAGGAATTTGTGGAAAAAACCTCGTTTTGTACGGCTTACTTGTTGATAATTTGGTTTCCGTGACCTCAAAGGTGGGGTGGAAAATAAAATTATTTATTTTTTGAATTAACTGCCACTCAAAATCGGAAAATACTAAAATGTGAAAATTAGTATTTAAATACTACACGGAGAATAAAAAAAATACGTGTTTCACCAATTTGTGATTATTCGACATCCCGTGACTCAAATGTGGGGTGGAAAAAATTATTTGCTGGAAAACTCAAAAACTGAAAATGAGAAAACTTTGGAATTCAATATTGAGATTCTTCTTAAAAAATAATAAATTACAGGTGCCCGTTAAGAACTTGCTGGGTCCAGTTCAGCCCGGACGGACTGGGCTTCGACTTTTGTGCTTATAAAAAGGGGCGTGTTAGGGCCGAGAATTTTGTGCCTCTGAAACGGGCTGAGGCTGGAATTTTCTGGCTATGAAATGAGCAGGACCAGGTCTGAAAAAATCATGCAGGGTTTTGTGAAGCATGTTTCAAAATCCCTCATTTCAAGCGAGCGAGCTGCAACTGGTACTGATAGTTATTTTATATTATTCATGTACTGCAAGTTCATTTATAAATAATAAATAGTAGGGATGTCACGGGTACCCGACCCGAATCCGAAGTTCGGTACTACCCGGTCTTTTTTTGGCTACCCGAATTTTTGAAAACGTGAAACCCGAACCCGAATTTTTGAAAAAGAGAAGCCCGAACCCGAAATTTTGAAAATGGGAAACCCGAACCCGACCCGAACCCGGTGTTTAAAAAATAAAACCCAAACTCCGAGCTTTAAAAATTTCTATACAGTCCTTGAGTTTTCAAAATTCGGTACATCTAATGAAATCTAGTATTAAAAAATCATTTTAAGGCATTTTGTTTCACAAACAAAAACCAATCTTGTGACACAAGTTCGTTTAGTGGTTTAGAGACCGGCTTGCCTATTTTTAGTGCCCATGTTCGATTCCAGGTTTGGTCAAGTAGTTTTCTTTAGCAAGGAACTAACTAACTCATATTTTATCAGGTCGACTCAGCTTTTCATTCTTAACTGGTCGATAAATAAGTTCTGAGTTGTATATATTTCATGTAGCGGCGCCCCAAGTATAATGACTGGATCTATTTTTTGACAAAAGCGTCCTTTAAGTATAGTTGTCTATTATTTTAAACTTCAAATAAACAATTTGAGGGCACTTAAGAACCGTTTATTTTATGTTATAATTAAAGAATTTGCTATGATAAAAACGCGACTTAATGCTAGACCAATTTAAGAAAAAGATCTATTATTAAACAGATTTTAGGAAATTAAATAAAATTATAGACAATATTGAACACCATAAGTATTTGCTGCAGTACTTATCTTAATTATTATTGTAATACAGAACTTCCCAAATATTTCACTTAATTCGTTTAGCCAATAATAAAATATAGTAGCGTAAGATCACTCTCAGGCGCATTTTCAAAATTATGAAAATTGTACTACTCAAATTCGACCCAAACTTGACCCAAACTTGACCCAAACCCGACCCGAACCCGACCCGAACCCGAAGGTTTTTAATTTTAAAATCCAGACCCAAACCCGAACCCGAAATTTTGAAAATCGAAAACCCGAACCCGAAACCGAGCCCGGTTTTTGGAAAAATGAAAACCCGAACACGAAAATTTAAAATTCAATAACCCGAACCCGAAAAGTCTACTACCCGTGACATCCCTAATAAATACAGACATCATGCTAGTATATACATATAACACGTAAATCAAAGTTAATAATTTTACCATTCCTAGTAGATTAGCAACAGAAATGATAAATTATGCTATTGAAAAATTGAAACGGTCTGATCTTTCAACAGTAACGTTTTTTAAATTTTATTATTCAACAATTAATCTAAAAAAAGGAAAAAAAGGGAAAAAAATAAATTCGTAGGAGTTGATGTGTTGCTTGAGAGATCCTGTGAAATGATCGGCAGGAAGGAATTTTGACTTTCTGGTGCCAAACGTCTTCACAGCGGCTTCAATTTTTCAACTTTTCTTGATTTATCGAGCGATGGAAATCTTGCCCATCTCAAAAGAAGTAGTTTGAAAAATTTCATTTTCGTCCGAGATGCACCGCGTTATTCTCCGAAGCACTGTAAGTCGAGGAGTGAATTCATGGAGGCGATCTATCATTCAACATGGACAGTGTTCACTGGAGCCTAGGTTGTTAAGGAACTCACAAACGCGCGAGAAAGTTACAAGAATGAAATTGAAAGATGGAGGAGGTGCCAGAATTGGATGGAGTGAAGAGAAGATAATGAAAGTTTAATTTCAACCGGTTTTGTAAGGTACAAAATGAAATAAAGTGTTTTCGATCAAATAAGTTTAAACATAAAAACATGTGTTTTGTTTAAAATAGTTAACTAAATTTTCAATGAACAACTGCAAATGGTAATTAAGTTCTTGAAGTTCTCCCATTTTTCTTACGTTTCAAACTCCTTGGATGTGATCTTTCCATTTAACCATAGGGTTTTTTCCATAAAATAATACTACCGACTAATCTAGAACTTTGTAAAACTATTTAGTAAAATAACATAAAAACTTAAAGAAAGACGTTCTGCTACACTGCCCCCCCCCCCCATTTCTCGTCCACATACTGGACACCCCCTTCCCTGTGTTGCGACCCCAGGTTGAGGGCCACTCGTAAAATTCAAACAAACAAATAAGTCATAAAATACCAGAAAGCTGAGTTTTTTTAGAGTTCGCGCATGAATAATAAAGCTTACTCTCTAAATTATTTGGTTAACTGGAGTAATCGTTTCATTACCTGAGGGAAATTATAACTTTTTGAAAATCTTTCCAAGAAGATCAACCTGTCGTTACAGGTTATATTGGAGGAAAATAAAAAATGTGGAAAAAGTTTTAAATGACTGCGACGGATAAATATCTAATTAAATATAACTTGAATTCTAAATATAATCATTTAAGAAGAATTAGGTTTGAAATAATAAACTTTAAAAATGTGTTTAACGTTTGAGAGATGAAGCACAAACAAGCAACAAAAAGATACGTGCGTTGGTGGGAGACTGATGGTGATGATGAGGATTGTGGTAGTGGTAGTGATGATGGTGATGATCATGATGATGATTATGATGATGTTGGTAGAAATGATGATGATGCTGATTAAATTCTTTTTCAAGCACTAGATGTTACAATAGTGGCATTTACCTGATAGGACTTTTCACTCTTTCAGTTATCTTTTCACAATTGTTGAGTTCATTCACAGTACCAGCCAAAGCAGCCCATCAAAGAGGGGGCACATCAAGGAGGGGGCCCATAAAAGAGCGGGGCCCATCAAGGAGGGGGGCCCATCAAGGAATGGAGCACATTAAGAAAAGGGGCCCATCAAGAAAAAGGGCCCATCAAAGAGAGGGGCCCATCAAGAAAGGGGCCCATCAAGAAAGGGGCCTTTCAAGGAGGGGGCCCATCAAAAAAGTGGGCCCATCAAGAAGGGGAGCACATCAAGGAGGGGGCCCATCAAGGAAGGGGGCCCATCAAGGAGGGGGCACATCAAGGAGGGGGCACATATTCACGGACTCTAGTGACGCCACGGTCATTAAATTATTATTATTTTTATATTTATTATTAATATTTTTACTAATATCATTGTTATTGTCATCACTTTCATTTTCGTATAAATTTATTACGAGCGAACGCGATAGATGACGTTGAATTAATAACTCCATCCTCAATCACTCACTCATTCTCATTCTCTCTCTCTCATTAGAAACTATGATTCGGACTGTCGGAAAAAGTTGATTAATTTCAAGAATTCTTCCCTGACGAAGACAACTCTACGTGTCTCATGCCATTATGTTTACGGGGGAAGAAGGAGGGGGCGGGCTAGGGGGGGCTTCTCACCGTAACATCAAAGAGCCATACTCCATGAAATTGCTTCGTTTCTGAATAATTTAAAACTTGAAAAACTCGAAAAAACGTTTAAAAACTTTAAAAAAATATCGACATATTAAACATTGTCATGACGATTAATGTTCTTCTTGAGTATCAAAAGTGTCAACGTTATTGTACATTTGAATTCATAATTTTGTTAAATATTTTCATTTATTTATTTATGTATAATATACAAGTGTTTGAAATGCACTGCATACTACACAGCTGTTTCGCTATAAAAATGAGAAATCTCGATTCGTTATGAAATTATTTCAAGCATCCTCTTTCGGACAACTTTCGGAATATTTTATTTTTGTGCTTCTGCCACAACTAAATAAACAAATGAAATGTTTTTAACCTTTTTTTTTGTTGGTTCCAGCTGGACTCATACCGGTGACATTACCAACGTACATCACGCCGTATGGCAGGGGTTACCAAGTCGCAGGACTGCCCGGATATTACTACCAGGGTACTAAATACAAACAGTTTCTGATCATTTCTGTTATTTTTGTGCTCGAATGTAAACTTTCAGTTTGTTTTTCGTAAAGCCACGTCGAGCTAAAGTGTTGGGAGTTTAATTTTGTTTTTTGGGAGTTTAATTTTTTTTAGCTTATAGAGTTTCGTGATAGTCGTAAGATTGAAAATAAAGTAATTGCGTTTTATTTATTAATTTCTGATTTTTTTTTGTTTTTCTTTTTAGCCAAATAAGAAGTTTTCTTTTTTGTTTTTAAAACAAAAATATTTTTTTAATTAGGTTGGTAAGCTGGGCTTAAAAACAACGTAGTGTTGATGTTGAAGAAGAAAAAAAATTTGCCGAACTTCGTTGCAAGGAGGAATTATTTTCACGTTTACAACTTTTAAAAGTGTAAACAAACAAAATAGTAAACACAGATATGCATAAATACACACACATATATTTATACATATTTATATTTTTGTTTTTCTATGAGGTACGGCAGAATAATAAATAATATTAAAAAAAGCAAAGGAGAAATATTGCCATCTTATCTAGAACGACATGGAAGCAGCCAATTGTGCTTTCTCCTCTCTCGTTCTTCTCATTTCCTTCGTTTTTTATCTTTTTATTTTTCTTTTCCTTCTTCTTCTATTTCTTCTTTTCTTCTTCTTCTTCTTCTTTTCTTCTTCTTCTTTTTCTTCTTCTTCTTTTTTCTTCTTTTCTTCTTTTTCTTTTTCTTCTTCTTTTTCTTTTTCTTTTTCTTTTTCTTCTTCTTTTTCTTCTTCTTCTTTTCCTCGTCGTCTTCTTCCTCTTCATTTTCAGACTGAATTTTCCGAGTCAATCATGCATGACGCCGTGCAGTCTGGAAAAGCATGGAAAGGTTTAAAATGCTCAACTGCCCGACGAAAGCGCTTAACATGCCAATCACATTTTCCATTAAAATATTACCAAGCCTCATTTGTACCACCAGGTCCTCTTTCAATCGGTTATCTCCACGCGGCTCATCTCGCGATATGTTCGCTTAGTTTGTCTGTTTGACCAACTGTCTGTCCGTTTGTATGTTTGTCTGTCTGTCCGTCCGTCTGTCTGTCTGTCTGTCTTGGCACATGCGCTTGTCCGTGACATGAAAGAAATGTCATTATATTAATCGGTAGTGTGCGTGTGCGTGTGCGTGTGCGTGTGCGTGTGTCTAGAGCGTGTTTGCTTTTCTTTTTCTTGTTTTTCTTTTTCTCTACTTTTATTGTTTTTTCTTTTCATTTTCTTCATTCATTTCTTTTGCTATTTCGCTTCTTTGACTTTTCTATCTTTTTTGTCCTCTTCTTTGCCTTCCTCTGTTTTCTTCTGTTTTCTTCTTTTTCTGATTTTTTCTTCTTTCTCTTCCTCTTCTTCTTCTCATTTTCTCTAAGAAGATTGGTTTGTTTCACACTTCCTGGTGCGAACCAACGCTTGTATACAAATATACTCGCTGGTCGCCTCTTGTAACACAAAAAGTTAATCGAAGAAGGTTTTTGTTTTGCAGGACTCTTTCTGATGGTGGTTTGGATCAAAAATAAATTCATCAAAAACATTTCATTTAACACGCCGGTAACAAATATAACAGCTTTTTTACGGTTTCTAAGTTTCTACAAAAACGTTAAAGTTTTGAAAGATAAAAATTCTATTCTATTACGATCAGTTCAATTAATTAAAATGAAATTTGTAAATAATTTCTTTATTTAATTACAAATAGTTCTTTGCGTTTTTTTTGTCATCCAGTAAAGAAAGCTCAGTAACGCGATTGATGTCAACCATTTGTTTTCACGGTCCAAAATCACTTCTAATATTTTAAAACAGGCAAATTCAGCAATAAGTTTACTTCTTTTATTTAGCTATTCCAGGGTACAACTATCTCACTGCAACTCCTCTAGCAACGGCAACCTTTCCCTATCCACCGGCCCAAGCAGATCCACGTCTCGGCTACATTCCGACCGCCAACGCACGGGACTTCATACCGACCACGACAACCCTTCTCACCACAGGGCGCATCGTCGGAGCACCGACGCGACTCGAACTCAACGGAACTTCGGTGGCGAACGTCGCTGCCACCATCTCGCCGGTCATCCAGTGCGCTCCCGACCAGTTCGTCTTGCAGCAGCAACTTCAACGACCACACCAGCACAATACCACCCACCACGCCCATCAGCAACAGGGCCACAGTGGTCACAACGGTCACAACCTTCTCACACTACAAGAGTACCAAGGTGGTCCTAAACGACCTGTAACATTGTTAAAAAAAATATTTTTAAAATATCATTTCATTCAAACATTTCATATGTTTATAATATTAGTTTTGTTGATCAAGTTGTCAAGGTAGCAAAGAAAAAAACTTCTAAAGAATATGTTTAATTGATGCCAACATGTTAGAAATCTATTTACTTAAAAATTAATTCAGTTCTTTCGCCTGGTGCGGCCATCCCTGTTGTCAATGGTTACCCCCAGCATGGCAGCACTTTCAGCCACCGACCAGCCACAAATGGGGGACTCACCTTTCCACAGACCCCTACAAGTCCCCATCAACTTGAAATCTTTCAAAACCAAGCAGGACCGGGTTTTATTCAGCACGCACCTCATCAGCCAATCGCATTCGCCGTTGGAGTGAGCAATTTTATAATAAATAATTATTTTATTATAGAGCTGTTGCTGATGATGATGATGATGACTATGGTTGTGGTGATGATGATGATGATGATGATGATGATGATGATGATGATGATGATGATGATGACTATGGTTGTGGGGTAGTGGTGATGATGGTTGTGGTGGTGATGATGATGATGATGATGATGATGATGATGATGATGATGATGATGATGATGGTGGTGGTGGTGATGATGATGAGTTGATGATGATGGTAATGGCAATGATGGTAGTAGTGTTGGTGAAAGCGGCGAGAGTGGTGAGAGCAAAAAAGCGACATAGTTGACTATAACATGAAGAAATATATATGACCGTGAAAAGGAAGGATTTATTTCAGGGCGCCATGATGCCAACAGCATTCCAGAACGGATTCCATTGAAGATGTTTCCAGCCCCAGAGTAACTTGCTGATGTTCTTTTTCTTCCTTGCTTTTTCTTCGTTTCATTCACTCCCTTCATTCATTCATTCATTCATTCATTCATTCGTTCGTTCATTCATTCATTCATTCATTTGTTCGTTCGTTCGTTCGTTCGTTCGTTCGTTCGTTCGTTCGTTCGTTCGTTCGTTCGTTCGTTCGTTCGTTCGTTCGTTCGTTCGTTCGTTCGTTCGTTCGTTCGTTCATTCGTTCATTCGTTCATTCGTTCGTTGGTTCGTTCATTTATTCGCTCACTCACCAATCCACTCACTGAAGCATTTGGTTTTTTTTTCTCTTATTCACCCGTTTTTTTCTTCCTCCCTTCCTCGTTTTTAATAACCACCGTGTTTAACAATCCGATTGAAAATTTTAATGATCACACGACTCCAACGAATTGGAAATCTTTTCCACCTGTGGGCAAAAGTGGAACGTCTCGGAGGTAGACGGGCAGACAATGAGGCTATTGAGAGGATGGGTCGTTAATTGATATGGAAGCTTCTCCCCGAAAGCCAGAAAAAAAATGGATACATAGGGAAGAAGCGCAGGGAGGGGCTTGCCCAAGAATTGGTCTTCCGATGGTATGGTATGCGCTTTAATTAGGTCCATTCATCATTAGGTCATTAAATACACGAAACAATTGATCAAGCGATTGATGCGGCTTTCCTGCACATCAATCAAAGTCTGCAACGTTTATGGGCAGGCAATGCTTTGGAAAGCCTTCGATGGAAGTGGCTGGTAACTTGTTTCCAGATGAAATATTACAGCTCGATCCTGGAACGTTCGATTATTTCGTCGATTAATCTCACGACTCGTTGATGATGAAAATAGCAAGTTCATTCTTGGCTGGTTGACTGATTGGTTGGTTAGCCGGTTGACTGGCTGGCTAGTTGGTTGACCAGCTGGTTAGCTGGTTAGCTGGCTGGCTAGCTGTTAGACCGGCAGGTTAGCTGGTTTGCTGTGGTTTCTTAGCTGGTTGACTAGATGGTTAAATGCTGTTCGATTGATTTGTTAGCTGGAAGTTCAACCATTTTTTTCTTGATGTGACCAACAGTTGTTTCTCAAGCAATTCCACCTTTTTACCTCTTTCATTGTTGTGTAAACGAATTTTTTCGTTTTTTTATTGTAAATTATTTTGGTGTTTCTTTTTTAATTTTTGAAATAATTTTTGTGCTTTGAATATATATATATATATATATATATATATATATATATATATATATATATATATATATATATATATATATATATATATATATATATATATATATATATATATATATATATATATATATATTTCTTTTTGAATTTTGAGATTTGTTTTCATTGTGTATCAAGAAGCAATAATGAAATCTTTTAGATTCTCCAGTTTTTATTTGTCGTTGTAAATATTTTGCGATCCGTTTGGGCTTGTTTGTTCAATTAGATTACATTTTTTTTCAACAGCAATACAAAATTAAGGCAATAATTTTACCGCGTGCGTTGATATCAAAGACCACCTCTTCTCCATCCTCTCCATCCTCTCCATCTTCACCATCTTCTTTTTTTTCGCCTCACCCAATTTCTACCCACCTTCACTCGCTTTCTCGAATGCAAAAGTGAAACAAAATGGCGGAACTTACTTATTTGAATATACGAGGACAGCGGTTATCTTTCACATATTCGTTTCTTTGTTCCTGATCACGTGTCTTCACGGTTCGTCGTTATAGTAACCGAGTTGATATTGTTACGTTGAGTTACTATCGCATCTGTTGTGCTTCTGTGTGCGTGCGTGCGTGTGTATGTGTGTGTGTTTGTGTGTGTGAATGAAGAACTAATGGAATGTGCCCTTGTAGGGCAGAGACGTGAACTGTTCTTTCAAATATCATGAGTAAAAGTTAATTCGATAAAAAAATCTTGAAGCGGAGCACGACAGAACTTTCATTCAAGTTGATTTTTTCTCCTCGTTTTCCAACCTGCATTTCCAAGTGATTTTTCCCATTTCATTCCAGCTATTTTATCGTTTGTGTTGTTGTTGTTGATGTTGTTGATGTTTCGTATGATGTTGATGTTGTTGTCAACGCTTTCCTGTGCTGTTGTTTTCGACGATTACCTCAAGTTTTGTATATCGCTTGTTTACAAGAATGAAACGAAACTTCTCTTCGGAAATGACAATTCGGTGTAAAATGAAAAAACAGAATTTAAAAAAAGTTGTTTTAAAAATTAATTTTCTATTTAATTGAAGTTCTCTCTTCTTTTTTTTTATTTCTCATGGTGACGTCGTCGTGCAGACTGTATTTTATTTCATTGTTTTTATTTGTGAGTTGTTTTTTGTTTAAATTAAATTTTATTACATTACATAAAATTTTATTTCATATTCAAATCTTGTCGAGTGTTTCAGCTCATACGAGACTGCCCCTCTAAGCCTAATTATAACTTTTCCTCACGCAACCACGGAGGATGAATTCTCTCCGAGTGGATTAAAACCTTTCTCGCAAATCCATCTTAGTCGGATTTACAAAAAAAATATATATATATATATAAATTCAAATATTAACTGCAGAAAAATTTTTCATTTTACCTGCAAAAGATCGACACCACAGTCTCATGACGTTAACTAACAGCAAGCGAGTCGAGTATCCTGGGCTATAAACCAATAGTCGATAACGTTTTGAACATCTGTTTGATGACTAACTCAGTCGGGAGACGCTGCTAAATTTAAAACTTCGTTAAAAACGCCTTGCTGGCATGAAATAAGAAACAGCTAAGTAGCCAATAGCTACGTGTACAGTGCACAGCTTGTAGAATGTGTACAGGTTGTACAATGTGTACAACTTGTACAATGTTTACAGCTTGTACAATGTGTACAGCTGGTACAATTCGTAGGTGTACGCTTAGTCCAGTAGGCAGATGTTACACGTAGTACAAAGATATTTCAATCATCATATGTGACATTTGCTATTTGAGCGTTAGGAGTTGTTGCTGTGATAAAGAAGGTAAGTGGGCCTGAATTATTGCCGAATGAAAAATAAATGTTTTTATATAAAAAATAATATAACAAATTCCAAATTAATTTTTACTTATTAATCTAAATAATAATAATAATAATAATAATAATTCAAAGTTGTAAGATCATGGATTTTAAGAAACTGGCGAGTGGTGCAGAAACTTTGTTCAACAGAGCAAAACAGGTTGACATTCAATATTGTGGCAAAATATAATCAATTTGTTTTCTAAAAAAAAATGTATTTACATGAGGTTTATAATTTTGAATAGAATATTCCTGAGAGATAGTATTCTAAAATTGTATAAAAAACTTATTGTAATGTTTCATTTTTGATTGTGAATCGGTTTTATATATATACACCAAATTAAGTAGATTTAGTTTTGTTTTGTAAAATTAAAATAACATCCAGTTTACAGAGGAAAAATTGGGTTCCACTGAGAAAACAGAGTTTGATCCCAACTTGGTGACCCTCGTGGAAAAAGCTGATAAGACAAAAACGTGGATTGAAAAAATTATTCGAAACACCCAGGCCTACCTTCAACCAAATCAAGGTTTTGATGTCAATCTCAGAAAATTTTTACAAGTATTTTTTTTAGTAAGATTATGGTGTAAAGTGAAAATCAGTATTTCAATGTCATTTGAAATTCTTACTGTTTTTGTTTTGTTTAAATAACAGCCAATTAGATAGACAACTTAATTTACTATTAAATTCATAACTAGCTTAGTCCGTTTGAAGGCTAATGAAATGCTCAAATATTAACAACCAGCATACACTAAAAATATCCATGACAACAATAGCACACAGTTTAATCCAGTCATGTATGTGAATTCTTTTTCTAGAGGTTCTTCTTCTGGGATTGTCGCAAGAAGCTTTCTGATTTGCATATTGGCTCGCGATAACAAGCTCACTATAAAAACAACTCCAATTCATTTATATTGAAATCTCTGATTAGTCTCCTTTTTGAATTTAAATCTCAAATCCTGTAAGACGTTTTTCACGTCTTCCGATTATGTCAAAAAATAAGTACTTATTTCTTGACGACCGTGGGCAGTGATGTGATGTGATGTGCGTCCCACCTCAACTGTCGAAAACATGGTAAATAATTTTTTTAAGAAGCTGAGCTAGTCCTGACAAGCTGGAAAACTTGATAGTTTTATTAATGTTTGGATTCTGATGTTAATCACACAAAACTTACTGATCGGTCTCACCTACGATCGGCAGTGGCTGAAGATCTGCGTGTTCTGCCTTCAAGGACTGCGACTATCGACAGGCATGGATTTTCTATTGCGTTCCCGCTGTTTGGAACAGTCTATACGCCAAATTAAGAAATCAAGCATTAGACCTCGTCAATTTCAAGATTTCTTAAGTAGCGAAAAGCTGAAACAGTTCTTGATTCAATCCAAATTTCTCCGAAGAACGTGTCAGCGTTATGATTATTATTTTTTTTAATTCAGCTGCAAGATTGGAGGATTTTCTTTCCGAGAAATTACAAGCTTACAAGCCAGGACGTCAAGCAGAGCAGGACACTTTTGCTCAAGGACTTATTGATGCGTCGGTCGATCTCGGATCAACCACTCCGTTTGGTAAGATTTTTTTAAAGTTAATATATTTAAGTTCATATTTGTCTTTTAGTTTATTTTTCATCTGTTTTAATAATTCAATTAGTATGTTTTTATTTTGTGGGTATTTTTTATAAAAGGAGTGACGTTGAATAAATGTGGAGAAGCAGGCCTTAAATTGGCTGAAGCATGGAGAACATTCTCACTAAAAGTTGTCGAAGAATTTGTAACTCCATTCAAGAGCTTTTTAGATGAAGATATGGCTGCATTCACCGTCAGGCTATTTATTTATTCTTTTTTATATATTTCATATTTATTTAATAAAATACATTTTTTAATGTTTTTTTTATTTAATAAAATACATTTTTAATGTTAATGTTTTATTTTAACACTGATGAAAATGTGACTAAGAGTGTGACTGCTAGTCCAGAGGTGGGCATAGGTTTGCTTTGACTCATGGCATGGGTTAGGTCTAATTTATTCGAAACATACGTGGGTTGGGTTGAATTAAAATTTCAATTTATTTAATTAAATTTTTAGTGGGTTGGGTTGGGTCAGAACTTTAACTTTTTAGGTGGGTTAGGCTGGGTTGAGTAAGTGATGGGCTAGGCTGACGTCAATACATGATAATTTTAAAAATAAGTGTTTTGATGAATTGAAATAGCCGATGTTTTAAATTTCATTTAATTTTTGTGTTAACAGAAAGAGCGCAAGACACTGGAAACGAAACGTCTCGATTTGGATGTCGCCAAAGGAAAATATAAAAAAGTCACAACGCCTGGAAAAGAACCTGTTAGATAATTTTGTGCCAATTTCGTAATTTTTAAGAATTTATTGTTAGAATTATTTATGCTGAAGTTTGCAATTAAGATGAACAATACATAGCAAATGCGATTATTTATTTACATCCATATTAAATATTAAAATTGCTTGATTAGTATTTTTATTTAAGACAAACATCACACATAGCGCTCAATATAAGATTTATATTTTTCCTTAATTATTTAATTAATTTATTTTTATTTGTTTAAAAAATGCAAATAACGTCAAAAACATTGGTTGAGTATTGGCTTTACTTACAACAATAGTAGTTGCAGTGAACAAAATAACCAGTACACTCACAGTCATGTAAAGCCGCAGTATTTTTGTGCGTTAATGTCAGGTCAGGATACAGAATGTCAAGATTATCTGTTCCTCCATTTTCAGCTTATGATGTTTATTAAATGTCTTTTTTATCAATAATAATCTTCCTATTCATTCGCGGTTATTTATTTCACAGGATCCAAGCATTCTAGCGAAGGTTTATTTTATGATTGTTTATTGCGTACATTTTGTTATGATTTCAAGTTGTACCTACTTACGAAATAATAAAAACTATTATATTACTTATTATTCTATGCTTTCCTGTCAAATCATTGCGGTTTAGGTCGAGGAAGAATTGAAGGTTGCACAGGATGAGTTTGACAAGCAGGTTGAATTGACTCAAGGCTTGCTGGAAGCTCTTACAACCCGCCAGGTTTTTTACTTTGTTTAGTTAGAATTAAAACAACAAGCTGTTTGAATTTTCTTTAAAGCAAATCATACTGAGAATATTAGGCATTGAGCGAAGGTCTCATAACCATAGACACTTGTAATAATTTATTATAGTAAAATAACTTGTTAATGAAGAAATTTTTGAAAAGTTTCATTTCTGATCTGAATTTTAAAAAAATTGTTTCTCTTCATGCATACAACTTTTTTTTGCCCCTCAACTAGATGGTTATCACTCTTGTTGATGTTTTGTTTAAAATTTCCAGAACCTTTACACAATGACCCATGACACATGGTTCTGAAAAAATCCATCTACTTCTAGCCATATGATCGAGTTCAAATTACTTTTTGTTAAAAACGCATGGGCTTGTACATTTTTTAGCACTCTTCTATTAGCTTCACCTGATGTTTGTTTGTTTGTAAGAAAAACTAGTAACCGATTTTTCGATCACTTCCCATTGATCTGTTGACTTCGAAATCTGCACATAAACGTACTTTTAAAGACAATACATGAATCCAGGATCATTATTTGGGTGGGGTCGCAGGATGGCCCCAAGGATTTTGCAAATATCGTAATCGATTTTTCTATCATTTCCTTTTAATTTTTTAATTTCAAATTTTTCATATAAGTGTATTCTTTAAGACAATACACGAATCTTAAGGTGACATTTAGGAGAGGGCAGGGGAAAAGCCCAAAAGGTTTTTTATTTTTTTTAGAAATAGAAATTAAAGAAATTTTAGAGAATTATTAGAATGAAGCCAATATATAAATCCAAGAGCGTCATTAGGAAAAGGAGAAGGGGGTAGCCCCAAATATCTTCAAAAAATAATTTTTAGAAAAATAAATATGGAAAAAGCTTAAGAAAATTTTCGAAATAAAGAAAATACACAATTCCTAGGGCGTCATTTGGAAGGGCAGGGGGCCTCGAACGATATTCACAGAATCGTTTAAAGGAAAAATGATTATTAAGTTTTTTTTTAAAATTGGAAAAATCAGTGGGGGCAGAAAGGTTTTTGAAAAAATAATTGAGGAAGAAGTTTTCGAAAAAAGCTTGTAAAAATTAATGGAAGGACAGAAAGGCAATTGACTTTCCGATGTTTTTTCCAAAAACATTTTTAATTAATATAAAAGAAAACTTAGAAAAAAATGGGGAAGGGAAAAATTGTAACCATTGGTCCCCCTAAGAATTTTCCAACAAAAATATTTTGGAAAAGTAAATATAGAGGAAGTTTTAGTTTTTTTTTTTAGAAAGATTACCTACGACTACCATTTCCCCATTATTCTTAAGAGCGTGGTTTATAAAAAAAGTATTTTTTAACTTTCACTTGTTAATTCAGGGCATAGCCAGCCTGTAATGCTGCCTGACCTTTTGTCTGACGTTAACACATCACTGTTTTTAGTTTCATTACCGATGATGTTTCATTAGATTGCCGTTTACGTTTAGCTTTGGCTCTGGCACCAAATAAATTATCATAATCTATGCATCAATTTCGGCAAAGAGGAGCTGGATCAAAAAACCGGTCAGTGTGTACGCACCTTTAGAAAAACAGATAACGGCAAACAGAAGTAAACCATGGAATTCTAGATAGTAACATCAAGAACAACAACTGCTTATTGCGTCTGGACGCTATAGGGCCTATGCTAACTCAGTGCACGCTTACTAGATGGATAAGACATTGTTAATTTTTAACTGAAATAGAACAGAAGACATTGTCACAATTAAACAAACGTTTACCCAAGGACGTAGCGTGTGTTGCAGCCGCCCGGGACAGGCCGGCCAACCACCATCCTCCCTGTCCCAGAAAAATTAACGGAAGAGAAGAAAAAAGCGGAGGGTGAAGAAAATGGAAGGGGAAATGAAGGAAATAAGAGTGAGAAATAGAGGGAGAGGGAAAAGCAGATGGAAAAAGAGGGAAAGGGAGAAAAAGGTAAAAGGAGAAAGAAGGGAGATAGAGAAGGAAAAGGAGAGGCAGGAAGATATGGAGAGGGAGATAAAAAACAAAAGAGAGAGAAAAAAATCGAGAAAAAGAAAACGAGAAAAAATCTTCTAAAAACCCCGGGCAAGCCGAGTAACCTTGCTTGTTAAATATTAAGTTAAGTTTATGCTATGAATATATGTGTGTGTAATAGTTATTTATTTAATAGTAATATATTTATTTTTTAAGACATTTTTAGAGTTCATTATTTTTTCGAGGTTATTTTGACACGTCACCGGCCAACTGACTTTAACGTACACCCATTTGTTGTATACTGATTATAATTTATTAGAAATTCTTTTCAACTGACAGGCGGACCACGTCGGCTACATGAAAGCCTTCCAAGCTGCACAGGCAGCCTACTTCAGAGAGTGCGCCGAAATTGCGAAAGACGCCGATTGACGATAAAATTAACTATTTACATTCATTTATTAGCAGATTAAATATTGAACATTCGAACCATCATTTTTTCTTCTAAATTTTTACGCGTTAAACCACACTTTTCATTTCTGAATTATTATTTATTTTTGCATTTATTAATTTTATCATTAAGAAAAAATCAATAATTTCTTGGATGCATAAGAAGAATTTTTGGGTTTATAAATCGAATAAAGACATGAATGAATAAATTGCTCGTCGTAATGAATAATTGATTGTAATGCGTACGTAGTCGCCTGCTCAATGTATATGTCTGAGTTGTCTTGTTAGCATTTTTAGAAGCGAAAGTCATACGATCGTCTGGATGAGATATATACAGCATGTGTCTCACAGTCAAAGCTTATCAAGCGATTAACTTCTGCAAGAACCTTGACTCTACATTGGTCTACATCTGATATTAGATTGACTGTCTTATTGCACGCTCGATAGAATTAATTTTCATTACATCCTTTTTTCCATCTCCCACTCCTTCCGTCTCGCCACTCTGTCACTCCCCCATTCAGATTGATCGTTATTAAGACGATGACAGGAGATAAACAATATGAAATTTTCATGGCACGCTTCCTGCCAGGAATTTAAAGCTAGTTCCCTGATGTACTGCTGCTGGAAATATGGAAACAAATGTTGCACACGGATAGCAGATTTGAGAGAGCTTCTGTGAATATCTATATATGTATGCATGTATGTATGTGTGTGTGTATGTATGTCTGTATGTATGTATGTATGTATGTGTGTGTGTGTATGTATGTATGTATGTATGTATGTATGTATGTATGTATGTATGTATGTATGTATGTATGTATGTATGTATGTATGTATGTATGTATGTATGTATGTATGTATGTATGTATGTATGTATGTATGTATGTATGTATGTATGTATGTATGTATGTATGTATGTATGTATGTATGTATGTATGTATGTATGTATGTATGTATGTATGTATGTATGTATGTATGTATGTATGTATGTATGTATGTATGTATGTATGTATGTATGTATGTATGTATGTATGTATGTATGTATGTATGTATGTATGTATGTATGTATGTATGTATGTATCTATGTATGTATGTATTTACGTACATGCATGCATGCATGCACGTTTGTTTGTTTGTTTATTTGTTTGTTTGTATGTTTGTATGAATTTGTGTGTGTAACACTCAATTCAGAGGAGTTTCATTGGCTCAGGTACATCAACGACCTTTCGACTCTCAATAGATCCGTGGCAGAATGATTTCATACCTGACAGTCTATTTTTTCTTCAATGTCATTCAATACATAAATTGGAGCACACGTCTCTATATTAATATACATAAATATGCTAAGGGGGATATATATATATATATATATATATATATATATATATATATATATATATATATATATATATATATATATAAGAGAGAGAGCAAGAGAAGAGAGAAAGGATAATAAACACCATATAGGAAGAATCAATTTGCCAATGGTTAATTACGACTGATTGTCTGAAGATATATTTGTATGTATTCTTAACATTATTGTCATCTCGTGTAACTAAGTTTGTAAATCTCTTCTGGTTATCCATTCTTCCACGACATCCTAAATATTGTACTAAATAATTTTTAAACTGAATAAAAAAACAAAACCATTAATAATTATAAATGAAGTGATGATTATCTATTCATTTATTAGTTTATGATGTCCATGCAACGAACAAGCTTTCGAAGGTCATGCTGCAGTCATGATAACGATATTTGTAGATAACACAACCACTTAACGAAATCAATGAGATAATATTCCTGTATGATAAACGACTCGAAAAAATGTTAGTAAGCAAGTTAATGAAGAAGTCTTGAGAAACTTAACTCTGGCTGATAAGAAGAGCTATATATGCTTGTCTTTGAAACCCTTTATTAATTTTATGTTTCACTCTAAAATTATAAAAAATAAATCTGAACTTATACGGACCACATTTACACAAACACTAAAAGTGCTTTTTAAATGATTCAAGTAAGGTAAGAAATGCTTATAGTTTAGGCTGCTTCAAATTTCAAAAGCTGAACGATGGTTGAAAAATAACTCCATTTTATGACCGCTGGTGGACTTATGGATAATGATGTAGTAGTGGTGCTGATGATGATGCTGATGTTGTTGATAGTTATCAAGTCGGTGACAATGACAACGACGGTGATGATAACGATGATACGGACAGCAAGGAAATATCTCTCTAAGAAACTTCTAACGACTTCGGTAAATTTTCGTAAAATTAGTTATTACGAAATTGCGACAAAAAAAAAGATTCATTCACAAAAATACTTTTTCAAAGTATCTGTGTATACAGATACTCGCGCTTTGTCGTCGTTGGCATTTCTATGGCAACAGTAGAGTAACGAATGGGTTGACTGACTGATGAGTCCTTCAATAATTGTCCTTAATAACGATTCTTTAACGTCCTTATTGTTAACGATGAATTGATAGTCGGAAGTGTTAAGTTTGCCGGCAGTTTGGTCTCACGTTGATATTTATCACTGCAATTATATTTTTTAAAATAGTCACTGATTGACTTGACTTAAAATTTACATTATTTATGTTGCATAGTAAAATCACTGAGTAATAAGTGATGCATCTTTTGAATATCAGATAGCCTTATGCAAACATTTAATATCACATTATATAAAATTTAAGATTCTATAGGGTAAACTGACCAAATGCTGGCTTTTGACCAATTACTGGCCAGTTTTCAGTAATTTTGAAGTCTAGTGTTACTTATCCAGGCTCCCGGCTTAATTTAACGCTATAGAGAAGCTCAAAAGTTTGCAACTTTTCGGTCTTAAAAGTTCGAAAACTTTAGTTGAAATTCTTTTTTCAACTGAGCCAGTGAATTATCTGGACGTTTTACAAAATAAATCCAGATGAAAGGTGATACTATAACTTGTTCTCATTTACTTTTGTCAGTTCTTTTATCAAATTTTCTACTTAAAATAACTTAGAAATTTGAAATAGTAGACCATACAAAAAGACCAATTAATAGCCACTTATTTGACCATATACTGGCCATGGTTTTGGGAAGCAGCAGTTTTTGGAGTATGCTGGAAAACTTGCAAAAAAGCATAAAGTGATGGAGACTTATGAAAAAACGAAATTTGGAAATGACTCTGCGCTATCCGGAAGAAACAGCTGCAGTACGGCATATGTGCATGGACAAGCAGTAGGTTCAAAAGTTTTTTTAAGCTTTAGGAGAGCTGATTACTTCGGAACATCTACAAACAAAACCAGAACAAAACTGGAATATGGATGAAACTGGTTCTGATATTTTGTTTTATCCTGCACCTCAAATTTCGGGTGGCCATAAATGGTACTCCGTGGCCATTAATTGGTACAAATTGAGCTTCCTCAAAAAATGGATCCAAAAATTTATTTTAAATATTTGCAGGAAAAATCATAATTTGTATTTGATAGAGATTTTGAAACTGCACAATGTTCATGTAAATAAACGTGTGTGGTCCTATGGGCTGAAAACCTACGTTACTTGCAAAAACCCTGTGGACTGTAATTGGTCAGTTTACCCTAATGTGAAAATTTACATTAACACATTATATTATGCAAAGATTTAATATCACATGAGGCTACATCTGCCTATTATCGCATAATGCAATCGTTTAATAACCCTTGATCATCTATATCTTGTTATATCAAGATATTCATTCATGACATGACATATCATTCGCTAAAATAGTGCTCACAGAATTATCAGTGAAAAACTTTGAATTACTTTTTTAGTGTTTTTTCACAACCATCTGCCATCTTTTTATATGTTCTCCTCTTAAACCTTGAACTGCCATCACCAACAGTCAGCTTCCTCTCGTCAACTGACGTCGAAAGGCTTGGGAAAGTTCGCCTTGGCAGAATCTTGACTTCTCTTTCTCCAGGTAGAGTCTTCTCTTCAGATTGGCATCGTGAACGTTTACTGGGATCTTCTTTCAGACCTTCAGGACTGAGAAGTAGACTAGGCAAGGACTGTTGTACGTAGGACAAGTCAAGCGGAGGAAGTTTCGGACTGGAAAAAGGTTTTTGGCGATTCAAAGTTTCCTCTGAGACTGCTAAGCGTTTATGAGTTGGAATGTTTGTTATTTTAGGTAAAAGCAAAACGACCTGTAAATAAACATCGCCAGTTAAATAACAATTCGAGAGCGAAAGCTCCGGCAATTAAAATTTGTAGTACAAATGCAATAAAAAAGTTCATTTATTGGACTAATGATCAGGTATGAAGTTTGACCAATTTTCGCCTTTGTGCAAAACTTGTCTAGAAAAAAGCGTGTTCTAAATCTTAATAAAAAAAACCGGTGTGGAGGATCAACTAAAGGCGACATTACTCAAAAAAAGTTTCTAGTTATAAAAGCTGCAACAACTTTAATTAAAAACATAGCTCAAATAGTGAAATCAACCTTCTTGTTAGGCTTGCTATCTCCTGGTGGTATAAGGGAATCCCAGTTTCTGTACAACCCATTAACATGCCTGAATTTGCGGAGGTTGGGATACGTAACATCCTGGTTATATGACTTCATGTGTTCACTTGAATTTTCGAAATGACGGAATGTAGATGTTTTGTAACACCTTGAAGAATGTGAGTTTTTCTGAATCACAATACGATCAAAGACAGTTGGTTCTCTTTGAGAGATAATTTTTCCACGAATCTTGCGAGACGCCGAAGATGTTGAACATCTCTTAAAATCAACGTTGTTATAGTCCCATTCCGAGAGCATTTCGAGATCTGGGCAACATTCGCTACGTAAAGGATCGAGACGATTATTTGTTCTGAGTGGACATTTTTGAAATCCAATGGGAGCTTCTGTTTGTGAATTGTCTCCACAGTTTAAAAGCTTTCTACGAGCTAGATGTTCGTTTTGGTTTGAAAATCCGCAAAACCAAAAAGACAGTCTCACCTCAGATTTGAGATTTTTTATCTTGTTGTGAAGTTTCGGATTCATTAAACACTCAATCAACGCAACATCGTCTTCAGTTGCTCCACAAACGTTGCGAGTAACAATCTCGACTCACGCCGACTCTCACTCAAACGCTTCATTATATAGTCTGCCCTGTCAGTCTGCACTTACACTTAGATTCGTCAGGTCAACATTAGATTGTTTTATCGTTTAGAGTGGACGTTTTGAAATGTCTGGTCGGAATTTTGTGTTATTGACTACCTAACGATGTAGTTTTCCGATAGAATAAATTGAGTAACACGCACTACTACACTACCATTCTCTCGGAAATAAAAAAAAGAAGAGAATTAAAATCAGTTTCAATAATAACTCAGTGTCCCGGTTCGCATTAATTGTCTGGTTATTATTGTTATTATTTTCATTACTGTCATCAACATTATTATTGTTTTACAAAAGAGTAATTTAATTAATGACGTGATTAAGTAACTATCGAACGGTATATAAACGACGCTTTCAATTGAATATCCGAAGTTAATTTGCACAGAAATACACAGAATAATAACACTCTCAAAATAATTTTAGAATATATAACTAACACAAATAACAATAAAAATAATATTTCGACACCTAGTTAAATTTTAATTTATGTAATTAATTATTCAGACAACAAGTAAATTAAAAACGAATTTTTAAAACCAATGCTCTTATATGTAATTAAAACACAAATTTTGCAATCAATTTTTTCTTATATTACTCTTTTATTTTATATTAAAGTCGAAATATCTTAATTATATCGAAATATCGAAATTAATTAAAATTAACTAAATTAATTGACTTATTGTAAAACTAATAATTGAATATTGCATTGTCTTCTATTTTGAGCATGTATGCAAAATTTGAAAAAAATCTATCATCAGGAAGTGACTCAAAAATTGATTGCAAGATTTGAAACAGACAGAGAAACAAACAGACAGACAGAGAAACAAACAGACAGACAGAGAAACAGAGACGACGAGTTAATAAAAGCATTGGTAAAAAGTCAAAATAGGGAAGACAAAAACTAACCCATAAAAACAAAGTTTTTATTATAAATCCTTTATATACGATCCTAGATTTTAATTTTATTTGAATTTTTGAAAAAAATTTTGAATTTTTTTAAAAAAATTTTTGAATTTTTTGAAAAATTTTTTTGAATTTTTGAATTTTTTGAAAAACCTAATTATACAATATCCAATCAAACTGAAATTTTGATAGATTCAATTGTCTCGCAGCCCATGTCGATGTGCCAAATTTCAGCTCGATCGGATAACGGGAAGTGAGTTAATTTTGAGACTCAAAGTTTGTGACCGACAGGAAGACAGACAGACAGACGGGAAGACAATCGAAAATAATATAAAGGATTTAAAAAGTAAATTGAAATTGCGAAAAAAATAATTAACGCACAATTTATTTGAAACTAGCGGGGTTACCCAGCGTTGCTCGTGGTTTTCAGAGGTTTTTTATCGTTTTTCTCTCTTGCTCCCGTCCTTCCCCGCTTGCTCTCCCGCTTCCGGTCGCTTTCCCGTTCCCGCTTGCTCTCCCGTTCCCTTCCCCCTCGCGCTCATTTTCTCTTTTCCATCTTTCCTGAGTTCTTTTAGCCCATAAAACGTAAAATTGATTTACTAAAAGTTGCCTAGAGCCTTCAAACGTAGTTACGTAAACTAAATTTGAATTTTATTTTTGGCCCTCCTGAGCTGGGGGATCGGAGTAGGGAGTCTAAACTTTTTTAACTTTCTTCCCCTGTATGAGAACTACCTCCTTGCCAATTATTCATCAAGATCACTCAAGCGGTTGAAATTTCTATAAAAGACAAACAGACTCACAAACAGATTCACAAACATTCATTTATATATATATATATATATATATATATATATATATATATATATATATATATATATATATATATATATATATATATATATATATATATATATATATATAAACAATATAATTAAATCTTACGCAGTTTTAGTTTGATTTTTGTTCTGCCAGCAGACTCCAGCTAAATTCACGCAAAAGATAAACATCTACTTACTTACCTATTACCTATAATTACCTACCACACCTATTTGCAAGTGTTGCCGGATAACATACATTAGAGTGGCTTTGGAAGAATTTTTAATTAAGTAAAATTATCTGTTTTTGGTTTACATTTTTCCGATTGTAATCAGGGTTGTCATTTGGAGGGTTACCCCTCCTCCCAACGAATTTGAAAAAATCTTTTCTAGAAAATAAAAAAAAGAACTTTAAATTTTTTTTGGAAAATGTACTTTTCTCCTCCCACGATCATAAGCTATTTTTGGAAGCAAAAGTGAAACATTTAGTTGATTTTTTTAAATTTGGTCCAACACCAAGAAATTGCTGAAATGACGCTTATGACTGATTAGTTTGTTTAATGAATATTTATTTTACTTTTTTTTATCTTGTTACAAGTTTTTGTCGTGTAGCGAGCACCAGCGCATTTCCTACATACTGCCATAAGAGTTTTAAAACACCTGGTGTAAAGAACTTAAAAGAACTATAAACTAGTAGATTTATGTGCTTTCAAAAACTTTTGGCGAATAAGAATTTGTTATTCAAATTTCAGCTTTATATTTTTTTATATTTTAGCTTGTGTGGTTAATTTTTAATACGTTTGTATAGTGTTGTTAATTAAAATTGTGCCACAGACATTAAAACGACACCTATTTCTTTTAGAAACAAGCAACTGACAGCTAGATAAAATAAATCTAGTCAATTTGTATAAGACAACAACAAGTCTATAAAAGTATGTTTCTATTACGAATGTTACAACTCTGGCAAATGTCATAGCATTCAAATGATATGAAAAATTCCAACTCCACAAAAATAAAATTATTACAAGCGAATTTCACCACAACCGTGAAAAGAATCTACGCCAAGTTAATTTCCAATTGCAAAATATGTGGATAATGTAGATACAAACCAGACTGCATAAATAATTGTCAAAACTTCACGATACTAAAAGCAGGGGCGGCGCCAGGAATTTTGTTCTGGGGGGGTCCAAAATGTCCAAGAGTCAAGGGGAATCAAATATAGAAAAAAAAATTTGAAATCCGTCACAAAATGAGCGGAGCGGGTGAGCGAGCGGGAACTATATATATATATGTATGTGCGTATGTATGTGTGTATGTATGTATGTGTATGTGCATGTATGTGTGTCTGTGTGTGTGTTTATGTATGTACTAGCGGAGATACCCGGCGTTGCCCTGGTTTTTTAGAGGTTTTTCAAATGTTTGTCTCTTTCTCTCCCGTTTCTTTTCCCACCTGCTTTCCCACTCCTGTTCGCTTTCCCGTTTTCGGTCGCTTTCCCGCTGCCGGTCGCTTTCCCGCTCCCGGTCGTTTTCCCGTTCCCGGTCGCTGTCCCATTCCCGCTCACGTTTGCTCTCCCATTCCCGCTCACGCTTGCTTTTCCGTTCCCGCTCGCTGTCCATGCCGGGTCGCTTTCCCGTTTCTATAATAGACAAACTAACCCACAAACATTCATCTATATATATAAAAGAACATGTCCTGACTGATAATCAACGCCGAGCTCAAACGCCTCATCCTAGGAACGTGAAATTTGGAACTTATATTACTTTTATAGCGTAAACATCCGCTAAGAAAGGATTTTTGAAAATTTTGCTCCTGAGGGGAAAAAACTGGAAAACAAACTTTTTTCTAAAAAAATTTTCTAAAAATTTTTTCTGAAATTTAGTATATAGATTCTTCTTAAAAAATAAAAAGATACGTGTTTCACCATTTTTTGAAAATTCGGTTTCCCGGACCTCAAATGTGGGTTGGAAAATTGGGTTATTTGGTTTTTAAAGTAGCTGCTACTCAAAAACTGTGAATGCTACAGGAGTAAAAATTAGCATTTAGTTTTTACTCCAAAAATAAAGAAATACCTGTTTTAGCATTTTTTGAAAATTTGGTTTCCAGGGCTTCAAATGTGGGGTGGAAAATAGGGCTAATTGTCGTTTATAGTAACTGCTACTCAAAAACAGTAAATACCACAGATGTAAAAATTAGTATTTAGTTTCTATTCTAAAAATAAAAATATACGTGTTTTACCATTTGTTTAAAATTTGATTTCCAGGACCTCAAATATGGGGTGGAAAATATTATTATTTGATTTTTAATGTAACTGCTACTCGAAATATGTAGATGCTACAGGAGTAAAAATTTGTATTTTGAGGTTTTGTGCCGGTTAAAAGTAGATGAGTTCAGTTTATCACCGGACGGACGGGCCAAGCCGTTATTTTAGGGTCTTCATACGGCTCTGCCCAAATCTTAAATCAAGGTAGGACGGGCCGAGATTTTTAACCAAGTATATAGACATTTTAGTGATTTTAGGGTGCTCAGACGGGCCGGGCTAAAACTGAAGTCAAGGTGGGACGGGCCGAAGTTTTTCATCAAGTATATAGAACTTCTAGGCCTGTATAAACGGGCCGGGCCCATATTAGACCGGGGGGGGGGGGGAATGTCCGTTCCCTCAATTATCTGTGTTTATGGGTTTAGTATAAACCTGGCCGGGCCAGGAATTTCGGTTTTTGAAACGGGCTGGGCCAAGTTGTCGACGGGCCGAGCCGAGACCTAAAAAATTGATCCGTGCAGTACTCTACTATGTATGCACGGTTCAAATTCTCTAATTTCATGCGAGCGAAGCCGCTACGGGCACTGCTAGTATATATATATATAGTCTTAGCAAATCTATTTTACGTTTTATAGGCTAACAGAAGTTATGAAAGAATGGAAAAGAGAAAATGAGCGTGAACGGGAACGGGAGAGCAACCGTGACCGGGAATGGGAGAGCAAGCATGACCTGGAACGGGAGAGCAAGCGTGAGCGGGAACGGGATAGCGACCGGGAACGGGAAAGCGACCGGGAACGGAAAAGCGACCGGGAACGGAAAAGCGACCGGGAACGGGAAAGCGACCGGGAACGGGAAAGCGACCGGGAACGCGGAAAGCGACCGGGAACGCGGAAAGCGACCGGGACGCGGAAAGCGACTGGAATCGGGAGAGCAAGCTTGGAAGGAAACGCGAGCAAGAGAGAAAATCGATAACAAAACTTCTGAGCGGGAAAGCGATCGGGAGCTGGAAAACGACCGAGAGCGGAAAAGCGACCGGGAACGCGACGAAAACGGGAAAGTGGAGAAGGAAACGGGAGCGAGAGAGATAAACATTAGAAAAACCTCTAAAAACCCCGGGCAACGCCGGGTAACCCCGCTAGTATATATATATATATAGTTTATAGTCCTTTGCTCATTTTTTTAAAAACTGAAATAGAACTATGTAAGAAATAAATACTGAAGTATTTACACTAGCAGATCACAATTTAGTCCCGTTTTTCTCTAGTTTATCTAGGTTTGTTATGGCAAAGCAAAGTTCAAATAACAATGGAAAAATATTTGTTGTTATTACTAGTTTTTTCAAAAATTAAAATTTATTCAACTAACACGAAGTAAGATTTCAGAAAACGAACGAAGCTAATAAAATTATTATTCAATAATATCATAAAGTACTTAACAGTAAAAAACAGTGAACTATCATCAAAAAACATTGAATCATCATAAAACTTTACAGAATGTTTAAGAATAACCACTATAATATAGTATAAACTCCATGCAGCAAAAACATAGTTTGAAAAAGGAAGAAAGAAAAAAGAAAGCCCGTCGCAGGCGAAAATTTTTTTGGACTATTTTGAGTCTGCAGTATTTTTTTTGGTATCTTTAATAATTTATTAATGAAAGAAAAGAAAGACTGCAAACTAAAGATAGTCAAACTCAGTCTCAAACCAGTTAAAAATACAGTGATTAACCCAATGAGATTCAAGTACCCCCCCCCCCCCCAGTAAAAAAAGTCTTTGGATTTGCAAAAATCCCACGGGTGACACCTGTCGGAGCTGGGGGGGTCCGGACCCCTGGACCCCCCCGCCCAGCGCCGCGCCTTAGTCTAAAAGAGTATAACCTCAAGTAACCACTAGGTAATAAAATATAGAGTTAATGAAATAAAATAAAATAAAACATAACATAATACAACATGAATAAAATCTTAATAGAACAAATGACCAGAGTAGGATATGAATGTTGTGAATGAATGATCTTCGGACTTTTTAGTATCTTTTGTTGGCCATTGTTGACTCGAGAGTTTCTCCGAGACTGTGTTGCCGATGTTTCTGTATTCTACTTTGTACTTTAATTAAACGGTTTTGTATCAAATAAAAGTCAATTAATCACAACAGGTTATGGGCCCAGACCGCCTAGGACGCTTTTAGATTCGGTTTTCGAGTTAATTGCGAGTTTCTTGATTTTTTTGAACTAGTCGTCTTAACTCTTAAGTAATTAGTAAGTAGTTACTAAAAGTTCGAACGATTAACGAGTTTGATAAGATACCGTTGAAGTTGAGAACGTTTTGTGAAAGGTTTTTTGATCAAGTTTTCTTGTTGTTCACGAACGTTTTATAGTTGAAATGGACAAGCTTTTTCAGTCAATTCCGCGACTAGAAGGTCAGGCATCTTGGGAGCAATGGCGTTTTAGAATACGTTTAGCTTTGGAACACCATGATGATGCTTTAGAAGTTGTGGATGGGAAACTACTTGAACCCGAAGATGAATCAGAAAATACTGTTGCTTCTGTCAGAAAAGCATATGAGACAGCACTTAGAAGGTTTCAGAAGGCAGACTCAATGGCAAAACTTATCTTGACCACCTCAATGACAGATGAAACAATGTCTAAAGTGATGAGGTTCAAGACAGCAAGAAAAATGTGGCAAGAATTGTTATTGCTTTATGATGGTGTTCCCCAGAACAAGGCATACAATGTCTGCATCCAGTTCTTCCACTATCAGAGGCCACCTGGTGAGGATATGCCCAGTCATCTCTCGAAAATGAAAGCCTTGTGGAATGAGCTGACTTCAGTTGCTGCCAAAGAAAATGAGGTTGTGTTGCCTGATTTTTTGCTTATGTGTAAAATTTTAGACACATTGGATGAGAAGTACTTGCCATTTAAGTCAAGTTGGTTGATGGCCAATGAAGAACAGAGAACAGTTGATAGTTTAACAAATCAACTTTGTGCTTTTGAGTTGACTTTGAAAATAACTGAAGAGAATCAAGAATTGTGTTCAATTAGTACAAAAGAAGTTTGTAAAAGTGATTCAAATCAGTCAATTGGCATTGCAAAAGAGAAAAAGAAGTCTAGGATGTTGACTTGTTTCTATTGTCAGAGGCCAGGACATTTTCTCAGAAACTGCAGACAATGGAAAGCTGATGGAAGACCAAGAAAAGAATATGCTAAAGGTGATCCAAAGCAGTCAAAAGAAAAGAGTTCCATGTTGGCAACAAATTCAGAAATCATGAAAGTTGATAAAATTGAAACAAACTCTGAAAATTGGTACATTGACAATGGTGCAACAAATCATGTTACTGCTGTGAAAGATTACTTCAAGACTTTTGAAATGTTTGAAAGTCCACAGTTTATTAATACTGCTGGAAGTGAAAAACTTAAAGCTCTGGGTCAAGGAGACATTGAATTGGAGGTACTCAATGGTAAAAGAAGAGAAACAGTTCGTTTGAGTGGTGTCTGGTTGGTGCCAGGTATTTCAAAGAATTTGTTTTCTGTCCTGAGTGCTCAAGAGAAAAACATACAGAGCAAGTTTGAATCAAATGTTAATTTTTGCAGTTTAAAGCTTGGAGAAAAACGACTTGTCTCAGGTGTCAGAGAAGCTGGAGGTGGTTTATTTAGATTGGTGGGTAAAGTTAAAGTTCCTAATTTTGCTACAAAAGAAATAAATGCAATTGTAAAAGCTAAAAAGTCACTTCTACAGCTATATCATGAAAGGTTTGGACATCAAAATAAAAGACATGTTAGAATGATGCTGAAAGAGCATTTAGATATTGATGTTGATCATGATGATGAGTTATGTGAAGGATGCATTTATGGGAAATCACATAGACTGAGTTTTGGAACAAGACCACGATCGAATACACCTGGTGAAATAATTCACACTGACGTTTGTGGACCATTTCAGGTTGAATCATTTGGCAAGAAGAGATATTTTGTATTGTTTAAGGATGATTTCACAAAGTATCGTTCTGTGTATTTTATTAAGCACAAGTCAGAAGTTGTTGAAAAGTTGAAAGATTTCATTAGATATACTCAAACAACCGGTCATAAAGTAAAGATTCTACGAAGTGATCGAGGTGGTGAGTACAGTGGTGATGAAATAAGAAAATTCCTAAAAGAACATGGAATTGAACAACACTTCTCAATGCCAAGAACACCTGAACAAAATGGGGCTGTCGAACGAGAGAACAGAACTTTAGTTGAAACTGCTAGAGCTATGATGTTTGGTAAAAGAAAAAGTTTGCCAAAAGGTTTATGGGCAGAATTGATCAACACAGCAGTTTATGTTCTGAATCGGACAGGACCAACATCCGAAGGAAAGAAAACACCTTATGAACTTTGGAATGGTAAAAAACCGGGTTTAAAACATTTACGGGTTATTGGAAGTGAATGTTACGTTCATATCGACAAAAGCTTGAGAAAGAAATTTGACAAAAAGGCAACCAAGGGTATTTTAATTGGTTATGAAAATGATGACGGTTATCGAATATGGTGCAATAATCGAGTTTTCCTGTCAAGAGATGTCATTCTTCATGAGTCGACAAGTGAAGTAGAACATAACATTCAGTCAGATTTGATTCCATTGCCTGAGGAAGAAATGTTTGGTGAACCAACAGAGGATAATGAACAAAATCAGAAACAGGGAGATGATAGAAGTCAGTCAAAAGATCCAGCTTATTTTGATGAGGAGGTTTGCATGATGCAGTTGAATTCAGGTGAACCTGCTACCTATGATGAGGCAATAAGAAGCTCCTTCAAAAGAGAATGGATAACAGCAATGAATAATGAAATAGAATCACTTCATAAGAATAACACTTGGATTCTATCAGAATTGCCTCAGAACAAGAAAGCTGTACAGTGCAAATGGGTTTATAAAGTTAAAAATAATGCTGATGGTTCAGTTTCTCGCTTCAAGGCAAGATTAGTTGCTAAAGGTTTTTCACAAAGAAAAGGTGTTGATTATGATCAGACATTTAGTCCTGTTACAAAATTGACAACAATTCGATCAGTACTCAGTGTAGCTGCCAAGGAGAATTTATATCTTTCCCAATTTGATATATCAACTGCATTTTTGCATGGTGAATTGGAAGAAGAAATCTACATGCAGCAACCTGAAGGTTTCACAGATGGTTCTGATAAAGTTTGTCATCTGAAGAAAAGTCTCTATGGTTTGAAACAGGCACCTAGATGCTGGAATAAAAAACTGGATAGTTTTTTGATAAAGAGTGGGTTTACTGTTAGCGAAGCAGATCCATGTTTGTATATTTTTAGAAAAGGAACTAAGAAGTTATTGCTTGCCATGTACGTAGATGATGGCTTGTTAGCAAGTTCAAATAAAAAGGATTCAGAAGATTTTTTGAAGAAACTAAAAGCTGAATTTGAAATTACAGACTCTCCTGCAAAGTTTTTCCTTGGATTTGAGATTCAACAAGATAGTGAATCAATTAAAGTTAGCCAAGAAAACTATGTCAAAAAGATCATTGATCATTTTGGAATGACAAGTTGTAGAGGAGTTGAAACGCCAATAATCAAGGACAGTTCTGAAGAAGGGAAGGCTGAATACAGTTCAGTTAAGTTTCCCTATCGGTCAGCTGTTGGAGCGTTGATGTATCTTATGGTTGGAACTAGGCCAGACATAGCCTATGCCGTAGGAGTAGTGTCACGGAACTTGGAGAATCCCACACAACAGGACGTTACGAAAGTCAAGAGGATCTTTCGTTATCTTGCAAGAACAAAGTCTTATGGAATTCGGTACAAACGAAAATCAAAGATCAATCGACTAGAAGTTTTCAGTGATGCAGATCATGGTGGTGATTTATCATCTGGACGTTCTACAACAGGAGTGGTTTGCTGCAATGGTGACGGAGTGATTTCATGGTTCAGTCAACGTCAGGCTTCAGTTGCTATTTCGACAACAGAGGCTGAAATTGTTGCTTCGAGTGAAGCAGCCCGTGAGGTTATTTGGCTGAAAAGACTCTTTTCAGAAATCACAGAGCTTGAAGACATGCCCAGAATCCATGTGGACAATGAGGCGGCGATAAAGCTGGCTCACAATCCAGAGTATCATCGAAGAACAAAGCATATTCGCATACGCCACTTCTTTATTCGTGAATGTGTCCAGAACAAGGAGCTTCTTGTGGAAAAGATTGACTCGGGAGACCAGTTAGCAGATGCTCTCACCAAACCTCTTTCTGGAAGCAGGCTTGGTGAACTGTGCGGAAAACTCGGATTGTGTACATAAATAACGTTCTGTGTATGTGTGAATGTTTTATGTATGTTGGATCATTCAAGGGAAGGTGTTGTGAATGAATGATCTTCGGACTTTTTAGTATCTTTTGGTGGCCATTGTTGACTCGAGAGTTTCTCCGAGACTGTGTTGCCGATGTTTCTGTATTCTACTTTGTACTTTAATTAAACGGTTTTGTATCAAATAAAAGTCAATTAATCACAACAATGAAAACTTCAAATGGCCCGCTGTATTGAATTTATGTGAAATTGATATTTATGCTGAAAAAAACAAATGTCATCACCGCTACAATAAAACAGTCACAAATGAGCAATGAGTTGTCAGACAAAAATTTTAAAACAAATAAAAATTTTGAAGGACAATTACAATAAATTTTAAACATTTCAAAAAATAAATCACCAATTACAGCATGCACGCAAAATGAATTCTGACGGTACTTTGTAGCATGTTTTTCTGAGTGAAAGATTTTTTGAGTACAGACACAACCACTTAGTTGGATCTATTCACTAACCATGTTCCATATGAAGAAACAATTAGTTTTCTTCTACCTAGACGAGTATCAACTAAGATGTCTTATACGACTGGAAAATAAATAATTAAACCAAAAAAAGTTATTTAATAACTTAAATAAATGAATAGAATGAATAACTTGAAAAAAATAAATAAAAACAACACAAAAGTTCTATCAACGAGGGTGTGGTTCGTTAGAGTGAGTGTTCGTGAAATCTGGAAATTGTTTTTCATTTAAAATATGAAATGGAATGATTAAAAAATAATTAAAACAAAAAAAATGCAAAGAAATAAATTAAAGTGATACAGGTATTTCAGAGAGTAGAACAGGTAAGATTTATGCACAAAAACTGAGCAACTTTCAAATTTGAACTTTTTATAAAGAAATACATCTACAGAAAAGCAACTAGAGCATAAGAAGCAGATATCATATACAGTCAGTCTGACATGTTCTATTAATAACAATCTCAGGTGTATCAACGATGATTCATAAATTGACGCACCGTGAGTCGCACGAATTATAATGTACCTACACATCTGTTTCGACTCAATCTAGTTAAAAACTAAAAAAAATATGCATTAATAAGCCAACTAGTTCTTTAAATTATTGAATAGACTTTGGCAAAGACGTAAGGTAAGGACCAACAAAATAACAAAAATGTTCAATTATGGAAATAACCACGAATCTAAAAATATCACTAGGTAACCATATGCAGTAAATGTTTACAAAGCAGAACATGCACCAAATGATACAAAATATGATAACCTTCATGATAGCAGTATAGGATCTGATATGATTTGTAAGGAATTTAAACAAACAAGACGTTAACAATGCTTGGGAATGAAAAAATGTGATAACCAAGCAACGGACAGAAGAACACGTGGCCTTTGTAACTCAATAAAATAATTAAAAATATTCAATAAAAATGGTCAAAAACTAAAATCTCTTTGTAGGTTGGTGACGTATGATGATGGACTACAGGCATGGAATGATTTTGGAAATAAAAAATAAATTCTCCAATAAATCGGCAGTTAATAAAAAGTGACATTTGAAGTTTACATGTCTTCCCTGATGTAACCTTTATGACATGCTGACATTAATATTATGATAATGCATAGCTAAAATGCTGACATTAGTACTAAAACTTGCAAACTATTTTATGAAAGTCGTAGTAGTAGTAGTATGATAGAAGTGTTTGTTGCTTTTGCTGTTGTTGTTATGATGGTTGCAGCAGATGGATGTCATGGCAACTCATCATGGATTCTGAAGAATCCTCTTCCTGCAATCTTCTCTCAGTTTGGCCAGAAGTGATCTTGAAAACGAGCCCGGTTCTTTAAAGATGCTCTGAAACGGGAATGTTAAGGTTTTTTTAATGAAAAGTAAAAAAAATGTCATAAACTACGAGAATATTTTTATTTCATAATTTTAATAAAAATAAATCTGATCATCATCATCGTGTCCCAGTCTACAGCATTCAGCACTGCTTCCATTTAATAGAAAACCTAAAACACGTTTTCTTAAAGATCATTTCTTAATTATAAATCAGGATTTCGTACTACCATCAATATCCAAAAATTAAACAAGGAATCATATAAGAAGAAGAAGAAGAAGAAGATGGAGCAACATCTGGATTACAAACTTCAATGAATTGATGACAATCGAGAGTGACAGGATCCGACGTCATCTTGCGAAAGACTTCAACGAGTTCAGGGAAATTCTTGCACTTCATAATCTGATTGGAATGAGTCTTGATCAAGGTGATGCAAACTCGAAACAGCACTTTGTCACCCTCAAAAAACAGGCAATCCCACAACCTTAGCACCGTCTGAAATAATCAGTAATATTTTTTTTCTTATAATAGTTTATTAGTCCTTTACACTAGGTGTTTTAAGACTGAAATGGCTGTGTGTAGTACTTCCTGTTGTAGATCATTTTTTGATCTTTATAACTGTCCCTCCTCCTTTATACAGGCTTGGAACTGGCTCGCAAATAGCGAGGCGGAATTAAACAGTAATAATAATAACAACAACATTACTAATATAATTCTACAATAAGTAAAAATACACCAAAAAAAATTAAAAATAAAACGAACTTAACCTCAACAGGAAGAACATCAACAAAGAGACAAATGAGCCACTTGGTCGAAACGATTGGCCATGCACATCCACACCTGTCTACCAGCTGGTATACATCAGGACATTTCATTCTTTAAAACATTTAACAGAACAAAAATTGACTTATAATAATATTATAATTATTGAGTTTGTTTGAAATTTTTTTATCTAACATTTCTTTTCATAAAAAAAACTGAGCAGATACAAATCATCAAACAGTAGGTATGTGTGCATGTGAAACTGTGTGATAAGCAAGTAAATCTGTGTGATGGCTGTGTATGCGAATTTGTGTGATAAGTACAAATGTATGTGAATCAAGGTGATACAAACACGAAACACCAGATCAATAACTATTTACTATTTGCAAGACAAGTAATAATTCAAATTGTGATGATAATAATAAGGATAAAGATGACCTTTATCGTTTATTCAATCATGATTTATACTGGAAAATGTATACAAATGAATACTTTATGAGTTCTCCAAGAACTTCACAATCCATCTTTATCCCAATCATGTCAGGTGTGTAGTAGTCTGAATACAAATATATATATATATATATATATATATATTTTATTTATATATATATATATATATATATATATATATATATATATATATTTTATTTATATATATATATATATATATATATATATATATATATATATATATATATATATATATATATATATATATATATATATATATATATATATATATATATATATATATATGATTATTCTCACATTACTTAAAAATACGACATTGAAATTGGATACCCAAAATAAATTTGAAACACATTGAAGAGACTGACCCTACTCAATAGATGTTCACACTTTGTTTTAATAAGAATGAATTATTGAATAACAAAACAAAACTTATAAAATAACACCTGGAAGAATGTCATTGAGTAGAGTATCAACCAGCCAAAAAACTTTATCTTCATCTTTTATCACAAGAAGCAACATGCCGGTTATGAAATTCATGCCCTGTCAATAAAAGATATGCTACAGATTATATTAATATATTAAAAAACATTTAAACCTTTTTTACACGCATACAAACCCACATTTACAACTTAATCGCAACGTGATTTGCCTATTTAATACCATCATTATTTATTTATTTTTAAAACTTTGCTAATGTTGGAGGTTTTTCTTGCGTTAAGTTCTTCCTTGAAAAATGTCTGTTTTTTTTTAACTCATTTTGGAGCAAAGTTTGACTAAGAAGCTCTTTGTGACATCGTTATTCTATCTTTCGTGATATGATTTTCTATTTTTACCAACAGTTTCTTATATGAAATCAGGAGCAAATAAATTTGCATAATTTTTTATTTAAACATAGTTTATAATTCATTACTTTTCAACTGCATACTTTGACTCTTGCTATTGCAGCAATACTGAAATTATTAACATTATGCATGCATCACACTCACTTATCACATAAAAATGCTTGTTAATTAATTACTCAATATGTAGAGTACTCCAAATTTGTCAAATTTATGGGACAAATAAATAATTTACATAGGATACGATTCTCTAATTAAATTTTTTAAAGAAATACACTTAATGACACCACCAGGAAAGTTCATTACAGCAGAAGGACTGAATAATGGATGAAATGAAATCAACTTCAGAACCTGAAGATGGCCAAAATCCGTATATGACCAAACAGATGAGTTTTGAGATTTTTTTGAAGAAAATTCAACCAGAGCTGTGAGGATTGATTTCAAGAAAAAGAATTCCAGAGTATTCTACCAACAATCACAAACTATTTATAAATGCGGGTTAGCAAAGAAAAAGATAAAACAAAAAAGATGGTTAAAGTTATTTAGCTCAAGGCTGTTCAGCGCTAAGTATGAGGAAGCCATCTTATTAGGATACCTGAAAATCAGGTTTGTCCTGAAAGATTAACACACCACTTGAAAATCCACCCTACAATTGATTTTCAGCATGTAGAGTTGGATGTCATCAGTTGATCATGTTTAAGATATCTTATTTCTAAGAAATGAATAAAAACTAATATTTTCAACAAATAATATCCATCATGAATTTGAAAAAGATTTGTCTTAGTGATTGATGTTGCTCTTGTTACTTTAATTTTGATTATCACATTTTTAATTTCACGGATTCTAAATGAATAAGATCTCACTTGACAGTATCCTGTTGCCTTGTTCTTATGAGAAACGGCAACCAGCACGTTGAACAAAGGACCTCTCTTACAATTTGCATCACCTCCTCTTACATTACTGAAGTAAATATTATCTGGAAATGTCCTATGAATGTCTGTCAAAAAATAAAGATATGTGACAATAAATCTAAATGTAGAATTCAATTTATTATTTTATGTTTTTAAATCAGATTAGTTTTAATAATATTAATATGTAACTGAATATACGAATAAATTAAAATAAATAAATAAGTAAACAAACAAATAAATGAAATATGCCTGAGTGAATAATCCATGCATGCAACAAATACAGTCAAAACTAATTTGCATTTGAAATAACTTTTGATAGTTTTATTTCTTTGACATAAATGTGTAATTTTTTTAACATTTTAATTTCATTTAAATTTTGCCCAATAAATCCGAAAATTAAAAATAATACATTTTCATTAACAAGTCAATACACCAAATTTCAGCTTGATTGGATGAAGGAAAGTTTGTTTGTTAAAGTGTCAAAAGGCACCCATGCATGCTTCATGCAAGCAAGCAAAAACAGCAAAGTTGATACAAAGGATTTAAAAATTCAAAATTTATGCATGTCTAAAAAAACCGAAAAACAAACTTACCATTTTTAATAATTTCAATAAGTTGAGGATCATGAGAATCAGCAAGCAGTTGTTGATAGAGTTCTCTATTTTGTTGTCTCCTTTCTTCAGCACCACTCAGACACATCCACATCTGGTTAATTATTAAAATATTGTTTCATATATAAGAAAATCCATTTTTTCATCTGAAGCAACTTGTAACTAGCAAGCTATATCATTTTCGACCCTCCATTGCATCATGAAACTTGCAAAGCTATTTTTTTCTATTATAAACTAACTGAAATATGTTTAACCTGCAAAACCAACATTTGACCACAAGTCCTGAAATACCTATTATATTAAACCATCCTAAATAACAAACAGATGATTGTTATGACATATAAAAGATATTTTTTCCTCAGCAACAGTGAGAAATCTAACAAATATTTTAGCTCGATTATGCAAATTTTGATTAATGCGATTTCAGTCCCATGGCAGTAATCTCCTAGTCCTAGTATAACAGCCTTGAAACGAGATAAGATAACCGTTACTTTAACGTAAACTACATTGAAAACATAAGAAAATTCTAATTAGAATGTATTTATCAACAGCGATAGAAGTGAAAAATTGGAACACAAAAATTATAATTAAACAAAATTTAGTAAAAAATAAGTAGAAATTAAATTTGTAAAGTTAAAAATTGAAAAAATATTAATTTGTTTTAGATAAATATTTTACGAGTTCCATAAGCCATTCCATGCCTACTTGACATAACAGTTTCTTTTAAAGGCAGCGGTTTTGCCAATGTGCCTTAACACAAATGAAAGAAAAAAGACTAATTTATTTTAATTTCATATTTTGTTTTTAAATTAATAAAAAAAAGTTATTCATATCATAGATAAGTTTCCGCTCAACGCTCTGATTGCTTGTTTTTCCATCTTATATGTTCTAATAATGTTCTGTGCTTATTTTATTGACACGTTTTTAAAACAGGACTTGGTCAGGCTGCTAAACTAGGAGATTACCTCCCTTGGCTGACTGTAAAAACATTTATACAACGATGTATAAACATAAACAAACATACCACTGGTCTATGCTCAGCAGGGATTCCTTTTCTAATAAATCTTTTCACTATATAAAAATAAATCCAATTTGAAAAACAAGTTTCATTAAAAACAAAAAAGTTGTAAAACAAACATTTTCTGGAAGTTTTATTTGGCACATTTTCGCTGAGAAATGTCGACCACCGTACGGACCTATGTGACAATACATGAAGATATTTTGACATGAATTCTTCATACGTTTTGAAATCATAATCTTCTGGTCTCGTAAATCCATACGTGTCAACGATGCTGCCACTAAATAAACAACAAAATCTATATTACAGGTGTAATGCAATGAGTATTCAATAAACATAAACATGAACATAAACATTTTTGTATTAAGTCATATGGAAAATGCAACTGCATAAAAAACATAATAGAAAACTAGTAAGCCGTAAAAAGACAAGTTTTTTCACATATAAAGCAACATTTTTCTGAGTTTATATATATACACAACTATATAATTGTGTTTGATTTGTTTTGAAACGTAGACAATTATGATTTTTAATTAATTTTTCAAACTTTAATAGAAGGCATTGTCATGAGGAGCGAACTTATATTTCAACTTTCAACTCGATTAGATTAGATGATGAGAAGTTAGTTAATTTTCTCTTTCAAGGTTTGCAAACATTCAAGCAAGCAAGACCCGCCAACGATGAAGCTAATATAAGAGATTTAAAATTGCAATAAAACTGTAAAAAATAAAAAAAAAAAACAATGCGAAAAAAACTTGAGGGATTTCTTGGTGAGATTTACATCTGGCTTATAAACGTAAGAGACTAAGGGCAGGGTTTAACAAATTTTTGGAAAAAGTACCTGCAGCTACCCCGCCCCCAGTTATCAGATACGTGTGTAGTGTAGTGCAAATGATGCAGCATTCGTACACTGTCAATAAATCCCAACTTTTGTAGGCTTAATGAGCTACAAATCAATATATCATATCTTCAAATATATCACTCGTACAAAAAAAAAATTGGTAAAAAAATGTAGCACTGGTAGCGGAATGCCTTTTTTATTTTTTTTAAGTTTTGATTTATTTTATTAATGATTACCTAATGTACTGTGTACTACTGTTTGTAAACTTTGCATACAACAATACACAATACATTAGTCGTTAAATAATTCAAAATACAAACAAAACTTTCCATCGTAAAATTCGTAAAAGTAAATTTTTTTATTAGAAAATGCAATCGTTGTAAGACATTATTTGTGAATAAAACCCAACGGATAACTCAAGACGATGACGTGAAATAAATAAATAATGCCCAACAATATTTTAATTTAACAAAATACTAGAATAAACGATACGAATTTAAAAAACACGAGCAGAACACACCCACTCTCAGCGTCAGCCATGTTTACAAATTATTTGTGTATAAAAATTAGAGGTTAGTAAAATGTAACAAACAAAACATTAATTAAAAAAATTTTTAAAATTTCAATTTTTGATTATTATTATTATTTATATTTTATAAAAACATTTTATTTAACGCTATTATATTTAACGTAGTTGATGTTAAAACTAATAAACTTTCTTTAGTATTTAAATTGTATTTTTCTAAACATTAATTACGTAACAATTAACAAAAACATAAAATTTTTAGTCACATTTATATAAAAATAAATCCCGTTAAGTTATCTAGGTTAGAGCAAAACAAAACCAGGTGGTGCCAGCGTGCTCGTTTATTTCACAAATTTATTTTTATTACTTTTATTTTTTAAGATAGTGAAAAGCTGTGAAAGATTAAGAGTTGGGAATCGTGAAAGTAGTAAAGTGAGGAAATCACGTTGTCAATTTTTTTAAGTCAACCTGATTTTTGTTATAGAAGAAGTTATAACGAGGGAGAAGTTGGCTGCGCAGCTGGATCCCCGAACTATAGTGCAAAAAAAAGTTTGTGCATTGGGGTTGTGCTATAGACCGTTGGAAAGGTATTTAAAAAAGAAATATAATGGTGTAAAAATAAATTTAATATTGCAAAAAATAAAAAAGTTATAGGCGAAAAACCGTCGCCGTCCCTATGTAAATGTATGGAGACGATTGTTCATACCCTGATCTATATTTTGCTTCATAACTTTTTTATTTGTTGGACTATTTTCCAAAAATTAGTTTCTATGTTTAGCTAATATATTTGTCTTTCTAATGCATTAAGCTAGAACCCCAATGCAGTCGAAAATATTAATCTACATGGCTCCAAACGCAAGTGAAAAATCGTCCCTATGTAAATGTATGGAGACGATTTTCACTTGCGTTTGGAGCCATGTAGATTAATATTTTCGACTTCTGCCTCATGAAGTTATAGTAAAAAACTAAAAAAAACTCACAAAATTAATAATTAATGCTAATTATTTGAAAAAAATTAAACTCAATAAAATAGCTAAAACAAACTATACTAAAAAGTAACAACCTAAATGTCCTAACTAAATTAAACCAAAACCTGAATTAGCAATATTGTGAAATTTTAAGCTTTATTTAGTTTATGTATTGTTTTATTGTTTTATAACTTTAATTAAAAAAATGACACAATTCAGATTATCAGAGTCATTGTTGTTTATCTCTCAACTAGACTAGAAGACTTTTAGATCAAAAATATTATATAATTACTAGTAGTATTGTCTGGGTTTTTTTGATAATTCAAATCCATTTATCTCACTTAATAAATTTTCAATTTCAAAAAATCTCTATGACATCATATTTCTGATAGGACATTCACTTCTATGTTTGGCCAGACATAAAACATTAAAGAGTAATTATTTTTATATCATTGCAAAAAAGGTAGCACATCGGTAGAAGGTCAGACATTGAAAAGATTGCAAAAAAGCTGCTTTAAGCATGGAGTTTAATCGCATTGCTCAGGTTGGGTGTCTAGCGAGCTTAACTCCTTTTACTAACTTTGACAAAAATATATTTATATATAGACATTGACAAAGAGTTTCATAATAATTAAATAAAATAAATAATATTTTTGATAATTTTTCAGGTTTTCATATAGAGTGTGATTCAAATTCTTGTTAGCAGAAGTTTTAATGAAAATGAAAATCAAAAAGAATAAAGAGCACCCAAAAGAAAAATCGGTTCATTTTCGAGAAGATGATATTTTAGATGTATCAACAAATCAGGAAAATATAGGGAATGCTGTAGTTCTTGATGATGATGATCTTGATAATACACAATGGCAATCCATTGCAGCATCACAACAACTTGTCCAAAATAATTTGGTTGTTGATTCTTCATATCAGTTGCAATCTCAAAGCAAACACTTGACTATTCTGAATAATAAACCAAAATTTTATCTTAACGATTTAAACGAAGTTGCTAGAAAGCTTATAGTGAAAATAGCCACAAAAGAGGAATATGTTACGTTACAAAAAGTGACAGATATGCTGTTTACCGAGCTCAAGTTTGTCCAGTTTAATTCTTATTTAATTACGTTACAAAACTATTTATGTGGATTAGAAAAAATCAAAAATATTTGTCTGCATTTTAAAATCATATGCTGCCTTTCTTTTTTTTTCTTACAAAATAATGAGATGCTCAAACTCAAACGTTTCAAGAAGCAGATTAATAAATAAATTTTGATTAATTTTATTCTTTATTTAATTAAAATCTTATTTTGGAATTACAGTGTATCGTCGGTAAATGAATTGGGTTTGAAGAGATTAAATGAAATAAAATGCATGGAAAATTTGAGACAACTGGAAGCGTGTGTGAATGCTACGATTGATGCATTCATAACTGTAAGGGCTATTTGTACATACCACGACTTACATCAGTGCCTTGTCGAGCGTCTCCATAATCTTACAAAGGTATTTTTATTTTATATAAATTTTAGAATTTTTAAATATCAATCTCATTTAATTTTATTAACACTAAATAAGTTTTATTTAGAGGTGCATTGATAATTTCATTGGCTGATTTTCTGTATCAAATAGTATATGTTATACCTGAAATAACTCACTTGCTGACACTTAAACGAATAAACTGTTGACAAAATAAAACTACACAATTGCGCATGTCTTGTGGCAAACCAAAGAGCAACGTTTAGTTAGCATAATTTTATAACTCCATTCTGTCATATTTCTATGAAGGAAATGCTTTTAATTCATTCTCACAAACAAGTTTAGCTTTAGTCCCACACCCATTTAAAAGCAAAATGTATTTTTAAAGTCTTAATTGAATGCTTATTAGATCCTAAATTTAACTTAATTGCATTTAATTTCATTTGTCAATTTGTTTCGTCAACATTTTGTACAACAGTTAAATCAGAAACGTTTGTGAGCTTAAAGTAGTGCAACTGTAGTTTCGAAACAGCTGATACTAATTCTCTCCAGATGATCGATACTCCTCAAGTTTTTTTTACCTTCGACTTAATATAGCTATGCTATGACGGTACTGATCTAAAAAAATAAATAACATACTAATTTATAAGCTAGATATTAAATAATGTTTTGAATAAATGAAATTCCAATTTCAGATGTTGGATGTGAACCAAGAGAATCTTTCTTCTGTTAAATTTGAAAGTTTTGGACTTGGACCACTGAATCGAATTCCCGTTGTTTGTAAATTTTTTGAGGTTGGTAGTTTTTGTTTTATATTTTGGTTTGCTTGTTTGAATGTGAGGTTGTGAAACATCAGATTGCGTGGGTGGGCATGTATCATGCTGAATTATTGTAGTTATGCATAACTTTTTTGTTTCCATTTTCATATACGAGGCCTATGATAATAATAATAATAATAATAATTTATGATGTTTTCAATTTTTAGCCCTGCATAAATGAACCAGATTTTTTAAAAGATAAATAATGATGATAATGCTTGCAGATAACACCCGGCAGAAAGATGCACCAAATAACTGCGTTGGAAGTTTTTGACTGCCTTCGGTCTTACATGGCAAAAAATAAATGGAAAAGGTTTATTGAAGTGGAAGCTTTCATAACGTACATGGCTGAAGAGCATCAAGTGGCTCACAAGGGTACTGACTTGGGGGTGAAAATCAACCGATTTGGACTTGTAATAGAGGTACATAAAATCTTGTTGTCAGCGTTTTGCTTTTTAAGTTTAGCATTTCAAGTATTTATTGTTTTATATTTTAAATAATTTGTATAATATACTGTGGAAAATCATCGTTTATGATTTTCAATGTAGTTTTTTGTTTCAATAGTAGTATTGAAGTAGATTGAAGTAGACCTCCTAGCCGAATTTTTTTATGTTTGTGGCTGGCTGAACAAATATTTCGGCTGATATCCGGATTAGCCGAATTTACGCGTAAAATTATTATTCGGCTTGAATTTTAAATTATCCGGCTCATGATTCAAATTTGTGGCTGATAATTATTTTAAATTAGGCTAAAATTTAATATAAAATTAAATACTAAAGTTAATAAAGTTCAAAATTTATTTCCAATATATAAATTATCAAATTAATAGCAATTGTCATAAAAGTTAATTAAATCATCAAAAATGTCATATGATAAATAAAATTACATCATAAAAAATAATATGAAATTTTTTTTTTACATTGCAAATTTAAAATTTTCATGTATAAAAACAATCTGATTTAATTTATCAGCACTTAAGGCTGATCTGCGGCTGTTCATAACTAATCCACGTGTTAATTATCTATAATATCTAATTATTAACATTATTAATTATTAACATGAGAAAAGAATTGGGATACTTAAATTTATTCCTATTTTAAAGCGTCTGTCAGTAGCGATAATAAGTAAAGCAAAGATAATATAATGAAAATTAGACAACGTAATTGATTTCAGAAAGAAATTATTCAGGAAATAAAACATTGCACACCAACGTATACATAATAGTTGATTTTGCACTTTTACATTGAAAATTAGTTTTATAATGAGTCAAACGTAAAAAAAAGGTCTAGGTTAAGCTGGCGTTCGGAAATCTTATAGCAGATTTTCGGCGTACCGTTTTCGTAATTTTTTTTCGGCTGATTTACGGCGGCTGTAAAAAGTTCGGCGGCGGCTAGGAGGTCTAGATTGAAGTGAAATAATGTAGATATTAGAGTCTTTTTTTTCTCGCACACCAGATATTGAGAAATGCAGAGAATAATTGGGATTTTGGTGACATGTTGAGAAATTTGAAAAGGAAAGTGCAGGTTGATTTGGTTGATGCATTCAATCACTTCCGGGATAGTATCTTGCATCCAATTGATACTGAGCATGTGTATCCAGTTACAGGTGAAGTTTTTTCAATCATTTTATTTCTATTCGAGTTATTTACTTCATTCATGATTGTTTTCTGGCCAGTATATAATAGCAGAGAAGTTCTTGTTTTAGGTGATAAACTGTATGGAATTAGATCAGAATATTTTGAAAAAGATCCCTGTACTACAATGAAACATTTTATCTCTAAACTCCATTATTTATACACTAAAGTGGAAGGAAAAGAGGATGAAAGTCAGTTTTATCATTTTGCATCCCGACCGGTTGAAGTCATGTAATATAAATCATTTATCTAAGAAGTTTTTACAAATTCTATCAATTGATCATTAGTTCCTCTTTTGATTTATACCATCTTAAATATTATTGTATTAACAAATTAGATCATTGGTTTTAAATTGTAAACATGTCATGTTGAAAGGTCAACGAGTCTATACATTTTTTTGCTACATGTTTGTGTGGCATAGCTGTGCTTGTGGACACTTTATGGGTTTTTTATCAATGTCATTCTAGATCTAGCAGATGTTCAGAACAAGCATAAGAAGATGAAACATAAAAAGTCTCACACCATTCAGAACTTCCGAGACATTCTTCATGGTGATACGATCGCTGCACAACTTGTTCAGGTGATTCTGGTTTGCGTTTAAGATGAACTGCAATCTTTTTTTTCTAAATTCCTTATATTAACTTCATTGCATGTCTTATTGTGGTTTGTCGATAAATTTTGGAAGTGAAAATCAACAAACTTCCTGCTGTCGGATCGAACCGAAACTTTGAATATAGACTTGCTCCTCACGACAATGCATTCTATTAAATTTTTAAAATTTTCTGAAAACAAATTATTTTCACTTTTTAATTATCAAAAGATTGTCTTATCTATGTTCTAAGAAACAAACGTAAATTATAAGGGATTTACATTAAAAAAAACCTGTTTTTTTTTGTTTCTCCAAAGACTATGTATACAATTAAAAATAGTTTAATTAAAAAAAATTCCTTATGAAATTCTGAAAAAAATGTCCTTTGACTATTATGTTTTTTTTTATTTTATGTTTTTTTTTTTAAATTTTAGATTGCTGTGTGTTGTAGTCAGGAGGAAATTTCTCACGAATTATCTGCAATATTTGGCTCCAGTGTTGATGCAAATGTTGAAGTGTCTCAGCCATCCAAAAAGGAAAATGATTATTCCAGTTTATCAAGTGGTAAGATAGTAGTGTATAGAAGCTGTTTATTGTTTGTTTTGAGATGGAAGCAGTTAGTTGGTGTGCATGTGATGGAAGACGTTTTCTGGTTTTAAAATGTTTGAGTGTATCAAAATAAGATTTATTTATTCTATTTTTAACACTTATAATTATTATTATTTGATATATCTTAAATAAATAATAAATATTTTATATAGTATACAAGTAATATATATATAATTACTAAATATAATTGCTAGAAATTGCAAACTTTTTGAATTTTTGTAGAAGAAATTGAGCAGAAAGTCTTGTACTACTTGTCAACTTGTTTTGAAAATGAACCTTTAACACTGAAACTCCTGTCAAGTATCGAGGAAAAATTGCTGGAGGATGTGAAGTTGAAGCATTTTGGAGAAGTTTCTGAGAAAGGGTTTCTATCATTTCTCTCGGAAAGCTCAGAAATTACTAAGGTTCTTCTTATGTTACATCATTTCAAATTTACTTTATCTTACTCATAATTTTATTTTAAGTTTACTTTTAGAATTTCTGTCTAGTTGAAAGTTTTGAAGAGGGTCAATTTCTTAAAAATTAATTTGATAATTTTGATTCTATTGATCAGCTTTTGGAAGAAAAAGATGGAGTAACACTGGGATCATCATCATCATCACAGAGTGATTGTTACAGACCTTCGAGAGATGAAATGCTAAATTTCTTGTTCCAGTGCACTTATTTTGGTGCCAAGGATAGACTGGATGTATGCTTTCTACATATCCTTGTTAATAATTATTTACTCCTAATGGATTGCAATGAGTTGTTTACATAGTATGATACTCTTGCTTCTCTGTTTCTTACTAACAAGAGCTGTGCTGAACTTGATCGAGGATTTGTTATTCTTGCAGGTGATGAAGGCTGCCGTGTGTCAACACTTTCGCACGGTTGACATTCGAGATGCTGTCTGTCGTGATTTGGGTCACATGATCAAATTCGTAAAGAATCAGAAGCGTATCTGGGACAAGAATGTTATTTATGAAGCAGCCTTGCTTGGAAAGCACATGTGAGTTAATTAAGTCATCTTTAAATATTGTTACATGACTTTATTACCACGTTACTATTTGTGTTCACAGAAAGTCTGCAGTCACTCAGAAAAAAAATGTTGGTCTCTGGGGTCCAGTTAAACGAGAACAAGCTCTTTTATGTTTACATAGCTGCCCCCTGTTAACTGACCTCTCAAAATGGTCAAACTGGGACCTCGTCTTTGGTTCAGAACTCGGTGATTTAAAGTCTTTTCTGAGACAAAATGGCGGAGTGCAGCAGATTAATTTAAGCAAGATTGATCCCAGTTGCAAAGATGTTCTGCAAGTCCAGGTCGTTGCTTTGGAAGTCCAACCAGGAACATGGCTGAAGTTGGCTCACAGTTCCAGTGTGGAAAGTTTTGAAGAGGGATTGAAAACCTGGGATCCTGTGGCAACGAGTGGCCACCTTGTTTCATGTGTTGTAAGCCAGGGTGGGGTTGAGTCATTTTCTGAAGAACTCTTTGCAAATAGATTGAAGGCTCACTTGTTATGTTCAGGTTTGTTTTGACATCTGTTCACGTTTTTGCAAGTTTATTTCTTGTTTCCTGAGTTAATTGCTTTTTACACACTTTTACTTAACTTGACTTCTCTGTCTGTCGATCTGTAGTCAAAATTTGCAATGGATTTTAAACTAACTTCCCGATGAGCTAGAGACTTAAAAATGTAAACATACCTCCGAACTGATTAACAATGCATTCTATCAAATTTTCGGATCGATTGGACAAAATTAATAAAATAAATATTTGTGATATTTTTGTCGAACTATTTATTGTCTATGCTAATATACTCGTTGTTTATGTAACAGAATGTGGCCTACACAATTGATTATATAAAAGTGTGTTTTTAAAAAACTTTGTTCTTTGATTCACTTGTTCAAATATTAATCTTTCAGGGAACATCAATAAAAATGATCAAGAGGTTCAAGACTTGAAAACTGCCAGTTTCATATTTGATTGTATTTTTATTTTGCCTGATCTTATTGCAGTTTCTTTAATCCAAAAAGTGCGTTTTATTTGTTTTTGTTTCTTTTATCTTACTTTTTTTTAGCTTATTCTAAAATTATTTTTAAAAAGACTAGTTTCTAAGCTGTTGTTTTCTTTATAGGTTTTTCTGGAACCTCTTAATAAGGTGTTTGGTCAAGCGAGATCCAAAAAACTGATAATCACAGCTGCTTCTAATAGCATCGAAAAACTGAACAAGCTGGAAAGACTTGGGTTTTTACTCGGAATTCGCGAGTGGTTTGTGGAGTCGTTTTCCATGAAAATGAAACTAAAAGAAATAGGAAAATTGTCATTTGATGAATCACCAGTAAAAAATACCTCAAGTGGCAGGAAAAGAAAAAGAGATGATAGTGAAATGTCAAAATCAAAAAATAAAATCAAAAGTCTGGAGAGACCTGCCAAAAAGATGGTCGTCAATACTTCAAGTAGTGATGAAAACTCCTCCAGCGATGAAGATAAAAAAATTTCCAAGTCAAAGAAAGCTGCTAGATCACCGAAGAAGGTATAATGATTACAATTATAATTTAGTTATCTATTGATAGATGAGAAAGGTTCAGAATAGTTTAATAATTTAATATGACAATTTCATTAATTAAAATTTTTTATTTGAGCAGATTGTGCACAAATCTTCATCATCTGAAGAAGAAGCAAGTTGTGGCGCATTTGAAAGAATGGACTGTACAGGAACTGAACTACTCGATAAGATAAGAACCGATCTGCTTCGACTCAAAAGTGACCGAGGTCCTGAAGATAAGCCGCCGCAATCGCACAAGGACTTGAAAAGCAAAAATTGTGGTGGCCACAAAGATAAGTTGACAGATGCTTTCAATAAGAATACCAGTGGAAATCCTGAAGCTGTAGAGAATTGGTCATCACAAGCAACACATCTGGCAAAATTAAATCATGGATCAGCTGACCAGAAAATCAGTACACAGTGGCAGCAGCTAGTTGAGGAGATCAGGAGGGAAAAGTTTGGCATTGGGTTCAATTTAGAAGGGGAAGTTATGGAACTGTTCAAGAATCAGCATGGCATGCTGGGTAGAAGTCTTGAAAGACTTTCAGTTGACCTTTACAGCAAGGACATGCATTTCATTCTTGAACTGGTTCAGAATGCTGATGACAATCGTTACCCTGATAACATTGATAAGTAAGGGTGGCGGTTTTTCTGTATGATGTAATTGGTAACTGTTTCGTAGTATAATTATTATTTTATAGTATAATTATGGTTCTGTAGTATAATTATTGTTCTGTAGTGTAATTATTGTTCTGTAGTATAATTTATGTTGTGTAATGTAATTATGGTTTTGAAGTATAATTGTTGTGTAGTTTAATTATTGTTCTATATTATAATTATTGTTCTGTAGTTTAATTGTTGTGTAATATAATTATTGTTCTGAAGTATAATTATTGTGTAGTTTAATTATTGTTCTATAGTATAATTGTTGTGTAGTTTAATTATTGTTCTATATTATAATTATTGTTCTGTAGTTTAATTGTTGTGTAATATAATTATTGTTCTGAAGTATAATTATTGTGTAGTTTAATTATTGTTCTATAGTATAATTATTGTTGTGTAGTATAATTATTGTTCTATAGCATAATTATTGTTCTCTAGTATAATTATTGTTTTGTGATATAATTATTGTTTTGTGATATAATTATTGTTCTGTAGTATAATTATTGTTCTGTAGTATAATTATTAATGGGTTGTTATGTTTGTTTTACAAACCAGCATACCATCTCTCCTGTTCACTCTGCGTCAAGACACCATCATTGTTTCCAACAACGAGGTTGGCTTCAGAGACGTAGACTTGAGAGCCATCTGTAATGTCGCCGAGTCGACTAAAGGCAAACACAAAACAGGATATATAGGTGAAAAAGGTATCGGGTTCAAATCAGTATTCAGGGTCTCTAATCAGCCAGAAATTCATTCGAGGGGTCTCCACATCAAATTTGATGTTAACTGTGGCTCTTTGGGCTACATTGTACCACATTGGGTGGGTTCTCAAAGCGATTTTTATAATGACAAGAAGATTAAGGATAATGAGCTGAGGTAATTGTTATGAGCTTTAGGGGTGTGTTCATAAATTAAAAATGTAATCAATTAAAAAGTTTTTAAATCCTGATCTTATTGCTAATGTAATAAATTTCACCCAGTGGGTACACAACTCAAATCATTCTCCCCTTGAAAGAAGATGCAAAAGAAAGTTCTGTACAATCCGGTTTTCATGATCTTCATCCTTCTCTGCTGCTCTTCCTGAATCGATTGAGGCGCATTGTTATTTACGATGAGGCTTGTTTCCATTACTTATTTTATTTCAGCTTAATATATTGAACTGAATCTTCTAATTGTTTTTTAATAAGGTTCTACCATAGCACAAGCTACTTTTTATAGTAGCTGTAGACCTCACCCTGTAGACCTCACCAGAGGTCTGGCATAAAATTGCCAGACGCTATGCTGTAGAAGAATAAACATTATTATCATTTATTTAATTATTTTTATTTATATCCACTACCTCACACTGAAACTCATTGATGTTCTTTGTGTTGTGCATATTTTGATCACTTGATCAATCAATCAGTCAAAATTGTGTTCATATATAATCCAATTTATGTTGTCAACAATAAGCTATTTATTCATTTCAATAATTTAATGATATTTATTACTTAATTTTCAGTTAAAGGAAGAAACGAGATCCATGTTACGACACGATCTGAACGATCACATGACTGAAATCCTTCATGACGGAAAACGAGAGAAGTGGGTTTTTGTGAAATTGCTGGCTGATGCTTCCGAAGTTTCAAATGAGGTTCGAAGGACATTCGATTTCCATATTTTACGACATTTTAATGGTAATTTAATTAATAATTGATTGATTCATAATTATTATTAATATTACCACGTTCATTTAATTTTAATATACAGGCCAAATCCGGTGTTAAAGTTCAATCTACCGAATTAGCCATCGCTTTTCCAGTAGAAGATTTTAATATTGACAAATCTGAGGTTTGTATTATTATTATTAGTTAAATTTTTGTATAATTCAAAATGTCAGAATTTTATTTCTCACAAAAAAACTGTGACAATTATTACTGTTATTGGTGTCAGTTGTTACTGAACTAGCTTAATGTAAAAAATGATTAAATATTCACTTACAGTTAAACAATTCACTACCACCTAAACAACCCGTGTTTGCATTCCTTCCACTCAGAAGTTACGGCTTTAGATTTATCGTTCATGGTCAGTTCTTATATGTCTATATATAATTAATTAAAAATGTTTTTAAGTATTTAACCTTGTATTATTCAAATTAATTTTATTTTATTTAATTTTAATTAATCTCGTTATTCGTTTTTTCAGCCGACTTTGATGTGACCTCATCTAGGGAAGATGTCATCGACAATCTGTGGAACCAATGGCTGAGAAGTAAAATACATGTGCTATTTTTAGAAGCTCTGGAATTTTTCAAGGTTTGTCCCATTAGAAATATATTATGATAATTAACCTTTAATCATATTTTAAGTTTGAGGTGTTCACCAAAAAGACTTTGAAGATTTAAATTTTAATTTCTGCTTATGTTTATAATATCTGTAGCTTCATATCAACTATTTTTGAGAATTTTTTAAATAAATATCCTGAAATATTGTATATCGTATTAGTTATATTAAACTTATTACAGAAAAGAGAGGGTTGTGATCCTATTAAAGAGTTGTGTAACTTCTTCAAATTCATTCCCCGTGAGGATGAAATTCTTGATTTCTTCAGACAAGTAGCTCTTAATATCATCAATGGACTCAAGGTCACAAAATGTCTGCCATCAGTTGGTTAGTTCGATTTTAAATTAAGCAGAATCATTTTTTTATTGATTATCCTTTTTGTTAAATGTGGTGTTTATAAATTAACTAAATATTTTTTCAGGTAACAAGTGGTGCCTTCCCTCACAGCTGCTTTTATGCGATGATCCAAAAACTTGCCAGTTCGCAACTTCTGATTTCCTTTTATCGCAAATGGACCTCGACTATCTGCATCCGTTGGTTGCTTCCTCTGTGGATCGGTCCATTTTGCTCGATGTGGGTGTACAGCTTTTAAACAGCAAGCACCTCATTCAGGTTGGGAGAGCAATGATTAAACACATTTCTAAGGAGATTGAAAGCTGCGATTTCATATCGGGTCAGTTAATTTCGTCCGTTCAGTGACTGAATTTTCATGTATTAAAATATTTTAATTCAAAAATTAATGTTTTATTCTCGATATTGCAGATTCTAGCATCAGTCAAATATCAACGTGGTTGACTTGCATTTACTGGAGTTTGAAGGAATTCTCTCATGAAGCAAAGGAGGCGATTGAACTGATGAAGAATATGTCATTCGTTCCTCTCTCAAGTGGAAAACTTGTTAGCATGGATTCAAATGAAACCATATTTTTTCCATTTGCATCTGAAAAGCATATGCTGGAAAACAATCAGCTCTCTAAAAGTGAGTTTTCATTTGATACAGGCTTGTAGCTTTCCGAATCTATTTTTTGATTATTATTTGTTGGTTTATTTATAGAGATGATGAAACTATTTGAGCAAGATATGAACTCAGTAGATGACAGGCTGGTGACATTACTGGATGACAATGTCATCAAATCGCAGATTTCAAGTTTGCTAGAGAAAATCGGTGTAAAGAAGTTGAACGATGAAGGAATTGTCAAACATCACATTCTTCCATCATTGAAAAATCCCGAAAAGTGCAAGGTACGACCTATTGTTTATTATAATATTTAAATAATGAATTATTATGTTGCCTTTGTTCTTGTATTGATAAATTGATAGTTATGTTATCGTGTTGCATTTCAGAACATGTCGAAAGAGCTTCTTGTAGCTTATACGTTTCATCTCAAGAATTATTTCACTCTTCATCCTTCTTCTTTCACTGCTCTCGAAGTCTCAAAATATCTTCCTATCTCAACAAACATCGGGTTTGTCAAGCTGACTGAATCTTCAGTACATTTCACTCCCAACTACAACAACAGGATTCATCTGCAGCATCAACTGCCTGGTTTGTTGAGTTTTTCTTTTTTTTTTAATTTATTTAGAAACCTATGGTTTTTATTTTATTTTTTTTAAATTTCTTTTGGTGTTCATATGTTGGTATATGATGTTATAATTTTAAATATATTAATATTAATGGGCTGAGGAACTGGTGATGCTTGAAATGTCCATATCTGTCTTTTTGAACCATTTGTCTAGCTCTGTTTTGAAAGCAGTATGTTATTCTGTTCAGTATTATTACGACGTATTTGATGTTGTATTAATTATATTCAATATATATATATATATATATATATATATATATATATATATATATATATATATATATATATATATATATATATATATATATTGTAATAATTATGTTCAAAATTATTATAAATATATTCAAGTTTTGATTTGTTTCAGGTTTGGAATGGACTCTCCTCGACAAATGTTACCTCAATAAAAACAAAAGCGATTCAAATGTGACTGCTTGGAGAGATTTCTTCAGACGACTTGGAGTTCAAGATTTTCTTTCATTCACCAAGAAGGAGTACATCATGACCAAAACTGAATTGGTTAAATACATTTTTATTTAATTTATTTTATTAATAATATTTTTTTTAATTGGTCTTTCCAACTCTTTCCAGTTGAATTCCAAGTGGAGTAGCCATGTGAATCTGCTTAAAGAAGCCAAATTTTGTGTAATAGAGGATTGGGTGTGTGAAGAATTTACAGAATTGATAACGTTGAAGACTGATGATGACACGCATCACAATCAACAAATGCAAATACTTTTTGAGCTCATAAACCAATACTGGGAAGGAAACAGTATGGAGAGTAGACTTCCAATGTGTGCCTTGTCACATTACCTTGAAGCAACGTTTAAAGTCGATGATGTAGCGGAAACTGTTCTGAGTTCATTTGGATTAGCACTTAAATATTCTAAATGGATTCCAACTTGGAAATTGGACATTCTCACTTTCAAAGACAACGGAAAGCTTAGACGGATAAAAAAGTTGAAAAGTCGCTACGAAAATGCCGAATCTTTTTCCGACTTGCCTCTGCAGAGATATCTGGTTTTGTCAGTTTCCGACGCAGCGATTGTTGCAGATTTCAAATCTGCAATTACACTACTTGGTCACAATGCTTTGTATGTTCCTCTAAAAGCAGAACTAATAAAGAAGAGTCTCGCAGATTTTCTCAACATTCAAATAAGCATCGATGCTTCGTATGTCGTCAAACAACTCGTTAATTGGTGCACCGGAAATGAAAATACAATAAATACCAACAATGACCTCTCACCTGTAGACGTGCCCATATTTCATGATTTAGTTTCCAGAATGGACAGAGTGTACACTTATTTAGAGGATTCAATGTCAAAGAAAGAGTTAATAAAGCTGGCTAAAGACTATCCTCTGATATTTTGTGCCAATGATGAGACATCTGGTTCGTTTTTCTACAGTGATGAAGTTTGCTGGGAGGACAGTACTGGTCTCGTAGAAAATTATTCTTCAGCTGTAAATGAATTTTGTAAAGTTCACGATCCTGTCCCGAATCAGAGAAACAGGTTAGTCGGCGTTCTTCCGAGAATACTCGAAAAAATGTATGCCACCAACAAGAAAGACTTTTTTACAAGGATATGCAATGTGAATGCGAGCCCTCCGCTTTCTGCATATGCACACATCTTGCTTTACATAACCAATTCTTTTGATTCTGTCAGTGATTCTTTGCTGGTCGACGTTTTAAAGATTTTTGCCGTATTGGGAAAGGCATTTTCTTCTCTAGAAAGTGATTTTGTTGAGGAAAAAAACAAGGTTATTGATATGTTAAAGAAAAAGAAATTCCTCCCTTCAAAGTCCGGCCAATGGGTTGGCATTTCCAACATGCCCATCATCGGTGATGATAAGGGATTGGAGAAGATATTTGAGGACGTGTCGATTGATTATGTTAACCTGGGAGAGAAAGAATTGTCAGAATGTCACCGTTTTGACATTACAAATGTCATCAACTTTCTTACAACGGTCGGAGTGAGAAGACTGACAGAGTGCGTAACTGTCAGTTTGAAAAGTGAAGGATTTCGACCTTGTGCGTTGCTGGAGAAATACGTCAGCCATGTTGTTCCGTATATTCAACGCTGCCTTTCTTCGGAGTTTCCAGTTATTTATGAACATCTGTTGAGTTGTGTTGAAGTCTCAGATAAGCTTTCGAGAATGAGATTTGTTGAGGTGAGTAGTGGTGATCTTTTTAAACAATAACACAAGCTTTCCACCCTATTTTATCTGTGACATTAAATAATCATATTTAATGTTTTCTTTTTAAAATCATATTTAATATCTTATTTTAAAATCATATTTAATGTCTTCTTTTTAAAATCATATTTAATGTCTTCTTTTTGAAATCATATTTAATGTCTTCTTTTTAAAATCATATTTAATATTTAATGTCTTCCTTTTAAAATCATATTTAATGTCTTCTTTTTAAACTCATTTTTATCTTAAACTCATGTTTATCTTAATCTCATTAGCACTCTCTTGTCAAGTGTTCCTTTTTCTAGTGATTTCTAGCACTTCAGTAAAAGTAGTTTTATAATTGATTGATTTATGTATTCTATTTATTGTTAAAATATTAAAGTTTTCTGCTAAAATTATTTAACCGCCATGATTGCTTCTATGCAGATGGACAGTTTGGAACTCGAGTACACCTTAGAACGAAGATCGCGCAAAAGAAATCGTATCTCGACTGCCGTTGTCAACAAAACCTGTCAAATGTTTGATGAAATCTTCTACATCCAGCAGGACAATGCAAGCAATTATTTGGACATCAACCGAGAGTTGTCCGCTTATTTCAGCAGGCTTGGTCATCCATGTCCTTCAGATGTGAATTCACTTGCAGAATCTTGTTTCAAAGAATTGAGGTTGTTGATTTTCTAGTCAAACTTGTTTATTTAATTATTTATTTGTTTATTTTTTACTAGCGGGGTTGCCCGGGGTTCTTAGAGGTTTTTCTATCGTTTTTCTCTCACTTTTTCTCTTTCTTGCTCCCGTTTCCTTTCTTACTTGCTCTCTGGTTCCACTTGCTTTCCTTCTCATTCTCCTGCTTCCTCTCCTTTTCATGCTCGCTTTCCCATTGTTTACAAATAGCAACTTTTAATATAGTTGTGTTTTTATAATATGATGTTTGCCATTGATTATATTGTTGGTAGTTCTGACTGTATTTAGTAGTTAATGCGATGATGTCATCAAAATGCTGTTGACAATATTCTCAGCGAAGCTCCTTTTCGGGAGTCATTAGTATAATACATATATAATATTTAATATACATCTATATATATATATTCTAAGGAACCTGTTATCAGAAATCACTCCTCTAATAATTAGTGGTCATGAACATGTCATAGAAAGCATCATGGAAGATCGCAGTCTCGTTAGTTTGCCATCCACAATTGATGTCTGGAAAATGTCCAGTTCTTCAATATCAGGTAATTATTTTTATAGCTATGTGATTAATAATATGTAGTTCAATTTTTTTTTTAATTTTGTTGCAGTAACAATTCCGCTTAGTACAAGCAATGTCTGTGAATTTCAGCACATTAAATCTCATTCCTGTATTACTGACAGTAATTACCTCACTGATATAAAAGGTAACTTCAAATAATTTTTTGTGATTCAATTCAGGTTTTCAACCGAATCTTTAACTACTTTATTTATCTTTTTGATAACAAAGTTCCAGATAATTTGAGACCACTTTTGTATGGAAATCTACAGAACAAGGAACAGGTGAGGCTTTGTTGTTAATTTCATTTATATGCATTATTTGAATAATTTAATATTCTCTCATTAGAGTTATATTTTTATGTTAATTAATTATTATTTGTGTTATTTATTATATTAATAAATAAATAATTATTTTATTTTCTTCAAGATGAACATCTCATTCCGACCTGCATCTGTTGAGAAGAGATTTCCTGCATTTCGTCATGCAATTCAAAGTTAGAATTTCATGTTTAGCTGTGTTAGGCGTCTGAGTGATTTATGAACTTTTGAAGTTTTTTTGTCCTAAATACTTTGTAATAAGTAATAACTTTTTCTATCTATGAATTGATTCACATCTTAGGATATTTTCATTATATTTTTAGAATTAAAGAGATGTTGTTAAGATAAAAAAAAATTGTTGAGTGGATTTTCTTATTTTTGGTTTCCGTGTTCCAGATTTTCCGGTTGCCGGAAAAATTCAGGTGGAAGTACCTGTTAATGAGGAGACTGGAATTACAAGCGAATTACCAATTGAAAATATTAGTGGAGAAGGAAATAACTGTCATAATCCTGAACAAATAGGCAGATTGGGAGAATTGTTTGTGTTCAATTATTTACAGAGAATGAGTCTTACTGAAGATTCGGATATTGCAGAGGTGGCTTTTGTTATTTCGTTTATTTTGGTTTATTTTTATTTTGCATGCTTAATTAAATATATTTTATAATGACTTTGTTTATCAATTTTATCACTTCTGAATTGCTTATTAGGTCATTGACATGAATGCAGATGAGGCTACTATCGCACCTTACGATATCATTGTTAAAAGAAAATCTGATCTAAGCCCGTATTTCATCGAAGTAAAGAGCACCGCGGGCCTGAACAAGTCGTGGTTCGAAATAAGTCTGCCCGAGCTGGCCAGTGCAGTGGATCTGGGTCAGAACTATCACGTCTACAGAGTGTTTGGTATTGGTCAGGATCGATCGAAAGTTAAGATGACCAAAATAGAGAATCTTTTCGAGGCACTTAGAAGCAAATGTGTCAGACTTAGTGTTCAGGTCGGATCACAAGATAATATCGGCCAACTTTAATGGTTTTTTTTTTTAATGTCGTTTTTACATGTTGAGTTGATGAATTTGTTTTGAATATTTGTTGTACATCAGATCGTGTGTGGAACTAATTCAGTTTCTAATTTAATTTTCAATGGTTAAGCAATGAAATTTTTCTTATTACTTGAGACTTTTGCAAATAAATATTCAGGCAGTTAGTTTTTAGTTAGTGCTGTTAGTTGTTTCCTTAATTATGAATTTATTTGTGATAATGAAAACTTTAAGGTTTTTGGTTATCCTTGTAGTATATAAGCCAAATAAAGTTTCTCTTCTGCACTAAAAAGACAAAAGTAATTCTCTAGCTAGATAAAATTTGTTAACATACATACTAAGAGCTAACGGTAAAATTCTATAATTCATAACCTGAGTTGCATTCCAGAATATAAAACAATGTGACCCACATTGTTAGTTATAGAATTTTATTGTAGCTCTTAGTATGAATGTTGAAAATTTTATATAGCAAGAGAAATTTGATTTTTAGTGCTGCAGTTAGAGGTGGTTTTATAAAAGTTTTTTTAAGCATTATTATTTAGCTCTTTAGTTTCAATATTATATAAGATTTTAATTAATTATAATTTATACTAGAGATAGCCCGTCAAAAATGATGGATTTTTTTAAAATATTTCTAGCGGGGTTACCTGGGGGTTTTTTTTTAGAGGTTTTTCTATCGTTTTAGTCTCGCTGATTTTTCCATCCCCGCTTGCTCTCTCGCTCGCTCCCTTGTCTATCCCCGCTTGCTTTCCCGCTCGCTCCCTTGTCCATCCCCGCTTACTATCCTGCTCGCTCTCCCTTTCCCGCTTGCTCTCGCGTTCCCGCTCGTTCTCCCGCTTCCACACACTTTCCCAATCCCGTTCACTCTTCCGCTCACGCTTACTTTCCCGCCGTTTCCTTTATTTCTTCATCTCCTTCATAACTTTTTTGTCCATAAAACGTAAAATAGATTTGGTAAAGGTTGTTTGAAACCTTCTTTGAACTTTGTTACGTAAACTAAATTTGAATTTGGTTACGCAATAACCATTGATGCTCGTACATAGGGACTTTTGGTTTATAGAGGATATTTAATTTAGGCAATTTCTTTAAAAAAATTATTTCAACATGGTTATCTAAACTAATTTAGATAAAGGAAAGTGTCAATTTCAACTTTTTTTGCTGGACATGCCGGTGGAGGTATAAATATTTTTTGAGATATTATTTGAATTATATTTTGCATTGGATTGGTTTGAAAAAAGCCCGAAGTTTTTAAATATCTGCAGAATATCAGAGCTATTGATGGTCAAGAGGTGAATTTAGTCAAGGCCGTAACCAGGGATTTGGAAGTGGGGGTCCAAAAGCTTTTTTGGGGGGGCACTGTATAAATTTTTTGTTCACATAAGTTGCACATTCCAGTGATTTGACGCTCAAAATGTCCTTCACGTAAAAAAAACAGGTTTAGCGATTGAAATTTGAATTGTATTATACCATATTTAGTTGAAAATATTCTGAATCAACATGTAAATAAAACAATAACACAAAATTTAAAAATAAAATTATAATTAACCCATTTACGGTTACGATTGCGAAAACGCAACGTAATTTTTAGTATTTCCGTATGATATATAGTGACCATTAATGGGTTAACACGAAACAACTTTATAAAAAAACAGCACATGGGTCATAATGTCAGAGAACAATACGGCTCGATTTCTGGGCAAACTTTTCTACAAAAGTGTTCAGATCTACTTTTAGCGTAACATCCTTCTCAAAAGCAAGTAGTACCAGTTGAAATTTACGCTCAAGGCCCAATGATTGGTGATAAGGCCTCAGACTCCGCGTGAGAAATGAGAAACTGATGGTGATTGCTCCGGCATACAGCTGATACAAACTTGGAAATGCGTAGCGGTACTGCAACATCTTCCAACGACGAATTTAGCTGGATTTGTTACGGCACAGTCGCATTGCAATAGGCAATTCGCCAGTAAGAGCATCTTGGTCGAGGCAAAGAAACTGTCTGAGTGGCTCCAAGCCCTTCTCAGATGATTGAACAAAAGATTCTACAGCTTGAAACAAAACTAAGTTGGACTCATTTGAAAATGGTTCAGAATCTATGATGTTTTAGAAAACACACCTGGCGTGTAGTAACTTTAGAACCAATAATATGGTAATGACCCAAGGTGGAGGTGACCACATAGCCGGTGAGCCAGGTGCTCTGAGCTCGTTTGCGCTTTAATGAAACTACATGGTCATCCTCATTTGGTGAAAAGCCAGCAGCTTCTGCCATTTGATCAAAGACCTCAGCCGACCGCAAGGCGAAAAGGCTCTCTTTAGCTGTGGAGATCAGTAAGTAAGTAAGTAAGTAAGTAAGTAAGTAAGTAAATCTTTATTAACCAGCCTGACAATGACGCACAGCGGTTTTTTTAATAAAAACAATCAGTTGAAGAATATATTTAATCTTCAGACAAGCATCATTCGAAATTCGAACCCATTGAGATGTCTATAGTATAAATTAATCGATTTCTGTCTGCTCGTAGTAGACGCTCCTGCCGCATCACCGTTTCCTTTTGTTTGCTATGGGACGTAGTACACAAATACTAAATACATTGCATTATTGTTGGTATTTATAGATTGTAGTACTACGCCTCTGAGAGGACAATTTTACTCTCTAATCTATAAAATATGAAGATACTGAGGATAGATATAATAAATCTTTTTTGACAGATGAATCTACACATTCAAAAGATATACAATTACACCTATTTCGCATTGCCAATGAGCCATTGATCATACGGGCCTAAAACTCGAGTTGCCGGAGTTCAATAATTCCAGCCCGCGAGAGGTTCTTATCATAATATAATGGTAATGCATTCAGGTGGGCGCTTGTGCACAAATCTTTCTGCTCTTCGAGCAGCTGTATTGTCTTGTAAATATTCTTAAATATATCACTACATACACAACCAATAATTTAATTTCGCTCGGCGGACTAGCGAGAAAAGAGAAAATTGTAAAAGTGCGAAGAAATAGCGCGTCGTATTTATTAAAGGGCCTTCCTACGTCGTTTGATTTGGCTGACGAACTTATTGCGATTATAACCATTTGCGTGGCGAAATAAGGCGAAAGATACACGAAGAAATTTGAATTTTTGAGTGAGTTTTGAGAAAAATTATTTTTCGACGTTTCAATTATTTTTATTTTTATGCTAATTATTGGTAAATGGCGCTTGAGCGGGAACATCTATTTCCTAGATATAATAAGTTTTCTCGTAAGCTTCTTAAATTGGGTTTAATTTTGTAGGATACGTGAAAGATGTCGAAGGTAAATTGGCTCTCATAGGCTGACAATTTTTTGCGAAATTCATATCGGGAATTTGTTTATACCAGCGTCGCGTCGGCCATAATATTAGCGGAGTGAGTCGTTGAACGAAGACCTTTTGTTTAATTCTGTTGGTTAGTTTCGTCGTTTTAGTTTAGTTCTTATGTTTTGATGAGACGCTCGCTAAACCATTAAACAGGAGCTTAAGGTTGTGTTTTTAAATAAGTGACGCATTTCCTTCTAATAGTTTTTTCCGGGTTTTGTATTATCGCTCAAATAGTAGTCTTACTTGACTCTTAAAAACTCAAGACGTCTTAAGAAACTCTATAGTCAAGTCTGAGTGTTTTAGTAGTCTCTTAGTTTTTTTAATGACTATTTGTTCTGACTTGCTTAAACAAAGTTGATTTTACTTCTTTCAGATGTCAGTCCTGAACCCAAGAGAAAACTAGAAAACTCTGAATACACAGTGAGCTCATGTTTCATTGTCATGAATGTTTTTTTTTTTATATAAATAATTTTATTAGTCACACTGGAGCCATTTTATTATTAGTTATTTTGTTTTCATCTTCACTTTTAAGCCTGTTTCAATTCAAACTTGGTAGAATAATTTTTTGTCATCTAGTGTGTAATATATGTCAGTATTATTTGATTTTTGTTTGTTTGTTAAGAAAGTAGCTTTTATATTAACATTAAAAGCTTGAAACTTGAAATATGCAAAAGGTTAGGGTTATTAGGTAAATACAGCAGCTGGCATATCAGGCTTCAAGAATTGTTTAATTGAAAAAGTTACTTAGTGTGTTGAAGTCAAAAGTCTGAGTGCTTTTTATGAGCTTATCAAATAAATTGTTACAAAACTAGTGGCAACCCTTTAAAAATAACAAAAACTAATGAGTGACAATTGCAGTACACTCACCAGTAATTTAAATTTCTAACATACATACATACATACATACATAGCATGCATTTGTACTTTGTACTTATATACATTTTAAATTATATATGTTGATATCCAAGAAATTAAAGTGGTCAAGCTGTACTAATTTAACTTTGAAGTGAAGTATTAACAAATTGGTTTTTAATGTAATGGTCATGAGTCACAGTGCAATTGTGCTGTAAGAAAACTTACATTTTCACTGTTTGCTTGTCCAGGGCAGACACTTCTTGGCATTTAAGGCAAACTGCACAAATTGAAGTGAAATAAAATTAACAATTGATTGTATTATCAACTGGAGCATAAACCAGACTCGCTGCATTTACTTTTATTAAAACTAAAAAGTACTGACGGGATTTTATGTAAATTTGGCTCCAATTCGATCCAGGCTTTTTGCATGAATTATTCATCTCACTAATTATCTTGCGAAAGTGATAGTATTACAGTATTGCAGTGACTGTACACTATTGTACACTTGACATTTTACATTGGTTGCTTTGACTGTTTTCTTATCTAAAATCTAAAATGAGTATTTGGGCAGCTCATGTTTCAGTAAACGTAGATCGTCTGATCAACACTTTTTATAAACTGACGAAGGTTTTGTCATAAATTGGGACAAAGTTTCATTTAGTGTCAATTTCTAGTTTCTCATGTTCTGTATTTACTCAATTTTAGTTGATTTAAATGAACATTTGTGTTTCGTCTGTTTAAAAAAAGATTCCATTTTTAGCGTAACTGATTTTTGTTTTTTTGTTTTTTTTTAGAAAATGGATACAAACGGCAGCACACCGAGGAGAGAAAATGACGGGATCGACGAGGGTTTATACTCCAGGCAACTGTTAGTTGAATTTTCTTTTTTGTTGTTGTTGTTTAAGGATCGAGAAATTGAATGCGTTGTTGTTTTTGTCCATACCGACCCGGTCGAATGTTGTCAATTGAAAAACAAGTTGTTGTTGTTCACTTTGTGTCTTTGTTTTTTGCGATGGTTTTATATAGCATGAATAAAGGGAAACTTTACTTTTAGTTTACTTTATAATGACTGTGTGACTGGTTATTTAATTGTTGGTGGATGTCTGATCAAGCTAAAATGATAACTATAATTATTGTAGGCTGTTTTTTATAAGTTTGAATTGGAAAAATATTTTTTCTCTTTCTATATCGTTGAAATAAAAACTAACTTTCTTTGATATCATTACATTAATCTTTTTTTTCAAGCGCTATAATAAATAATGAAATATATAGTCACAGTAGTTTTTTCTAAACGGTTGAAGATCTTGTTTTTTTTCCCAGGTATGTTCTTGATCATGCAGCCATGAAGAGAATGGCCAATTCCAACATCCCCGTATCGGGCATGGGTGGTCTCGGTGTCGAGATCGCCAAGAATTGTTGTCACTCTTGTTGTCGGATGAAGTTTTTGGTTGTTGAATGTTTTATGCTTATTGTTATTTGTTAAATGAATTACATGTAAATTATGTTTACGTTGTCTCGTTTGGACTCATTAAGCAGGTGGATTGTTCTTTCTTTGAAGTTGCTCTTCGGAGCTTGTTGAGGTCATGTCAGACCATTCTCTGTTTTCTGACTATTTTGTGTATAGTTTTAAGAAATTCAATGAAAAAAAACTATACTTTCAGTTCTTCCTTCAAGAAAAAGATTTAGGAGCCAACAGAGCACAGGCGACAGTCTCCAAGCTGGCCGAGCTCAACTCCTACGTTCCTGTCCACATGCTGTCTGAACAGCTGACATCTGATCAGCTGAAGAACTACCAGGTCTGTCTGTCTGTATGTCGTCGTAGTTTGCGAAGATTTAAATTATCTTATAATATTAGAAGATATTAAATATAATTTCTTATTAATTTAAATGCAGCATTTTATTTTTATTCTTATTGAATTTGAACTCTTTCGAGTAGATGCGATATTTTTAAGCTTCTGCGTCCCGTTATTTTTTTGGAACGATACGATCCGATACGATTTCTGAAATTTGCCCCGAATTAAACGATACGAGACGCTTCAAACAATAACGATACGATATCGATACGATACGATACGATTTCGGGATCTCGACTGAAGCGGAAATTTTGCCTAGAGATAACATAGAATGATGAACTATACGCGACAGACAATATTAATAACTACATTAAAGAAATTCATTGAAAAAAAATATATAAATATTAAAAAATTTCAAAATTTATAAAAATTTACCAAATTTAATTTTGTTTTACAACTTGAAATAAGTTTCATTTGTTTAGTTTCGGTACATCTATTTGTCTAAATTTAGACTCTAAATAAAATGCTACCGCCGATAGAAAGTATTTATTTCCTTTATTTAGTGACGCGGCATGATAATGATGACAAACACGAGAAAGTGCCTCTATGCAAGAATTAAAAAAGTGAAAAAACCCAGCGTGTTTATTTATAGGCGATGGCGAATGCGGTTAGCAATAGCAAGAAAGAAGCTGAGAAAGTTTCGAATTCCAGCTGCAGACGATACTGGCTACGGCACTGTCGTGCACACTACAGGTGGCACACACATACTCACACACAACCAAGAATATCATCGAGATTATAAATATATATCTTAGATGAACTACTATTACGGTCAATTACGGATATCGAAACACTAAAATAATCATTCCAATTCTATGTAACAAATTTGAAAAAATAAGTTTATGAAACAGACTAAACCAAAACATAAACATAGAATGATCATTACTATTACATTACTCATTATTCTCATTAATAATAATAGTCATCGATGTCAGCGAGTACGATTGCCTTGTAGGGCTTGTAGTATCAGTAGTATGCGCAGAGCTCGACTAGCAGCCTAAGAGGAGCGTGGCTTTTTTGCTGCCGGTTCCCAGACTAAAAATAGTAAATAATGGGGCTACAGGCTGTCTGGAAAACCGAATTTAAAGTGGGGATGATAATAGTTGTTGAATCAATTGCAAATATTCACAGTTGTGACAATCGTTAATTAAATATTTATGACTTTATTTATTGGAAAATATTTGTTAAAAATCTCGATATTTTCGAGATTTAAATCGGGAATGAAATTTTAAGTATCGCTAATTATATAGATACGGGATTTCTTCCGCAGGCTGTATCGGTTCAATGGCGATACGGGATCTCCCGTATCGTTTTGAAATCTCGATTGAATTCGAGATAACGATATCGGGACGCAGATGCTTAGATATTTTAAAAAAAGTATTTATTTTAATAGAAATGTTTTCAATTTTCTTTGTTTGTAGGTCGTTGTCCTGACTGATTCGACCCTCGAGGAACAGCTGACCATCGGTGACATCTGCCATCAGAGTGGAATTTGTTTCATCGTTGCCGACACGAAAGGCCTTTTCGGGTGTGTTTCATAGACTCTGTGTGTGTGTGTGCATGGTCGTTGTTAATTGGTACTTGTATGTATTTTAATCGTTGTGTATCATACGCTGTAATAGATTGCATAAATTATCTCTTTAATAAATTATCTCTTTAATAAATTATCTCCACCCTGTTAATCATTTCTTCTCTTATCAACCATCTTCTTAGACAACTCTTCTGTGACCTGGGAGAGAATTTTACGGTCAATGATACAAATGGTGAGCAACCTGTTAGCAACATGGTAGCTTCAGTTACAAAGGTCAGTTAACCATTTAATTGTAATAAATTAATAAAAATAAATGATTAATTAATATATTTTTTAATATTTATATAATAATACCAATGGTTTAAAATCCTCAAGAAAGTGTTGTAATAATGTAATTTCATTGGCTTGTGATAGTTGCATCATTCATAGATACTGAGAACATGTATACAATATGATTATATTAGGCCATTTATTTGAGTAATATATCTAAAAAGCCTGCTATGAGATAATATCAAGAAGACATTACTTGTATAATTAATATTATTTAATGTATGAATTAAATTTAATAATACCTAAACGATTACATCGTGAAAATTGTGTCGAGTGAAATCTTCTTGTATTTGTATATAATATAGGAAAAAGAAGCAAATTACATAAGGTATATTAAATTATTAAAATATGTCTACATATTATTTTAAAAATAAATCTATTGTAGATTGAATTAACTTTTGTTTTTTTTAGAAATCTTTGAGACAGTCCTTGGTTGAACCGGAGTTTTTGGTCGCAGATTTCGCCAAATTCGACCGTCCCGGTCAACTGCATGCGGCTTTCCAGGCTCTCCATCAGTTCGTCAAGACTCACAACCGTAGTCCTGTGCCATACAATAAGGTTGGCGTTCTTTCTTCCTTGATCTCTTAACTTGATGGTTTTAAATATGATGAAGGGACTTGCTAATCTTTCGTTTTATTTCTTTGAGAAATACATATTTTGGTTTGTATTTATGTTTATAAGTAAGTTTGTCGTGAATGTGTGTCAAATGTGAATTTTAGAAGAAAAAATATATAAATAAAGGAACTAAAATCATTTTTTTACAGAAAGCTAAATGTTGGACTACATTTAATAATTATAATAATAATTATAAACATTGGACTACATATAATAATTATGATAATACTTTTTTCTGCTAACAGGCTGATGCTGGTGAAATACTCAAGCTCACCGCTTCCATTAAAGCCGCCGAAGTTGAGCTGGATGAGGAAGTCATCAGACTCTTTGCTTCTGGTTCTTCTGGAAGTCTCAGTCCGATGCAGGCGGTGATCGGAGGAATTGCAGCTCAGGAGGTTCTTAAGGCATGCAGTGGAAAGTTCAGCCCCATTTATCAGTGGTTGTACTTTGATGCTCTGGAATGCCTGCCGGACAAGCCGCTGGAAGTCCTCAGCGAGGAACTCTGCAAGCCCACCGGAAGCAGGTACGACGGGCAGACGGCGGTGTTCGGATCGAACCTCCAGCAAAAGCTTGCCGACGTTCGCTACTTCTTGGTCGGAGCGGGAGCGATCGGATGCGAGCTGCTCAAGAACTGGGCGTTTACGGTAGTCATACCGGACATGACCGAGTCCTACTCTGCCTCGCAGGATCCGCCGGAGAAGTCCATTCCAATCTGTACCCTCAAGAACTTTCCCAATGCCATAGAGCACACGCTTCAGGTCTGATAGTGTGTCATTCAGTTTTGAAATTTTAGATTTGTTTTAGTTTCACATTTTTTATTTATAGTTTTAGTATTAAATTTTTTATTTATTGTTTTAGTTTAAAATTTTTTATTTATTTAAATGTGCTTAGAGTAGTAGCCAGCATACTTCTGCTTCTATTGCATTTTGTTTGTGACATTTAAATCAACTTATTTATCAGCTTAATCAATTCGTTCTAAATTTGATCAGTGGGCCAGAGACATGTTTGAGGGATTGTTCAAGCAGCCAGTCGAAACTGCTCACCAGTACCTAAGTGACCCCAAGTTCGTCGAGCGAACTCTTAAACTCCAAGGGAACCAGCCTGTTAGTTGATACACGAGTCATTTTTCCGATCGTTTGCTCGTCTATCCGAACATTCGGTTATTCTTCTTCTGATGATGATGATGATTTGCTCTCTCGAACAGATAGAGACCTTGGAGGTGGTAAAGAGGATCCTGGTAGACGAAAGGCCGTCGAGTTTTGAGGACTGCATCTTGTGGGCGAGGAACCTCTGGCAGATGAACTACCACAACCAGATAAAACAGCTGCTGTTCAATTTCCCGAAGGATCAAGTCACCTCCAGTGGAGCTCAGTTCTGGTCTGGCCCAAAAAGATGTCCTCATCCTCTTGTCTTCAATCCTCTTAATGTGAGTAATAACTACACGCTTTTTTTTCCATAATTTATTCCATGTTAGATTGTTTCGCTTTTTCTGTTTGAAATAATGGTTTAAATAAATTTCTTGAATTTTTATTAGAGATAAACAGTGGTTTTTCGGTACCTAGGTTGTTAGTTAGTCCAGCATTAATTACCTAGCAGGTAGAGAAAGAGAGAGAAATACATTTGTATACACGCATGAATCATCTAATTCATTTTTTACTTAATAATTTACTATAATGTTATTTCTTATGAATAAGAATCCTGCAACAATATGGTTTTTTTTATTCAAAAGTTCAACCTTAGCTTACAGGCCTATGAGGCCTCAAGTAAATGTTATTTATTATTGATAATTATGTAATCTTTTTTTTTTTACACATTCATTCAGGCCACCCACATCGATTACATCGAGGCAGCTGCTCACCTCAAGGCGTACGTTTACGGAGTCGAACCCGCGCAGCCGTTCGACAGGAAGATGATCGTCGACGCGGTCGCCAAGATCAACATCCCGGAGTTCGTTCCCAAGTCGGGAGTGAAGATATCCGTCAACGATGAGGATGCGCAGTCTTCGAGGAACGACGCCTACTCCGGTTAGTCGCGGATTTGTTGATGCTCTAAAAAAGTTTTGATTAGTGTTTTATGGTTGTTATTAGTTATCTAAGTGACACCTATTTGTCAATGTGTGTGTTTGTCTGTTTGTTGTTAAATGACATAGTTTGTTCTTAAATGACATAGTTTGTTCTTAAATGACATAGTTTGTTCTTAAATGACATAGTTTGTTCTTAAATAACATAGTTTGTTCTTAAATGACATAGTTTGTTCTTAAATGACATAGTTTGTTCTTAAATAACATAGTTTGTTCTTAAATGACATAGTTTGTTCTTAAATGACATAGTTTGTTCTTAAATGACATAGTTTGTTCTTAAATGACATAGTTTGTTCATAAATTGTTTCCTCTTTTTTCCAGATGCGGAAACACTTAAAGCCCTACAGAACTCCCTTCCGAGTCCGAAGGAGCTCAACCTGAAGCTGAGACCCGTGGAGTTCGAGAAAGACGACGACACGAACCACCACTTGGACTTCATCGTTGCTGCCTCAAATCTCAGGGCTGAAAACTACGACATAGCTCCTGCCGACCGTCACAAGGTTTTAATTACTAACTATTTAATTAATCAATTAATTTATTTATTACTCAACCCAATTGCATTTAATGCAGTTCTCACATCATTCTACTATACCTTATGGTTTTCTCTTTATTGTTTTTTTTTCTTAGTTTTAAAATTAATGTTAATTTATTATAAAGATATTGTTTGTTTTAAAATTTATGTTTATTTAAATTCAGAGCAAGCTGATTGCCGGCAAGATCATTCCAGCCATTGTGACCACTACCTCTGCGGTTGTAGGCCTTGTCTGTCTTGAGATGTTCAAGGTGGATATCTTCGATCTTTTTTTTTTTACATTGACATTTATTATTATTGTGATTTCAATCTATATAATATAATATAATATAATATAATATAATATAATATAATATAATATAATATAATATAATATAATATAATACAATATAATATAATATATCAAAATGATGATATTATATAAATAATTATCTTAATTTCTTCTTTGATTCATTCAGTTGATCCAGGGTCACACTAACATTGAAAAGTTCAAGGACGGCTTCATCAACCTTGCCCTTGCTTTCTTTGGCTTTTCTGAGCCTAAGCCAGCACGCAAGAGCACGGTATGCTGCTAATTTATTCAACGATGTATTTCTTTCATAAGTGTAATTATCTTATTTTGTATGCGCAAGATTGCAGATATATTGTTTTTCAGGTTTCTAATTTCACGTAATTGCTTTTTTTTTTGCTCTGTACTGTATTAATCATCTTGATGTGTTTTTCTATTGAGCAGGGTTCAGTGTGATGACATAATCTTTTTTTCTTAAAGGAGTTGATAAAATAACTGTATGTACACATGTTTCTGTTGCATATAAATCACAAGTTTCGATATAATGATGATGCATTGTTGTTTACGCGACTTTTTGTACATAAAATTGTTTCCAACATTACTGTATCTATAATCTATATGTCATAGGCTCTACCGCCATCATCTGTCTTCCTCCTGCTTACCGCCTGCTGTCTGAACCTGAACATTGAATTTGTAGCAGGACAAGTTAGCTCAAGTTAGTATATAAATAAATATATATATATAGAGCCAAGATTTTATTTACAGCAACGAGCAGGTTAATTTTAGTTAATGCTCTTAAAATATCATGATTGGTTTTTTAAATGCATCTATTGTTTTTTTATGGTATATATTTTGTATTTGCTAGAAACTTAAATCATTATTTATTTTGTTTTGAAAAATTTTAAGCAATGCTTTGGTTATTGGGTCGAAGAATTTTGGTTTGGTTGTTTTGTGTTACATGGTATTGTATTTCTATGTTGTTTTGAAATTAAATGATGTTTCATTCAGGCTTGCGGAGCCGCCATTTTTTTCCACGGCTCGGCTCCGGCTCCCAAAAATTTGACCGCTCCGGCTCGGCTCCCTATAAAGGGGGTGTCACACGAGACAAACTTGCGCAAATTTTTCACTGAAACATTTTTAACTGTTTATACTTACACTTTATTAGATTATCTACTCTACATATATGACAATTGTTAAATGTTAAAACCGACCATTTTGTTTTTAGTCGATTTTAAATGTATACGAAAGGGTACGCTTTGTTTTTTGGCGCAGCAAAAATTTAATTTTAAATGCTTGATACAATTATTCAGAGTTAAAATATTTTTACTATAAAGTTAACAAAATAATATGCAATTAAAAAATTGTTATTATTTTATAAGAATATAAACACTCATCAAACGAAAGCAAATCTTGAAGCGCATCTCGAGTGTGTATTTGGAACATAATTGTATTATTTTTTAATGCAGTTTTAAAAATTTTGAATAAAATAAAAAAAAGTCCAAAAATAACAATGTAACCAATAACAGAATTTGGCAGGTAAACAAACTAAAACGAAACGAAAACAATTCATTAAAGATTTCTTGTGTTGATGTGCGCGCGCTATCATTTGATTGAAGGCTGTTGCTGTTGTGACGTTTGTAAAATATTAAAACATTTCAAATTTGAGGGAGATAAACAATCAAATAATTTTAGAATTTCAAAGCTTTTCATCTTGAAAAAAATTCTGCTCATATAAAAAAATTTTGAGAGCCGGAGCCGCCAGATATTTTCGGCTCTGGGTACGGCTCCGGCTCCCACAAAATTAGCGGCTCCACGGCTCCGGCTCGGCTCCGCAAGCCTGGTTTCATTGAGGTTTTTTTTATAGGTTTCAGGCATCAACCTGTCCTGGACTAGTCCAATGGAGAGGGTGAAGATGTAGCAGAATCGGCAAATGATGGTCAAGAAGGAAATGGAAATGGTCAAGAAGGAAATGGAAATGGTCAAGAAGGAAATGGAAATGGTCAAGAAGGAAATGGAAATGGTCAAGAAGGAAATGGAAATGGTCAAGAAGGAAATGGAAATGGTCAAGAAGGAAATGGAAATGGTCAAGAAGGAAATGGAAATGGTCAAGAAGGAAATGGAAATGGTCAAGAAGGAAATGGAAATGGTCAAGAAGGAAATGGAAATGGTCAAGAGGAAAATGGCCAAGAGGGAAATGGTCAAGAAGGACAAGAAGGAGATGATGATGAAGAAGAAGATGATGAGGAAGGTGTCGTCGATGTCGTAGGGCATTACAACCCGGACGAAGGTTCATTTGTACTCCGTAATTTAAAACTCATGTGTACCGTTTGTCCGTTCAACCGACGTAGGAACCATTTTAGTCGACGTACTTTTATACGTCATCGTAATGAGTTTCATACTTTTCCCTTATCCTGCCATCTGTGCCCTTTTTACGGACTAAATTTACGTGAGCATAAGTTCACCGTTCACAACCTAATTAAATGATAAACTGTGGGATGATTCTGTAGACAAGTTACATTTTTTTTTTTATTTTCACATTGTTTTTAAATTGATTGGTTTTAATTTGATTCGTTTTACTAAATGTAATCTAATAAATAGTTGAATACGTCTTTTCATTGTTATTTTCTGCTTAGACAACTTTGAGACACGACCATGTTTAAGTAAGGCGTAGTCGTAAAAAAAGATGTGCCAATACGCTAAAATTGGGCCGTTTTGGGAAAAAGGTCGAGTCAAATTTTATGAACTGGCGATCAAAATGTTATCGCAAAAATGCTTGTATAACTTTTATAAATTGACCGTTTTCGGTCAAATGTCGTACTGTCCCTCCCCTATTATATTGGGTTCATAATAGCAAATGGCAACTAATTTAATTCTTTATCAAATGCTCTATTTAATTCCTCATCCTGTGTATGGTATTGAGAAATAAGTGAGTGACTAAATGTAAACTGTTTACAATAGCTTCTATAAAGATTTTCTTCCTTTTGCTGTGTATTTGTCATTTGAGTCAGCAGCCAGGATTCAACGTGAGGCGTCGGATTCTAGAAACTGACCGCTGGTCCATTTAAATGGTTTGTAAATACACTAGAGACAGTGCGAATTAGAAGGGAAGGTCGAGTGTCATAAAAGTTATTAAAAATTAAATGTTTGCTTTCCCGTTCCCGTTTGCTCTTCCGTTCTCGATTGCTTTCATGTTCCCGCTTGCTCTCCCGTTCCCGCTGGTTCTCACGATTCCGCTTGCTCTCACGTTTCCGCTTGCTCTCCCGTTTAGGTTACAATATCTGTTTGTGTTACAATATCTGTTTGTGTGTAGGTATATGTGGCTTTCTCTGTACACAAATCTTGCAAGTAAAATTTAACCAGCTTTTTGACTAGCTAGGAAGCTGAAACTTTCAGCATAGCTTTATATTGGATGACAATACATTTATGAACTAAAAAAAACTTAATTTGAACATCTTTTGTATTTCTAAATCGAGTGTATTTAAAATCAAAGTGTGTGTTAAAAAAACAAGTTTTTCCTGTCCTCACCTACCCTTGCTAATATATATTTAGAAGAACTTGATCTTTTTGTCACCAATACCTTCATCCCAGGTCACATCACCCCACACATGTATTCAAGGGAATCATTGTCACAATTCATCAGGTTTGCAAGATTATCTTCTAATATCAAAGCTATATCTCGTTTTTTCATCCATAAGATGGTAGAGAGAGGATATAATCGCATAAGACTAAAAAAACACTATAAAGAGATCCGTAACCTTTTTTCAAACTATGTGCCTAAAGAAAAAAAGAAAGTCGACTATGACCAAACTTTTTTCTTTGTTGGTAACCATGGTTCAAATGCCATTGAAAGTTTTTCTAATTTTAAGAATATTATTAGAAAGGTCTCACATTTTAAGGATGCAACAGCATCTGACAAGAATTTACTTAGAATTCTTTTCAAAAATCCTTAATAGCTCCGTATCTCAACCCACCCCTAAAACACTTTATCCTACCCTGTACCAAAAACCCTACCACAACCAGCGCCTTATAAAATTAAGGTTCGAAAAGTTTCAAAACTTCCCATTTTTTAATTTTATAAATATATATATATATATATATGCATGTTTGTGCATATATATATATGTTTATATATCTTTCTTCTTTTATATATATTTATAAATATACTTGTATATATATATATGTATATATATTGTATTATATATATTTATATATATATGTTTTGTATGTATATATATATATATATGTACTAGCAGTGCCCGTAGCGGCTTCGCTCGCATGAAATTAGAGAATTTGAACCGTGCATACATAGTAGAGTAAATTTTTTAGGTCTCAGCTCGGCCCGTCGACAACTTGGCCCAGCCCGTTTCAAATAATAATAAAAAGTGCTTCAAAATTCGATCGCATTTCCCTCCAAACAGACACAGATAAACAAGAAAGCAAGTTAAGAAACGTGGTAAAAAATGACTTTGTCTTTTATACAAACCACTGCAGAGTCTGGAGATTGGACCAATTTAAGCGAAAATTGGCGTGGAGAGTTCTCCAAGAGGAGAAAATATACAGCGGTTTAAAAAAACACTTTGTTTTGCTCTTGATGGCTAAAAAACTTATCCTAGGACAACAGTGCCAACTGTACGAACATATGGTGGGTTATTGCGTAACAAAATTCAAACTTAATTTGCGTAACAAAATTAAAAACAGCTTTAAGCAATTTTCTAAAAATCTGCTCTTTATATTTACTTTTTAATGACCACGCCTCTTTCCAATAAAATTAATGGGGCGAAGGAGAAAAGAAAAAATGGAGCGTGCCGGGAAGAATAGAAACACCAAAAGATTAATTAATTAAAACAATGAGAGAAATTATAAGAAAAAAACTGGATAATCCCGCTATTACCACATTTTGCGTTAGGGCAGCCTCGTTGAAGTTAGCAAGCGTGTCGTAGGTATAGTTCGAGTTTCCTCCATATTAATCCATAATCAACTTCTGTGTACATTCTGCTCTCACTCAAGACATTATGTATGGGTCCAAGGATTTTTACAAACTTTTATTTAGGTTACAATCTCTCTCTGTGTGTGTGTGTGTGAGTGTGTGCAAGTAAAATTTAACCAGCTTTTTGATTAGCTAGAAAACTGAAACTTTCAGAATAGCTTTATATTGGATGACAATACATGATTCAATTAAAAAAAGAAAACAAAACAAACTTAATTTGAAAATCTTTCGTATTTCTAAGTCGAGTGTATTAGAAATTAAAGTTTGTGTTAAAAAACTCGTTTTTTCTTTTACTTGTTTTATAATAGTTTATATAGTCCTTTACACTAGATGTTTTAAGACTGAAATATGGCTGTATGTAGGAAGCGCCTAAGTACCTACTTCCTGTCGTAGATCAAATTTGTTCTTTTAAGCTGTCCCTCCTCCTTTGTCCAGGCTTGGGACTGGCTTGCAAAAGCAAGACGGAGTTTGTTCAAGGTTTTACCAGCATACTTTAATATGCTAAAAACTTCGTTATGGGGTTGTCGAGTTTTTTTATTTGAAAGCACGCCAACAGCGACCGATCGATCAACGAAAAATTTAGAGGAGCCCTCTGGCCTTACAAACATAATAATAATAGTTATTGTTTCAGAATTTGCTGTGCTTTTAACTAATTCTATTCACTCATTGATTACTCGAGCGCGGAAAAACTCCTATTTATATAGAGCCTGCTATTTTCTTGAAAAGCTTCTGATGGTGACCTCTTGTTTTAGATGATGAAACCTTAACGAATAACTTGTATTTATAAATATGTAATTATTTTAATTTAAAAAATGACAAAATTATTTTGGATAATAATTTTTTTTAACAACTTTTTGAATGATTAGAATGGGCAATAAAAATATACCTTTAATAATTTGTGTTTTTCCAAGTAAATCTAAGCATTTCCTGAGTGGCAACTGATATTACTTGACTGGCCTACGTGTCGTGTTTATCGAGAGCATTTGTAGTATTTTAGGTGGAGGGCCTAGATTAGGTTGATAATTCTTAGATTACGGGACAAGTTTGGAAAAATGTTGATTTCGGAAATACCTTTCATCCAGCTCGCTTTGCCAGTTGTTGTTGTGCTTTTGTTCATAATTCTAGTTTTCACCTTCGGTTTTAAATCGCCTACTGCTGGAGTACCAACTAATGTTGATATTCGTGATGACGACGACAAGTTACAAAAAGGAAAAAGGAGTAACAGTAAAAAGGTGGTTATAAAATATGAGTTTTTAATAAATATTGATATTAAGTTTGTTTGCAGCATATGTTTACTACTACTGTCCTTTCTGATTATTTTATAATTAATTTTTAAATACAATAGTTGTAGTTAGGTTGGTGGCAATCATTTACTTTGACCGTCAAAGTAAGTGATTACGTGTTTGGCCTACAGTAGTCCTCCCGTTGCGAACCTTTTCCTAACCACTTCAACCCGTCAAAGTAAATGATTGCCTTAATTCTGTTATAAAACAATATAACGTACAGAAATGATAAAAAAGATTAATGAAAAAGGAAAATTATTAAAAATAAAATATTAAAAAGTGTTTTAAGGCGAATTTTCAACGGTAATTTTTCACATAAACGGCCCGATGTGTGAAGTATTAATACATTCTCGGCTATAATTAGCTGTATACTATAAACACAATGAAAAGTAGCCACTAGTTTAAATATTATGATAATTAGGGTTAAAGTTGTAACAAAATAGGACTATTTTATTGGTAAATTCGGCCCCGGGCCATTTATTTGAAAGATAACCTTTTCAACTTATAAAATGAGCAGGAGCTCAAAGTAGCTTGCTACGAGGATCTATTTTCGTTCGTGCAAGGATTTTAGCATACACATTAAAACTTGAACAAATTAATTATTGAAAGATTTATCTAATTAAAACTGTAGAGCTCACAAAGTAATTTTATTTTTTTTACTATTTTTCATCGCTTATAACATTCTCTATTCACTGCGCTCACCGTTCAAGAACTGCCTTAGAAATATTTAACTGCTCAAAGTTAATTATTTGCTACATTGAATTTGTTTGATGATTTAGGAAGCGTCCGATTGCTTTACATTAAAACAATTTCTCGCTCTTAGAGTCATGTCAGTGTTTGCTCAATTAGACTTGATAAGGGTGTTCCAAAATTCTCAAATTTGAAAAGTTAATTGTTAAACCAGGTAGAGATATTCTTTGATATTCTTGCTAGATGACAAATGATTTGCCATCTGTATAAAATATTTAAATCTTAAATATTCTAGCTATATGCCACAATAATATTAAAACATTAGCCTATTACCATTTCAAATTCAGTGTGTTTTCAAGCATAAACAAATTATAATCATTTACTAATTTGAAGGATTATCAGATATATTTAATGGTATCATTAATTCAAGAAATATTTATTAAAGCAGCAGTCGAAAGTCACAGAAACTCAGAGAATGGTGGGAAATAGTACAAATGCAAAGCAAGCAGCCGGAGCAAACAGTATAGGCGTAAAACAGGTATCATCAGCTGCCTCAGGTGGTACAAGCATCAAGCAGACAGCAGTGGTGAAGCCTGTCAACAACATCTCGAATCAAGTCAAGGCACCTGCAATAGTGACACCTGTTGAGAAAACTCAGAACCAATCTAAAGCAAAGGTGGCAATGATACCTGTTGAGAAGGCTCAAAATCAAGCTAAAGCAAAAGTAGTGACACCCGTCGAAAAAGTTCAGAGTCAGTCGAAACCAAAAGTTGTGACGCAGGTTGAGAAAGTTCAGATTTGCTGTTACTTATTTATAGTTTATAATTATGCAATCTTAATTAATTTCTAATATGCTGAACTGAAGAATCCTAATTATTGCTTTGATGTCTTATGATTATCATGTGAAGCTGTTATAATAATAGTCATGTTAATCTGTTCCAATAATCGGGTTGATCTATTCTATAACCATAAATCGAGTAATATTCATGATGACTCATCAGCATTTTCTATAACATCATGTGGTTAATAATGATATTTGTCTCGAATAAATAATTACAAGTAGATATTGATGCAAACAAGAGGCTTATTATTTGTTTCATTTATAGAAGTTTTTTTTATAAATTGCTTACTATTTAGAAAATTAATGATTGTCTATAAAACAATTTTCTCTCAATATGGTTATAAACATGTCGACAGGCTAAAAAGCAAAGCAAAGTAGTGGATGAAAATGACAACATTCAAGGTTTGTTTGGAAGCTGATTTTCAATCTATTTTCTTCTTATCTTTCTTGATATTGATTGATTTTGTTTTTCGATTGAAGTTGGAGATTGGACGACAGCCGTTTCTAAGAAGAATCGAAAGAATCAGGTGAAGAAGAAGGAGTCGGCGATGGAAGAAATTCCGAAGTCCGATGTTTTTGTCGAGATGAAAGTTAATGAAAATGAGGAGGAGGCTGTTGTTGGAAATGATCTTCAAGTTGTTGAGCAGGTTGGTTGTCATGGGAGCCAATTAATTGCATTAACATCGTTCATTTCTTTTTTGCTCGAGAAAGTTTTTCAACAGTATTTTTCAACTTTTTGTTTGGCAGATGGTTTTCTTTTACTATTTAGTACTTTTGAGTTTCTCATTGAACTCACGAACTCGAATTGAGTATAATTCTGTATTCTCTTGTACAGGAATTGCCATCAGATAAAGAAATCGTTAATGAGGATGTCATTCGGGAAGCGGAAGAATTGCCCGAAGAGGAGAAAGTTCAAATTTGTCCTTGCCCTTCAGATGTTCCGTTGTTATTGCCGGAATCGTTGGTTATTAGAAATGCGGATTTGAATGAAGAGGAGACTGATGTTGGACAACTGGATGCCAAGAAGTTGTCGAAGAAGATGAAGAAGAAGGAAAAAAAGGTTATGAAAGATGCTTTCACTGGTGGTGAAGTTGATGGCTTTTCCAGTGAAGCTTCTAAATTTGTTGCACCGGAATTGGAACAACAACAAGAACAAGAAGAAGAGGTTCAGAATGTTGTCGAAGCTGTTGTTGTTGCTATCGAGAATCCATTGGTTGAAGACATTCTTGCCGACAAGCAACTTGTTGAGCTGAATGTTGTCGTTGAAGAAAAAACTGATGTTGCAAAAAGTTCAAAAAAGAAGAAGAAAAGTGCCGAAAGTCGGAAGAAATTTCAGGTGAGTCCGAAATTCCCTTAATAAAGTTTTCAAGTTATAATTTGTATGTGTGCGTACGATTTGCTAAATGTAAACGTATGTAATCTGTAGCCGATCAACTTACAGCAATTAGTTTTTTAGTGTTTTTTTTTCAATTACGAAATGTTTTCCAATTAGGAAACTCCAGTTGTGAAAGAGATTGGATCGTCCAATGGTGATGAGTTCATGGTTCAAGTACTTCCATCTGCCGTCCAATCAACTCTTCAGGAGACTTCCTCATCTCTTCCTGCTTCGAGCAAAAGTAGTTTTTTTAAATATTTTTTATATTTTATAAATATAATACGACAAATTGCTCGTTAACAATATTCTTATTAAGTTTTGTAGATTGAATGCTCTATGCTGTTTTATTAACTCTATTCATTTCATTTTGCATTAAAAGTTAGTGATTTGTTGAAGCATGAAGTTAATGTAACTTTTCACATAATCGTCATCCGCAGTTTCAACAGACTGTGATGTAACGGCATCAACAGCAGGTGGCAACCCTTCTATTCGAGCCAATGCCGGTGACGCCGCCAACATTCTTGGAGAAAACTCTCCCATATCAGAGATTAAAAACACTACTTTAGGAGAGCGAGACGGTTGGTGATTTTTGTATTAGAACTTAATTTTTATTTATGGAAGATTTTGTTACAAATTGTTTAATTCGTTCTCATCAATTAATTGTTGTATGTACGACGAGAGATGGGACTTGTTTGAAGTTTTTCCATCTATGGTAATATAAAAACAAGAAATAAATGAATTTTTCTTTTTTCTTATTGATTCATGATTGATGCTTTGCAAGAGTAATACGAAGCAGTAAAAAATTGAATTTTTATTTTTTTTTATAAAATTGCTTTTTAAAAAATAATATTCAGATTGGAAACAAGCCAAGCCGGTCAAAAGAAAGAGAGTTGTTCAGAAAGAGCATTAACACACACATCATCATCATCATCATTCACACATGCCCGCAGATAGATTCACAGTGCGGACGGTGGTCGACGACAGTCTCCATGGCGATCGTCTCTCTCTGCTTCTTCTTCCATTTCAGTCGGTCACTCGTTCCCGTTTGATGTTCTTATTTTAAGTCATTAAAGAGTCATTGATTTGTGCATGCATGCTGCAGAGAGTATTAAGGTGATACTCCAGTCATTAGAGATGACCTTTATTTTATCTAGTTGACTTTTCTTTGAAAGACTTATTTAAATAATCACCTTAGCCTCTCTCCCCTACGAACTAAAAACGCGTTTCGATTTCAATTCAGTTATCCGTATTGTAATTATATCTTGATAAGTATCCTTGCAGGCAATGATTAGATTATTTGCATTATATATGATGGTTTTATTCCTTTCTTTTGCAGGACAAATTTTAATTTTGTGGGTTGCTGTCTTGATTTGTATTAGTGTTGTTAATTTTTTTCAATTCATTTGTTTGCATAAGTTTTACCACTGTCATTCCATGAGCATTTACGAATCCATCCATCTATCCATCCATCCATCCATCCATCCATCTAAATTCTCTCAGTGGAGTCAAAAGAGTTTCCCGTAAGATGACATAATTCACGTTTTTACAACTCCATGATTCTGTGCCTTGATCATGAGACATCCATAGTTATTTGGCGCGTTTCAGTTGATTTTCATTCTTACTTCTTTACATGGTGATGGTTGATCGTTGTATTTTGTATATAAATTATATGAATTGAAATATGATTGCATGATTTACGAATACTAATAAATTTCGAGTGTACAGTCGTATGCCGTATTACAAAAGGCACTAAATATATTATTGTATACATTTTAAATCTGCACTTGCATCTCATCTGGATTTTGTTGCTACTGTTTGTCGAACGGAAGGGTCGTTTTGTCGTGGCGTGTTATCCTCTCAACATCCTCTGTGACCATCTTGTCATCCTCTGTGACCATCTTGCCATCCTCTGCGACCATCTTGTCATCCTCTGCGATCATCTTGTCATCCTCTGCGATCATCTTGTCATCAATGGGCGAATGTATGGAAAAGTAGATGAAAGAAATGAAGATGAAATAAACAGAGTGGATCATCATTCAATTCGTTCGTGGATATTGTCGGATGGCAGGATTCAGTATTACCCCGATTTAACTGTAGAATATATACACATACATGTTGCGTAATACGGCACAACAGACGAGCCTGTCATCATCTTCCAAATATAAATAGTTGCATTTCATTCACTTCATTGAGTAACTTTCACATGCGTTAGTTATGTTTTGTACTCTCACTTCATCTTGAGGCTGTAATTTAATAAATTCATATCATATGTTTTATATAAATATATATGTTAATACAAGGTCAAGAAATTGTTCCAAAGTCAATGATTTTTTTTTCTGTTTTTCTAGAATTCTTGTCAGAGTTTGGTATAGGAAATGTTAGTCTATCTCCTAGTTCCCAGTTTTATATAAGAACCTGTGGCAACATCCTCAGTTATATAACTTTTTCTTTTTGTAAATATTGGTCAGGATGAGTAAACTGAGTATATGAAAATTTCATTTGTGATTGTTGATGTATATGTAATGTAATGTAATGTAGGGAGATATTTCGTGAGGTGAAAGTTGTCACTGAAAAATGCTGCACCTTCTGTGAACAAATTAAGATAAATTAATATATGCAAAGCAGCTATAAATTAATAGAATAATAATTGCTCAAGACTTGATTACAGAGGGAGGGATCACTCATCTTTCCTTAAAGAGTTTCCAGACTCGGACCCAAAATGTACCAAGATTGATATTTGAAGTCTTCTACATGAAGCTGAGAAAATCAGAAAAACCTGGAAGAGATGATAACTCCAAGATATTTTTATTTTAATATTTACATTAGAATACTGAACGGGCTGATTTTTCGCGGCTCCTTTCATAAGCCAAAATACCAGGCCCGGACCAGCTTGATTATACAAGCCCAAAATCCTTATATACTTGGCAAAAAATCCTTATATACTTGGCAAGAAATCCCTATATACTTCTACCCAAAATCCTTATATACTTGGCAAAAAATCTTGGCCTGGCCCAGCTTGACTTCAGGTCCAGCCCGGTCCGTCTGAAGACACTAAAGACGTTATAATTTACATCATGACGCTATGCAACATAAAACGGCAGTTCCTTAACAACTAAAAAAAAACAAACAAACGCATAATGCAGACAAAAAACGAATCTCACAACAAACAAGAAATTCCTAGATTTCGTGTAGGAAAAAACGGTGCTGAATGGCCACTGTACTGAACGGTCAATGACGTTTTTATTAAGAAAAAAAGTATTTAAGTTAACAATTTTATTTTTAAAACAGGGGTTTTTAGAGGTTTTTCTAATGTTTGTCTCTCTCGCTCCCGTTTCCTTCCCCGCTTGCTCTCCCGTTCCCGGTCGCTTTCCCGCTCCCGGTCACTTTCTCTTTCCCGCTTGCTATTTTGATTTCGGTCGCTTTCCCGCTTTCGCTTGCTTTTCCTTTCCCGCTCGCTCTCTTGCTCTCAGTTGCTTTTCCGTTCCCGTTTTTGCTCATTTATGTATGTGTATATATATAGTTCCCGCTCAGTCTCCTGCTCCGCTCATTTTGTGACCAATTTTATTTTTTTTCTCACTAAAACCTTCCTCCATTGACTCTCAAGCTTGTGTACAAATTTCATTACGATCAGATGAATGGTGTAGCAACGCATAAGTTATTTACACACACACATAATCTTATATATATATATATATATATATATATATATATATATATATATATATATATATATATATATATATATATATATATATATATATATATATATATATATATATATATATATATATATATATATATATATATATATATATATATATATATATAGATGTGTAATTATATGTCGTCTTTGTTTTGTGTTAAAATTGTATGCTTTGCGCGTCTCTCTTAATAATTATGCAGCTTTTTACGTTTTCAGCAAAGAAAAGTAAATTTGTGTCAAGTCAGAAATATAAAATTCTTATAAAATATTTAAGATTTTTTTATTTTTTAGTAAATGAATACATGTTTATTTAATACTTTAACTCTAATTTTGGTTGTGTAACATTTTAAAAATATTGACATTTGATTTAAAATGCTCAAACAACCCATGTCGTACTGAATGGCCAGTATACGGTCGTACTGAATAGCCACAATCTTTCAGTAGAGAAAAATATATAGAAGTTAAAAAGTCTACATACAAATATTTTACAATGAATGTTAAAACTATGTTTATTTTTAAGTTGGCACAGTGGCGTAGATAGGGTCTTCTTCGCCCGGGGACAAAACACAAAATCTGCGCCCCCTACATAATCTCTTTTGTTTTTTTTCTCCCAAAAAACCTGATGACCGGAGGGAGGGGGGCGGGTAGTCGGAGCCATAAAATTTGCTAGGTTGGTACAGCAAAATAATAATAAAAAAACTTTAGCTTAATGAAAATGCTCCACCAGCCCTTCCCCCGGGGACAATTGTTCTCCCTGCCCCCTACATTCGTCTCTGAGTAAGCAGAATTACCAGACAGAACGTAAATGAAAGCTTCTATTTAAGCAAAAAGGACTTTTTGAGATTTCTATAAAAATCACAAGCATTTTGTCAAATAATTACGACGGAAAATTTGACCAGTGGCAATTCAGTACTAGAAGGTGACCATTAAGTACTAGAGGGTGGCCATTGAATGGTCACGCTGCTTTTTTGGAAGAGGTTAGATTATTTAGTGTTTTGTAAAAATCTGTGAAAAATTTTATATGTTTTGATCAGGCCCGCAACTACGGGGGGGCGAGGGGGGGCAAAGCCCCCCCTATAAGATATTTCGCCCCCCCTGGAAAATTTTAAGATATGTAGTTTTTTGAAATTTATAAACCTGTTAACCGTTACACAAGTAAATAGCTGGATAAAACAGCGTATTTCGCCCCTCCAATTCTGACTTTTTCGAACTTTATAAACCTGTTAACCGTTATAAAAGTTCATAACTGGATAAGGCAGCGGATTTCGCCCCCCCAAATTCAAGATATGTACCTATTTTTTCGAACCTGTATACAAGTTCATAGCTCGATAATAAGGCAGCGGATTTCGCTCCCCCTGAAAAATTCTAAGACATGTACTTTTTTGAACTTTATAAACCTGTTATGTAGCTGGATAAAACAGCGTATTTTGCCCCCCCCCCATTCTAAGATATGTACCTACTTTTTCGAACTTTATAAACCTGTAAACTGTTATAAAAGTTCATAACTGGATAAGCAGCGGATTTCGCCCCCCCCTCCCAAATTCTATGATATGTACCTACTTTTTCAAACCTGTTAACCATTATACAAGTTCATAACTGGATAAGGCAGCAGATTTCGCTCCCCCCAAATTCTAAGATACGTACCTATTTTTCGAACCTGTGTACAAGTTCATAGCTCGATAAGGCAGGAATTTTGCCCCCCTCTGAAAAATTCTAAGACATGTACTTTTTTGAACTTTATAAACCTGTTATGTAGTGTTTAGCTAGATAAGGCAGCGTATTTCGCCCTTCCACTTTACTGAAAAATTCTAAGTTATGTACCTTTTTGAACTTTATAAGCCTGTAAACCGTTATTCTGGTACATAGCTGGCTAAAGCAGCGTATTCAGGAATACTCACAAAATTGGGAATGTTGGGTATCTATCAACACATCTGCAATATAGTGTATTGTATACGGTTAACTTATTAACGCATCACTGCAAACATCTCAGCAAAACCTTGGGATGCAACTTTTTTTCACGGCCCACTTATATTTGAAAAAAAATCTAAAACTTTTTAAAGCCTTTCTTTAATTTTTCCTCCAAAAAACTGATGACCGGGGGGTTTAGTCGGAGCTGCTTTTTCAAAATATTTTCAAAGCCACTTTTTTATTTTTTCTGTATAAAAACTGATAGCTGATGACCGGGAGAGGGGGCTATCCGGAAGTAGTTTATCCATACATGTTAAACCACTTCAGAGGGGCCAACTAGTTGGCCTATCCAACCTCAAAAACCTAAAATATCAGAATAGAAGCTTGAAGTGTACCTATATAAAATTACAGATTGTGTTTAAATTAAAAAACAAAACAGAAAATTAATTCTGTAATGCAAAGATTTACGATAAATATTGATTATTTTTATTTATTGTACTTTTTGTCATTTTATTTTTATAAACTATTCCAGCAAATCCAAAATGAAGTCATAAAAATAATAAACAATATGGGTGTTGCTGACGCACCTTGGTTTTACATATAATATTTACATTGTCTTTTTAACTCCCGATATAATTTTAGTGGTTTTTTGGCCATTTTCATTTTTCGCCCCCCTTTAGAGATAACTCGCCCCCCCAGAGCATGACGTCTAGTTGCGGGGCTGGTTTTGATGAACATTATTTGGTAGTGATGTGATATGTAAGTGAGTTGATTATTTAAAACAAGTTTTATTCCATCACATATAGTTTTCTTGTATAATTGAGTTGAATACGAATATGAAAAAAGATGGTTATTTAGTACAGCTCTCCCCTACTACTTACTGCTAAAAATTTAAAGCATTAAAAAGGGGTGAAGAAAACTTAATGCAATATCAATATAATTTAATAAAAGAAAAACAACTAAAACAAGCAAAACCGTTAAGATTTGAAGAATGTTGAGATGTTGCAAAATCTAGTTTTTCGTAATTTCTAGTAATTGGTTAGATAAAAAACCATGATGTTGCTGAGTGAGTACCTATAACGTCGGGCCGATTTTGAAATTTGTTAAGCCTGTTCTCTTACTACCAGCCTCTGTTTCGATGACAGCCACTCTCAAACCCAGGATTCAAGCTTCAAAGAAGCTTTCTCAGTGAATAGTGAATGAGACATAAAACTGATGATTTCATGTGCAGTGCTATTAAAACTTTCGAAAGATGTTTTAAATGTCACGGTCAAAGAGAAAAAAAACTGATGTAGTTCGGTTATATCTCCGAGTAGAGTTCAGCGAAGATGATCGTGCAGGGTTCACTGAGGATAGAAAAGGTAGTCCGAGAATGGGATGGATGAAGAACGTCGCTCATTGGACGACCTACGACATTGCTGCGTTGATCAGAGGGTTTGAAGACCACCAGGGAATGGGAATTTTTTTTTTATAGTCAATCATTTACGCTGTTCTGTCAGACTAGTTTTCTGGATTTAAAGCAAATATGTTTAAAAGATTCAAAACACAATTATCATAATGCTCATAGTTTGTTATTTTATAATTAAATATTTAATATGGTTCATAAAAAAATAAGGTAAACAAAAAAGAAAAGTTTTTATGAAGAAAAGAAGGTTGTAAATATCTGTAGTTCATGTTCGTTTGAAAAACTACGGACATTTTTTGCAGCCGAGACGATCCCTCATTGGCTGCACGTTTCGTCTTGTTCTTTCTAATGCCCGCTAGAAATCTCCGTATGAAATGACACTCAGTGGAGTAACATGGTTTGATGAATGCTTCCAGTAGTGGATTCGACGTAAGAAATCGTCCTAATGCTGCACACGCGAAGTAGTAAGTTATCAGGGGAGCGGATTTAGAGGGGATGGGGCCAACTTGTATGTGAACCCTCTATGAGGATGTGTGCGTGTGAGTGTGTGTGTGTGTATTTCTCACGAGTTTTAAATCTCCTCGTTATATATAGTGAAGAAAATGTAGCAAAACAAAGAATAAAGGAAAATAATTTAAGACATACATAATAAAAAACAAGCATACAAAATTAGTGCCAATATTTTCTAAAATATGACATCAAGTTCAGAGACGTCATTTCAGCAAACACATACAAGGGCAAAACTTTTATAAAATCCACACATTCAAAAATTCCTACCAAATTAGCTGATGGCCGAGGGGGAAGGTAGTTGTAGCTATTGTGGATGTACAGGGTGCCCCTGTGCCCACGGTGTACGCCCCCAATCTGCTCCTTCAAAAAAACATTTTTAATAATTTATAAGTGTTATTCAAACTATCAGATATTGATATTTACTTAGTATTACCAAAGTGGTTTAATAAACTGTTACATATATAAACTGTTACCATTGAAATTGTTACAGCCTAAAAAACTGTCTTTGATTAAGAGAAAATCGGCAATTTTGTGCGACTAAAAACAGAAATTGCATTTGACATTGTTCATGAATTTGCAGTAGTTTCTGATGAAAAATTAACAATCAGGCGACGTCGTTCAGTCAGTCAGTCAGTCAGTCAGTCAGTCAGTCAGTCAGGACATGTTCTTTTATATATATATATATATATATATATATATATATATATATATATATATATATATATATATATATATATATATATATATATATATATATATATATATATATATATATATATATATATATATATATATATATATATATATATATATATATATATTTTGACAATATTTGGGTATCAAATTCTCGCATAACACGCTCTATTAAATGCTACGGCCCATTTTCTACATTTTCTATATATATATATATATATATATATATATATATATATATATATATATATATATATATCTATATATATAAAAGAACATGTCCTGACTGACAGATGACTGACTGATAATCAACGCCGAGCTCAAACGCCTCATCCTAGGAACGTGAAATTTGGAACTTATATTACTTTTATAGCGTAAACATCCGCTAAGAAAGGATTTTTGAAAATTTTGCTCCTGAGGGGAAAAAACTGGAAAACAAACTTTTTTCTAAAAAATTTTTCTAAAAATTTGTTCTGAAATTTGGTATATAGATTCTTTTTGAGAAATAAAAAGATACGTGTTTCACCATTTTTTGAAAATTCGGTTTCCCGGACCTCAAATGTGGGTTGGAAAATTGGGTTATTTGGTTTTTAAAGTAGCTTCTACTCAAAAACTGTTACTGCTATAGGAGTAAAAATTAGTATTTAGTTTCTACTCCAAAAATAATGAAACACGTGTTTTAGCATTTTTTGAAAATTTGGTTTCCAGGACTTCAAATGTGGGGTGGAAAATAGGGCTAATTGTCTTTTATAGTAACTGCTACTCAAAAACAGTAAATACTAAATACCACAGATGTAAAAATTATTATTTAGTTTCTTTTCTAAAAATAAAGATATACGTGTTTCACCATTTTTTACAAATTTGGTTTCCCGGACCTCAAATGTGGGTTGGAAAATTGGGTTATTTGGTTTTTAAAGTAGCTTCTACTCAAAAACTGTTAATGTTACAAAAGTAAAAATTAGTATTTAGTTTCTACTCTAAAAATAATGATATACGGGTTTCACAATTTATTGAAAATTTGGTTTCCAGGACTTCAAATGTGGGGTGGAAAATAGGGTTATTTGGTTTTTAAAGTAACTGCTACTCAACGACTGTAATTGCCACAGATGTAAAAATTAATACTTAGTATCTACTCAAAAATAAAGATATACGTGTTTCATCATTTTTTGGGTTATTTGGTTTTTAAAGTAGCTGCTACTCAAAAACTGTTAATGCTACAGAAGTAAAAATTAGTATTTAGTTTGTACTCCAAAAATAATGAAATACGTGTTTTAGCATTTTTTGAAAATTTGGTTTGCAGGACCTCAAATGTGGGGTGGAAATAAGGGTTATTTGATTTCAAAATAACTGCTACTCACAAACTGTAAGTGCTACAAATGTAAAAATTAGTATTTTGAAGTTTTGTGCCGGTTAAAAGTAGCTAAGTCCAGTTTATCATCGGCCGGGCCAAGCCGTTATTTTAGAGTCTTCACACGAGCCAGGCCAAACCTTAAATCAAAGTGGGACGGGCCGAGGCTTTTCACTAAGCATATAGACATTTTAGTAATTTTAGGGTCTTCAGACGGGTAGGGCCAAACCTGAAGTCAAGGTGGGACGGGCCGAAGTTTTTCATCAAGTATATAGAATTTCTAGGCCTGTAAAAACGGGCCGGGCCCAAATTAGACGGGCCGTGCCGGGCCAGGAATTTTGGTTTTGAAACGGGCTGGGCCAATTTGTCGACGGGCCGAGCCGACACCTATGGATGCACGGTTCAAATTCTCTAATTTCATGCGAGCGAAGCCGCTACGGGCACTGCTAGTATATATATAAAAGAACATGTCCTGACTGACTGACTGACTGACTGACTGATGACTGACTGATAATCAACGCCGAGCTCAAACGCCTCATCTTAGGAACGTGAAATTTGGAACTTATATTACTTTTATAGCGTAAACATCCGCTAAGGAAGGATTTTTGAAAATTTTGCTCCTGAGGGGAAAAAACTGGAAAACAAACTTTTTTCTAAAACAATGTATATCTCGAAAACCAAAAATGAGAAAATTTTGAAATTTGGTATATGGATTTTTCTTAAAAAATAAAAAGATACGTGTTTCACCATTTTTTGAAAATTCGGTTTCCCGGACCTCAAATGTTGGTTGGAAAATTGGGTTATTTGGTTTTTAAAGTAGCTGCTACTCAAAAACTGTGAATGCTACAGGAGTAAAAATTAGTATTTTGTTTCTACTCCCAAAATAATGAAATAGGTGTTTTAGCATTTTCTGAAAATTTGGTTTCAAGGACTTCAAATGTGGGGTGGAAAATAGGGTAATTTGTTTTTCAAACTAACTGCTACTCAAAAACTGTAAATACCACAGATGTAAAAATTAGTATTTAGTTTCTATTCTAAAAATAAAGATATACGTGTTTTACCATTTTTTTAAAATTTGGTTTCCAGGACCTCAAATGTGGGATGGAAAATAATGTTATTTGGTTTTTAATGTAACTGCTACTCGAAAACTGTAGATGCTGCAGGAGTAAAAATTAGTATTTGGTTTCTACTCCAGAAATAATGATATACGTGTTTTACCATTTTTTGAAAATTTGGTTTCCAGGACTTCAAATATGGGGTGGAAAATAGGATTACTTGGTTTTTAAAGTAACTGCTAATCAAAAACTGTAAATGCTACAAAAGTAAAATTAGTATTTAGTTTCTACTCTAAAAATAATGATATACGTGTTTCACCATTTTTTGAAAATTTGGTTTCCAGGACTTCAAATGTGGGGTGGAAAATAGGGTTATTTGTTTTTTAAAGTAACTGCTACTAAAAAACTGTAAATACCACAAATGTAAAAATTAGTATTTAGTTTCCATTCTAAAAATAAGGATATACGTTTTTCACCATTTTTTAAAAATTTGATTTCCAGGACCTCAAATGTGGGGTGGAAATAACGGTTATTTGATTTCAAAATAACTGCTACTCAAAAGCTGTAAGTGCTACAAATGTAAAAATTAGTATTTTGAAGTTTTGTGCCGGTTAAAAGTAGCTAAGTCCAGTTTATCACCGGCCGGGCCAAGCCGTTATTTTAGAGTCTTCACACGGGCCAGGCCAAACCTTAAATCAAAGTGGGACGGGCCGAGGCTTTTCACTAAGTATATAGATATTTTAGTGATTTTAGGGTCTTCAGTTGGGCCGGGCCAAACCTGAAGTCAAGGTGGAACGGGCCGAAGTTTTTCATCAGGTATATAGAACTACTAGGCCTGTAAGAATGGACCGGGCCTAATTCAGACGGGCTGTGCCGGGCCAGGAGTTTGGGTTTTTAAAATGGGCTGGGCTAAGTTGTCGACGGGCCGAGCCGAGACCTAAAAAATTGATCTCTACTATGGATGCGCGGTTCAAACTCTCTAATTTCATGCGAGCGAAGCCGCTACGGGCACTGCTAGTATATATATAAAATGACTGTTTGTTTGTCTGTTTGTCTGTCTTTCATGCAAATCCGAACCGCTGGACCAATTGTAACGAAATTGGGCATAGAGATAGATCTAAAAAAGTAGAAGGTCATAGGGTCATTTTTAATTTTTTAAAAATTTAAAAGAAATTTATGACGAAGTAACTTTCCAGGCCAAAATTATTGTGTAGCAAAATTTAAATTTAGTTTACGTAATCAAATTTTAAGGTTTCAGGCACCTTTTACGTCAAGGCATATTTACTCAGTTTTGGACCTCTTCCCGCCATTCCAACTTTCCAAAATGTTTCACACATGTTTACTTTCCCTGACATGATCCAGGATAACAGTTTTAAAATTCTAACATGCTTACATTTGATTTATTAATAGTTTTTTAATTTATAAAGAGAAATGTTTCTCGACAAAGCCAATTTAAAATTCTCAATAGTGTCTTGAATAACTCTCCAAAGCAACTGTTTAAATTTGAAAAATTTTAAATAAAGCACTGTTTAAAAAAAATGTTTTAAATGTTTTAAATGCTTCACTTGTTACCTATTGAAACAATAGAGGAAAACGAATTTCAAAAACAAAATGGTAAACAAATGAAACACTTGGCTCCTATGGTATAGAATGACTAAAACAAGTAGAAAAATGTCAAAGCAATTAAAAGCAGGGAAAAGTAATATGAGTTCAATTTTGATTGACACCGAAGAAACAGTCTTTTCTCTCGCGTAAAAAATGCCACTCGATCCATTTGCCAGTTTGCACGTGGGAACGTCACCAACGTCCAAAAAAAAACCCAGCAATGATACCAATGATTTTTTCTGTGAATAAGAACGTTTAGCTTAAAATTGAATTTTGCTTAAAATAATAAAAAATTTAAAAAAGAAATTAACCACTCAATAGGTATGAGTAAGGCCGGGTCGGGTCAGGCCGAAGTGGATCGGGTCGGTTCGTATCAAAATATTAAGAGAAGTAATGGGTCCGGTCGAGTCAATTTTTTGGCGGGAGAGGGAGGTCGAGAAAATTTGACCCATTGTTTTCAATGTTATAATAAAAGTTTAATTATTAAAGTCCTAGAAACTTAATTATGATAAACAATGTAAAAACAGCAAAACCATGAAATCCGTTGACTGATAAATTTATATTTTTACTGATTATTCTTCTACAATTAACTGATCTAACAATTATTCATAATTATTTATATTTTTCCCAAACTGAATTTTCTTTTAAATAACGTAAAATTGTTTCGGTATATACATGGTTTTGTCATATTTTTATTTAGATCTGCTAAATTGCATGCCAAGTTTTGAAAACCGATGTGATTCAATAACTGATTCAGAGTCTGCAAAAAGTCGCGTATGACTGTGCTAAAAACATAATTTAAAGTTCTAAAGAGAATGGCCATTCACAAAAACATGACTGTGTGAAACTAACTGAGAAAACAATTGAACACTACTTGCTCAAATGTATATCAGCAAAAAACTTAAATTGGAGATGCACTTAAACGACTCTGCAAGATTATCAAGAAAGTTAACGGAATTCAAGTTCTTAAACTCGGTCTCGGAGTTATGTCACGACATCATTTTCCAATAAAATAATAATAAGAGACAATCATGTGAAAAAACGATCTGCCAAAAAAAATATTTTTTTAGGAACCTACTGCAATTTTTTCTCCCTTAAAACACCCATTGTCAAAAACTATAATATAAAAAAGCTATAATAAAAAAACAAGTACAATAAAACAACTGTAATTAAAGAAAAACTAAAAACACCAGCTCATGTGAGTGTTTGTGTATGTGTGTGTATGTGTATGTGTATGTGTATGTGTACGTGTACGTGTACGTGTACGTGTACGTGTACGTGTACGTGTACGTGTACGTGTACGTGTACGTGTACGTGTACGTGTACGTGTACGTGTACGTGTACGTGTACGTGTACGTGTACGTGTACGTGTACGTGTACGTGTACGTGTACGTGTATGTGTATGTGTATGTGTATGTGTATGTGTATGTGTATGTGTATGTGTATGTGTATGTGTATGTGTATGTGTATGTGTATGTGTATGTGTATGTGTATGTGTATGTGTATGTGTATGTGTATGTGTATGTGTATGTGTACGTGTACGTGTACGTGTACGTGTATATGTATGTGTATGTGTACGTGTATGTGTTATGCTTCGTTTCGTAGAGATGTAAACTATGCTGAATAAGCTTCTGTGTGAATAGGAATCGTGCTTCTTTTGAGAACAACGATTCTGTCATTTTGTTGCGTGAGCCACTAATTTGTAGCTTCTTGTCGGAGGTATTCTTCTTGTAGAAATTGAAAGCAGCTCTCAATTAGCATTGATTTTTTCGTGGAGCAAAAATGTTTTGAAGGCCATTGAGGTTTTTTTCATTTCGTACGACGTTGCATATCGCATTACATGCTACATCACATTCTTGTTACATTTCGTTACAGTAACTTTAATAAATAGTTTCGAAATTTAATTCAAGTGTGAATTATATGAATTAAGAAATGAAACTGCCATTCCCGAACTTACAAGACAAATCCAGGCATTTTAGACTCATCCCGTCTCACAAGAACAAAATGCCAGACCTTGACTGTGAAGGTTTAAGCATTTTCGCCTGTTGCTTGTCTTGACTGAGCCGGTTTGTTTTGATAACGGTAATATGCAGCTTCGACACGGCTCAGCCCGTCCAGGGCTCTAGTCACTTAGGTAGAAAATGATGATTGAAAAAGTTTTTAACTTTAGCAATTTCTGTGCAAATTTTCTGTTTGTAGCCGTCACCTGGAATTGCAGGCCTGGATGTATTGTTGGCATACATGTATCTTCTTTTATATCATTGTCTATTTCCGGTGCACATAAGTCGTTTATGGTTATTCATAATACAGCTGATACAAATCATGATGATGATGATGATGACAATGATGATGATGTGTATGATGATGGTGATGGTGATGATGATGATGCTGATGCTGATGATGATGATGATGATAACAAGGACCATTATTGTTACATTTAGACAATTCATTAATGACATTTAAAAATTGATCTAACTACCAAATAAGTGGATACCAACTATTTATTTTCTCTACTGAAAATGAAAGGTGTTTTTCAACGACGTTCAATTGATCTTCAAATAGCAATGAAAATCTTCGTGAATACTTTTCTTCTGTTAGAAATTTTTTTCAAGTTTTTAGAATGTTTTGTATTATTTAATTTAGTATTAGATTCATTGAAAACAGTGAAGCATAATTTAGTTTTTTTTTTAAATTTTCTTTAAATCATTACAACAACATTTTTATTCGATAAATTGCAAATTAATAAATACCGAGGCTTTGAAGAAAATCAAAAAGTCTCAAGTCTCACTCTTAAATTGATAATTTTGATAATTTTTTTCTTAAAATTTCAACTCGACACACAAAAGTTAAGCCAATTATAATATAGATGTGATTTGTAATCATACAAAATCCTAAGACGATCTTTAATTATTAAAAATAATGTAATATTTGTAAATTACATTATAAAAAATAATATTTACAGCGTTTCATATTGAGAAGTTTTTAATAATACCAAGCTGGCATGGATAATGTAAGAAGTCATATAGACAACAATTTGTAAACAAAACCAACAATATATAAAAAGTGTCTTAGTTAGCTCCCGCTCTGTTTCTCTACTATCCCCTTATTTACATTGGTGACATAACAGTATCGTAATCAGATGTTAAAGATTTTAAGACTGTATTGTTTTAGAACATTTTTGACCCAACCGGGACATTTTTACCGTTAACGATTTGTCCTGTAACCCATAATAAGCCATTTTTAAGTTTTTATTTATTTTATTCAGTTTATATTTTAATCAGTTTATAACTGAATTATATCTGTGAAGACAGATAATAAAAATAAATCACAAGTCACAAATTGTAAAAATAAAACCTGTGATAAAAAGTTCCGACTGAATCCGATTGCTACAGTAGATCTGGACTGTTGGTAATTTTCTTGAGAGACTTTAGAATAAAACAACAAAATGTCATCATCTGTCATCTTTGAAAAGAAAGGAAGGAAAATGCGAAAAGCATGACTTCTTTCTTAATTCACCACGTTGACCAACCAGACAACACAAGATAAAAATGTCAGATGACCTTTACCACGTGCCAAAGCGATGAGAAAAATGATCATTTTATGTTTATAGTAACGTCGTTTAATGGGTTGAATATAAAAAAAACTAAAACAAACTTAAATTAATGCTTAAATATTACACAGCTGAACTAGAGCACAAATACGTATAATATTTATTAGTTGGGTTAACCGGTATTGCCCGGTTTTTGATGGTTTTCTCTCGTCTTTCTCTCTTCTGATTCTTTTTTGCTCTCTTTATTTCTCTTTTTTTGTTTTTTGTTCTTTAATTAAAAAAAACAGTTATAAAAAATCTGCATTGAAACTCTGCATTAATTTTTTTTTATTTTTATGCACACATACATAGTAATCTTATCAATGAACATCCCATTCTTGAGTGAATTAGCATATAAAAAAATAAAAAATAATATTACATATAAAATAATTTAAATAATAATACATATACAATAATATACATAGTAATCTCATGAATGAACAGAAATCCGTTCTTAAGCAATGTTTGAGATTTTATTTATTTTAATCAGTTTATAACTGTCACACTATTAACATCACATTACATCCTTATATCAATTCAGTTCAGATCACATCTCTGAGCATCACTACCATAAACATAACATCACATCTCTGAGCATCACAACCACAAAAATTACATCACATTCCTGAGCATCGCATCCACAAACCTAGCATCACATCCACAAACCTAGCATCACATTCACAAACCTAGTATCACATAGGTACATATAAAAACTGAAATATTCCGCACATAGGAAGGAGCATTTATTAAATCAATCTTTCCACATTGATTTCTGCATCGATCAATCGAAATTCACGTCAAAAAACTTCGTACAACCAATTTCGCATCGACTAAAAATGCTCTGAAATTTGAAAGGGAGAAAATGTTGGTCGTTTCATTGCGATATGGTTCCACTGTTTGTTGAATGCATGCATACGGAATGCGATCTTCAATGAGAGATCTCGAACAGTTGTCCGTGCATCATTCACTGGACGAAAAGTTTTCAAGATTTTTTTGAGTAAGAGCAGCAAAAGCACTTCTAGTTGGTCAGGTTTGAAAGGAGGCTGTCTGTTTGTCTTGTTTGTGCTTCTTAAGTGAACGCGTTGTTGCCTGTGAGTTATTGCAATTTTTCAGCATTTATTCTGCAAAACACTTCAGCAAAACAAACTAAAGGTAAGACTCTAGAGAGAGAGAGAGAAAGAGAGAGAGAGAGAGAAAGAGAGAGAGAAATAGAAAAAGAGAGATTAAGAGAGGGAGGGAAAGAAAGACAAAGATAAAAAATAGGAAGAAAAAGAGACAAAGATAAAAAATAGGAAGAAAGAGAGACAAAGATAAAAATAGGAAGAAAGACAGACAAAGAGAAACACAGGGAGAGAGAGAGAGACAGAAACACAATCTGAGAAAGAGAGGGAGGTAATACGCCAACGTGTTTGAAAGTCCAGCTAGGTCACGCCCAATATAGAACGTAATAATATCAACAAGGCAGACATTATTTTAGAACATCACAGGAAGCAATACACGTACAAAGTGTACATCGAGTACGTACTGCTCATAATATCTATGTACTGCCTTATTATATCTAAGTAATGCCTCATAATATATATGTACTGCCTTAATATATTAATGTACTGCTTCATTATGTCTACGTACTGCATTATCAAATGTGCGTACTGACTAATGATATTTACGTACTGCCTTATTATATTTACGTACTGCCGTATTGTATAAACGTACTGCCTCATACTTACGTACGACTTCATACTTAAAGTACAAGTACATCCTCATATCAAGGTATTTCTTCACGCCTACGTGCTGTCTTACATTTAACCAATTGAAACTTTCCTCTTGTACCAAATTACCACCAACCTTTGACAAACGACATTAACACGGGAATGGAATGGCAATGCATTTTGTAAAATATATTGTGTTCTATTTTCTCATTCAAATTCTTGTTGTTTAAGAGAACGAAATCAACTCGATCGAATTTATTTAGAAAGAAATCTTTTTTAAAGATGATTAACGATAATTGTACTCGGGTCCTTAAAATTTCCTGCCCCAAATGATGATACATTGAATAGCTGCAATAATCGATTCAAGTCCTGCCACGATGATTTGCTTCGCACTGCTTTGCTGCTACATCAATCAAGATATGAATTTCAATCAACCTTAATTAATATTCAGCTGCTCATTTGAATAACTTTTAATTTAAAATTGTAAGACTTTGTTATGATGTTTTAGTTTAATTGAGAGAGAGAGAGCATTGCCGTGTCCGTGTGAAGAGGATTGGAAAATGCAGTTGAACGTTTTGAAATTCAGAGATAGCCGTTAGCTAATTATTCATTAAAGAGATAAATTGATTGATGGAAAAGTCAGGATTGTTCCTGAAGTAACCCAAGAATCAATCACACATCTTTCAATTGCTTCCTTACCTCCTTCTCTCTCTCTTTCTCTCTCTCTTTCTCTTTCTCTTTCTCTTTCTCTTT
>OZ022238.1:43473268-43536514 GCA_963978895.1 Erpobdella octoculata | reverse complement strand
TATGGCCGTCATCATCAACGCTTTTTTCGTTGTCGTCGTCAATATCATCGTCATCGTCGTCATCACCACCACTTCTTCCTGCTTCATTACACCTCCTCCAGTACCAATTTCACCTGCAATCCACCTGCGGAAGAAAAAGATTATTACTTTAATTCACTGAGAGGCAAAAAACAAATGTACTTCAGAGCATACATATATACATACATACATACATACATACATACATACATACATACATACATACATACATACATACATACATACATACATACATACATACATACATACATACATACATACATACATACATACATACATACATACATACATACATACATACATACATACATACATACATACATACATACATACATACATACATACATACATACATACATACATACATACATACATACACACACACACACACACACACACATACATACATACATACATACATACATACATACATACATACATACATACATACATACATACATACATACATACATACATACATACATACATACATACATACATACATACATACATACATACATACATACCTACATACATCATACATAAACAATCATGACGTCAAGCAAATTTCTGAGACGGTTGAAACTGCATCATTTAGGATCCTCGCTTATAGACGTTCCAGCAGGTTTTAAATTTTTTGTGAAAGTGGTTGTTTCGAGTTTAGAATTTGAAAACTAAACACTCTCTTCGACGTTGCGAGTTTTTTGGCCACAGATGTTTTGTATTTTTCTTTCAGATTATAATGAACGTAAAAAAAGTTCCCTTTCACCTAAATTGGTACCTATTCTTGCCGATAGTATGAGAATGTGAACGTCAACCACTTCCTATAAAGCGTCCAAACGTCGAGGAGCCAAAACGCTGAAAAAGAAGAAGAAGTTCTTATTTTGAAAACCCTTTTTGAAAAATTCTCAAAACTATTTTAAAGAAATTAATTATGCATTTAGCATTTAACATGCAGAAAAGTTTGCCAATAACAGGGAAAGGGCATTTACAACATGGAAAACTTATTGACGTTTAGAAAGACGATATTAACAGTTATCTGGCCTCGCTTGGCGGAGGTATTTAAATGAAATGGTCACTTTATTTATTTTTATGACTTGCCCGCCGAGATTGCTAGGAGAAATAACTTGTTATATTATCTAACAGAATTGTCAAACTTGGCAAAACTCATCATTTCGTGTTAAAAAATTGATGAAGTTGACCAAAACTCACAGGCAGTTTGGTCATAGCTTTCTCGCAATAACCAAAACATTTTACCAAACACTGCAAAACTTACAACCCACATTCATAGAAAATCTTAACCATTTTTTTAGCGGGAATTCCGTTTTCGTTGGCTTGAAACTTATTCTCATGAACTAAACTATCATTCTAAATATAATCCTGTTATATCTTTTTGTTATCATGGTTATCCCTAAAAGAATCTAATGGGTTCACAAGAGTTCACCAGGAATGGTATCCCATGAAAACTTCCAATACGCTTAAACCTAACTAGAAATAAACTTATTGTACTATAGAAAGTGATGTTAACGTATAGTAACACGAGAGGAACAATAATATAGAAAATTATTTAGTAGAATGTAAACTAAATTGCTAAACATACCACACACATTTTTATATTTTATTGACGTTTGATATATATATATATATAATTTACTTTTTTTTAAATACTAAAAAACATTTTGACTGCTTTTTAGGTAAATTACAAACATTTTAGCATCTAGCAGTTGTTTTTCAGAGAGGTTTGTGGATATAAGATCAAATGTTTGCTTTTTTCGCCGTTTTTGGCCCCTCCCGCCATTTTGTTTGGCCCCCCGTATATATATATATATATATATATATATATATATATATATATATATATATATATATATATATATATATATAGAGAGAGAGAGAGAGAGAGAGAGAGAGAGAGAGAAAGAGAGGAAAAAAAAAAAGAGTCATATCACGAAAATGTGGAATCAAAATTCCAATGGATCGAAAACTGCCGTGGCCTGCTATGCTGTTGGTTTTTATTGACCACAGAAGACTGTAAAACTAGACGCTCTCACTCTGCATCCGGAGACAGGAATTTGTTGAGGTTTTATTGATTTAAAATCATTGAACATGCTGGCGAATTTGTGTGTTGTCTAAAAAAATATAAAAACCATAAATTAATTTACAAAAATTGCAAATAAAATTTTGCAATTGATGACAGCTTTACTAATCAGTTGTAGACAATTTCGTAAATTTAATTTAAAAAATATTTCATTAAACTTTAACTCTTAAAAACAAATTGCGGTAACTTAATTTATGCTCAATTTCATTTATTATAAAAAAACCTAAAGTAATTTCTTATTCAAACAGCCATACAAACATGCAAACATACAAACATGCGTCCATGCAATCCCCGGCACTGACAATTTGTGCGTAGGAACATTACTCACATCTGAAGTTTTTTTTCTTTACGATATTTTCTATTTCTACTTCCTTATCTTTAGCCCAGGCAGGGTATTTGCATTCATGGCTGACTGTCCTGCCCAAATGAACTTCTTAATGTCTTTTTAAATCTCCTCTGCTTTTCTTAAGTCATTTAAGTATTTCTCTATGCTTTCTTTCTAAATGAAATGAGTTCGCATTTTTTAAACACGCATGATTAACTGCGGACGATATTTAAATATGGTTTCTTTAAAATTTATTTCCTGATAATTATAAAATTCATGACATAATAGCTTCAAAAACGTTCGGTCGAAAATGTTTGGAAAAGAGAGTCAGTTTTGCAGAATTTCATCAAACAAAAAATCATTTCTTTTCAATCGCGTTGAAGGAAAACAACTAAAATGAAAACTTCCGCATTGAAAGACGAAAGTGTTGAAAGGTGTCAAACAATGTTGTGAGTGAGTGTGGAGATAACGCAAGTCTAATTATACAGATGTGAAAATAACGGAATTCTATTCGTGTACATTATGTGGAAATAGTGTCAATCTATTTATCACACATATTTTTACACATAACGAGGAAACGGAGAACAATTTGAACCCATGTGGAATTATCAAGTCAATTTATTCACATGTGGAAATAACGGAGATCTATTTATACACACGCGTGAAAAATGACAATATGTTATTTTACAAAACTTCAGATATCAGCAAATCAAATTTGTTATATTGTGAAATGTTATGCTATAACCTCGGCTATAACATAGTTTAACAATTTTGCTACGTTTCAGTTATTTTAATTATTATGAATTATAACGTTAGAAATAAATTAATTGCAAATAGAAACACTTATGAATTGATGCATTTGAAATAGTATAACAATATTGCGAACTACATATGAATTGCTGCGTTTCAGATATTATTAATATTATGGCAAACCGCATACGAATTGTTGCGTTTTAGATATTATTAATATTATGGCAAACCGCATATGAATTGCTGCGTTTCCGATAAATTAATAGTATTGCAAACCACATATGAATTGTTGCGTTTTAGATATTATTAATATTATTGCAAACTGCATATGAATAGTTGCGTTTTAAATATATTAATATTATTGCAAAGCGCATATGAACAGCTGCTTTTATTCAGATGTAAAAAATATATTAAAATAATAAAAAAAACATTTTTCAAATTTAAAATATCAAGAATATAGAGCAATCAGGGCGAATGTTATAATTATATGAACTCAGTCTTATCTTCATCTCAAATCTGTCAAGTATACAAATATATTAATATATTGGATCGTTTCATTTCCATCTTCTCTCCAGGTGACATTTACCAACTGCGGTCAAAGGTCATGCTTGATTTGTCCTGAAGTGGCAATGAAAGAAATAGATAGAGAGGCGGAGGATAATTTTCCACATTGTGTTCACATTTTTAGTTAGTGTCTTCAAGATATGCATTATTTAAATAACTTGAACACAACTGCTACTAAAATTAGCTACGTTTTTAATTATTTTTTGATTAAGCTGGTAAAATGACTTGGACCACCCGAAATAGCGCAGTAATAGTTGATTTAGGCCATTAACCTTTTTGAAAACGTTCTCCGGCTATAAGTTTAGGGCTGAAGTCGCTTGAAATTACTGAGGTAGAAAAGTTGAGGACATTTTTATTTGTAAAAATTCACAATAAAACCTAATATAAGTTTTTACGTATTTTAAAAATAATTACTTTGCCATTTTGCTTTGTTTTATCTAACTGTTAAAAAGTTACTTGTGACGATAATGATTTATTTTTAAGTTATTTAAGCTTGAAATTACTTTTTTCATTAGTTATTTTAATTTGTAAAAGTCTTAGAGGTTGATCTAGATTACGATTTTGTGTGGAAAAAAATGGAAAATATTTGCAGAGAAAGATTTGTCTTAAAAGAGAAAATTCCAACAGGATATAGAGTGACACCTGAGTAGAGAAAAATCTACCTAATTGTAGAAGGACACATCTTGATGTAGAGGGGTACATCTTGATGTAGAGGGGTACATCTTGATGTAGAGGGGGGTACATCTTGATGTAGAGGGGTACATCTTGATGTAGAGGGGGGTACATCTTGATGTAGAGGGGCACATCTTGATGTAGAGGGGTACATCTTGATGTAGAGGGGTACGTCTTGACGTAGAGGGGTACATCTTGATGTAGAGGGGTACATCTTGATGTAGAGGGGTACATCTTGATGTAGAGGGGCACATCTTGATGTAGAGGGGTACGTCTTGACGTAGAGGGGTACATCTTGATGTAGAATGGTACATCTTGATGTAAAGGGGTACATCTTAATGTAGAGGGGTACATCTTGATGCAGAAGGGTACATCTTGATGTAGAGGGGTGCATCTTGATGTAGAGAGGTACATCTTGATGTAGAGGGGTACATCTTGATGTAGAGGGGTACATCTTGATGCAGAAGGGTACATCTTGATGTAGAGGGGTACATTTTGATGTAGAGGGGTACATCTTGATGTAGAGGGGTACATCTTGATGTAGAGGGGTACATCTTGATGTAGAGGGGTACATTTTGATGTAGAGAAGCACATCTGGTTGTTGAGAAACACACCTAAAATTATAAACGTCAACTTAAATTTTAGAGCACGTCAAAATGTGGAAAGACACTGCTGAATGAAGAAAATCACACCTGTATTTAGAGGAACTAACCTGAGTGTAGAGAAACAAAACTGGATGTGAAGGTAGATTAACTGAGAATATAGAGGTCAATATAGAATGCAGAAGAGCACTCTTGAATGCACACTTGAGTTCAGAAAAGCCAACGGTGGTGAAGAGGGAGAACACCTAAATTTATAGGGCTCACCTGGAAGCACAATTGGATGTAGAAGAGCACACTTAAGTGTAAAGGGGTACACATGGATGTAGAACGACCCACCTTAGTGTTAAGAAGCAAACTTGCATCTCGAAAGCTAAAAACAACACTACTAAACTACAAAGCTGGAACTGTTTGATACATGTTTGTTTGAGCGTGAAACATTTCTGGTTGTTTAACCGCATTACTTTAACAATTTTATAACCTTGAAAACTGTTTTTTTCTTGAAGCGGTGATCCCAGTGGTTTTTTTCATGCAGTTGTGACACTGAGGTTTCTTTTATGCGATTGGTGGCATTGAATCCCTCTCTTTATTCAACGGGTGACATTGAGCCTTTCTTTCACCTAATGGTATCGTTGGGCCACTTTTCGTTCACCGGTGACATTAGTAAAATTAATGGATTCTGTTTCAATAAAAGAAAATGAAATTAAACTTAAAAATTGAAACTTATTTGTGTCATTTTCAAAGTAGTTTTAGTTCGAAGGTAACAAAACAAAACCGCGCAAGCAAGCCGACCTACAAGAAGTACCAAACCACGTGACAGTATTGAAAAATGGGTCTCACGGAACAATGACATGCTCGCATTCTCGAGTACGAAATGTCAGCAGTAATTAAAAGAGGAAATGCTGTTAAATTTGATACAATTAATCATGACACGATTGAAATGCAATGGCAGAATTTCAAAGCGGAAGATGAATGAATGAAACTCAAATCCTCTTGTGTGTGTGTCCTGGCTTCTGAATTCATACGTGCATATAAGTGTGTGTTTGTATGTATGTATGTTGTGTGCGTTTGTGCTTGTGAAAAATACATTTTCATATCATAATTTTCTTCTGTTCGGTTGTTGTGAAAACATTTGCCAAACTACATTATCGGTTGATTCATTTAATGTTAGAATTAATTATTCACATTTAAAAGTTGATTTTATATTATACTATCACCTATAAAACAGCTATATCCATGAAAAACCGAAATAGGTGTATAGATTTTTTTAAAGATTATTTAGCAGTTATTTCATTTCATGGAGTTTTTGTAAGATTTTGTTTTCAATCGCAGCCGTTTAGGGGTGACACCCGGCGTGGGCTGCTTCCGCCGCACCCCCTAGTTACGCCACTGACTGGAAAGAAAATCTATATTGTCGTTTATCTTCAACTTCATTGTAACTATTTACAAATGGATGAGGTTAAACAGTGCCGTCACAGCATGGGCCACTGTAGTTTAATAATTAACTTAATAATAAAAATTTTCATTTACTTTCGAAATAAACCTGAAAGAAAAAATCGTTTACGGGTAAACCCGTACCCGTTGATGTCTTAAGGTATCCGACCCGTACCCGCAAAAACGGGTCGGGTACGGGTATACTCGCGCAGCGCTAGTATATACCTTGCTTAAATTGTTTCAAAAATAGAAACAAAATTAAAGTTTAACCACTCCCTGCCTCCTATATGATTATATGTAAATATAATTTCATTTCATTATGTTACTTGGATGCTTCATTTAGTCGGGGTGGAAAAACCAAAAATCTTTTATAAATTTTTAAATATCGTTTTTACTAATTAATTAGCAGAAATGAAAATTAAATTAGAATCAAACACATCTTTTAATGAAATTAAATTCAGGGTCACGTGACGTGAGGAAACATTTACAATCATCACTATCAATATCATCACTGTCGCAATGAATAGATTTTAATAAATGTCAGTAAAAATGCATTTATCAGTTATCTAAGTGTGTTATGGAATTTTTTTTTTAAATTACATTTTACTTTTTATTAATTCCACAATTATCATCACCACCACTATCATCACCATCATCTCCGTTATATTTATCCTAATTTTTTTCAGCATTATCATCACCATTAGCGTCATTATTATTATTCTAATTTTTTACGTTTATAAGTTATCATGATTGTGCAAAATTCGCATTTAAACAACAAGAAGCCAGATGAAAGACTGAAAGCATCTCAGAAGAAAAAGCTACTCAGCGATGCAATGCAAACAACTTAAAATGCATTTGAAATTCTCCAAGCGCAAGAAAATGAGGCGCTAAATAAATAATACACACGAGTGATGCAGTGTGACAAGCAAGCAATCAACCAGGAAGGCAAACAATATGGCGGACGTGAGATTTGTTTTAGAAGAAAGGAAAACAGCAAACAAGAAAAAAAAGAGAAGCAAAAACAGATGGAAGAATGCAAATAATAAAAAACAAAATGGAACCTAATTTGTGCTCGCATTTGGTATGATAATTTCCGAGCATTTTGTGTGCTTTACACGACCATTATACTTCCAAACATGACCGCATTTCTTGCTCCTTCTTTATGCCGCACAACAAAGGTCTCGTGACAGCCTTGATGCCATTACTAGAACAACAGGAACAACAGCGCCAACAAATAACAACACAACAACTACAGCTACTACAACTACTGCGACTACAACGACTACAGCGACTACAACGACTACAGCGACTACAACGACGGCAGAGCAAACAACGACAGCTACAATTACCACACATTGCCACTTCTTTCAAGACATTAGAGCGGCTGCATATTGAAATAAGTTTGCGGCCCAAAAAAGTTATAATGCAATATCATAGACATGTTTGTTGATTTATCAAGGTTTGCAAACCTTACATAAGCTTTCTCTCAATGAAAATAGAAGTTTTCTTTTTCACTTTTTAAAAGAGCATGCCATAAAATTACCATGGCATTCATTCAACCATAAATCACCTAACCATAAATTCATCGAACCATACATTCATCCAACCATAAATTCATCCAGCCATGACTTCATCCAAACATGAATTCATGCAACCATACATTCATTCAATCATAAATTCATCCAACCATACGTTCATCCAATCATGAATTCAACCATACATTTTCCATCCATTCAACCATCCATCCATTCAACCATCCATTCAACCATCCATTCATCCATTCAACCATCCATTCATCCATTCAACCATCCATCCATTCAACCATCCATTCATTCAACCATTCATCCAACCATCCATTCAACCATCCATCCATTCAACCATCCATTCAACCATCCATTCAACCATCCATTCAACCATCCATTCATCCAACCATGCAGTCAGAGCTCAATTTCTAACATAGCAGTTCCTGCAGAATGCAAGCAAAATTCAGGTTTTAATTTATTGTTTTAATAATTCTGCAATTCTTTTAGATCGTCATGATTCAATTATTTTTTTTCAAACTCGTTTAAAAAAATATTTAAAAAATTAGGTAAAAAAATAAAACGATAAATGCTGATTGTTATTCGAATATTCCAATTGTCATAATAGCAAATCACTTTGAGTAAAATAATTCATTTCTTCGCATAATTTAATAAAAATCTCTTTTACGTCATTAAAAAAAATTAGCGTTAAAATAAATAAAAAGCCAGAAGGAGTGAAAAATTGTGGGGATTGAGAAATAGTGAGGAGTGAGATAGCATTTTATTACGGCAATTACTCTAAGCAGCGTCTGCTACATCTCGGCGCACTCAAGGAATTGCAGGCCTCCAGCGAATGTCACTTTGAAACATCAGATTACTTTTTATGCTGCCAGTAACTATGTAAAATGTCTCCTCGTCGTCATCATCATCATCATCATCATCATCATCGTCATCATCATCATCATCATCATCATCATCATCATCATCATCATCATCATCATCATCATCATCATCATCATCATCATCATCATCATCATCATCATCATCATCATCATCATCATCATCATCATCATCATTGCCCGTTCCACCTCAATTGCATCATTGTCTCTGTCCTCACCCTCTTGATAAGCATCTTTGGCACAAACATAATTGCGACCTCCCTCGGTCCATGATGATTGTAACTTAGAGACGAAAAATGCCACCTCGACAAAACCGAACTAAAACTAAAACTTTCTCGCTATCGCTGAAACTCTCGTAGAGAAATGTTTCACGTAAAATTAATAGAGCAATTATAGCAATTAATAGAGCAATTATAGCAATTAATAGAGCAATTATAGCAATTAATAGAGCAATTATAGCAATAGTTTTCAAACAATGTGATGATGATGACGATGGTAAGCAGTGACGTAGCGACGGCGTATGGTGCCGAGGAGTAGGGGGAAGGTATGAAAAATGTACCCTTGAAAATCCCATATGGAAATTTTTTCAAAAACTTTATAAACGTTTTCCTGCAAAAAAGTTGACCGGAAAGATATTTAAAGGTACTTTTCCACAAAAGTTAAAAATATCTACTCAACGTTTTGGTGCCCCTTAGAAATGGCGCCAGAGGCACGTGTCCCACCTGTCCAGTTTCATTACCCCTCTGCTATAACAATAGCGGTGATGGAGATGAAAACGGTAACAAAACAATGATGACAATGATGATGAAAATGGCAACGATGATACCGAAGAATATGATGATGACAATGACGACGATGATGATTACGATGGCAATGATGGTAACGATGACTATGATGATGTTGACGATGATGATGCTAATGATAACAATGACTATGATGATGAAACGATGTCTATGATGATGATGATGATAAAGATGACGATGACAATGATGACGATGACGATGATGATGATGATGATGATGATGATGATGATGATGATGATGATGATGATGATGATGATGATGATGATGATGACGATGACGATGACGATGACGATGACGATGACGATGACGACGACGACGACGACGATGATGATGATGATGATGATGATGATGATGATGATGATGATGATGACGATGATGAGGATGATGATGACGATGACGATGATGATGATGACGATGATGAGGATGATGATGATGATGATGGTGGTGATGATGATGATGACGATGATGAGGATGACGATGATGATGACGATGATGATGATGACGATGATGAGGATGAGGATGATGATGATGATGATGAAGACGATGATGATGGAAACGACCGGTTTGATGACGTTAAGAAAGAGCGAGTCATGTGATCGATGCGGTGAGCATTGGAGAAATGTTAAGATCAAAGGGTCTTCTAAAATTAAGACACAACGTCACAAAACATGCAACATGTCGACCATCCACGTCACTGACCTGCGCACCAGGGGACGGACTACTTTGATGAGAACGTCCGCGTTTAGGAAGAAGATCTTAAGTAATTGAAATAAAAAGTTTAAGTAGAAAAAATTTTAAATTTCGCGAGGCTTTAAATTACATCGAAATCGACACAAGAGCTTTTTGTACCGTTTCAGAGATGCGTTCGTATTAATAGCTAGTTCTAGAGAGAGAGAGTTCAATTTGGAAGCATATTCTTCGGAGCTTTCTATGATGATAGAAAGCATTTGGCGTGTTTAATGAGGGAAATGTAAAAAAATGTTCCAGCAATTCTCTCTGTGTGTTCCTCGAACATAAATCATTAATTTCGCTTTTCCCACAAAAACTCACATCGCAGCATCACAAGCGAAATGAATGGAAAAAAAACTACAAAATGCTCTTTGTGTGTGTGTGTGTGTGTGTGTGTGTGTGTGGTCTGTAATTTATACATGTGTCTGCATTCTAGTGGACGTGCAATGAAAGTAGAATCTTTAAATCTAATTTTCCAACTGCTGTGGAAAAGAAGGGTAAATAATTGGTCCTATTTCTCAGTATGTCTCCATTTACTTATCTATTTCTCTGTATGTTTCCATGTGCCCATATAATTCTCTGTATGTCTCAATGCACTCATGTATTTCTCTGTATGTCTCCATGCATTTAAGTATATTTCTGTATGTCTCCATGCACTCACGTTACTTTTTTTATGTATCTTATGTTTGTCTTTCTGCACACAATTTTCTTGTACGCTTTTTTGTACCTACCAACTTATTTTTTGTGAGAATATTTATTGGGTACTTTTGTTTGTATTAGCAGATGATATCAGGACTTAATGACATGCTGATGTTATCATATAATGCTACAATAACATTAGTTTTTATTTAATGTGTCGTTGTATTTTTCTAAATACATTTAAAAAAAGAAAACAAGTCACACGTTTTAGTAATAATTCTCCTCACATTCCATTTGCGATTCCTTCAATTTCGTAACCCGATTTCGCTTCAAAATGCGAAAAAAAACTGCTGGCTTCCAATATGAGAAAAAAACTTTTGCTGATCTTTTATAACAATACTTTTTGTTTTATAGCAGTAATTCTATCCACAAAATGTGACATACAACAGCAGGAAAAAATACAAAACAATTTTAAAGATGAAAACAAATTTTAACACAATCTCGATGAAATGATTTCACGCAATCTGTTGTTTAATCTTCCAAAAAAAAATAAACCTTTTAAAAAAGAGAATTGAAAGACAACATTGAATGCGATTTTGAACCAGAAAGTTAAAATTACGACTTCAAACATTTTTTCAAGCAAATAAACAGAATGCGCACTAGAGAGTGACGCGGTAATACCTACCGCGGGTTTTGGTTTTACTCAGTAAACCGCCGTTTGTTTTCATAATTGTTACTGCTTCTAAAACAGTAATAGGGACAAGTTTACAGGGATCCCGTAATAATAATAATTTTTTGCGGTAATACCACAGTAACGGTAAAAAATTACAAGATAAATATTTATTTATAGATTTAAGTTATTTTATACACAAAATTATCTATAATTTATTATTTTCAATCTTTTATATTAACTTCACAGTGTTTGCTTGTTTGCTTGCTTGCTTGAGTCATACGTTGGGACTCTTTACCACTAAAAAACCAACTTCCCGTTATTCAATCAAGTTGTAATTTGGTGGGTTTATTTGCCTCTGCGGAATTTACATTTTATTAAACTTTCAGATTGATTGGACAAATGAATTATAGAATAAAATTAAGTAAAGTAAATAATTTGCAAACAGTCAATAGCTGCCGAATTAAAAAATATAAAGGACTTAAAAAACAAAAATTTTTTACAGCTCACTTGTTTGCTACCAATTTAGTTGTAAGTTGCTTTACTATTTTGTTTAGTTGGAATCCCTTAAATCTAAAATAAAAATGTTCAATGTGATGATGGTTCATGTAACAAGTGATGAAAGTATTTCTGAACTTTTTCATTGATTTTGATTGGTCGATGACAAAAATGCAAATTGTGTGAAAACCTTGAGATAATTTTAAAAGTTAACAGAAATAGAAAGATTTTCAACTAACAAACCTATTTTTATTCAGGAGTTTAACTGGAATGTGTACAAAAGATATTTGCTAAGAACATTGTGTGTGATTTTCTAGTTTGATAATTCCATCCCTCATCAGTGATGTAACAAATATTACAAAAAAATTAAGAAGGTTGTGAAGAAAATGTTATATGACATTAAGGTTCCTCATCAAGAAAACATTTTTATTAACTGAAATTTATTGTCAAAAACACTTATTTGGCCTCGATCACAATATTAACTTTGTCTAAACTTTCTAGCTGACTGAATTATAGAAGAACATTGAACATAGCTAAGTAATGACAATGTATATCGTTTACTTTTGGTTCATGGTTTAAAACTTCAACAATTTAAATAAAATTATTAGATATTATCTCTACGCAGTAGTAATTTGGTTTGTTATAAATAATGTGAGTTCAATTGATGCGGGGTTAAGCCGGAGAAAATTTATTTGAACGGGAGACAGAGAAGGGATGGGGATTGTGGTTGAGGGGATAGGGTGGTGATGGGAAAAATTAATATAATTTGAGAAATTTTGAAATTAAACAAAGTAAACTACTGATTAGTGATTGTAAAAACGATGGAAATTTCTCTATTATGACTTTGAACAAAATAAATAAGAGTCAATTGTAAATCCGATAAAGGAATAACTTGTAAAAAAGTCATGCGAGCTCTGAGCAATCCAAAATGATTTTTAAACTTGTTTTGGAGGATGGTTTTAATTTATTCTAGGTGCCCGATACAGGACACCGTATAACTATCGAATAGCAGGAAAAGCAGTATATTCTTAATTTTTAAGATCATGAAATTTATTGACTCCAAGGAAACACTCTTAGAAAAGTCATTATAACATTTAATAGGTTCTCCACTTAAAAGACTCGGTTCGTGTTTGTTTACTTTCATCTCAAAGACTTATTAATCATTTGTACGAACAATTAACTCATTTAATCATTCGTGGTTTTATAGTACTTCTTTTCATTAACGATTGTAATGCGCACAGCACATGTTCTTTTAGTAATGTGTGGAATATAAATAAATGGTTCTATAAAAATATTAATACATATATATATATATATATATATATATATATATATATATATATATATATATATATATATATATATATATATATATATATATATATATATATATATATATATATATATATATATATATATATATATATATATATATATATATATATATATATATATATATATATATATATATATATATATATATATATATATATATATATATATTATGTTACTATTATAGCATAATCACCCGCTAAAAAAAATGAAAATTTTGCAACTGAGAAGATAAAACCGGAACATAAACTTTATTTTTAAAAAAATGACGCATATCCCAAGAACGAAAAATGTGAAAATTTTGAAATTCAGTATTTAGATTTTTTTTCATAATATAAAAAACACCTGTCTTATTATTTTGTAAAAATTTGGTTTCCGGAATTTCAAATTTGGTGGTAGAAAATAAGGTTATATGTTTTTTAATAATAAAAATGTGCTCACACTGAATGAAGAGTCATGCATTTGAATTGAAAGAAAATTTGTTATTTCCTTTTCTGTTAAGAGTGATGTTTTCGAAGCAAAAATTAAAACTGAAACTAAAAACATTGATCGTATGCACCCACAGCTACAACTACAACTAAAAGAGCACTCTCAAAAAACGAGGACTAAGCAAAAAACTAAAACGAGTACTTAAAACTAAAACAAACCGAAAAAAATAAATTTTAGGTAAATTGTTTACTACTACTGCAATATTTGTTGGGCTTTCTGAAATTGCTCTAAGATAATTAAAATTTAAAATAACATCTTATTGATCTTTCATTCTTAGTCGTTTTATAAATTATATCAGTATATACGATAAAAGCATCATTTTTATATGATAAAAGTATCCGTTCATATGATAAAAGTATCACAGGATTTAATTGAGTTTCTAGTATCCGTAACAAAAGACAACAATCAAACAATCATGCGGTCCTTTCTCAGATTCTACGATATTATAGAGCATCCTTTTTCTTCTCTGCGTTGTGTTGGTTCAAGTAGCGTTAGTTAAAAAGGTCTAAATATAATATTGTATCGTGTAATTTGAATGTTTATTAACTATATAAATAAATAATAACAAAAAATAAAATAACTCAGATAACGAAATGTGAGAAAAACGCTGTGATTGTTTTCACAAACTTTTATTCAGGTTACAATCTCTGTTTGTGTGTGTGTGTCTTTCTTTGTATGCAAATCTTGCAAGTAAAATTTAACCAGCTTTTTGACTAGCTAGGAAGCTGAAACTTTTAGCCTAGCTTTATATCGGATGACAATACATGATTGATTCAATTGAAAAAAAACTCAATTTAAATATCTTTCGTATTTCTAAATCGAGTGTATTTGAAAAAAAAGAACTTTTTTCAAAAACTCGTTTTTTCCTTTACTTGATTTAAATGTCAATTACGTGTCTTTTTGTTATTAAAAAAATTGATCAAGAAATAAATTAGTTGTTATATTTTTATTCCCACATTTTAACTTCATTCATTAACATTTTCTTAACAAACGGTTCAACACTAACACGCATATTTTAATTATTTTAAAACGAGTTTATGCTCTAATGTTCACACGTCAAGAGATTCTGTTTCGTGTATACTGAAAATAAAGAATCCCTGCCTGTACTGCCTTACTTGTACAGGCCCTTAACTGAATTTAAAAAAAACAGCCAACCACACAACTTTTTGATTTGAAAAAATGCAAACATATTTTTTTTATTCCAGAACTGCGAATTTAAGAAAAAATGTTATTCCCTGGTTGCACTTCTTTAAAACAAATTCTTTTAAATTCTCTCCTTAGTGGCTACCTACGCTGTAAAACCAATATAACTTCTACTTTCCAGATGCTCTTTAATATATATATAAAGTTTGGAATATTGTATTTTTTCACTATTTTAGCAGCCATAAAAAAAATAAAAAAACAACAAACCAGCTCCCGTTATCTCTTAGATTTGCGAGAAATAAAGACGGCACCTGGTTGTGTTTATTAAATATTAAATGGAACATAAATTTCTTAGATGCTTTTATAATTCTAATCAATTGCGTCATAAATTTCATCATTCCCCAACCAACTGTGTCAACACGTCATGAAATAGACAGGCAGGCCAATTTTGTCCCCGGCCATTTCATACGCATACTTGATGTCCGGCGGTCATTAGTTAATCAACTCTCTTTCCTCTCTATCTCTATCTATATCAATCTGTGTATGTGTATGTGTGTGTGTGAGGGTTTGTGTGTGTGTGTGTGTGTGTGTGTGTGTGTGGTCTTATGCTAGCTGGTTTGTGTACACACTTAATTGCAACTTGCTTTAAAATGAACAGGATATTAAAAAATGTTGAAGAAAATAACAAAATTTAGATTTCAAATTGAGACTTTTTAATATTTATTTTTGCACGACTCCACATTCTGTTTCAACTTCTCTTTTTGTAAATATAGCTACACTGTGTGCATATGTCGGTTTAAAAACATGGCCGCATTCATCGTACACTGTGTGCATATGTCGGTTTGATTGTACTTCCGCGTGTACGGTATCGTTTGGTCGAATCGAAGTGCATCTGTATTTGTATATGCATATAGATGTTGTAATACGGATTTTATTATGCGGAGATGCTTGTCGATACTGGTGTTTGTATGTGTGGCTGTGCTTGTTTGAATTGGTTTCTGTCACTTTCTGTTTGCGTGGATTTTGTTTCATACCTGTATCTATGTGGTATGTGAATATAAGTCTCCATGTATTTGTTTCTATGTGGATATAAGTATGCATATACTTGTTTCTATGTGGATATAAGTATGCATATACTTGTTTCTATGTGGATATAAGTATGCATATACTTGTTTCTATGTGGATATAATTATGCATATACTTGTTTCTATGTGGATATAATTATGCATATACTTGTATCTATGTGAATATAAGTATGCATATACTTGTTTCTATGTGAATATAAGTATGCATATACTTGTATCTATGTGAATATAAGTATGCATATACTTGTTTCTATGTGAATATAAGTTTGCATATACTTGTTTCTATGTGGTTATTATTATGCATATACTTGTTTCTATGTGAATATAATTATGCATATACTTGTTTCTATGTGGATATAATTATGCATATACTTGTGTTTGAATGTCGTGACATTGTCTCGCCTCTTCATAACGCTGCAATCGTAAAACTTTTACGAGCAATAACCAGATTAAATTGATTGCTTTTCAAAATCCAAACTTATCAAAACTTCTTTGACGATTTCAAACATAAAATAGCTTCTTGGAGCGACCAGTATTGCGTAGTAATGACGTCATTATTCAAACATGGCCGTCTACATTCAATGGCATCCACGCACGAAAGTGTTGTGATGCACGAAAGAGTTGTGCGTCGTCATCAATGTTTCGTCATCTTCTTCTTAATGAACTTCTCTCGGCTGCCGGGAAGTGAAATCTGAATTTTTAAATTCCGCGAGCGTTGACCTTTGGAAGGTCATTCTTCTTTAAATGAATTATAATAAAAATTATTTTATTTCTTTTATTATTATATATTATTTTTTAAATAGAAATACTATTTGAATGACATTTTTTGCCGTTCGTTTAACTCGAATAACATTTTGGGAATATGCGTGGAATGGAAAGTTGTCTAGTTATGTTTGTCTGCAAGCGTGTGTGCATCTGTCTTTGTTTGTGCAAGTGTGCAACCTGTATCTCTATGAGCATCTGTCTCTTTGTGTGTGCAAGTGTGCAACCTGTATCTCTATGAGCATCTGTCTCTTTGTGTGTGCAAGTGTGCAACCTGTATCTCTATGATCATCTGTCTCTTTGTGTGTGCAAGTGTGCAACCTGTATCTCTATGATCATCTGTCTCTTTGTGTGTGCAAGTGTGCAACCTGTATCTCTATGAGCATCTGTCTCTTTGTGTGTGCAAGTGTGCAACCTGTATCTCTATGATCATCTGTCTCTTTGTGTGTGCAAGTGTGCAACCTGTATCTCTATGAGCATCTGTCTCTTTGTGTGCATCTGTGTATGTAAGTGCATCTGTGTCTTTATGTGCATCTGTGTCTGTATGTGGATCTGTGTCTGTATCTGGTTCTATCTCTCTTTTTTGTGTATCCTTGTTATTGTCTTGTTTCTTATTTAACTGTTTAACTATGATTGTTTATCAACTGTAATTGAAATATTGAATAATAAATATTTCATTAGCTCCTACATACATCATTTCGTTTGTTTTCTACATTTCTTCATAATACGGTCATTACGCATGGAGAATGCAAATGAGTATCGTGTGCTTGTCTGACGGAGAAGTTCAGTGCGAACGTTTAATATCAATCAGTGGATCGATCGGTCATATGTTACTTGCCGTCCAGTGAGAAAGTAAGTTAGTAAGTCAGTAGATAAGTGGGTTAGTAGGTTAGTTATGTAGGTTAGTAGGTTAGCGATAATTGTGTTAACTTTCTTGTAATTTTCATTTTATTCAGATTTTCCACCAAATATTTGTATAGAGAAAACTGCAAAGTTCGCTGAGCTCTCAACTTTGCAAGAAACTTTTTCTGCTTTTTTGTTTGTTGATGAGTTTGTTGTTTTTTTTAAAGAAAGTATTTTTATTTGAAAATTTCAAGAAACGTCGCTAGGAGACAGAAAAAAACTATTTCAAGATCCAACACTTAAGTCAAGTCAGAGGTGTTTGATTTCATTAAGCAGAGTGTCAAAACTGTTTTTGAATAAAATTTCATTCAAAACAAACAATTTTTTTTCTCTCTCGAATTTTCTTACTTTTTAAACGTTACACAGATTTCTCCATACCGTTTAAGCGAGCAACTGTGGTGGCCCATGAAATGAATATAAAGAGCTTAATTTAAGATCGCTAGTGGACGGGACATAAATAAACATTCAACGGGGAATTTAAATAAATAAACTTTCTCGATCCATTCTCTTTTGGAGCATAATTCAGTAGATGCTTGCAGAACCCACTTTGATTCATCTGCCGTTCCTGGTTCGGTGGCCGTTTCTCCAGGGAGGTCAGCTCCTGCCGATGTTTTCCATATCCACGTTCTCTCTGATCTTATTTGCGCATTTAAAACTGTATGTGTACATATTTTTCTTACACGCTCAACGAATATTGCTCCATTTGACATGCGTGCACGATTATATATATATAAATATATATATATATATATATATATATATATATATATATATATATATATATATATATATATATATATATGCGTTGTATCAAAAATAAATACATTGCAGTTGACGTGCATACTCATATTTATGGAAAGATGCATTAATGCATACTGCAGTAGACAGTAGTAGGCATACATACACACATACATGCACAGGCAAACAAACTCAGTAATATTGTAGTAAACATAAAACTGAAACAATCTTATAACGTCGACTCCAAGCTGCATGTCTACAAATTGCTTTAATTTCTTACCTCTGGGACACGGAGACGACCAGGACGGAGCGTACTGGGGGCAGATTGGACGTATCAGAGACAATAAAACATTCCTTCCCAAATGGGGTGGGGAAGGGGAGGAGGAGAAGATAGTCGTTCATCTGCTTGCCTCATTTTACCCTCCGGACTCATTCATGGGTGGCCGAGCTCGATAGGAAGACCACCCAGATGGAGACCACCAGAGTGCAGGCAGGCTCTGGCGCATCGGGGGCGGTCGCAAATTTTTATTACTTTGATGTTTTTGTTTAAATTTCATGCCGCATCGGGTCGTCGGAGCTTTTTTTCTTTCTTTGTCTGGAAATTCTCGAAATAAATTGAAAGTCAAATAATTTATTACAAACAAACGGAGAAAAAATGGAAACAAAAAATTCCGAACAAATGCCCAGTCGAAGCAGCAGCAAATGAAGCAAACAGCGACTCGCGCGTCTTCAAACAGAATGAATGTGATGTGCTTACGGACCACACAGAAACGATAAACGAATGGAAATGGCAAAATCTTCTGGCCCCACACAACCAGAAGAAACTGTCATAACGATTAAAACGCGTGGATCGGAAAGCTGTCTCGCGAGGTACTCGGTTCAGTGGAGACATCAACCATGGGTGACGAGAGGACGAAAGGGGAATGGGAATGGGAAGGGCGCCGACGAGGAGGTCGTCGATGGGTGCCTCGATAGGTCAATAAGGAGATCAGGAAGTGGAGAAAATGGAAGTCGTTCTTTTTCTGGAAAAGTTTATTAATCGTCATCTTTCAATGAGGAGAATTGTGGCTTGGAATCATTTGTGCTCGATCGATATGTAAGCCGCCTTCCTTCCCATCCTGGCGCTGACTTACTGAGCTTTTGTTTCTGCACAAAAGATCTATATATATATACACATGTGCATATAAATGTATATCTACATATGTCTCTATAATAGACATACAAAGTGTACACAATTCAAAGAAGCCTATTATTTCCATCATCGTTAATCTTTCGTCGGTCCGCCTGTCTTATGAATGTATCGCAAGCGATTGTAATGATACATTCAGCACAAGCGAACGTGCTAAAGAAGTATGGAACGAGACAAACACTACGCAATCCCGTTTTGTTCTCATTTGTTTATTGTCATTGCTTCTATAGCAACATGTTCACAAAGTCAAATTAGCTTCAAAACAGAATTAAGAAGGTGTTATTAGTATTAACGTTCCATGATATCTCGATTCTGTCGTTCAATATTTAATTGCATCAGTGTTTAAGTACTGCTAGTTATATATATATATATATATATATATATATATATATATATATATATATATATATATATATATATATATATATATATATATATATATATATATATATATATATATATATATATATATATAGATTTAGTCAGCTATAAAATAGATTAATTTTTAATTCATTGCTGAACTCCGCCTTGCTTTTGCAAGCCAGTCCCAAGCCTGGAGAAAGGAGGAGGGAAAAGTTAAAAGGATCAAATTATGATCCACGACTGGAAGTACTTAGGTGCTTCTGACACAGCCGTTTCAGTCTTAAAACACCTGGTGTAAAGGACTATAAACTATTATAAAAAAAAAAAAAAAAAAAAAAAAAAAAAAAAAAAATTCATTGCTGATCTGCGCAAGCCCCTCTAAAATTTTACAGATTACTTACAAGCCTCTCTAAAATGTTACAAATAATTTACAAGTTTCTCCAAACTTATACAGATTACAGTAGTTATAAACTTGTCTAAAATGTTACAGATTAGTTACAAGTTTCTCTGAAATGCTACAAATTATTTATAATCTTCTCTAAAATGTTACAGATTAGTAACAAATCCCTCTAAAATTTTACAGATTAGTTACAAACCCTTCTAAAATGTTACAGATTAGTTACAAGTCTTTCTAAAACGTTACAGATTAGTTACATACCATTCTAAAATCTTACAGATTAGTTACAAACCTTTCTAAAATTTTAAGGATTAGTTACAACCCCTCTAAAAAATTTTAGATTAGTTACAATCCTTTTTGAAATTTTACAGATTAATTACAAGCCTTTCTAAAATGTTACCGATTAGTTACAAGCCATTCTAAAATGTTACAGATTAGTTACCAGTTATTCTAAAATGTAACAGATTAGTTACAAGCCATTCTAAAATGTTACAGATTAGTTACAAACCTTCAATCATTCTGCTTGTTATGCGAGATATTATCGCTCCAAATCGACTCCATTTTCTATGAAATTATTCATCTCCAATTTTTTGGCTTTGTTTTTCAAATTGGTGATATTTGAAGATGGATGGAACATTCTGATGTGGTATTTGCGTCGCCATTTTTTATTAAGGTATTTTGTTATTGAATGGAGTGTGATGAATTGTAAATGTGAATTGCAGTTGGTCGATGCATGGCTGTATTTGTAAATATGAATATATTGAAGGAAAGAACACGTGATGATAAGGAAAAGAAATGAAATAGAAAAAGGGAGTGGATAAAAGAAACAAACGAAACAAAAATAGAGGAAAGAAAAGAAAGAAAAATGAGAGGAAAAGAAAAAATGACGAATAACAAAAGAAAGAAAGATGAGTGGAGAAATAAGAAATATATATGAAATAAAAAAGAGAAAGATAGAGAGAAGAAACGAATGATGCAGAAAAAAAGAAAAAATAATCAAGAAAAATAATAAAACCAAACAAAAATATCAAGAAAAATGAAAAGTAGGAAAAAGGAAAAAATACAAAATGAAAGAGAAAAATCAAAATAAAAACAGAAAAAGTGGGAAGAAAAAGAAAGGCCGGCAAAATGAGTTAAGAAAGGAAAGTTGTTGCAGGAAGGAGAGGAGAGGGAAGGACATTTATTCAGAACATGGAGGATCTAATGAGATCAGGATCACTTCATTATTTCAATTACCAGGGAAAAATCAATTAGCCAAGAATGCTGGTTCACGTGATGAGTTTAAATCAATTATATTACTCACTCACCAAGACTGATCTGTCTTGCAATTCAACAAGATGACTTTAGGATGCACCATGCACCAATATGTGCATAGCACGCAGGAATGCGTATGTGTATGCATGAGTGCGTATGTGTATGCCGGAGTGCGTATGTGTATGAAGGAGTGTTTATGAGTTTGCAGGTGTGTGTGTGTGTGTGGAAGTGTCTGAGTTTTTGTGATTGTCTTTGCTCCTATGTGAGTGTGTTAGTATTTTTGCTAGTGTATGTGTGGGCGATAGTGTTTATGTGTCGGTGGTATTTTCATCGATGCATATGTGTTTGAACGATAATGGTTGTATGTGTCACTGTGTCTTCTTGCAATTGTGTGCGTCATTGTGCCTGCTTCTTTAGAATTGACTTACTTGATGTTTCATCCAATACGATTGTTTATATTATTTATTTTACGGTGATAACTTTGTTATTGTTTAAATTTTTTTATACCGGGTTTTATGGTGGATATATAAAAACACTGTTTTTGAAAAAATGTTCTTTCTACAACGGCAGCATCGTAAACGCCAGTTTTTGATTAAAAAAAAGAAATTATTTTCAATGTTTCACTTTACCATTTTTATTTTAATGGCGCCAGCAATAAAAAAGTGAGAGGCCACCACGAAGTTTGTGAGAGATGATCTCATTCTCCTACTTGAAGTTTCACATTTGCTGAAATTCTTTCCTTGATTTCTTCAATAAAACTAAACTTACTTGTATTTTAATCGATCAATTTCTAATAAAAAAATTATTAAATATTGGTTGTTAAAGTTAAGAAAATTGAAAGAAACTTCTAGGACAATTACCAATTGCGTCGGTCAATTTATTAGGTTAGATATTCATTAATTAGTTTATTTTGTTATAAATCTAATTATGTACTTTAAATAAAATGACAATATTAATCAATGTATTTATATAATAGTAAATCCAAATATTAAGTACAATCGGGTGGGTAGCCAGGAATATATGACGGGGGGGGGGTTACATTTGCGACCATTTGCAAAGGGAGGCCGAGGCCAGGGGTATCATCCCCGAATATGTTCAGCAGTTTAAGATGCATTTTAGAGAAAGCAATTATTTTCTATGACCACGGCTGACTGTATCAGGATTAAAAAGTACTCTTAGAAGAGACAGCCTACCATTCAAATGTAGAGAGAAATTAAAACAGGGGTTGCAACAAGAGATATGACTGTAGTTGAAATAATATTTGTGATTGGAAGTCTATTTAAAAAACAAATTTGTAGTCGACAGTTATTTTCATTGTTGAGCTAAGCTGATGCATCACATTTTTACTTCTATTTAGTGTTCAGTTTTATTTCAGTTTGCCAACATAAAGTTAATTGTCAAATTTTGATTAGTTAACAGCTTCGTGAAGATTTTTTTTATTTGTGCAATTCATGTTCCGCCTCGTCAGCTGAATAGTCAGTTGTCACATTAGCAGTTACAGAGAATGAATTAGTCTGAAAAATGGTATTCTGTATACAGTACGGGGTGCAGTTAGCCGCATTAAACGCATCTATTGCGGAATATCAATTTTCATTCAAATAAAAACATAGCATCATGAAAGTACATCTAGCTTTCATATAAAATAGATTATAATAAGAAAATTATTATTAGAATCTCCAGTGTTTGATGAAGTAAGTCTGACTGAAGAGTCAACATTTTTGGCCGGATGTCTATACTCACACTTAGGCAGAAGACGAAAATAAGATTGGCAAACGACATATTAAAACCCTTATGTGTTGAAAAACGTATTTTTGTTATATGGGGTATAGACGGGGATGCATGCACGTAATATGGGGTGTGTGGGCAGGAGAGATATTTGCCCCTCTACATTTTCAGAAGTTGAAAAAACACATTGAGTTGCAATATTATTTAGGTATAGATATCATCATCAGTTAATATCCCTTTGTTTTTCAGATGTTTTTTGCCATCCGCTGAGGTATTTTGAAGTACAAATACCGAATAGTATGCATAGAGCGAAGTGGATTTGTGCAGTTTGCTGATGACATCTCCAAAAACAAACACAAATGACTACTTGAGCAACTTCAACTTCATATTAGTAGATTTATAATGAAAGAACTATAAATTACTTTATTGCATGAAATATGTTTTATTGGTTTGACGTTTCAAAAATCTTTTGTAACGTTAATCAAAAATTTCGAATATTTAATTCTTTGAGAAGACAAATAAACAGTTATTAAAAAAAATGGTATATAAATTACTGTTCCAATAAATACAAATCTATTTTCCCTAAGATGTTTGTTTAGCGCGATTTTTATTCCGTTCAAGTTTTCCCAATCAACATTCGATTAAAAGTTCCAGCTGCTAATTCTTCAAAATCGCCAACAAACTGCACGTTTAAATCTCAGAAAGTTCCTGCCACCTAAAGACTTACCATAGCCTGCACCAGCATAAGCTGGAACTCACAAGTGAATGAAAGACTGAGTTACTGAGTTGACCTAAGCCGTTAGAGTGAAGTCCTTGCCCAAGTAAGTTACGCGAGGTGGGATTCCGCACGGAATCGAACCCGGAACCTCGAGCCTGACATTCCAAAACTTTACCGCTTTGCCAACACTTTGCCAATGATGAATAAATTATTCTTGTTATTTTGTTTGGTTGATTGAGTTGAGGCACGAATTACAAAAAATATCAATAAAGGAATGAACCAGATATTCCAGAAACAACTACCGCATCTGATCAGTTGAGTTGAAGTTGCTAAAGTAGTAATTTGTGTTTGTTTTTGGAGGTGTCATCAGCAAACTGCACAAATCCACTTCGATCTGTTTGTGGCCAATTTATCAAAACACGAGCTTAAACAGATTCTGGGAAAACATCTGCTAGGTTGCATTAGTGTTACAAATCATGTTATCACACGTCTGCTGGAGATCATGACAAATATTGGATAAGCACTCATTTTGCCTGCAAGTAATACAGAAAAACAGAAAAATGAAAATGAAAATGAAAATGAAATTGATATTAATATTAATATTATAATTATTATTATTATTTTAAAATTTATAGAAATTGCAAAATGTGTGAATATAATAATGGTGAAGTAAACAATCGAGTTTTTTAAAACGAATGTTTACTTTTCTGAGTGTATGGCAAACGATACCTGAAGACGTTCTGCCAAGTTTTTATGCATTTTTGTTTTTGACGCAATAGGAAAGTAGGAATACCAAAGTACAAGCAAGTTTGACTATAGCAGGCTATGTCATTTATTTGACAGAACTATGACTAAATTGGAGCCATTGAAAAGTATCATTGCAATCCTGCACTTCAAATAAAGTGCCAAGAAAACGTTTTCCAACAGTTTTTGCGATTATTTTTACAAAGCTTTTTGTGGTGTAGTTTGAAGTAGCTGTCGTTTCCGAGTACAAATAAAAAGATTCTGAAGTCTAGTTTTTTTAAACTGATTTATAGGATGATAACAGCTTAGACTTCAGAGCGACTAAATTACATAGAGTCAGAAACTCGTGCCAAAAAATCTACCTGACAAAAACTAGAAGCATTTGGTTGAAACTCAGTTGGGCTATACGTCAATAAGCTGTTGGTCAATAAACTGTAGGTCAATGAACTGTAGAATGTTCTGGCGAAGAGACGTGAAAACTTGCACACACAAAAAGCAGCACGAGCTTCTAAGGCGCAATAACGAAAAAATTAAATGTTTTTCATCGCGATAAGAGGAATTATGAAGACAATATTTTGGGCATAATTAGGGAAACAAAATTACAATGTAATAATTATAATGAAAATAATTTTAAAGTTATTTTAATTTTTAGTTCAAATAAAAGCTGTGATTTTTCTTAATTCTATAAAATAAGAACATCTCAATTCGATTTCAAGTGCTAATTTTTTTGAATTCATCTGAACAAAAAAATGTTGAGGCGCCCCCGTTTATGCACTGAAAATATATAATTATGAAATTATAACTTTGCTGGCGTAAACCGAAAATTTCAATTACCAAATTTTTAAATATAATTTATCAGAAAATAAAATACACAATTTAGGAGCAAACATGGTATCCTACAATATAATCATTTAGTTTATATATTTTTATTGATTATTTCATTTCATATATTGTTTATTGATTAAATTATATATTATTGATAATTAATTGCTATAATATATTGTTATTGATTTATTCTCATATTGATTAACAAAAAAATGTGTTTTTTTTATTAAATAATTTATTTATATTAATTCAAAGCATTTGCTCGCCATTGTTTTTCTTAAAAAAAAAGAAAACATTCAAGCTTTCAGTTCACGTCTTTCTTTGGGAGCACAAAAATTTAAATTTATTGTTGATATCTTTTTCCCATCACAACACAAATCGAATCCTCAATTTTTCTATTATACCCACGCCACCACCAGCTCACCACCATCGCCACTCATACCACCACCACCACCACTCACACCATCACCACCACTACCACCACCACCACAACACTATCACCCACACCATCACCATCACCACCACTACCACCCACACCATCACAACCACTACTACTACCACCCACACCATCACCATCACAACATTATCACCCACACCATCACCATCACCACCACTACCACCCACACCATCACCACCACAACACTACCACTCACACCATCACCACCACTGCCACTGCCACCCTACTATTCACCACCACCATCACCACCACTACTACCCACACCACTACCACCACTACCACCCACACCAACACCACCAAAAGCAAAGACATTATTTCTGTTTCACTTGCAGCACTCACATCTTCGAAAGAATATTGCTACTGGGAGACATTCAACGCGTCATGCAGACACGACGAATTCATCCTGATGACGTCAGCATTCTACGGTCGCATGGCCATGGGACGGTGTCTACCTGTCAATTTCTTCACCAGGTGTTCACTGGACGTTTTACCGCAAATGCAATCCAGGTGTTCCGGTAGGCGGAAATGCGAGGTAAGTGTGACGGATCGAAGTTTAGTTGAGGTGGAACCGTGTCGCAAGGATCTCCATGCTTATCTCGATGCTGCTTACAAATGTGAAAAAAGTAAGTAAGATAATTTAGTATCGAAGATTAATTAATTCTCGTGCATGCCAATTAAATAATAATTTATCATTCAAATAATAATAATAATAATATTATTAATTGAGAAACACATTTATGTTTAACTTTTTTGCATACAAAATGATATACGCTTTTACATAAAAATATTTTATTTGAACGTAGAGCCTTTCACGGCCACTTTTTTTGCGGCCCGATCCCTGCTGGTTTGGGCCCCGTCAGATCCGTTTTTACAGGCCTAAAATTTTAGATTTAGCACATCCGACCCGGTCCGTTTATGTAACCCAAAATTGAAGCCCAGCCCATGTGTTTGAAACATCCCATTTTAGGCATAAACATGCTAGTAATGCATCAACAGACAAATTTGTCTTTTGCATAAGGGGGTCAGAGGTAAGGGGGTCATTTCTGGCAAACCACCCCACAGAACAAACATAAGTTACATAAGTAACTAGAAAAGTAAGTAAGTAAGTAAGTAACTAAATAACTAAGTAAGCACGTATGCAAGCGAGTAAGTAAGCGAGTAAGTTAGTGAGCAAATAAGCTTGTAAGTAAGCAAGTATGTAATTAACCTTTTAAGTAAATTTGTAAGTAAGTAAGTAAGTAAATTGGTAAGTAAATGGCTTTATAAGTAAGTAAGTAAATAAATTTGTAAGTTATTAAAATTTCTAAGTAAGTAAAATTTCCAAGTAAGTATTTGTATGTAAGTAAGTAAGATATGATCAAAAACAAATTCGCTTCCCCCAGAAAACACGAGCGACCAATAAAGTTCTTCCCTCGGCTGATTTATGGCCATTTTGCATTCCAGCCCACGAAGTCAGGCATTCGTCAGCCCTACCAACCGGCCAGTTTAATTAAAAAGCCGTAACAAAAAAACATCTCAACTGCCCATTATTATTATTATTATTATTGTTGTTGTTATTATTGTTAAAGTGATTATTGTTAATTTGTCTTCCCTTTTTTAACGAATAGACCGATGTAAATAAATTCTATCATCTCCTGGCCATGAAATCCTCCAGAAGCGATCGATGCTCGCCACGTCACATCCGCTCTTTTGGCATTTTAAGGCCTCGTTTCCGCTAAGTGATGGCGGCTTTTAACGATTCTAGAGTACGACCAGCGTTCATCTTCATCAAAACAAAAACAAACTGACAGAGAAACATACAGAGATACTCACATGCATACAAACGCAAACAAACTGTCTAAAACACACACACACACACACACACGCTCATACAAAATACAAACACATACAGATATCCAAACACAAACAAAAACACCAAAACACACACATGGAGACAGACGCGAGCAAACAAGGAAACACGTCGCGCAAGAATTTATTTTAATCCATCCAACTTTAGAATCATCTTTCAAGACACACACAAGACAATAAGACCACGGACTACGCAGTACTAAATATTACTTCTTCCTACCAGTCGCAGGTGCTGACAAATTACTGCCTTCTCTCCGGCCTGACTCCGTACAGTACAGTTTGATTCAGTGTAAAGGTCCCAGTGAGATCGGCCCATCCAGCGGTCAAATGACTGGCTATTTCTCACGTTCGTTCACCTTCGAGAGTGGCCTTGGAACGGAAAGCTGTCCCTGGTACCTGGAGTCTCAGGCAGGTCAGAGGATCAGATTCAGTCTAATCAATTTCTCAGAAATCTCAGCATTTGTTCAGGAAAATAAAAATGCAAGTTATTTTCCTTTTTTTTAAATTAAAAACTACAAAATTAATTCATATAATTTTTCACAAAAATAAATAAACTAAAACCTAAACAGTCACATTTGTTCGTTCACACATTTGTAATGCGTTTTTTTTCGTCATTCCAGTCACACTCCGTAGAAAGTCTCAGAGGAGCGAGCAACACCGACCAATGCGCTTCTGTCGTGGTCATAGAATTGAAAGAAGTTTCCCTGCATAAGCACAAAACGAACGTCAAGAACAAACGCTCATCCACGAACGAACGCAAACTGCTGAAGCTTCGCTTAGAAGAATTACGATCATACAACGAAGACTTTCATGTTTCAGGGCGGCAGGGTACGTTAAAATTGGGGGAGCATAAATACTCCCCTCTCTCCTCCCGCGGCTCCTACGAGGGAACGCAAGTTTTTCCACATCGTAGTGTCAACGATGAACCTGGGAAGACCATGTTTGCCAGCTGGAAGAACAAAACGTTTGTCGGTTAGAAGGATTTTGATGTTTGTTTATTGTTCGTTTCAGTTATGAAGTTTACTATCTACGAAAGTCTCATCGCTTGGTAGAGATATAATATTCACATGTGGAATTTATAATGTTTTTAAATAGTTTGTTTGAATAAATAATTTGTCACGTGTTAGGAATTGAAGAAAGATCATTAAAGAGGCAATTTAAACAATTTTAATATTTGAGTTGTCAACGTTGCACAAGATTTTTAAGAACAAAACTAGTAATAAACAAGTAAAGGAAAAACGAGTTTTTCAACACGAACTTTGATTTCAAATACACTCGATTTAGAAATATGAAAGATGTTCAAATTATTTTTTTTGATTGAATCATGTATTGTCATCCAATATAAAGCTATGCTGAAAGTTTCAGCTTCCTAGCTAGTCAAAAAGCTAGTTAAATTTTACTTGCAAGATTTGCGTACAGAGAAAGCCACACACACACAAACAGAAATTTTTGCCTAAATAAAAGTTTGTAAAAAATTGACATGCCTAAGTATCAACATAGTTTTCTTCGCCAACGAAACTATTCAATTCATCTGTAATCAGAATCAAAAGTGCACGTGATCGAGCAGTGTCAAGGTCGGACATCAAGGTCACCGACGTTTGTTTCCTCAACAAACAAGGTGTTTTTGTACTGGCCGGCTAATCAATCGGTGATTGATTCTCGATTGAAACAACCGACAATCGAGGAATTCGACAGAACGCCAATCTATCTCAAGTTCGAAGGTGAGCGATGAAATCATAATTTTCTTCCCGATTTCAAGCAAACATGAATTGTCATTACTGCGTTAGATTATCGCTGGAATGATCTGGAATATAAATATAAACACAAACATAAGCCGGGCTGATTGGAAGGCAGAGTTTCCATTTTTCCATGTGAGTGTTAGCGATGTGAAGTATGAATGGACGTCCAGAAGCAATTTGCTTGCTTCCATCATCGTCATCATCTTCATAATCAACATCGAAGGTGGTGATGACGATGACGACGATGACTATAAAGACAGTGATGATGACGAGGATGACAACGACGATGACTATGATGACTATAATGACAGTGATGATGACGAGGATGATGACGACGATGATGACTATAATGACAGTGACGATGATGATGATGATGACTGCTTCGATGACGATTTTTTGCAATACGACCCGATTGATGACGCGAGCATTAGGCGAGCCTAGGAAACGATTACGTCAGACTGATGGAGATAGGGTAATGGGAGTTTTATCAGTTGTCAAAAGCTTTTTAAGTCGATGGCAGAAGTTCGCTGCTGGAGATAAGATTCGTTAAATAAGCTGATATCAATGTGAGGTTTCAAGTCAAGATGGATGGTGAGGGTGGAAAATCGAAATTTGGGTCAAATTTTGCATTTTTAGTCGAGCCATCAATCTTTGAAAAGCATCATTGGGGGGCGGTTCGAATAGAAAATATCTTCATTTTTTGACTCTTATGTTATTGTTTCTTGAAATTCTTCTTCTAAATTTTTTTTTCACTTTCTAGAATAGAAAGAATGTTTTATGAAGATTTAATATCGGATATTTTCTGAAAGTCGTGTCATTCATCTTTGTCAGCACCACGCTTGAGTGACAATTCAGAAATAAAACATCGTTTGACAGGCGCAAATCACCAAATATTTCATCGTCCATTTATAACACTTGCTTTGCATATGACAATGCTTTTTATAACTTATCAATCATGAAGCCAATAAAATACAAGAATTTTAAAATGAATTTAAATTTAATAACAAATCATCTACAAAAGTTCAATTAATAACAATAATATAATTTGTCAACCCTTTGCAGCGATTGGCTGTCCCGATCTTGTGCCGCCCCCCAATTCGTGGTCCGTCAGATCAGGTGACCTCACGGTAGTCACGTGCAACAACACGGACGAGAAATGGCGAATCATTTGCGAGGGAAACTCCTGGGTCAGCCAGATGACCAATTGCAGTAATCCAAAAAGTTTGTTTATCTTTCAAACTGAAACAGTTGTTGTTGTCTATTTATAAATAGGGCGCCAAATGCAGCTTAATAACAATCATTGCTGTCTTAAAAAAAACAACGAAACTAATATCAAAAGTTAATAATTAATTTATCGCAGTTAAAGAAACAAACGACGAAGAGGTTAAAAGAATCTTCGAGAACGTATTTAATTACGCGAATCGAGTTTAATTATTCCGTTAATCGCGTTAATTAATTTTAATTGCCTCTCTCCACGCTGATTGGCCAGACGCAAGATTGATGGCAAGCTGTGGACATCGCTTTGCGCTGCTCTTTTCATTTTAAATTTCATTAACTTCTCCACCGCTCATCACTAGGTAGGCGTTCACACGTTCACATTTACACTCGCATGTGTGCATGTCGATACTTGCATAATATGCACATTCACACCTACGTATGCATATCAATACTTGCATATATACTCATTCCCACTCATATGTGCATATCAATACTTGCATATTCAAAACACATTCGCATATGTGTATATGTATCAGCACTAATACATTTATATTTACATATTAACATCCATATAGTCCCATCAACCTGTGCATACAAGTAAATACACCATTTTAAAAGCATATTTAATGTTTATGTATATTAAATATAATCATAAGCCCATATCAACAAGAACGTCATCTCAGCAAAACCTTGAGAGGCAAAATTTCTAAATTTTTCATTATTTTTGCCAAAAAAAGCTGATGACAGGGGTGGTAGTCGGAAGCAATTTTTCCAAAACGTCTACACTTTTCCTGCCAAAAAGCTGATGACCGGAAACCGAGACGGGAGTAGTAGAGAAGTACTTTTACTAAACATTTTCAATAACTTTCTTTAGTTCATAGTCCATTACACAAGGTTTTTAAGACAATTTCCAAATACTGGCCCTTTTCAAAACAGTCAGGAAGGACTACTTCAACGTCAGGGGATCACTTCAACCTAATGGGGAGACCAACTTCAACTTAGGGGAGACCCAATTTAAAAAAGGCTCAATTCAACTTTATGGGAGGAGCCTACTACAATGCTCCCCTGTTCCCAAAATGACGTCCCTGCATATCAACACTTACAGAAACAATGCACATTCACATACTTACGGAATTCACATCCACCAACGTATAATACACTCTTGCGTTATACCTTCCCAATTCCAACATATTCACATTTACGTATCCACAGTTTTACACAAATATACACCCACAAATTATTCACATGTACACACACAAAATCACATTACTCATATGTATTTACTTACAAACACAGAAAGTATTTCACGCACAAACATGCATAGCATACACGCATTCAGACACATTAAATTCTACCATGCACACACATTAACTTCTCCCTTCAACGTATCTACACAGCCCAATCCATCACTGACACATCACCTTCACCCTCTTCCACCTCTTCCACTTCTTCCACTTCTCACGCTCACGTCTCGAGCAAGTCATCGTTGTATGCAAATGATTTAATAGACCGGTACCGCTAACTTTTCCATCCGGCCGGATCTGGCCGAAGTGCAGGTGGAGTAATGCGCCGAAAAGAGGCAAGATCAATAATTTAAAGACAATAACTTCCGCGGGAACTCCGCGGGACCGAACACTTGACCCCGCATTATTGTCATGCGGGTTGCATAGCGCAAGGCATTACTCAGCCGGGCGGTAGCGGTAATAATTTTTTAATAATGAAATTAACGGCAACTAATGAGCGCGTGGCTAGGAGATCTCATTAATTTTAGAACAGCCCTTCCATCAAACCGGATGCTGGACATTAACTTGATGCCGCTAAGTGTCCAGTCCCAATTAAGGCTTTTAAGTTAATGACATCATCCCATCCTCTTTCTTGCCCCATATCTTTAACGAATTATCTCACTCATCTCTCTCTCTCTTTCTATCTTTTTCTCTTTCTCTCTTCGTATCTCCCATTATTCCCCCATCACCACCTCCACTCCATCCAATCCACTTGACTGCATCACGTGACTGTATATCGTCATTCACGACAAAGCAATAACGTTCTCCAGTGTGATGTTCAGCATCGGCAGCCTCCCACGTTACAGCAGCGGTGACCTCGGCGTGAACTTTTTGCCTGATTTCTACTGACGCCACGGTGCCGACTTCCGGTGCAACTGTTCGCCCCATGCTTCAATTGTATTTAATTTTTTTTTCAATTTCCCGATCGATGTTCTATTTGTTGGAAAGTTCTATTCTTGGAAAGAATTTAAATAAATTATTACAGCATTAAATACAATTATATTCGATTAATATCTGCAACAATTGAGAAAAGTAGAAGCTCATTCCACATTGCACATCGCTCATCGCACACATACGAGTACAAAACCATTCTTTGGTTTTTAATTATTATTTCATTAAATAATTGTTAAAAAAAGAACAAATTTGATCATTTTTATTTATTTTCACCAGACGAGGACAAAGCACTCCAAAACACCGACCTTAGAGAAGCCAGAAATATTCCATTAGGTAAAAGTTGTGTTGATGTGTGAGTATGTGTATGAGTGTGAATGTGTGTGTGTGTGAATGTATCTGTGAGTATGTGTGTGTGTGTGTGAATGTGTTTGTGAGTGTGTGTATGTGTTTGTAAGTGTGAGTGAGTGTTGAGCATTGTTGTTGTTGCGTCAAACCAATAGTTTTTTAAATCCCTTATATTAACTTCATCGCGGGTCTTGCTTGCTTGAATATCTGCAAACGTTGAAAGTGAAAATTAACTAACTTCCCGTCATCCAATTGAGCTGAAATTTTAATTATAGGTTTTCTCCTCATGACAATGAATTCTATTAAAGTTTGAACAATTTAAAAGAAATTGTAATTTAAAAAATAATTATCAATTTTTTAGAGCAAAAACAAATCAAATACAGTTTTATAAATGTTTAAATGTATAAATTCAAAAAGTTTCACTTTCAAAAAAATTTTGTTGGCAATAAATGAACAGCAGACAAATCTTGAAATAAAAGGAATTTGTGAAAAAACCCGGTTTTTACGGTTTATTTGTGTTTTAATTTTTTCCATAATTGTTGAAAATACTTCAGGATTAAATAACAATTCAAATTTAGACTGATGTCAACTTTAGTTAACTGCCCATTCAAACTGTGCTGAACATGCTTTTGAGACAGTTATAAAATTATCGTATTGTAAAAAGAATTACCCCGGCGAATTGCAAACAAAAGATGTTTATAGTTCCTACGACGATGATAGTTTTTGTTGTCATTATCAATTTGCTTCTTTATATTATTGTTCCTTTCATTTTTGTATTTTTAATTTTGTTTAATACACTATAAACATTTTTGAAATAAGCAAAGTTTATAATGATCTTCCGAACTTCAAAATGTCCGCGGACTTCCAATGGACATCCTATGGAAATCCGGACAAGCGAGAGTAAATAAAAGCATGTAAAATATTTTCTTATGTAATTTCATGTTCTTTATGTTCTCTTATAAATTTAAAGTTTTAAAATGTTTAAACGTGTCTTTAGTCGCTAAACTTCTAGGCCACGAATAAGCTATCTAACGTTTACTTACTCGGGTGCCTAATTTTACAGAACAACCAAAGACAGCCATTTATAGGCGCCTACCCTCATCCCTGTGGACAGGGGTGACGACGACGGGATTCGAACCGGCGACTCTTAGGTTTACAGGTGAACGCCTTAGCTCTATAACATCAGCGCCCGCCTATGTTTTCTTATGCTCTATTAGCTGTTTTCAGGCGACAAGCCGCTCCGTGATCTTAACTTCAACCTGTGAGAAACAGAAAGGTCGCTGCTATTGCCCCTTCGGTTCGACGTGATTACAATCGGTAAAATTACTACTAACCCTAACCCTAACCCTAGCTTTAACCCTAACCCTAACCCTATCCCTACCCCTAAACCCTATCCTAGGTAGTAGCATAAAAATTTCAAAATAAAATTTTTTTTAATTTCATTAATATTTTCAAATAAAGGTACAAATTCTGGTAATCTTTCCCACGAACGGCCCCCGTGTGGCGGATTAATACATAATTCTTGGCTATAATTAACTATAAACACGATCAAAAGTAACCACTAGTTTAAACATTATGATAATTGGTATAAATAATTTATTTAAAATGGGAAAATTTCATATAAAATTATTTTAATTAACTAAATAATGTAATAATAATTTAAAAAATTTTACATAGAAAAAATTTGAGTTTTAAGGAAAAGTGTAAGCGAAGGAATCGCGTAGCGTGTTATATAACGTTATAACCATAGATGGTTATAACTATTACCATGGCGGTAGGCGCCTGTATGCGATCTTTGATTCGCTATATCTTTATTAATTTTATTTTTTACACTATATAGTATATTCAAACTCAGAATTTGTACCTTTATTTAAAAATTTGTGAAATTAAAAAAAAATTATTTTGAAACTTTTTATGCGACTACCTAGGATAGGGTTAGGGATAGGGGTGAGGTTATGGGAAGGGTTAGGGTTTAATTTTAATACGGGGTTAGGGTTTAATTTTAATACGGGATTGCAATTTTACAGATTGCAATCACGGCGAACCGCCGGGGCAATAGCAGCGACCTTATATAAAGTGACTAGCGGGGTTACATCGTTGTTTTTCCGCCTTTTGTTCTTTATCGTTTTACATAGAAAAAGTTTTAAAATGTAAAATTAATTTTTTTATAACTGATTGTTTGTTTTTTAAATAAAATTTTATTATAAACTAATTTTATTTATTTTTTATTCATTTCATTCATACGATCATCGTACCTCACCACTCACAACTACGATGTAAATAGTGCTTGGAAAGGTACTACTTACCGTTTTCAAAGTCTCTCAAATTACGATAAATGTTTTTTTTTAAATTAAATTTGGTATAAAATTTGTTTTTTTATGTTATTGTAACAAAATAATCAAAATACGACTATTTTTTCGGCACGGACAGTCCGTAAGAAAGATTACCCAAATTCTGAGTTTGAATATACCATATAGTGTAAAAAAAAAAATTAATAAAGATAGCGTGAATCAAAGATCGCATACCGCCGTGGTAATAGTTATAACGAACAGAAACGTTATCGAGTCGATTTTATGTCCTTCTGGTATTTCAGGGTCCATTTTTAGTAACTGCCTTACAATATTTATGAAAATGATAAAATAACGTTTTTGGTATTTGAAAAATCCGCCATTAGTAGTAAACTTAAACACGCTACATACACTGCGAAATGCGAAAGAATGCGAAACGGCGAAACTTGCACTAAAGTAAGCATAATATTCAACCCAAAAGTTTAGTTCCGTTGTTATCTAATAAATAATTAAACAATTTTTTCTGTTTTAACTTTTGAAATAATTATAAATTATACACATAGAATTATTCTGCAAAACGGACCGCAATAATTTTGTCGCGCAATTTACACCACGAAATTTAAGTCACGTGAAGGTAACGCGACAAACACCACTGTTCTATCATATTATAGATTATTTATTCTTTATATTTTACTACGCTTTTTCAGCTTGCTTTTTTTCATTTTAAGTTCTGAATCTTTCATCGAATTTTGATTCAATTTCCATCATCTAATTTTTGCTCAAATTTAGTGTATATATTTGTTGTCAATAACAATGCATTATCTAAAATTTTCAGATTTAATGGACCAAATATAAATAAGAAATATAATGAAATAAAATAAATTTTTAAAAGATTATAAATTTTCTTCATAGAAATAAACCATCCGCTTTTAGATTTTTCAAAAAAGCGATATTAAATTTCATAAATAAAAAATATAAAATAAAAGTATTGTTTTTACCATATTTATTAGAGAGTTCTTTATATTTTTCATTATTTGATATACAAAAAATAAAAAATATGAAAATTATAACTAGAAAAAGTTAAATAGTAATATACAAAAACCTTTTTGAAAACAAAAATAACTCTCTGGTTATATAAAATTTGTTAACATACATACAAAGAGCTAACAATAAAATTCTAGAACCGTAAAAACGTCGGTCACATTTAAGAATAAAGAACTCAATTTTATTTGCGGAGTTTTTCTGTTAACTCTTAGTATGTATGTTAGCAAATTTTATATAGCCAGAGAATTATTTCTTCTTTTTAGTGCATAAAAAACTTGTTTTTAAAAAGTTTTCAAATACTATTATCATTATGCTTTCTTTCACTGAATTTATACGATCCAATTTGTTTTTCATCAGCATTGGTATTAAATCAAATCTGTGAACATAGAAACACTAGCGAATCAAAAATAATTAATTAAAAGAAAAAAAAACAAAAAAGCGAAAAATTATAAAAAATACGGAAAAATATATTTATTTATATACATATAAAGTCACCAATGGCAATTTTAAACAAACAGAAAAACAAACAAACAAAAATAAAAAAAACAAAGAAATAATCATATTGACAAACAAACATTAACTAACAAACAAACAAGCAACAGCACACATGAAACGGGTTCATCTATAAAATGAAACAACAGGAAAAAGAAAACAGGAATCGTTTTCAACTTAACGTATCTTGTTTCTGCCCGACAAATTCTAATAAGCCCATCAATTTTTTAGTGCTAAGTCTGCATGGCCATCTGCCGGTCATGCAAGGAAACAGTAAATTTGAATCCACTACATAAGCACACAGCTTTTTTCTACTCTCCTGACGAAATGCTGAAATATGATGACCGGTTTTGCAATAAGCAGTTTATCTCAAAGAAGCTTTCCTACTGTTGTTGTGTCAAAATCCGACATCGCCGCTCGTTTTTGAAAATAAAATCCGCGAGTTAAATTACGGATTTCTCGAGACAGAGACTTTATAGTTATAAAAATAATTGCCAGCGGGGATTTAACGACCTTTCATTGACGTCATTGTGTGTCATTGAAGACAAGGTCGAGATGAGGCGGAGGTCATAAGATGAAAGAGAAATAAGCGAAAGGAAGGTAATTTTGTGGAAAGGACACCATCAACTTTTTCATTCAAGACCGCTCACTTGGAACTGACGTCCAGTAAATGCGACGTTCCGGGATGAAATAAATTTTTCTAAAAGCGAAAATAAAACTTTTTTTAATTTAATTTATTACATGAAACAAATCCAGATGTTTTTTTTGTTGTTGTATAAATAGGAGAAAATAAAATTTTCGATTTGAAGTAAAATTTGTTTCAGTCTGTTCGCCGAAGTGAGAGACGTTTGAAATGGAAAGTCATTTATCACGAATGAATATTTAATCATAACTCTAAAGATATTTTACAACATATTTAGAGATACTCCCCCATACAGCAACATATTTAGAGACATTCATCAATACAGCAACATATTTAGAGATACTCTGCAATACAGACAACGTATTTAGAGATACTCTGAAATACAGCAACATATTTATTAGAGATACTCTGAAATACAGCAACATATTTATTAGAGATACTCTGAAATACAGCAACATATTTATTAGAGATACTCTGAAATACAGCCAACGTATTTATTAGAGATACTCTGAAATACAGCAACATATTTATTAGAGATACTCTGAAATACAGCAACATATTTATTAGAGATACTCTGAAATACAGCAACATATTTAGAGACATTCAGCAATACAGCAACATATTTAGAGATACTCTGCAATACAGACAACGTATTTAGAGATACTCTGAAATACAGCAACATATTTATTAGAGATACTCTGAAATACAATCAGAGGCACTCTGTATTGTTTTCAGATGTTTTTAAAATATATCTACAATTACTATGACTAAGATATCTTTGCATGAAATTAAAATAAAAATAGCAAAAAACTGGATGCATGCGGCTAATTCAAAGAAACATAGTATTTTTTCTTTGTAAAAGGGGGGAAGGATGTAGCAAATTTGAATAGTTCTCAGTTACGTAAAAAATTTGTTTATTAAAGTTATCTGTTCCTTTGTCTTAAACTTGTGGTATTTTTGGAAAATGTTCATAAAAAATGCGCTAAATTTTATTAAAATTAGTACAGCCGCTTGGATTTGTATAGAAGACAAAAAACAGTCATTTATATGTATATAGATTTTTATTCTTAGTCTAGATATTTTTAAATCTTTGATTATTTTAGTGTTACTGACTCTAAGAAATTGTTTCAAGAAAACCTCTAAATGTTTTGTAATAAGAATAAAATAAAAACGTAAATGTTCAGAAAATTTGTAAGTTTGTTTTATTGCAGTAGCCATGACGAAATATTGTGGGAGTAAAAGAAAAAAATAACAAATTTAATTATATATGCCAATGTTGATGAAAAGTGTATTGTAAATTGAATGAAAGGGGATTTATTCTGTGAATCACTGATAAGTAACTGTAGGAATATTATAAAATAATCTATGAAGCATTGGAGGATATTCTTTTGAAATATTGAAATATTCTCCGAGGCATTCTCGAACGAAGAGAGCAAAAGACTGAGATTTATATTCAACCGTAACGCTATCTATAAAACCGCATAACATCGTTCGTATGTATCTCTTTCATATCCTCATCATTTTTATACCTTCTTATTCGTCAATAATTCAATTCTTTAATTATTTGTACAAAATTTATTGTATTCGAATACCGAAATTAGTTGAAAAATAATTTATTATTTGCGATTTTTTTTAATTTTATACAAATAAATTTTTTATAATTAATGGAATAAATAATATATATATATATATATATATATATATATATATATATATATATATATATATATATATATATATATATATATATATATATATATATATATATATATATATATATATATATATATTATATATATTGTACATTCATTTTTTCTAAATATATATGTTATGGATAATGTAAATAAATGAATACTTCAGGATTGATGTTGGCAATAACAGTGGGTGTCATCATAGGCATTGCAATCGGTTTCCTTTTTCTTCTTCTCGTCTGCTTGTGTCGGAGAAGGTAGAGATTGATGATGGTACTTTTTTTAAAAGGAAAATGAATTTTTTTGACTATTTTTTTAATAATTTTTCAATTTTATTTTTTCTTGTTTCGTTTTATTATGAATTAATAAAAATTCGTGTTCAAATAATAAAATCACCAGTGATCCATCAAAAGACGTGATCGATGACTGATTGGCTCCCACCGTTTCGACCTTCGCCTATGTGCGAATGGCAAATAAAAACTGTAATTTCATTCTGATTCTTCATTAAGTGCACAAGAAAAAATGAATAATATTTGAAATAACGTTCAAAAATGAAATAATTTCAAGAATAAATAATTTCAAGTAATTTTAATCCCGATAAAAATCTACGAAACGAACGAGAAACGAGTTAAAAATGAAAGCTTCATCGGCCATCTTGCCAGCCCAGTGCGGTTCTAATGCTTCGATGCAATTAATCCGCTCCAGCGTGGCTTCGCACGATTTGTCTCAAAGTTGATGGAGCCTTCAACACGTTGGCAGCCCCATAAAACATCTCCCCATTAAAATTTCAAATTATAATTTAATCTTTATTTTCAAAGTTTTAATTCTAAAAGATGTTTTCTTCGAGGAATATCCGAAACGTTATTCACTTCCTTTATGTTGAATACGTGACCGAATCTTCTTGTACGACGGTTCAATTTGCTTGCGATATGTTTATATGGATTAGGCAAAAAGAACTCGCTGGCTCAAATCTCATTTCACGCATTTTTAAAGCTTCTGGTGAAAATAGAATAAATATGGAGTTATCTTAATCCCAATCTTAGGCTTATTTATTTATTTATTTATTTTTCTAATGGTTTTAAAATATTTTAGACATGATGCAAATTAAATCATGAAAATATAATAATTAACAAAACATTGACAGAATGGGCAAACAAAGATACAACAACGTCAAAGTGGCAGACCACGAGGAAAACATTTACAAACTTGTTGATTTCCACTCAATTCCTCCCCATTCTTCTACCCATTCGCTCCCAAGTCAAGTACGCGCATCGACCCTCACCCTACCCACTTCGTCAACCCCTCCTCCATTCGCAGACGTTATTCCCACTCTTCCTCCCCACCCTCTTCCAGACTTGCAACTCACTTCTCCTCCCCACACAGCAGCAGCTCACTTGATGACGTCATGCCACCCCGGTCACGTGATGTTGACGTCGTCATGGCCTGACAGTGAATCTCCAATGGAGGTGGAGGGGGTGGTAACGAGAGGAGGCTGTGTAAACCTGGGCAGGACCCCGGGCAGTGGGGGTGGTAAAAAGTTTTCATCACTATCCGGAGGAGAGGATGCCAGGTGTCTGTCCGAGAAGCAGAGTCGACGTAGTTCGAAGCATGCCGGTCACTTCTACCAAGCAGCAGTTACGAGTGACCTCCACAAAACGAATAACCACATCTTCGAGGTGGTCTCCCATCCTTATCATCATCATCATCAACAACAACAGCAACAACAACAGCATCATCATCAGCACCATCAATTACAGCTACAGCAACAACAGCAACAACAACAACAACAACAACAGTACAAGGGGATACACGCCATCCAACAGCAGGAAGGTTGTCAGGTCTTCTGCAACATTCAACGCAGAGGAAGTCATCCCGCGTGTAAACGATGCGTCGAATGCGCAGATGCGTCGTGGAAACAAGCAGATATTTTGAATTAATATTTCATTTTATCGTTTTTTATTTTCAAATATAATACATATAAAAAATAATAAATAAATGAATAAATAAGAACATAAAATATCTTTCAAGCGTTTCCTTACTTGGCCTTTGCTTTTAATATAATATTAATAAACAAAATGAACTTAACCTTTATAGAAATCCAATCAATTTCCAAACTTTTGATTGATAAAAATATTTTTAAAGTTTACATTTTAGCTTAATAATATTTTTTCGATTCTTCATTTTATTTGAATGTATTTCGATATTTTTTCCGTTTTGCATAAATTTAACCAATTATTAACTTTAAGTCTCTCTTTCTCTTTCTTTCATTTTCTCTCTTACTCTCTCTCTCTTTCTTTCTCTCCCTCTTTTACTCTCTCTCTCTTTCTCTCTCTCTCTCTCTCTTTCTCTCTCTCTCTCTCTCTCTCTCTCTCTCTCTCTCTCTCTCTCTCTCTCTCTCTCTCTCTCTCTCTATATCTCTCTCTCTCTCTCTCTCTCTCTCTCTCTCTCTCTCTCTCTCTCTCTCTTTCTCTAATACTTTCTCTTTCTCTCTTACTTGTTTGCTTTCTCAGTCTTCTTTCTTTCTTTTCTCTCTTTCTCGTTTTGTCTCTCTTTCTCTCAATCCTCATCATTGCTCACAAATCGCGTTCCTCTCGAATTATATCTCATTGAAATGAGTATGTTTCAACATTAGAAAATTCTTTTTCAAACGCAATATAAATGAATTTCCATCTGAAAATTTTGAATTCATAAAAATATTTAAAACTATTAATTTTCTGACATTCGTTTGACTTGCTGAGAAGGCTTTCTAAGAAATGTCGATTTTTTTATTAAATTTTATTTTATTTTATTCGCCAGTTGAAACAAAAGTCAAAATGAATCTGACATTGTTTTGCAGTTTGAAACAAAAAAATTTAAAAGTTTGCAATTAACAAATTAAAACACTTTCTTGATTTAACAGAAGTAATATTTATAAGTTCAAAGCTGCTACATAAAATTCAATGAAGTCGCCATGTGGTAAAACTGGAAAGTCATACTATATAATACTATTTCATAGAATATATATTTTTATAAACCTGGAAAGTAGTAGTATATAATACTATTTCATAGAATATATATTTTTTCTAAATTTCACTCTGAATATCTATGGACTCACAACATAGCCATTAATAAGAAATGTAAAAACAGATGAAGTTTCAACATAATTGTTTTATAATTAATTGCTGAAATCAACTCTTTTGCATTCAAATGAGTTTCCGCTCTCACTGAGTCTAGTTACTAAACATACTTCAGTCAACTCCGGTCAGACTGTCTTTAGTTTTTTCTTAATTAAATAAGGGCTTTTTTGCTCGACTGCAAATATGGTATTGAAATTGAATTTAATAACATGAAGGAGCGTCAAAGCATCAAGTTAAATTATTAAAATTCGTAAAGTTTCGGTCACCAAAAATTGTTCGACTGACAGGAAAAGAAAACCGGTCACCACGGAAGATTTATAACTCTGTTTGATCTTGTGACTTTTGAATCTATGAGTGAGCTTTGAAGAACTGATATTGAGCGGAGCGTAGAATGAGTTTTATGCAGAAATCATAGAGAGGTCTGCTAAGAAGGAATAATGGCAAAACTGACTGGAACAGAAATTTATTGCTCTCCAGGAAATAGAGAACAGGCAGCGTTTGATGCTTTGCTTCAATCATTTATTTTCCCAAGTAAAAATAAAATTGTTCAGCAACAGCATTCAAATTTCCTGTAACTTGCTACTATATCGATTGTTGATTGGGTAGCTACTGCTGTTATGTCAAATTATGGTACAAAATAAACGGATATTAATATGCCAGGGGCAGTGGCGTAGCTAGGGTTGTTGGTGGGCCGGGAGCAAGGTCCAAGAAATGCGTCTCTTAGATAAATAATTTTTCCAAACCATTTACACTTTCGCCACGAACAATTAGCTGATTCCCGGGAAGTGGGGCAACCAAAGGTACTTTTTACAAACATTTTCCGTCATAGGTACTTATACACTTTTTGGAGCTCCTCTAAAACGCATTTAGTGCCTCCTTCCAAATGGCGTCCCCAACCGCAAACCATGGTTACTATTTACTTAACATAGTCGGCGCAGATCGTAAAAGGGAGCAAGGGTGAAATCACTCCCACCGCTGAAATTTTTTTTGTGCACTTATTGTTAACCGTGTGTAAGATTTCGTGTTGAACATGTTACTTATGCTGTTGTCACTTCCCAGTCAGTGGTGTTTCAGCAAAATAACTGAATTTCTCTTTAAACGAAATGTTTTTATTTGTTGTACCAAACACAAAACATTAATTGAACATAAGTATGAATGAGTAAAGGTATTAGTTTTTATGTTAACTTGACATGATCCTAAAAAATTTCCAACTAATTGTCAAGTTAACATTACAATATTTGGTTATAAAAATAATCTGGAAGATCAATTAGGCATATTTTAAAATTATAATTTTTTTAAAATTTTATTCTATCTAATTTTTCTATATATGATTTTAATACGTAAATGACTTTGGATTATATCACCGATGGTAAAAATTTTATTCTAAATTATACTTTTGTAAAACGTTTTTTTACCCGAATTTGTACAATACTTAATACCTAATATTTTCATTTAAGATTGTTAAATATTGCACTGTCAACTCAATTATTTTCCTATTAAGAACTTTGAAGTTCTAGATAGTCGAAAACTTATTAAAAGTAGGACTAAAATATTACTAAAAATGGTAAAACTATTATTGCATTTAAAAATCCCTTTATTTAATGTAAAAATATTGGAGTATGTTTTAAAACGCTTATGTTGTTTGTTTCATGGATTTTTCTAAAGCTTTTCTAAGGCACTTCTAATGTTTCTAATCGCGAAAAATCATATATAAACTACCGATAGTATACAGCTATCGTCTCGAAAAGGAAATAGCATATATTTTATTGTATTTATATAGCGCTATTTCCATGGTGTTCAATAGCGCTCGGTCAGGAACTTATTAAACAGATATGTTTTAAGTCCACGACGGAAAACTGTAAGAGAAGTATAGTTAGTAAGAGAAACAGGAAAAGAGTTCCAGAGATAGGAACCAGAATAGGAGAAAGAGCGTTTGGCAAAAGAGTGCCTAATAGTGAAGATGCGAGAGTGATTACGAGAAGAAGAACGAAGACCAGACTTAGAAGGGATTTGTATTAAGTTAGTTAAGTAGAGGGGAGAAGTAAAATTTTTTATTTTATACATTAGTAAGCAGATTTTAAAAATCACCCTATATCTAAATCTAAGAGGAAGCCAGTGAAGAAGAACAAGAGATGGAGAAATGTGAGAGAAGTAAGAGAAGTAAGAGGTGCAAGAAACTAGGCGCGCAGCTGAGTTGAAGGCTTTAGAGAGAGGATAAAGGGTAGTATCATGAAGACCATAGTATAGTGAATTGCAGTAGTCAATTCGAGACAGAATAAGAGAAGAGACTAGAAGTTGCAGAGAAGGATCTTCCAGAAGTAGACGAAGCTGCTTAATGCGGCGAAGATGAAAATAGCAGGATTTAGAAACAGATGTAATTTGAGGGGTTAGAGACAAGTTAGAGTCAAAAAGAAAGCCTGAGCTACGAATCAAAGGAGAAGGAGAAATGGAGAGAAAAGATGGTGGTGGCAAAACCAAAGGAAGAGGAGTAAGATATTTAAAAGACTTATTGAATTAGATTAACTCAAACTTATCAGGGTTAAACGTGAGACACATAGAAGGACTCCGAGAGATAATAGATTGAAGACAGGCAGTTATTTTATTAAGAACAGACTCGAGAGAAGAGTTAGAGAAAGTAGAATATACATAAAAGTCATCAGCATACATTTGACTATTGAGAGAGTGAGAAGATATAATATGAGGAAGTTCAGAAGTATAGAGAATAAACAGCAAGAATAGAGCTTTGAGGAACACCATAATTTAAAGAAACAGAAGTAGATTTAGAAGATTCAATAGATACATAGGAAGAGCTACCAGATAGAAAAGATTTAACCCACAGGAGTGCTTCACTAGTTATATTAAAAGATTTATCAAGTACATCCAACAACAGTGAGTGATCAACTGTATCAAATACAGATGAAAAATCAAGACAAAGAAGAAGAGTATAAGTTTATAAACAAAGAATCAAAACAAAAGTATAAGGCACCACTAAACTACAAACAAATTTATTGATATTTTTAACTGTCAAAAAATGTTAAATTTAAATTTATAGTTTAATTACAAATTAATTAACTTTTATTTGGGAGAAAAAAATTACTTTCCCTTACAACCGCTGACCGAAAAGTTTGTTGTCTATAAAACACCAACGGATAAACACATTAAAAAAAAACTTGACACAAATGACCCGCTGATTATCTTACTTAAGTGTACCAAATTTCAATGAGATCCGTTCAGCGGTTTATGTTTAATGCCGTTATATACGTTCATACGTTCAATCATTCATTTTTATATATAAGATGTATATTTAAAAAAAACCAAACCCTGTTCAAATCGAAAACGTTCTATTTTAACTTTTCATTTAGAGCAAATTAAATTTGGCAGAAGATAATTTTAATTTAGAATTGCTCGCACCAGGTAAATGTTAGTATAACCGCATGTAATTTTTCCCGTTGAACATGTTACTTATGCTGTTGTGACTTTCCAGTCAGTGGTGTTTTAGCAAAATAACTAAATTTCTTTTTAAATGAAATGTTTTATTCATTGTTCCAAGCACAAAACATTAATTGTACATAAGTATGAATGTTAAATGGTATTTGTTTTTATGTTAACTTGATATGATCCTAAAAAAGTTTCCAACTAATTGTCAAGTTAACATTAAAATATTTAGTTATAAGGATAATATAATTTTGATACGTAAATAACTTTGGATTATATCACCAATGTTAAAGATTTTATTTTTAATTATATTTTTATTAAACATTTTTGTGACTCGAATTTAGTAAAATATTGCATTTTCACCGATAATAATATATTTCTATTCCAAGTTTCAGCTCAATTGGATTAAGGCTTGTGATCTAAAATTCGATTTGAAAATACGAACCATTAAACATACAAAAACCAGATGAAGTTAAATAAAAGCGTAGGTATAAAATGGTAATTTGTTTAAATAATACACAACTTTTCTCGACACCTTTGAAAATATATATACATGTTTGAATTTAAAATACAGTTATGCTGTTTTTTGAAATCAAACTTAATTTATCTTATTAAAAAATTTGTTTTTTTTATATGGTTAAAAAAGTAATGTTGGAAACATGGATTCTTTTAAATTTTTCTCCTTTTGACGATGAACGATAGACGGCAAGTTGAATTCCAATTCAGACGTAAGAGGGCAGGAAAATTAGGCTACGCTTAAATAAAACTGAAAAAACTTAAAATTGTCAATGTCAACAGTTAAATTCTTTTAACGATAAAACAGAAAAAATGAACAGTTTTTTTTTAATTCTTGACAGAATTGTTACAATTCAAACCAAATATTGATAGTCATTTACAATCAAACTTGTTTATGGTTTAGTTTTTTATAGTTTTGTATTTCGGAATTGATTTTGTTTACTTGATTTTGTGTTTTATTGATTTCACTGAATTGCATCACATCAAAAACTTTCTTCATTCTAATTCTATTTTTCAATAAAATTTAAATTTAAATTTCGAAGCATCTTTTTTTTGTTTCATTTCTGTTCCACAACTTCCTGCTTTTCTTGACTTTAAGATTCAACGGCCAAATCTCCCTAACAATCAAATCAATTAGAAATTAGAAACCCAAGGTTCAAAACATTGTTGACGACTTCAAACTGCAAGTAACAAATACATTCAATTCAACAAATTTTTCTTACATAAAATTATTTTGCCTGTATTTTTCTTTTTAAAGAACCAATTTTTAAGTTCTCTTATTTTAGGAAACAAATAAGTTCAGTAATGTTTTACTTAGGAACATGTCATAAGATGACCAGACTGTGATAACCTGACTAACCTGTGATGGCATGTCTAACGTGTGATAACATGTCTAACGTGTGATAACATGACAAAAAGCGTGTTTACATAAGAAAACGTCGATTCTCGCCAATTCATGCCTCTGTGCATATTTTTAATTTTTATTTAACTGTTTGATTTTCAAGAAAAAAATTCACATTTTGAAAGTACCATAATGATATTTCTGAATTTAATAAATACATATCAGTAAAAACAGCGAAAGTAAACATTGCTTGAATTCATACCATAAATTTTTTGTTTATATCTAGATTTTAGAGTTTATGTATGTATGTATGTGCATATGTGTGCGTATGTCGTATGAATGTATGTATGAGTGTATTTATTGCATTTTAAAATCTATTCATCTAATGTAACAAGTGAACCGTTAAAAACTTCGTTCATTGAAAATCCATTAAATATTTGAGATAGAAATTAGATACAAATTTAATGCAAATATTTTTTATGAAGATATAAGTCTATAATTCTAAAAACTACATAAATGAAAAGATTTTTAGTGTAAAATAGATATCTGCAATCATGAAAAGAAAATCTGAAAATTTATTAAATTAGTATAAAAACAATGTTCCATTATAAATAAAATATTTAAATAAAAAGCTTCAGATCGATAGTAATACGTAAAATGATTAAAAGTAGAATTCAAAATTTGTTGTATTTCAATGAAATAAACAATGATGCAATATCGCGTAGATTTTTGATATCATAGCGTTCAACCAAAGAATTAAAAAAAAATGGTTTTGTGATTGACCATCTCAAAATTAGTGTTTGGCCCTCACGAGTCTATGGACCATGTTTCATATCAATTTGATAACGGGAAAGGGGTTTGTACTCAGACAGACTGACAGAAAGGCGAAGTTAATATGAATGATTAAAGATATAAGTGTGATTTTAAAAAACCTTGCTTGTCGCTTGAACTTGTTACAAGGCGTATATTAACTTGCACTATTTGTTGTTTGTTTCTTTGATTTTTCTAAAGCTTTTCTGAATCACTTCTAATGTTTGTAATTGCGAAAAATCAAATATAAACTACCGATAGTACAAAAATCAAATACAAACCACCGATAGTACAAATAACAAATATAAACTACCAATAGCACAGCTATCGTTTAGAACAGGAAATAGAATATATTTATAATATAATAGTATAAGTTTATAAACGAAGAATCAAAACAAAAGTATAAGGGAACATTAAACTATAAACAAATTTATTGATATTGTTAAAAAATAGTTTAATTACAAATTAATTTATTTTTATTTTTGTTTTGGAAAAAAAATACTTTCTTTTACAACCGTTGACCCCAATTTTTTTTCCAATAAAACACCAACGTATAAACAAGTTTTTTTTCAAAGTTTACACAAATGACCTGCTGATTATCTTAGTTAAGTGTATCAAATTTTAATGAAATCCGTTCAGCTGTTTATGTTTGATGCCGATACATCCGCACAAACATTCATTCATTTTTATATATAAGATATAGTTTTAAACAGAAACAAACCCTGTTTTAAACAAATTAACCAAATTAAATTAACCGCCGCATGCAAGCTTTCATGTTGAACATGTTACTTATGCTGTTGTAACTTCCCAGTCAGTGGTGTTTTAGCAAAATAACTGATTTTTTCTTTTAAATAAAATGTTTTTATTTGTTGTACTAAGCAAAATTCGTATTTAAAAAAATTTAAATGATATTCCCGGATTTAAAAAACTCATACCAGTAAAGACAGCGAAAGGAAAATTGGCTGGAATTCATATCATGGAACTTAAGAAACTTATTTGAAGAATCATTTTTTTCATCTCTAGAAGTTCCTCGTGCAATCACATTTCAAAAAAGCTGACCAGCTTCGGAATCGTTACCGATTAGGAATTACTAAGGCAATTGAAGAATTTCTGAGAAGGGCCACTTAATTAGTCTGATCTTGCAAAACTTTGAGCAGTGTAGATAAACTATTTGAACAATCTTTTGGATGTAGTGGTTTTTTTACAACGGAAAGGATGGTCCAGACTCCAAGGACCCCCTGTATCCTCTCCTGGGTATAACGAGCTGCCCAAAAGTTGCAAATTTTGAATAACTTAGCAGCATTTATTCTCGGTCATTTTAAGTTCAATTTTCATCTTTTTTCATTTTTGTGTTTAAGCTTGGTTTCTGAAATGTTTATTATAAATTTAACATAAAATAAAAAAAAAATACAGTTATTGCATTGTAATTCACTAATTTTTTTATCAAATATTTTAGTCAAATATTTTAATTAAACTCTTTCTTATCCTATAACTTTTTCTTTTCATCAATTTCTTGCAGTAGAAGTACTATATATTCTGTGACAATCGAGGCAAACCCTCTCAAAAAAAAGTAAAAAATACATATAGTCCTTCCGATCTTGCGTTGGCATCATTTTTGAGAGAGTTTAAGTGACAGAGGTCATTCCGCTGAGAAAAAATAACTCTTGGCGTTTGTAAGATAATGACTGTTGAAGTGGTTCAGTCGGTTCCAGGCTCCATGATTGTCTGAGAAATCTAGCTCTCTTATTAAGTGTGTCACTGTTTGCTCGCTATGCTTGTTTGATTTGGTGAGTACACGAATCATATATGTGAATGAATATATGTATGGAAATATGTGCCGATCTGTGTAGAAATACGCGAGGAAAAATGTGCATCTGTGTTGATATATATGTGGATATGTGTGCATCTGTGTTGATATATATGTGGATATGTGTGCATCTGTGTTGATATATATGTGGATATGTGTGCATCTGTGTTGATATATATGTGGATATGTGTGGATTTGTGTGGATCTGTGTTGATATATATGTGGATATGCGTGGATCGGAGTGAATATGTTTGGAAATACGCGCGAATATGTGTCGATCTGTGCGGATATATGTGCGGATTTGTGGGAATATATGTGAATTTGTGTATAAATATGTTCGGATCTGTGTGAATCTGTGTGGATATATGTGTATATCTGTGTGGATATATGTGTGGATGTGTGTGGATAGTTTGTCACAAGAAGGTAATGAGCATCTCAGCTTCTTGATGTTGGATCAAGCTCCGGTCGATGAACTCACCAGGGACCCACACCGGAAGAATGTTCATATAGAGTGGGGAGGGGAGATGGGGGGGGGAGGTCTTCACAAATATGCTTGAGTTTGTCAATGATTTAATAGCATGCTTATGGGTGTATGTGGATTGAAATGTTTATGTGTATGTGTGTGTGTAGATTTTGTTGTATCTGTGAATTTATATGTTTATATGTATATGTGGATTGATGTTTTGATGATTGTGTGTGTGAATTTAAATGCTTGTAAATGTGTGGATAGAAAAGTTGATGTGTGGGTGTGGATTCATATTTGTATGTGTTTTGTATACTTGTATAGTATTGTATACATTCAAATGTTCAACCAAGAATTTAAAACTCACCACACCTATAGCAAATTTAACCTACAGAATATTATAAATATTATCAGATATATAATTTTCTATAAACCTTTTGTGTTCATTTTAGTTTATGTTTGTGTTCCCGTTTAATTCTGACTGCATGTCATCCATTCTTACTTATCAATTGGTCATGTTGGAGAGACTCTCAATAACACAATGCTATTTATAACTCATCTCATTCTTCGCATCAATTAAATAGTGTGTTGCAGATAATTAACTGTAGAAGCTAATTTGGTCGACATCTTTAATTATTTTAATAAGCATAAAAAATTAGAAGTATAAAAAAACAACCACTTGAAATGAACAGGTACAAGCAAGCATAAAGAAGATCCCCGATTATTTAACCAAAGTCTTTTCAAACTAAATGTGCTTAATAAAACATAATAAACGACAACTAAGTAATTCACCAATGCATCATGAAATAGACACACACACACATGCACACACACACGATACAAACAAACAAACATGTGTATGTGTAGGTGAATTAATTCAGGAAGGTACACACACTACGTGTTCAAGTGTTTCCATGTGAGCTAACATAGATGGCGAACCAACAGATGTTTCAACTTCTACATTCGTATAATCTCATCGGCATACAGAGACAGGCGTGTCTCATCTTCGGTTCCAGCTCACCTCCTTGTGGGAATAATTTCTCCCAGATTATAATTCCTTACTCAATTATTCTTAAAACCGTACACTCGTCATCGACGTAATAAATAATAAAACAAATCGATAAGAAGTCAGCTAGTGTTTTGTACGAATGAATGAATGAATGAATGAATGAATGAATGAATGAATGAATGAATGAATGAATGAATGCGTTGCATGTTTCGATAAGAAGCGAGCAGTCGATGTGCAAGCCGAGAAAGATTTTCAAATCTTGGACAACTTCTTGAGAGGTTTCGAGAAAATTACCACTCATTCGAGAAATCTTGATGGTCTGAAAAGTATTTGTCGAGGACGATTGACGTGGAAATATGCTAATCTATGTCCAACATCGCGGATAGTTTTATTTTTATTTCGTATATAAAGCGCTACTTTTTAATAGATTGCTTGTTTGTACTTATCTATGATTTCCTCATATGGTCATTAATAGAATTTTGAAGAATAAAAAAATTTTCAAAGACTTCGAAAAAATTGTTTGTTTTGCTTTAAAAAACATTTCCTCGTCGCAATCACGGTTTACATTATTTGTTTTCATCAGCTAATCACCTAGATTATCACATCTTACAATAATATATTACGTTACATTAAATTAGCACGACGCAATTACAGCGGAAGAAAAATAAAATTAACGTCACGAAGCATTCCATCGCGCTCAGAGAAGGTGGTGGTGATGATGAGGATCACCACCACCAACATCATCATCATAACCGCTACCAACATCATCATCACGATGATCCCCACCACCAACATCATCACCACCACCATAACTACGACCACCCTCATCACCACGACTACCATCATCACCATGACCACCCTCATCATCACGACTACCATCATCACCACTACCACCATCATCACCATGACCACCATCATCACCACTACCACCATCATCACCATGACCACCCTCATCAACACGACTACCATCATCACCATGACCACCACCATCATCACCACTACCACCATGGAAAGAGCATGTCGGTGCATGCTTATCAACTCGCCATCTCCATATGTCTCCAAGCGCACGTTTCCCTGCTTCTTCCAACAACTCGCAGTTTGTCGTTGAATGTTTAAATTTTTTATGACGAGGAGGAAACTAAAAAGAAGATAATTTAGTGATTTCAAGATAAATATTATTCCAGTCCTCTTGCGATATAAATCTGTGCAATAAAAATAAAGCGACGCGTAGATGTTTAAAATGCCGTAAAGGAGAATTAATGCAATTATAGCTAGCCTCCTTTTATGTCGGGCTGAGGATGAAGATTTTGTGGATTTACTCAACATTTTATGCTTGGCTTTTTACTTCGCTTTGGAAGCCATTACTTTTCATTTAAATTCAACTTCTGTAAGACGAAAAACAGATATTTTTTTTAATTTTCAAAATTAAGACAAAATAATTTGAAGTGCACATCTCTACAAGTGTTTCACTTGTTGTGTGCGTGCATGTTTAAGTATGCATGTGTGTCTTTTTTTTCTTTTAATTCCATTTCAACGTTGGTGGTATCTTGACATGGAAATTGAAAAAATTGTTATCATGGGCGATCCATCATAAAAGAAAGATCTTTCATTGTTTCAGTTCCATCTCATGTACTCGTATGTATGTATGTATGTATGTATGTATGTATGTATGTATGTATGTATGTATGTATGTATGTATGTATGTATGTATGTATGTATGTATGTATGTATGTATGTATGTATGTATGTATGTATGTATGTATGTATGTATGTATGTATGTATGTATGTATGTATGTATGTATGTATGTATGTATGTATGTATGTATGTATGTATGTATGTATGTATGTATGTATGTATGTATGTATGTATGTATGTATGTATGTATGTATGTATGTATGTATGTATGTATGTATGTATGTATGTATGTATGTATGTATGTATGTATGTATGTATGTATGTATGTATGTATGTATGTATGTATGTATGTATGTATGTATGTATGTATGTATGTATGTATGTATGTATGTATGTATGTATGTATGTATGTATGTATGTATGTATGTATGTATGTATGTATGTATGTATGTATGTATGTATGTATGTATGTATGTATGTATGTATGTATGTATGTATGTATGTATGTATGTATGTATGTATGTATGTATGTATGTATGTATGTATGTATGTATGTATGTATGTATGTATGTATGTATGTATGTATGTATGTATGTATGTATGTATGTATGTATGTATGTATGTATGTATGTATGTATGTATGTATGTATGTATGTATGTATGTATGTATGTATGTATGTATGTATGTATGTATGTATGTATGTATGTATGTATGTATGTATGTATGTATGTATGTATGTATGTATGTATGTATGTATGTATGTATGTATGTATGTATGTATGTATGTATGTATGTATGTATGTATGTATGTATGTGTTAAATGTGTTATAACTCTTTGCGAGCTTTCGTCGCCGAAGGTCTTCAGAAGAAGAACCTCTCATTTTTAGCGTTTCGGCCCTTTAACTTCTTGACGCTTTTAAGAGAGGTGGGCCCACGTCCGTTGATCAGGCGGACGCCCTTCGGCGAGAAAAATTTCCAAATTTCTAACTTGAAACACGAAAATTCAAAGTTCAGCAGAAAACGGTTCGAAACAAAACTTGAAATCGCCGGAACGATTATCGCTCAATGTAAACAAGGCTAAACCATTTCGTGTGCATCATGTAGCGCTTTCTTTTTCCTATTAGCGAAAATCCAAAAAGATGCAGCTTCAGCTGTCTGGGAGATCTCCTTGATGGCTCGAGTTTTTTCTCGGTTTGAAAAACCAAGAGCTTTCAGCAGTTTTAACATTGAGCTGCTAACCAACCCTCGAACGCCAACCTCGACTGCAAAAATTTCAGTCCTGAACCCTTTAGCATTCAAATCACATGCTAAATCCCTATATCTCTCCTCTTTGAAAATATTGCTAGATTCCATGTTACTTTCCCATGGCACAGAGAGTTCGATCAGGAGCATTGTCTTGGCCAAGTCAGAATATATAATTATATCCGGCTTTAAACCGCTAGATCTCACAGCTTCTGGAAATTTTCTTTCGCCATCCAAATCAGCCGAAACCGACCAATCGTCGGCAGCACCCATCACACATTCAAAGTCTCTAGTAGATCTGAACCTGTGGAACTTCAGATTGCCTTCTCTCAAAAAGTAGATTTTCCTTTTCTGCTGTATTCCTCTTGTTTTTGCTTTCTTACACGCTTCTTTGACGAAGTCAAGCAATTTTCGGAGTACTTGGTTATGGCGCCAAGTGTACCTCCCGTGTGAAAGTGAAAACGAACAACAGGAAAGAATGTGAATGAGAGTCTCCGATTGCCCACATAACATGCACGAATCCTCGTCTTTCAACTTCCATCTTCGAAGATTGCTGGATGACGGCAGTTGATCATAAACAGATCTAATCAAAAAAGACAAACGTAGTGGTGTGTATTGCCAAATGTCTTTCCAAGAAAGCGAACGCTGAACAGCATTTTCCCATGTCGTCCAATCTCCTTGTTGAGATAACTGAACAAACTTAATCATTCTCTGGGACTCAATAGCTTTCTTTCTTTCCTGAATGACCAGACTTGTTCGTTCACTGGTGCTGGCTTTTGACCACCAAATTCGATGGGTTGACCCGAGACCCCGTTTGTCCTGTTGAACTGCCCCAACTCTTTCTGTCCAACGTAAAGAGGCTTCAGCTTCTGCGATCTCCTTTCTGGCTACCCATTTCTTTCCGGACTTTACAAGAGGTCCCATCTCCACAATTCTTTGATCCGAAGAGTTATCCAGCATTAGTTGCGTACGGATCTTGTTTATCTTAAACTCCTCAACCAAAGACTTCAGTGGCAACCTCAGTTTGGCAGTCTTGCTGTACAAAGCTACCGAAGTAAATCCCGGAGGCAGACCCAACCATTTCCTTGTAAATTTATTCATCCTCCTTTCCAGCTTTTCCACCAATGGTAAGCTCATCTCATACATTGATAGAGGCCACAGCAATCTCGGCAACAGAACAAACTGAAGCAACCACAATTTGAACCTGCTCTGGAGTGGGGCCGCATCAATTTTCTTCATATCTTCAAATGCCGATCGGAGAACTTCGGAACACCGCCCAGTGTCGTTAAGCGAATCGTCGTACCACCTTCCCAGGCTCTTAACCGGTTCTTCTCTCAATGTTGGGATCCTGTTGCCAGCAACTGAAAACGTCACGTTGTCGTCGATCTTGCCTCGTCGCAGAGATAAGCTTCTTGACTTGGTTGCCTTGAAACTCATGCCGCACCACGATAGCAGCCCGCTGAATGCATCAAGAGCTCGTCGCATTGAGATACATTTGTTTAGAACCAAAGTTGTATCATCCATGAAGGCCTTCACCGATGGCATCAAGATACCTTTTCCAACGTAAGCTTCCTCCACGCGAGAACCCACTGCATTCAGAAGCAGCTGCATCGCTAATACGAAGAGAATGGGTGAAATTGAGCAACCCATTGCTATACCAACTTCTAACTGGAACCATTCTGTTGAACATGAAGAAGTTGACAACCTCAATTTGAAATGTCCGAAATACTGTTGCAACATTTCTATCACAAAATTTGGAACATGATGCGATCTGAGAGTTTTCCACAACATCTGGTGACGAAGAGCTCCATAAGCATTGGCAAAGTCTAACCAGACAATGTGCAAGCTGAGACGATTATCTTTAGCTCTTTTCAATGCTTCCCAGATCACTGACGAATGTTCAATGCATCCTGGTACTCCTGGCACTCCTCCCTTCTGAACAGACCTGTCGATGTAATTGTTTTGAATTACATAGCTTGTCAGTCTCCGAGCAAGGACAGCAAAAAATATCTTTCCCTCGACGTTTAACAATGAAATTGGGCGAAACTGATGTATTGCCTTCGAGTCTTTTTCTTTCGGAATAAAGATACCTTCTGCTCTTTGCCATTCGCTTTCAATTCTTCTTCTTTCCCAAGAGCCCACGAGTAGAGAATGCAATAATCTCAATACTTCTGGGCATTTTTTGTAGACGAGATATGGCACCCCATTTGGTCCAGGAGCAGATCTGTTTCTTGTTCTGTAGAGAAATTGAGTAACCTCAAGTAACGAAATCATGCCTTCTCTGAAAGAAAAGTTTGGAAGTGGGATTTCTGGAAGATCGGTTCTTTCTTCTAACTGCTGATCTCCACGCGGGTCACGGAATGCGGACCGAAAATATTCATCGAGCGTTGCTTTGTCTGCTTGAAGCGTTCCTGACTTGGGTGGGTCCAGTAAATTTCTTCCATATTTGAATGGGTCTTTGATGAACTGAAACCTGGCATTTCTCTGATCTCTTTTCTTTATCCGAAAACGCTCGGCCTTCATTAGGGCGGACAAACGACGCCCCAAACTCTGCCGCAGCTCTGCAAGACCAGCTTTTTCATTTTCCTGGGCTCTTTTCCACCGCTTTCGTAACAATTTCTTTTCTCTCTTCAGCTGATTGATTTCTCTTTGTCGTCTAGAAATCATGCCTTCATTGTTTCGAACCTGACGTTTTTGTTTCACACCAAACAATTCAGTGCTTTTTTCGTAAATAACATCAGTGAAATCTTTCATACTGAAATTTGATGAATTTCTTGAACGTGTTTTGAGAAGTTTTGAGAGTGTTTCGTCCAACTTTTTCCATGCAATTGTATCTCCTGCTGCAGGAAAATCAATTCTTGGCCTAGGTTGACTGATTTCTACTTCCGGATTCACATCTTGAACTGCGTCGGGGCTGTGGTTGGCCTCCGGCCCGGCAATGTTCGACGTTTTACCTGCATTAATATCTGATGCAGGACGTTGACGGAATTCGGTTAAGCAGCCCATTTTCGTTCTGTGGACTTTCATTCCACGGATCGTCTTGAAACTCCTACCGCAAACACACTCGTGAAGCATACCCCCATTAGGGTCCGTTGAAGAAGCAGGGTCGTTGTCCGAAGGTCCGAATGTGAGTTCATCATTCTCCCCCTCCTTTCGGTTGGAACTCTGGGGGCATTTCGTAGTATAAGATGAAGCAGCATTTGAACGGATTGTACTTCGGCTAAGCCAGGCCTGATACCCGTGAAGTTCTCGTCTTTCCGAGAGGTCACTTGTCTTTCCAAGTGTCAACGGTCTTTCCCAGTTGCCAACGGTCTTTCCCAGTTGTCACCGGTCTTTCCCGGTTGCCAAATGGCTTAATGCCTCATAAATGTGTTATAACTCTTTGCGAGCTTTCGTCGCCGAAGGTCTTCAGAAGAAGAACCTCTCATTTTTAGCGTTTCGGCCCTTTAACTTCTTGACGCTTTTAAGAGAGGTGGGCCCACGTCCGTTGATCAGGCGGACGCCCTTCGGCGAGAAAAATTTCCAAATTTCTAACTTGAAACACGAAAATTCAAAGTTCAGCAGAAAACGGTTCGAAACAAAACTTGAAATCGCCGGAACGATTATCGCTCAATGTAAACAAGGCTAAACCATTTCGTGTGCATCATGTAGCGCTTTCTTTTTCCTATTAGCGAAAATCCAAAAAGATGCAGCTTCAGCTGTCTGGGAGATCTCCTTGATGGCTCGAGTTTTTTCTCGGTTTGAAAAACCAAGAGCTTTCAGCAGTTTTAACATTGAGCTGCTAACCAACCCTCGAACGCCAACCTCGACTGCAAAAATTTCAGTCCTGAACCCTTTAGCATTCAAATCACATGCTAAATCCCTATATCTCTCCTCTTTGAAAATATTGCTAGATTCCATGTTACTTTCCCATGGCACAGAGAGTTCGATCAGGAGCATTGTCTTGGCCAAGTCAGAATATATAATTATATCCGGCTTTAAACCGCTAGATCTCACAGCTTCTGGAAATTTTCTTTCGCCATCCAAATCAGCCGAAACCGACCAATCGTCGGCAGCACCCATCACACATTCAAAGTCTCTAGTAGATCTGAACCTGTGGAACTTCAGATTGCCTTCTCTCAAAAAGTAGATTTTCCTTTTCTGCTGTATTCCTCTTGTTTTTGCTTTCTTACACGCTTCTTTGACGAAGTCAAGCAATTTTCGGAGTACTTGGTTATGGCGCCAAGTGTACCTCCCGTGTGAAAGTGAAAACGAACAACAGGAAAGAATGTGAATGAGAGTCTCCGATTGCCCACATAACATGCACGAATCCTCGTCTTTCAACTTCCATCTTCGAAGATTGCTGGATGACGGCAGTTGATCATAAACAGATCTAATCAAAAAAGACAAACGTAGTGGTGTGTATTGCCAAATGTCTTTCCAAGAAAGCGAACGCTGAACAGCATTTTCCCATGTATGTATGTATGTATGTATGTATGTATGTATGTATGTATGTATGTATGTATGTATGTATGTATGTATGTATGTATGTATGTATGTATGTATGTATGTATGTATGTATGTATGTATGTATGTATGTATGTATGTATGTATGTATGTATGTATGTATGTATGTATGTATGTATGTATGTATGTATGTATGTATGTATGTATGTATGTATGTATGTATGTATGTATGTATGTATGTATGTATGTATGTATGTATGTATGTATGTATGTATGTATGTATGTATGTATGTATGTATGTATGTATGTATGTATGTATGTATGTATGTATGTATGTATGTATGTATGTATGTATGTATGTATGTATGTATGTATGTATGTATGTATGTATGTATGTATGTATGTATGTATGTATGTATGTATGTATGTATGTATGTATGTATGTATGTATGTATGTATGTATGTATGTATGTATGTATGTATGTATGTATGTATGTATGTATGTATGTATGTATGTATGTATGTATGTATGTATGTATGTATGTATGTATGTATGTATGTATGTATGTATGTATGTATGTATGTATGTATGTATGTATGTATGTATGTATGTATGTATGTATGTATGTATGTATGTATGTATGTATGTATGTATGTATGTATGTATGTATGTATGTATGTATGTATGTATGTATATATGTGAATGCGCGCGAACCTATTCTCAGTTCAATCGTGTTCACGTACATCGCAGCAGGTATATAACAATGCTCTGTGTAAAACCGGAAAATCCCGAAATGGAGTTCATCTAAAAGGATTGCTTGTTGAACATTTGAAAACATATAATGTAGAAAATAAAGTGCGATTTTCATTGTTTCAACGAAAACATTCGCTAATATTTTATTATAAAATATGAAGTTACTTAACCTATTTTAATAAATAATATGAATAACAAATATGAATAACCATGGCGACTTAAGTGACGATAAAACGCAGTACGGAACGCTTTCTTTCCTCGCCATTCTTCCTCTTTTGTTGTTTCCAGAAGTGGTGGTCATGTGACTTGAGATGATTTCCTTGCTACTCACGTTTCTTGCATAGGATCGAGAAATTGCGCCAGAAGAATTGCACGAGAAGGGAACCAACCAATGGAATGTGGTTTACTGCTCCTGGATTAATTCGGCAGGCAGGTTTTTTTGATTTATCAACAACCGAGATCTTTTTTATTTAATGAACAACAACTTGCGATCTTTTCTCTTACATGTTGCTCCATGTTACTATATCGGTCAGCATGTGTCTTTGGTCATCGTATGTTGACCCATATGAATTCATTGGTCATAATATGTTAACCCATATGAGTTCATTGGTCATCATATGTTGACCCACATGTGTTCATTGGTCATTATATGTTGACCACCATGCGTTATTTGTTATTGGTTTATTGAAGGACTATTTTTATTAGACGTCCATAAAACATATCTTAAGCTTCGTCAAAGTGCATTTTAATTTAAACGAGAGCCCGATATAAAAGAAAATAACGTTAAACATCAAACATGACCGTAAATGATGTCTCGTGATTTCCTTCAATTTTCAGCCATGTTCCTTGCGCTCATCTCATCACGTCATAAAATGTAGACTTTGACTCCCTCACTCTTAAAAAAACGTCAAACTTTTGTATAATTGAAATAATAAATTTTAAGCTGCAACTTTAAATTAAAGTAAAACAATGATTTCCGTCGAAATGCGATAAAAATAATAAAAAGTAGAATATAATTTCTTACCATCCTCTCTCCTTCTCCTTTCTTGAGTAATTGACGTCATATGTTTGGATAACCCTCAATTATTTAAAAATTATCTTTCATTATTAACAAGACAGATGACATGGGCAGACCAGCACCAGCAGCACTTCAACACGGGAAAACTGCGAGCACTCATCACGTCTTCGCAGCTTCTCTGATTTTTCTGCACTTCGTGAAGCTCTTTCAGTTAGGTTCGTTTTTTTATTATTCATCTTTTTTTCATTTTTCATCATTTTTTTCTTATTCACGTTTAAAATGACTTTAAAAAATGTTTTGTCGAATGCTGAGACGGAAAGAAATACTTGAATGGAGAAGAGAATGAAATTAAATTGAAGAAACAAAGTGACGCAAGTCGTTTAATTACTTAAGATCTCCCAAGCAGGTGAAACTAATCTGGCCATTTTCAATTAAACTTTCAGTTCCTGTCCTCAGACGAATTTCGCATTCCACCACGATTCACAATTATCAAGAGTTGTTGTCATCTGATTGCTTATAAGAGCTGGCTGAATTATTGTAGAGGCGGTAGTGGTGGTTGCTGCTGAGGTGGTGGCGGTGGTGAAGTTAGCTTCGGCTGTTGCGGTAGTGGCTGAAACTGCAGCGGTGTTGGTAATACTTGCTGCGGTAGTGGTGGTTGGTGCTTCAGTGGTGATTGTAGCTGTTGCGGTAGTGTTGGAAGCTGCTGCAATGGGCAGTGGTTATTACGGTAGTGGTCGGTGTTGCTGTAGTGACAAAGTCGCCATTAAAAATCGAGGATATAAAAAAAAGATTTTGTTTCGAAGGCTCGGATCAAGTCTATAAAATATTATTATCTTATAATATCAGACGTTTTTACTCACACTTTATTTCTTAAAATATAAAAGATAACTCAAGCTACCATAAACTGAACGGAATAAAGTAAAAGATGGATCACGTGGGATTATCACGTGATTTTCGTAGAAAAGTCGTTTCCTGTAATAGTAAGTGGTGGCGACGTTATTGCATATTAACAATCCAAACGCTTTTAATAGACTCGATATCAGTAATATTAATAATAATAATAATAAAGACCAGATAAGACGGACTCTTGGAGACTGTAAGCAAACAAGCGAATGCGATAGCGACGAGTTCTACTTGCTCACCTCTTAAACGCCACCTCTCCTGGAGTAGGTCACGTGACGACGGAGACATGATCGCCTGGAGAAGCCAGCAGACATGGGAATCAATTCATAGTGATAAGAAGAGAGAGATTAGGAGTGCCTCTTCCCTTCATGGCAAGTAAGTTGGCAAGATAGAGACGAATAGGCATTCCTATCCTCTCAAAGCCAAACAAATTGCACCATTATTACTGCCAGCTCTTGAGTCCGGTACTCAAGAGAGAAAGAGAGAGAGAGAGAGAGAGAGAGAGAGAGAGAGAGAGAGAGAGAGAGAGAGAGAGAGAGAGAGAGAGAGAGAGAGAGAGAGAGAGAGAGAGAGAGAGAGAGAGAGAGAGAGAGAGAGAGAGAGAGAGAGAGAGAGAGAGAGAAAGCGGAGGCAAGAAAAAGAGAAAGAAATGAAAAATAAAGAAAGGAAGAGAAAGAAAGAGAGGCAGGGAAAGGAAATGACGTGGACAAGTAGGGACTGAATTATTGAATTTCTTCTCCAGTGCTACTCAACGCTGGGAGTAAAAATTAATGATTTGCTCATTTCTATCAAACTTGTTTCTCTCCTCAAGTGATTCTCCGAATGGAATTTTTTTTCTGATTTCGTTATTTTCTCACCTAACAAGTACTGTTATGAAAAAGATGAAGTTATTGCTTGAACATTTCAAATTACTTTATTTGAAGGTGAAACAAACTTTTATTGAAATTTATGATTTCAAAAAACCCGTTTCTTGAAAATTAGTTTAAGAAAAAATCGTTGCTAGTAATTTCAATCATCATCATAATCCACATTCACTGATAAATATTGCTAACAATGTTTTCGTTCGTTTTGCTCTCAGAAGATTAAAACAATATTTTACATTAGCGACAGCTTTACATATTTTTATAAAACCTAAATTTTCCAACTATAAAACTTCTTTTTTTACTTTTCAACGCCGAATATAAATAAAATATAATTTAAAAAAATGTTTCAGAAGTTCTAAATAATTTAAAAGATGTTTATAATTAAACACCTCGTTATGAACAGATGCAATTCAGAGACGACCTTCTAAAGGTGTTTCATCATCTTATGTGGCAGAAGATTAGCCGAATAAATTCAAAAGCATTTAAATATTAAAGTAATTTCTCATTTTATATAATCATAATACAAAGTTATGATAT
>OZ022238.1:43408268-43468268 GCA_963978895.1 Erpobdella octoculata | reverse complement strand
TATATATATATATATATATATATATATATATATATATATATATATATATATATATATATATATATATATATATATATATATATATATATATATATATATATATATATATATATATATATATATATATATATATATATATATATATTATGACATCTTTCAAGAGCTCTGTCAAGACTTTAGTTTTTTTTAGTTTTTTTCGATGCCAGATTAATTTATTGCCCTATTGGCAGGGCTACTCAAGAACTTAACTCTTAGCCAAAATATATTTTTAGATAAAGTCCTTATTTAAACTACAAATAAACGAGTCACGACGAAATTATTGTAAAAATAAAATATTGTTAATACAAACTATTCCAGATAAAATATATCGTAATGTAGTTATACAAATTATTTTATATCTATATATATATATATATATATAAATCAGATTATGTGTGTGTATGTATGTCCTTTATGCATTGCTACACCATTCATCCGATCGTAATGCAATTTTCACACAACCTTGAGAGTCAATGGAGGAAGGTTTGTGTGAAAAAAAAATTAAAATCGGTCACAAAATGAGCGGAGCGGGAACGGGAAAGCGACCGGAAGCGGGAGAGCAAGCGGGGAAGGAAACGGGAGCGAGAAAGAAATCCATAGAAAAACTTCTAAAAATCCCGGGCAACGCCGGTACCCCGCTAGTACTAAATTTAAATAGTAGGGTATTATTATTATTGATTATTCAGAATAATAAGAATTGTACTACGGGAAACAAAAACTGTTTAAGAAAAACATACGAAATAAATGACAAATTATTTATTTATGTGTTTCGGTTATTTAATAAAATCTAATTCTTTAATGTCCTGGACCTGACCCCGTCCGTTCCCACAGAATTACTTGAATCATAAGTTAAAGCATTTTAATTTTGGGAAATTTTAGGTGATTTTGTTATTTTATTTTAATTTTTTCTAATTTTGAAATTGATATTTTACAATTAACTTAATTTAATTATATATTTACATTTATATATTATATTTATATTCTTCTCATTCTTCTTCTTATTTTTATCACTATTCCTTCTTTTAATATAATTATTAATAAGATTTTCAATTTCAAAATTTTAGAATTAGTTTTATTAAATTATTTATTTTTTAAGTTTTGAGTTTCTTAAAATTATTGGATATACAACAATAACACAATTTTAAAAATTCAAAATTAGTTTTTATTTAATATATTTTTGTCACCTGGTGAAGATTTATATTTTATAATTAGACTGATAAAAATTTTATAATAAAATAAACTTTTATCTACAGAAGTACGTTATGAATGTTTTAAATTAAAAAAAAAATTTTTTTCTCTATGAAAATGAAAAATGTCCATTCATTTCTTTCGTAAATGCTTACAGTGAATTTGTTGGACGTGAGTGAATGTCAAGGACAGATGAAGAAACCCGTGCCACATCCGGTGCACCTACTCACTCTTTCATCAGGACATATCACGAGCCAGCACTTTCTCAAGACCCAGTGGTTCACGAACTCAGGGATTAAGTCACCGCCAGTGCAACTTCCGGTTATCCCAGCATCATCATCACCGTCATCATCATCATCGTCGTCGTCATCATCTTTGACTCACTCTCATCATTCTTCTTATTGGCTAGAAACGGCGCCATCATCAGATAACAACTGCGGCTGGATTATCGTCTGCCTGCCAGGTCAGAGGTTAACAACGACGTTGTATAACTTACGTTCGGCTCGTGACGTGCCATCTAGCAACGACAAACAACAACAACAACAACAACAACAAAACAACGATGACGACGACGATGATGATGATGATGACGACGATGATGATGATGATGATGATAACATTCGTGATGAAACTTTTTCCAACCTCAACAACACGAGTAATGGCGGTCCATCCTTTCATCGTCGTCGCCATCCACAGCGTTTCTTTCAATCGATAAACAATCTCGCCAAACATCACCACCACTCAATCCCTCGCAACTTCTCTCCAACTCAGCCACTCAGCTGCCCCGGCTCGTACGCCATCATCGACGAATACGACCTCAATATGAACAAGTTCGTTTCAATACTGCACTCCTCCAAACCGTACAACACATCCAGCAACAACATCAACAAGATTTATGTTCCACAGTCGCAAGCTTTGCGCGACCTTTTGAACCAGAAAGTTGTCTGCTTGTCAGATTCGAGACTCTCGCTGACGTACGCCACGCTGGGCAAAAGTTTCTCAATGACAGTGTACACGAGAGGTACAAAATCAGACCAGCGCGTATTCCACCATGGAGAGTACAACAGCGGTGGAGAGCTCAAAAGTCTGACTGTCGTAGGGAAACAGCAACTTGACGAAACCGGATTCAGCTACAGTAATAATAACGTCCTATACTTGCTGAAATACACAGGTACGTATTTGTAGTTTCTGTAATTTAAAAATTTTATATTGAACAAATTTGAGATTTAATTTAATTATAGATTCAAATCACTTGGAATTTTATGCAAATAAAGGTTTATGCGCAATGAGCAAAACCTTCAGACGTTAGAGAAGAGATCCTGTTTGTCAAGTGTGGGCGACACCCTTATATAATGGTTACAGAGCATATATGTATGGGCATATAAAGGTTATATGTAAGGTAAATAGGTTTTGTGTATTCGGGTCTATAAAAGTTATATATAAAGGGCATAGCAATTAATGTATAGGAAAATAAAGGTTTCTTTATACAATTTCGGCATGCAAAAGTCCACTAAAACAGAAAAAAAAAATTTTTGAAGCGTTGACTGATTAACCTTTGCGTGTTAACTGCTATAAAATATCGAATAAAAGTCGTGGAATTTAATATTCAAGAGAGAGTTGAGTTGATCGAAGATATTAGTCATGCGTGCCTTCCTACCATACAACATGACATGCCAGGATCATTTCCGCACAATCTCCCTGGGCTAAGAAGCATCTCGTTGCAGTGATAAGAAGACGAAAATGCGAAAGTAAGAGAGGGAATACGAGAGAATGAGTTAGAGAGAAAGAAAGAGAGAGAGAGAGAAAAACAGAGAAGAAAAAGACAGACAGAGAGAGATGGGCTGTGCATTGTTAATGGCCCTGCAAGATATTAAGACGACAGTACGCTCAATCACATGCACCCCCACCCCGTCCTAGACGTAAGACGTTGAGGCGATAAAATCGAAATAAATGGAGAATTAACAACTTTTTCTTAAGATAACGAAAGCGAAACCAATGAGCATTTCATGCCACTCTCTTGTCTCGTTCGGCCGTAGGAGGAAGGAGTAGAATGTAGATCTAATTCCCGCATCGCTTTCCAACTCCTCCCACGTAACCAAATTACACGTCATCATATCACGTGACACTGACGTCATCATTCATCTTCACTTTGACGTCTTCGAGTTCGAACGTTGCGAACGTTTGTCATATGAACATTCTTTTTTTAGTTTCCAGATGTAGTTTTTGAAGAAAAAAATTATTCAGCTAATATTTTTTTTGCTTTTCAAATTTTTAAACTCGATAATTCTCTTTTCAAAATTTAAAGCTTTGAAATGGTTTTAAAAAATATCATTATAAGTGAATATATGTTTTTTTTAATTATTCAAAGTGGTCTTAAATTTTTCAAAAGTCAAATGTTTTGCGAGAAAAAAAGAAAAAAAAGAAAAAAGGTCTCTTGGTAATAGGAGTTGTTTATGTTGAGTAAGGAACATCATGAACTCAATTTTCCCTGGAACAAAGGAAGCATATCCACAAATTCTTCATGATCATGTAGCTCCCGTGCTTTCTCTCTCTCCCTCTCTCTCTTTCTCTTTCTCTCTCTCTCTCTCCTCCTTTCTTTCTCTTCTTCAGTGTAACTGTCTTCTTTTTTTCTTTATTTTTCTATTTTCTTTTTTTCATGTTTTCATTCGACCTTCTATTTAGTGCTGGAGTTTTGATTTTTGTTTTTTAGTTTTTTCCATTTTGTTTGAAAGTTTGAATAATTATAAAACTCTGTAAAGCAAACAAAAGCAAATGGTGGAAGTAATGTAAATGTTCGTTCTGCTTGTGTGGAATAAAAAATCGTTTTTTTGCGTTTCTTTTTAGTTTAGTTTTTGTTTTTTCTCTGTAAACATTTCTCTTCTTCGCTATGTTCAGAATTTTAAAAGGATATCCAAAAAAACATCTGTTTGAACAACATAAATATATGTTTGCTTATATGTAAGCTTGTATGTATGTATGTATGTATGTATGTATGTATGTATGTATGTATGTATGTATGTATGTATGTATGTATGTATGTATGTATGTATGTATGTATGTATGTATGTATGTATGTATGTATGTATGTATGTATGTATGTATGTATGTATGTATGTATGTATGTATGTATGTATGTATGTATGTATGTATGTATGTATGTATGTATGTATGTATGTATGTATGTATGTATGTATGTATGTATGTATGTATGTATGTATGTATGTATGTATGTATGTATGTATGTATGTATGTATGTATGTATGTATGTATGTATGTATGTATGTATGTATGTATGTATGTATGTATGTATGTATGTATGTATGTATGTATGTATGTATGTATGTGAAAACTCTTCTTCGAGCAAGTTCGTCAGAGGTCTTCAGAGGAAGACCCTCCCAGCGTTTCGGCCCTTTTCCTGACGCTACCACGGGAGGGCGGGCCACGACCGTTGATCAGACGGCCGCCCCCTGACGAAATTTGTGTATCACATGCCGTTTCCGACCAGAACCAGATAACCGGCAAATCTTCAAAGTACCAGAACCAAGAATTCATTTTGAAACCGTCAAGCAACTGTAACAAGATGATAAACTGTCTTTCAAACGCCGGAACTTGAGCATGTAGTAACTGTAGCATCCACCAAACCGCCAGATTCCGATACCGAAAGAAACATTCACCTCCGGAACTTCGAGCCATGCCATCACTTTCACCAAACGAGAAACACCACAAACCATAATGGCAGGAAACATTGTTTCGATTATTTTCTAAACGCCAGCAACTTTCCTTCTATTGCAAACAACCGAAACTTTCGCCGGCAGCCATAACGCGACTTCGTCCCTGAACTTGTAAACAAAGGAGGAGCTAACACTGTTGTACGGAAGCCAGAAGTGGCTGTTTAAATTTATTATCTCCTTTTTCATTCCTTTGCATCCATATCCAAAAAGAAGCTGTTTCTGCTCTTTCAGCTATTTTCTTGATAGCTTGAGTTTTTTTCCGACCCGACATTCCGAGAGCCACAAGCAATTTGACGAGTGAGCGACCGGCTAAACCCCTGGCGCCTACTTCAACTGGAAAAATCTCGACTCTATATCCCGCACGCTCCAAATCTTGGGCAAGGATTCTGTAACGCTCTTCTTTCAAGATATTTGAGGCTTCCATGTTGCTTTCCCATGGCACTGTCAATTCGATGAACAGCAACGTCTTGGCCAAACTGGAAAAAATGACAATGTCCGGTCTCAATCCGCTGCTGCGAACCAATTCCGGAAAGCAGTCTTCATCTTTTAAGTCTGCTGATATCCTCTAGTCATTTGCCGCATCAAGCAACGATTCTCTTCTCGTACTTGCCTTTCTGCGGCCCAAGTGCTGCAAGCCTTCTCTCAAGAAATAAACTTTTCTTCTGGGGCACAACTGCATCGAATTGGCTAGCCTGCAGTTCTCCTTTATAATGCCCAGTATCTCTCTTAGAACCTCATTGTGGCGCCACGTGTATCTTCCCTTTGCCAAAGCATACGGACAACATGAGAGAATATGAATCAGAGTTTCTGTTTTTTCACACAGCTTGCAGGCTTCATTTTCAAGCTTTCCCCACTTCACTAAGTTCGAAGCTGTCGGCAGTTGATCATACATCGCTCTAATCACAAAAGATAGGCGGATGGGCGAGTAACGCCACAAATCATTCCATGTCATCGAATGTTGAACTGCCGCCTCCCATCTAGTCCAATCGCCCTGTTGCGACATCTGAGCACCTAACTGCACTCTTTCCAACTCCATTGCTCGCCTTCTGTCTTGAATAATCAGGTTTGTCCTTTCCTGCGACGAGGCCTTAGACCACCACACATGATGGAACCAACCCAGACCGAGCCGTCCCGGTTGCACTGCTCCGAGCTTTTCAGACCATTGCAAAGATCCCTCGGCTTCACGGAAGTCCCTCCCTGCAGTCCAGCCTTTTCCCGATCCAACTGATGGGCCCACATTCACGATACATGGGTCTGAAGAGTTGTCCAGCATCAACTGTGTCCGTATCTTGCTAATCTTGTACTCTTCTACTAGGGACTTGAATGGAAGAGCTAACTTAGCTGACTTACTGTACAGAGCTAAAGTTGTTAACGCCGGTGGAAGTCCTAGCCATTTCCGAATGCAGCAGTTCATTTTCTTCTCCATTCGCTCCACGTGAGATAAACATATCTCATAGATTGTTAATGGCCATAGCAACCTCGGTATCAAAACAAACTGTACCAGCCATACCTTGAACTTTCCCTGCAGCTCGGTTGAATTGATTTTCCTCAGGTCCTCAACCAAGCCCTGCAGAACGATGCTGCTCCGATTCACATCATTCATGGAGACGTTGTACCATCTTCCCAAGCTTTTCACAGGCTCTTGCTGGATTGTTGGGATTTCGCAACCAGCCACCGAGAATGAGACAAAACCATCAATCTCTCCATGTCGCAAAGAAAGGCTTCTCGATTTGGTTGGCTTGAACTTCATTCCACACCAGGACAACAAGTCGTTGAAATTTTGAAGAATACGGCGCATTTCGAATACGGCGCATTTCGCCGCAGTGATTCAAGATAAGAGTAGTGTCGTCCATGAAGGCTTTTATTGATGGCATGAAAATTCCTTTTCCCAGGTAAACATCCTGAACCCGAGATGCAATCGAACCGAGCAATAATACATACATACATACATACATACGTACGTACGTATGTATGTATGTATGTATGTATGTATGTATGTATGTATGTATGTATGTATGTATGTATGTATGTATGTATGTATGTATGTATGTATGTATGTATGTATGTATGTATGTATGTATGTATGTATGTATGTATGTATGTATGTATGTATGTATGTATGTATGTATGTATGTATGTATGTATGTATGTATGTATGTATGTATGTATGTATGTATGTATGTATGTATGTATGTATGTATGTATGTATGTATGTATGTATGTATGTATGTATGTATGTATGTATGTATGTATGTATGTATGTATGTATGTATGTATGTATGTATGTATGTATGTATGTATGTATGTATGTATGTATGTATGTATGTATGTATGTATGTATGTATGTATGTATGTATGTATGTATGTATGTATGTATGTATGTATGTATGTATGTATGTATGTATGTATGTATGTATGTATGTATGTATGTATGTATGTATGTATGTATGTATGTATGTATGTATGTATGTATGTATGTATGTATGTATTTCATAACTTTGCGTAACACTGGTAGGTGGCAATGCAATCGTAAAATTATATTTAGTGATGTTTAAACAAATCCGTCATTTTTGACGAACCATCTTTATTCATAATATAAAATAACAAATTTTTAAGGCAAAAAGCTTAGTTTTGTTAGAGACGTTAATAATGCAAAAAATTTATATTTCCTTCATTTATTTCAAAAGTGAATTTCACTTAATTCATTTAAGTGAAGAAGCGGTTGCTATGATTGTCGGTGCTGTTGATAGTTGTTGATGTTGTAGATGGTTGTTGTTGTGGATGTTGTTGTGAACGGTTGTTGTTGTGAACGGTTGTTGTTGTGAACGGTTGTTGTTGTGGATGGTTGTTGTTGTGGATGGTTGTTGTTGTGGATGGTTGTTTCTGTTGCGGATGGTTTTTGTTGTGGATGGTTTTTGTTGTGGATGGTTTTTGTTGTGGATGGTTTTTGTTGTGGATGGTTTTTGTTGTGGATGGTTGTTTATTGTTGATGGCTGTTGTGGACGGTTGTTGTTGTAGTTGTGGGTAGTTGTTGTTGATGTCCAGGACGTCAAGTGACCGTACGGCAACAGCGGGCCTTGAATAACATTGCGAATGCATAAAACCGTGGATCCGTTGTCAGACCTGAGTTGCTTATGAAAATATGCGTCGTGTGTGTTAGTGATTGACTCTCGTTGTCTTTCCTTGCTAGTTTGTTTGTTTGTTTGTTTGTTTCTCTCCTCGTGTTCTTTAATGTACGTCTCATTATAGTTTCGTTTATTACAGTTATTTTCTATATATTTATTCTTAACTTTGTTTAATATGAAAGTTAAAACAGCTTTATTTATTATTATTGTTATTATTATTATTATTATTATTATTATTATTATTATTATTATTATTATTATTATTATTATTATTATTATTATTATTATTATTATTATTATTATTATTATTATTATTATTATTATTATTATTATTATTTTTGTCGTTGATATTGTTATTATTATTATTATCAATTATTTGTAACTGGACGAAATCTTAAATTACGATCTCATAAAATCATAACAATTGGCACAACACCTGACCAGAAAGTTACTATCGCAACAAACAGAATCAAGTCCTGTAGTTCTAGATATGTAGTTAGTCATCTAGTTATCCAGAACTACATGATCAAGTCCAGTAACTGAACAAATACGACGCCGATGATTCGTCCGTGCTCACGTGACTCTTCCATTGCTCGACTTCCGGTACCGCGATATCGCGCTGTCACAATGGAAAAATATATAAAATTAAAAACGCGTTTTTAAAAACACAATCAGATCGACGAGCCAATCAAATAAGAAACTGACCAGTGCAATTAAAATGCATGTGATTCCGTGCAAAAACCTCCAAGTTTGAGGTCATATTGTATTGAACACGTGTGCGTGAATACGTTTGTGTGTGCGTGTGCGTGTGTGTGTGCGTGCGTGTGTGTGGATGTATGCATGCGTATGTTATTTAATTATGTTAATTGTATTTCTCAATCTTGCTTTGATCTCCGAGGCGAGAAGCGCATTCGACATTAAAAAAGTCATATTTGCAAATCGTTTGTTTCAGACTTGTTGAATAGAAACAAATTCGATATTAAGTATAAGTCTTTTTAATGCTTTTTTCTATTCAAACACATGTGTAATAAAATTATTTGGAGTATTATTACACTTTAATTATAAATAAACTATTGAATTAATATTACAAATTTAAAGCAAATAATTGAAGTATTATAACACATAAATTATAAACAAACCATTGAAGAATTATTTTACAAATAAATAATTGAAGTATTATAACATTTAATATAAATGAATAAATACAATATTGAATCATTATTACACATTTAATGTATTATATATTTAATACAAATATTTTAAGAATTATTACACAATTATTATAAATAATCCTTGTTTTCTTATTTAGTTTGTTTGTACCATTAAAGTAATTTGTACATCAAAATTAGAACAATCTTTTTTGTTTAATACAATTCAATTTTTTGTATTTTAAATTAAAATAAAGTATTAGTCAAAATGTTTTTAATGAATACAAATAAATAAAGAATAAACGTGTATGATTTTGTTTCTTATATTTCTTAATTGAGGACGGAGTTTCACTTGTCCGCATAATTTTACTTGCAGCTCCACTGCTTCCCAACATACGCAAGACTTGCTTGCATGATCCATCCCATTGCATCGACATTCCAATGCAATGCATTCCAATGCATTATTTTTAATTCATTTCCAAGGCATGATAATCAATTCACATATAGTGCATTATTTTTAGTCATGCATAATAAAGAAAACAGAAGGCAATGTGTCTTAATAATAATAATAATAATAATAATGATAACGATAACGATAACGATAACGATAACGATAACGATAACGATAACGATAACGATAACGGTAACGGTAACGGTAACGGTAACGGTAACGGTAACGGTAACGGTAGCGGTAGCGGTAGCGGTAGCGGTAGCGGTAGCGGTAGCGGTAGCGGTAGCGGTAGCGGTAGCGGTAGCGGTAGCGGTAGCGGTAGCGGTAGCGGTAGCGGTAGCGGTAGCGGTAGCGGTAGCGGTAGCGGTAGCGGTAGCAGTAGCAGTAGCAGTAGCAGTAGCAATAACAATAACAATAATAATAATAATAATAATACATATAAGTTCATTTCATATAATATTACATTAAGTTTAATTCATTATTATATCTAATGAATTACTAATTTAAATTACTTTTAATGTGTTATAATCATTTCACCATGCTTTAAATTGTAGTCTACAACACTGTAAGCGTTTTTGTTTCAATTACTGAACATAAGCAAATGTAGAATTTTGTATAAAACGTTGATTAAATTTTAACAAAATTTCCACTAATTTTTTTTTCTGCAAAACTGTGCCCATAAAATCCATCACAATTCCTTTTTTTGCAATGCCATTAATAATTTATCTTTTATGGAAATCCGACAAAAAGCTTTTCCATTGTTCTTTGCATGTCTATTCCTTTCTGCATGTCTCTCTCTCTCTCTCTTTCTCTCTCTCTCTCTCTAACTGTCTCTCTCTTTATGTATGGCTCCCCCCTCCTCCATACATCCAGACACGAGATAACAAATAGAAAATGGCGAGTGTTTTGTCCTGCGCGAGCGGAAAAGTAATTTTCTTTTGTTTATAAATAACTTTTGCTCTACTCTGATTGGAGGAATGTTCTGCTACGATGCGCATGTCTGGTCCGTTTCCAGGGCGGATTAGGAATGAATTGGAGTCGCAGAATATAAAAGAGGAATCAAAAAATCATTTCTCCATGTGAATGTGTGTTTGATTTAGTCTGTGTGTGTGTGCGTTTTGAAGGTTGGTTGACAACAATGTCAGTTAGGGACGTTAGGGGTGTGTGTATTGTGTATGTGTGGAGAGGCACAAGTCCTGAAAAACTCGTTTATAACGGGAAAACTACAAAGTTATCTAATCTGAGATTTTACGGGTTCTTCGGACCGATTGCTGGTTGGTAGTTGGTGGGTTGTAGATAGTGATTGCTGATTGGTGGGTGGTAGATAGTGATTGCTGGTTGGTGGTTAATGGGTTGTAGATAGTGATTGCTGGTTGGTAGTTGATGGGTTGTAGATAGTGATTGCTGGTTGGTAGTTGGTGGGTTGTAGATAGTGATTGCGGATTGGTAGTTGATGGGTTGTAGATAGTGATTGCTGATTGGTGGGTGATAGATAGTGATTGCTGGTTGGTAGTTGGTGGGTGGTAGATAGTGATTGCTGATTGGTAGTTGATGGGTTGTAGATAGTGATTGCTGGTTGGTAGTTGATGGGTTGTAGATAGTGATTGCTGATTGGTGGGTGGTAGACAGTGATTGCTGATTGGTAGTTGATGGGTTGTAGATAGTGATTGCTGATTGGTGGGTGGTAGATAGCAGTGATATTTCAGTTACCACTTTTCAGTTACAGTTACAGTTAAAGTTACAATATTTTTCAGTTTCAGTTAAAGTTATTTTTCCACAAACATTTTTCAGTTACTATTACAGTTATTTATTTTTAAGTTAAAGTTACAGTTAACTGTAGATTCTATACACAGCCAAAAAAATTTATTTATTTATTTACAAAATGGTAAAACTTCGAGTTCATTTAAAAAAAAACACGAGTTTCTAGATTCTTGGAGAGCCTGTTTCTTTTTCCTGCAGTCATATCACTGCAAACCGAGAAAATGCGCTCCACATATGCTTCTGAAGCAGGTGCAGAGATAAGGTCTTTAGCGAAGACCGCTATTAGAGGATACACTGTCTCTGAGGCTGTCCAGAAACTTAATCCAGTTTAATTAGCAGCTAATCTTTTTGAAGCCCCAAGATAAGCATTAAGTTCTTCCTCAACAGAACTTCCGTGCCTAGATTGCTTGCTCGGAGAACTGGAAGCTTCAATTTCTTGGACAAGCCTCTTAAATCTTTTTAAAGGAGGTTGGCACAATTCATCAGAAGATTGTCAACTGATTGCTCATAATCAAAATATTTCCATACACTACTTTCTTGTTTTCTGCCACTATTGTTCTTGAACATTTTTCACAGAACGATTGCAACAGTACTATCAACTATAATAACAAAAGGCCGCGAATATTATTTTTTAATTATAGTTTATAGTCCTTTACACCAAGTGTTTTAAAACTGAATTGGCTGTATGTAGGAAGCACACAAAGACTTCCTGTCGTGGATCAAAGTTTGATCCTTTTAACTGTCACTCCTCCTTTATCCAGGCTTGGGACTGGCTCGCAATTAGCGAGGCGGAGTTAAGGCCGCAAATAACTAAACAGCACCATATATACTATTTGTTAGGTAACACCAAAGAACTCGATTTTTATCTTTAGATACAAAAATAAATCTAATAATTAATTTATTTAGAAAAAAATTACATTAAAATATTTTTCAGTTATTGATTATTTTTGTATTATTTAACTGAATTTATTATTCAGTTACTATTACAGTTAGAGTTATTCGCCGTATTTCAGTTACTATTACTATTACACTTAACTGACCATTATTTTTCTATTATTTTCCGATTTCAGTTAGTGTTACAGTTAACTTGAATATCACTGGTAGATAGTGATTGCTGGTTGGTGGTTGGTGGGTGGTAGATAGTGATTGCTGGTTGGTGGTTGATGGGTGGTAGATAGTGATTGCTGGTTGGTGGTTGATGGGTGGTGGATATGGATGGCTGATGGTAAATGATTGCGGTTGGTGGTTGAGGATTGCTGGTTGATGTTTGATGAAATAGGATTGCTGGTTGATTTTTGGGAATATGGGGTTGATGGCTGAGAAATGTTTGATGGCTGCTGATTGGTGGTTGCTAAAAACCAGAAATTGTCCTTATTATTTTAAAGGCAATAAATTTTCATATTCTCATAATCGCATTCAACCAAATGTAATATTTTATTTGATATAACTAAAAAAATTATTTGCAAGAATTAACAAGATCAACACGTTAAAATTGCTTCCGAATACCTCTAAAGGACTTTCACGTCTGCGAGCATAAACCAGCATTAGCGCCCAATGTAATGCTCCTAAGCGCTTGCTAACTCGACCTCCCCCCCACACACACCAGCCTATCCAGCCATGCAGATGGCAGATGGCACGGATGCAACACCGACGTTGGATGGACCATTAAAATATTGCCCCTCTCTTCAATTTTAATAAGCAGTTTATGAATTATTTCTTTTAATACTTGCAGATTTTGAAAAAGTTAAAGTTTTAATTTGAGTAGATCTGATTTATATAAGCAGGTCGATAGATTCATTAAATTTAATTTAATTACCTCTTTGTATTATTGAAAATTTTTTCTATCATAATTTATTCAATAATTTCACAAATATCAGTTTCAAGAATAATTTAAAAAAATTAATTTAATTCGATGGAAGCAAAAAAAAATTGTTGCAGCGAATTCATGGAAAAGCTAATTGACAAGAAGAAGAAAGCAACCATTTATTGTTGACAGCGTGTCGTACTTGTCTGCACAAATGACTGTCTAGTTTTGCACATTTGCTGCTTTCACTGCTTTCCTGTAAGAATCACTCAGAATGAAAGGTCATGATGATGATGACGACGACGATGATGACGACGATGATGATGATGGTGATGATGATGATGATGATGATAATGATGGTGGTGGTGGTGATGCTGATGCTGGTGATGATGATGATGATGGTGAAGATGGTGAAGATGATGATGATGAAAATGATTAATAGGACACATGATGTGATGGAGAACCATAACTCAAATTACGAATAATTATTAATAAACTCGTGCGTCGATGAATTCCTGATCGTAACTTTTTATTTCTTAATAGCCAAAAAAATGTAACAGAGAAATATATATATATATATATATATATATATATATATATATATATATATATATATATATATATATATATATATATATATATATATATATATATATATATATATATATATATATATATATATATATATATATATATAGAGAGAGAGAGAGAGAGAGAGAGAGAGAGAGAGAGAGAGAGAGAGAGAAAGAGACAGGAGTAAAAATACGTGTAACGATTAGTGACTTGTTTTTTAAATAACATCAGCAACATGTGTGTAAAGTACTGTAAATCTCTCAATTTATGTTCCTACAGACGTCGATAAAAGACTCTCTCACCTCATCCATCCTATACCTCTTTATATTTCTCCCTTCCTCTTTATATTTCTCTCTTCCTCTTTATATTCCTTTCTTTCTCTCCCTCTCATTCTACATTACTCCCTTTCCTTCTCTCTCTTCTTCTCTCTTCTTCTCTTTTTTTGTCTCTTTTCTCCTGTTTTCTTTACCAACTCATTTGAACATTCACGCTCAACCCCGGCATAACAAATGTGACATCATGGATAGAGTTAGACTCCAGAGTTAGAATATTTATGCCAACGTTAGTGAAATCATTAAATCATTATTATATTAAATTATTGTCATATAATTATTGCTAGCTGAAAAAAGTCAAAGATAGCTGAACTTTTCATGCTGAAAATCCAGCTTCACTTTAAAGCATTGGAGCGGATGTGATTTTATTCACATGTGGTTGGTTGGGTGGGCGGGTTGGGTTGTGTGTGACTAAACGTAATCACATGTGGGCGGAGTTGTGTGTGATCACACGTAGTTACATGTAAGTGGCGTTGTGTGTGATCACACGTAGTCAGATGTGACCATGTGAGTGGGGTTGGGTGTGATCAAACGTAGTCTGTAAACTTATTCATTGAAACTATTGAATGTTGAAATAGTTAACACTCATTCCATAAATGATATCAAGAAACAAAATTTTAGCATAATTGTTAATATTGAAATTATGTTGTTTTGTGTGTTTATTACACCGTTATTCTTTTTAATAATAATTAAACAAAACGTGAACATAATTTATCATCTAATACCTTTTAATTATTTTTAAAAACAAAATTGAAACACACATAAGGTATTATTTTATTCACAGAGTAAGCAAAATATTATAATCTTAGTAAAAAAAACAAACTTCAAATTATTCTGCACTTGACAACCTCTCGAATTATATTTAAAAAAAAACTTTTTCGAATACATTTTCTCCAATATAATGTTTGTAAGATATGAAAGAAAATGCTGTCCTGCCCGATAAATCTGGATTCGTATTATACTAGAGCAGGCATTTTCTCAATTTCAAATCGACCCTCACAGCATCCTGTAGGTTAGAGTGAGCAAGTATATATATATATATATATATATATATATATATATATATATATATATATATATATATATATATATAATATATATAATATATATATATATATATATATATATATATATATATATATATATATATATATATATATATATATATATATATAATATAAAATCTGAACCTTGAACGCATTTTTTTAAATAAATAAATCAAATCATCAAAAATATGATTCTATGTAAACAATTCACAACTGATGAAGATTGACATTTTTCCTCGCTCAAACATTTCCACTTGATGGAACCTGTTTGACATTATTTTTAATTAATTGGACCGTTAAATAAAAGCTTTTATAGTCGTTAACCTGGTTCTGATATTGATGGCGTCGTTATTAAGGAACGCCGGAGTAATACAGGTCCGGAAATGACAAAGTACTGGCGAACTATTTAATGGCCTTCCGCGAGGCGAACGTGTCCGAAGCTGAAGCGAAAGAAACAGTTAGCTTAGAAATGCAGTTAAAGATCATATTATGCAGTTAAATATCACATTATGCATCCGCAACACGCAAGCCGCATAAAACAGTTGAATTTAAAAAGGAATAATTTATATGATTAAAAAAGCTATTTGAGGTTGTCAGACGGTATTAGATGTGGAAGTGTTTTTGTGTAATTTGATCGAGTCTGGGATATTTTATCAGTAGTTCGTTTTGAGTGGGAAGGCGTGTTTGGACGAGATTAGAAATAACGAATGTCGGCACATCGCTCTCCACCCCCCCCCCCCAGTTGTAGGCGAGGGGTGTAGGTGGGTGGATGAAATTGGGGAAGACCCCAGGAGGGTAATGATTTGCTGGGAGGTAATTGCTTCCTGAGATGCTGCAATTTGTCTGACCACCCACTAAGAATACTTCTGCTCTTTCTCATTTCTGCTCTCTTTACGAATATGATCACTTCCACTTATAAATCACATTTCCAGTCTCCATCTTATTTTCTGCTTTGTTTACCAGTAAAATAATAAAGAATTGTTTTTTTTTAAAGTATGTTTATTAGTTGGGTCTGCATTTTCTTATTTCAACTAGACTTCTGCTTCGAAGTAAAGACGACGACGACGATGATGATGACAATAATGATAATGGTTCAGGTTTCTTGATGTGGAACAATTGAGAGATAATTATGTAGTCGTTCGTTTGTCTGCCGCCACATTCGATAGTGACGTCAGCAAGCTGTCGTTTAATTGAATCTCGTCCACGTGACTCGATCAAAGGAGATTTTGCACGTGATCAGATCAGTATACTGGGGTGTACTGGGGTGTACTAGGGTGTACGGGGTTGTACGGGGTTGTACGGGGGTGTACTGTGGTTGTACGGGGTGCTCCGGGGGTGTACGAGGGTCTACTGGGGTTGTACGGGAGTCGAAGTTCATCGATATTTTTTATTTTTATTCTTACCAATTAATCATAACTATTTTTATTGCAATTTATCAAAAATAATGTAATGAAATAACAAAAGATATTTTTTCGAATTTCAGTACACGGATGTGCCAACATATCCACACCGCCTGAGGTCCACGTGATCAAATATGGCGACCACTTCGACGTAACGTGCAACGAGACATTGGAAAATATGGAAGTCGTGTGGTCGTTTAAGTGCAGTCGCAACAATCAGTGGGTGGATAGAACTGGAAGTCCCCTGGATCTCTTGCATCCCCCCTGGAGTGAATGTGTAACGTACTTTAACGATTTAAAAAGTGAGGATTTTCATATTGTTGATTTTAAATCAAAATATTTATTTCTCATAGTTTAGAGATATAATTTTATTTATATTTTTTATTTAAGTTTAATGTTTTAATGCCTGAGCTTCGAACCGACAAAAAACCAGTTGCCTCCGCAGGCGAAAATAACTCCACTCTTGAGATTTAAAAAGGAAACGAGAATTTTTCTTGTAAGCCGTCCAGCAAGGACGTAAATTCATGAAGTTCTCAACGAGAGGCGAATATTTTTCTATTTTGACTTCCAGGCTTCCTTGGTCTCCATACACGCAACTTAATCATTCCATACAACACTTCCATTCCATACAACACTTACATTCCATACAACACTTTCATTCCATACCACATTTTCATTCCATACAACACTTCCATTCCATACAACACTTTCATTTCATACAACACTTTCATTCCATACAACACTTTCATTTCACACAACACTTCTATTTCACACAACACTTCCATTCCACATAACACTTCCATTTCATACAAGACTTCTATTTCATACAACACTTTCATTCCATACAACACTTCCATTCCATACAAGACTTTCATTTCACAAAACCCTTCAAATCCATACAACACTTTCATTCCATACAACACTTTTTTCCATAAAACCCTTCCATTCCACACAACACTTCCATTTCACACAACCCTTTCATATTTTTAACACTCTCTGTCTTTCTTTTTAATGAAATCTCAGTGTTTTAAATCAAAAATAATTAAAATTGCTCTGGATGGCCAAATAATCATAATTTAAATAATTTTCAGTGGGAGTTTAGATATTAAATAGTTATTAAATAACCAATATTTTGTAAATAGTAAATACCAAAAAAGTCATAACAGATAAATAGCAATTTCACGTAGAAAATGCATGCAACAAAAATGTCCAGCATAACTGAATATCTGAAAATATCAGCTTTTAAGAATAAAAAAATATTGGTTTATTTGTTTGATGGTCCCGCATGCATTGAAGAGATTCATGAAGCGGTTTACAATTTCAACTTCTGAGAAATTGAAGTTTTATTTTATCTTAAAAAATCGAGTTTTAAATAAAATTATTATGGAACGGTTTCTTCTTTTTTTGTTTCTGGAAATTACAATTATTTTGCAATTTTTCCAGCACATCAGCTGGAGTAGCTTAGCTAAGATTTTCGGTGCCCGGAAGTCTAAGGAATGCGCCGCTAGAAAATATCCTATGTTAACTTTTCCTCGAAAAATAGCTGATGGCTAATAAGTCAGAAAATTAAAATAGATAAAAATAAGGAATCAAAACAGTAAAAGAGAAAGTGAAAATGAAGAAGTAGCTGGAACTGAAACTGAAACTAAAAGTGTAAGTAAGAGTGAATGTGACGGTTATAACGAAAGTGAAAATGAAAACAAAAGTAGAAGTTCGGTCTAAAAATAAAAATAAAAATGAAAGTAAAAGTAAAAGCAAATTTAACAGCAAAAGTATAAAGATCAAAAACAAATTTTAAAAGCACCGATTTGGTTGAGACATCAAGTTTGTTGTGATCTTACTTGGAAAAATATTATTTAAAAATATCATGCAAACATGTGGCAAAACAAGTACGCAAGTAAAAGAATTTGTACCGGGAGATGCAAATGGGAGACGAACTAATTCCTACATGCGAGGTGTACTGAGATTTTAAAAGCTTTCGTCTGTCGTTCTATTCTAAGTGGAAGAAATAAGAAAAAGAAAAATAAATAAATTGGAAATTTTTTAATGAGAAACAAATGCCATCGATATCTTCATCTAATTTATAACTGACAATCGAAATTGACAGGCACAAACATTTAAGGCATTTTTCAAGGCATTTCAGTCCTACAAACTAATCGCCGAGTCATTCTACTTCGCCTCTTTCTTTCTTTGTGCCTCTCTCTCTGTCTTTATCTCTGTCTCACTCTCTCGAGTCTTACTTTTAGTTTTTGTAGCTCACTGTCTTCAGCTCTCTCTCTCCTCGCTCTCTTCTCTCTCCTTCCCCTTTTCTCATTCTCTCTCTTTATTTCTTTTTTCTCTTTTTCTACTTTTTCTCTCCTACTCACGTGATCATTGTTCCAATTTATTAATTTTACAAAGAAGCCAGGAGAAGAGCAGAAGTTAACAAAGAATTAAAATCTCTGAGCGTTCAATTATATTGAAGTTGAACACTGAACATCATAGAACAAAACAGAACGACACGTACAGATACACAACGCACACACACACACTCACACACACATACGTGCACACGTAAACAACAATGCACAAGTGAACCGTTTATTAATTGAGAAATTATTCGAGGAAAAATGATAAAATGAACAGTTTGTGCAATTGTGCATCTACACAGTTGTAGGAACTGTGAAATTGTTTGGTGTTGAAGTTCTACGCTGGAATATGGAAAAATGTGGATGTCTTCGTATTATTTCTTTAGTCGTTTCCGGTCGTTTCATATCAAACAGTCCGGTTGGAGATTTGTAGGAAGGCCATGGAAGGATGAAAGTTTGTTTTAGTGTGGTATAGTGAGGTGAAGTGGAATGTAGTATAGTTAGGTGTGACGTAGTGTAATGTAGTATAGAGGTGCGATGTTGAGTTGTGTAGTATCGGAGTGCGATGTTGTGAAGTGTAGTATATGAGTGTGATTTTGTGTAGTATAGTATTGGGACTGGAATGTTGTGAGTCGTGGCACGGGAGTGTGGTTGAGGTATGATATAAGGTGGTGCTATGTGTTGAACAATCTATCGAGTTGTATCATCGTTGGTTTTCTAGGGTTGGCAGAACAGCATTGTGTTTAGCGATAATGTGGTGTGTCCAGTGTGGTATTATGTGACTCAATTTGGTTTAATGTGGTAGAATATCACTCGGTATGGTCTAATGTTTGTATTATATAACTCAATATGGCCTCGCGTTGTATTATGCGACGTAGTGTGGCCTACTGTGGTATTATGTGGCTGCTCGGCCTGCGGTGGCCTCATGTGGCACTATGTGCCTTAGTTTGGCCTTATGTGGTATTGTGTATTGTGGCCTAATGTAGTATTATGTGATTCAGTGTTGATTGGTGTGGTGCAGAGAGTTTTCTTACATTAACTTGGTTGTCTTCGGGCAATTAACAAGGCTGTTGGCAATGATGAATTGTTCATGAAGAGTCTGCATTATTCACATCAGCCGGCACGTGCGGGCATGAGCACCGAGGATGTTTTGTGGTGAAAAATTGATGTAAGAATTTGTCGGTCAGTCTTGACCAGAAAACTGATGGTGATGAGGTTGGTGCTGATGATGACGATGATTGTGATTGTGATTGTGATGATGATGATGATAATGATGATGATGACAGTGATGATGACGATGACATTGATGATGATGATGATGATGATGATTGTCATGATGATGATGACGACGATGTCAATGATGATGACGATGACGATGCCAGTGATGCTAATGATGACCATGGCAGTGATGATGATGATTGTGATGATGATGATGATTACGACAAAGACAGTGATGATGACGGTGACGATGGAAGTGCTTATGATGATGTGTCTGTGGAGTAGTTTGTTTTATGTTTCATGTTACCTCTGGGGATATTTCTTTCTCATTAGGTTCGTTTAGGAAAAATATGATTAGGAGACGTTTGGGCGGCGTTTTTAGAAGGTGAGGCAAAAAAAAGAGTGAAAGAAAAGATTTTCGGAGATAGGCAGGTAAATAGTAAGAGAAAAGGAGATGAGTCAGGTAAGCAGGTAGGTGGAGCGAAGGTAAGTGGAATGAAGGTAAGTGGAATTAAGATGAGTATTTGAAGATAGAAGTAATTAAAATTTTTACAGTAATTATGTTTATCATTTTTATTTATAAATATTTGCAGATGATAATATTAAATAAATAAAAAAATTTCTAATTGTTTTCAAAATGTTGGAAAAAATTCCTTTTATGGAATAATAAATTATTTTTCTCCATTTAAACGACTTCCTCACCACACACCTTCCGTTTTCAAATGCGCATGTCCGACATTCTTCAAACGTCCTCTGGAACATCACACGTGACCCAACACGTGACATTTTCCGCCCATTAAACAGATGTTGTTGGATGCGTTGGTGGTCTCATATTTTAACGACCCCATTTTCATTTTTTATGTTTATACTTCGTGATGGAGATAGTTGCTGGTGTTTTTTCTCTTTTCCCCGGTGAGAAAGATTGTCATTAAAAATTAATTGAGTTCTCGGGTTGATATAATTGATCAATATATTTGAACTAATTATGAGAAAAATAATTATGTATAGTTTTTCTGATTCTGATATTTTTCTATTGTAAGTCACAATAGAACAAGTGATTCCTTAATGACGATGACAATGAAATAAGTGGACATGGGATGGGTTGACCCATGGGTCGAGTTGGCTTAGGTGGGTTCAATTTTTTTAACAAGCGTGGGTTAAATTAAAATTTGAACTTCTTTTATTAACTTTCAAATGAGTTAGGTCAGAAATGTAACTTTTCAGATGCGTTGGGTTGAGTAAGTGATGCGTTGGGTTGAGTTGAGTTGACCAAAATGGACCCATGTAATTGTCCACTTTTTGGACGATAATAATGACGAAGACGACGACGACGACGACGATGATGGTGATGATGATGATGATGATGATGATGTTGAGGAGGAGGAGGAGGATAAGATGAGATTGACTTCTCTTGTAAATTTTCTGGTCACGATCTGTTTCAGAGTGTTCCAAAAGTCAATTAAGGGATGACTAAGCAAGCGTACTAATAATTTGTTTGACTCATCTAGAACTGGACTTGATAGGCTGTACTGAGAATTCCAAAATAAGTGATTTTTTTTCTTTTAATAGCGATGTAGAAAAGGAAGACAGTTTTATTTTATTTATTAACCTTCAAATAAACTCTGAAATCGTATACTTGTATCACTTTTGAATTAATCCTGTTCAATTGAGACAATGTATTTATTTTATTACAACAATTCGTTGAAACTTTCATTTCTGAGTTTAAAATTTTTTTTGAATCGAAACAACCTGACAAATCGATTAACGTAATTTGTTTTTGTAATCACACACACACACACATACAATACTTCGTACATTCATAAAGGCGCACACGTGCATAACAGAACAAACGCACGCACACACCAAATACAGTTTCATTAAAATGAAAGTTTTTAAATAACATTTTTCCATGTTGCATTGAAGTTCTTCTTTTATTCTTTCAAAGCAGCTCGTTTTAGCGACGAGATGAAAATATATTGATAATATTCAATCGTTTAATTTCTTTTCTTTTTTATATTAAAACCTAAATTTTTAAACATGAAAAAGATAATTTGGAAATATTCAATACCATTACTGTTTAATAAACTTAATACACTTAGCAAATAAACAAAACACAAACATGCCTTATATTGTGATGAATCGAATCTGAATGAATCGAATTCAAATGATATGAATCTAGAAGAACCGAATAAATATGACGCTCAATCGAATCCAATATAACATCTTGCATAATTATTTATCCTTATTACTTATAATTGAGTTCAAAATTGTAAACTTCAATTTTTGATCCATATCTTAAAAGTATGTCTGCGAGAAATAGTTTAAAAGAATAATATTTAAAAACATTAAAAAAAATAAATAAAAAAATTATTTTGAAAGTATTTAATTTTTTATTAAAACATTATTTTGCAATTTTTTGAACTTCAAAAATTCTTCCAAAAAATTGAGAAATTACTCACAAAGCAATTACAAAAAGTTCGATTGCAAAAGATTTTCTTACGGGTTTTGAGAAAATGGTTGTTGGTGGGTTTCAGATACCCTGCCTCTTTTTCTGTGTGGATTCATTTAAAGGATTTAGAATTTTATGATTTCAGTTTTAATATTATTTAGTTCCATTGGCTCAGTCCATGAAGCAAATATTGTTTTGCCACAAAATTGTTGCTGAATTTATGACTATCTGTTGAATATGAAGGTTGAAATAATATCTTGTGATGGTACGATTATTTATAAATAGGCAACAATCATGAATGGATTTGCAGACCTTTAACTGTTATCGGGGGCTTGAGAGGGATCAAAGAATAAATTAATAAATTAAAATTGAAGCAAAGAGCAGTTCATTCAAGCGGAATGTGATAATAAGATTATAATTAGGTGAACATTCAAGTAAGTTGGTTCCCTGACCTAAATATCATTTGCAAATGGAGTACCATAGGGAGGTTTTTTAAATTCCGAAAAACTTAAGAATATGTTATATGTCAATATCTTCATCGTTATCATCGTCGTCGTCGTCGTCCCCATCATCATCACCGTCGTTTTTGTCATCACCACTACTCATACTCATGATCAGGATCATCATCGTCATCGTTATCATCATCACCAGCATCGTCATCTTTGACGTCGTCGTCGTCGTTATCATCATCTCATCATCATCACTACCACTCACAACAACAACAACAAAACCCTAATAATTACACCATCATCTCCACAAAAGAGCACCAGGTCTTTATTTAATTTTAGGCAATTAATGACATAAATAAAGATAAAAATAATAATAATAATAATAATAAATCATAAACATAGCAGGTGTGGCTTTTAAATATCTCTTTCCTCTTAATATGACTGTTGGAGGAATGCCTCCGAGTATGTCACTTATCAAGGTAAAGTGCGCGCATAATGAGAACATGAAAAGTGCCCTTAGCAGGGACATCAATCCACGTGTGACAGTGTGTCTGTACACATGTTTTTGTATGTATGTGTGTGTGTATGTGCAGGTGGGCGTATCTCTGTTTGTTCGTATGTCTGAGTGTGTGCGCGTGCATTTGTCATTGTAAGTGTGTGTGCAAGTGTTTGTTTGTCGGTGTGAGCCTGTTTGCTTGTACTGTTGTTTATTTGCGTCTATGTAGGCGAGAAAATAGTTCCAAGTACTACTACTGCAGCCAGTTCTCATTGGATATAATCAATTGGCATCATTAGCCATATTTTACCACGCTTGTCTCCGGCGGTCTAAAATTAGCTGGAAAAAAACACCGCGCTAGGATTTTAATGATTTTTCCCCGCCATGAAAGCCCTACGTAGATAGGAAACTTTATATTTTTGCTCTTATTTTATTAGATCGGCTGCTGGTAGCTGACTGGTGCTGATGGTTGATTGATGTCGGTGGAGACTTTATAGCTTTCCTAGCTGGTGATGATGGTGTTTGCTTGCATTACGGCTGTGTGTATTGTCAACAATGTCATCATCTGTGTGTCTTGTTTGATGGCGTCGATGCAGTGGATTTGTTCTTCCGTGTAACCTGATACTGTGAGCTTCACTTTGAGATGGAATGCAAACATGGAACGGCGAAACAATCTGCACTGCTTTTAAGTTCCGGCAATCAGTGATTAATTCGTTTCAGAAATAAATTTAGTTTCAGTTTCAGTTTAGTTTTGGCATTATGAATTATTATTACAGTTTCGTTTTAGTTTTGAATTTTTCAATAATTTTAATTTCAGTTTAGTTTTGAATCAGTAATTATCAGTAATTATTATTACCGTTTCGTTTTCGTTTTGAATTTTTCAATAATTTTAGTTTCAGTTTAGTTTTGCATCAGGAATTATTATTACCGTTTCGTTATAGTTTTGAATTTTTCAATAATTTTAATTTCAGTTTAGTTTTGCATCAGTAATTATTATTACCGTTTCGTTTTCGTTTTGAATTTATAATAGTTTTAATTTCAGTTTCGTTTGTAATCTCTCTATTTTGCAGTTGTAACTAAACACAAGTCAATTGAGAAACTGTTTATTCAATTTTAAAAAAACTCATTTCTAAGTTTTTTTTGGTCTATGTCTCTTCCCTCCGCTCAAAAGGCCACATAATGAAAATATCCTCTCCACATATGCCTGGGAAGCAGGTGCTGCCGATATGTCCAAAGCCAAGAGGGAAAGTTGCGGATATATAGACTGTCGAGCAATCCAAAACTGTATCACATCTTCTGCCAAGTCTTCCATATCCTAACTAACCTTTAGGTTTGTTGGATTTTTACCGGCCAGTTGAAAACCGCACTGGTTTATACTATAATGGTGCACCATTGACGTTACTATCTTTTTTTGCTAGACAAACACTTTTATTCGTAGTGACATCATATTTAAAATAATTCCAAACTAAACTTTTGCTATTACGACCAGCAAACATTTTCGACAAACCAACGCCAGCTTTCGACATTTCTGACTCAATAAATAACGACAAACCAAAACACGAATAAAATAGAAAAGGAATAAACAATCTCGTAGCGACAAAGGCATGTTAAAAGGAAGTACCATAGAAGCGAAATTAATTTTTATTTTGTTTTTAATATTTTTTGTTTTTATTTCGTTTTAACAAATTATTTTTTATTTCTATTTCTATTTCGTTTCTAAAAAAAAAAATTTTTATTTCTATTTCTATTTCGTTTTAAAAAAAATTAATTTTTATTTCTATTTCTATTTCGTTTTGAAAAAAAAAAAATTTTTATTTCTATTTCGTTCTAACTAACTAATTTTTATTTTTATTTCAGTTTCGTTTTGACTTTCTATTCTAGTTTTCGTTTCAGTTTTCGTTAACAAGAATTAATAATTATCGTTTTAATTTCTATTACCGTTAACGAAATAATCACTGCCGGCAATATATCAAGCCATCCAATCAAGAAATTTGCGTTGGCCGATTATATTTTTTATGTAAAATCTGGTGGTTTAATTCTATCAAATTGTTTTTTGTACCAAATTTTTGTAAACTTTGACTGCAATTCGTCATCAATTAAGCTTCCTAATTTCTGCGCAAGCAACTTTCGTCCGCGAATTATGCAAGCAAATCGATGGTGCGCAGACAGAAAGAGAATCATAAAAATTAAAAAAGTCTCGTTTGAAACATCCATGACATTCTTCTAGTGCGGAAAAATTCGTAAAAATTATTCCGTTCCTGAACTGGTTTGGCTTTTCCGACCTGAGGGGGGGTTCAAAATTAATGAGAAACCTCGAAGGAGATGGGTTGGGGGTCTGAGTGAATTAATGCTGAAATCTGCGTGGGTGTCTGAGAGAGAGGTACAAATGGCTGAGTAAGTAAGTAGGTGAGTGAATCTGTAATGAATTGTTGAGTTAGATACAATAAGAGGCGCATCTAGTATTTTTTTGGTGGTTAACAATTTTAGGGATACATTAAAAAATATAAAGAATTCGATCAGTTAATAGTGTTGAATCGATTTCAAGACCACTACGACGCAGGCATTGCGTGTGTGTTGTTTGATTAACGTCTGTATCTGTCAATTAGACCTTTTAGACGGTACGTATGTTTTAGTGTTTTGTGACGTTTTTATGTTGGTTTTCGGTGGGCACATGGCTCGACTCACTCCAGCCGGCCAACTAATGAAGTGCAATAAGTTGGACAAGGACAGGCAAATCGACCTCCCCATGCAGCTAGCAATTTAACCAGCCTCGGATGATTCTCATAGAGAATGCTTTCTCGGAGGATGTGCTTGCTGCTGGCACACTCAAAATATTTCTTGCTACTTGAGACAGTTTTGGCTATTTCTTAGAGTTTTTTTCTCAAAAACTCAATAAATCGCCGTTTGCACCTTCTTCGTTCAATGCCAAATATCAAGCATGCTGGATCAGAAACTGTCTTAATGCCATATATAAAAATAATTATTAACATTGTGGAACTAGTTACTCATATAAGCATAATTAATTAATAACAATAAACCAGCTGAATTATAAGTTATTCCTGAGGTCTAAAAAACCTGGCTGCTCATATAAGCATAATTAATTATTAACAATAAACAAGCTAAATTATAAGTTATTGCTGAAGTCTAGAAAACCTTTCATGCTTTTAATATAAAGAAAGTTTAATAACAAAACTTCATTCGAAACTGAGATTTTGAGTTTGTGGTAAACAAGTTTGCATAAAAGTTGTCCTCAAGTTTTTTTTTGACTGGTTGATGTTCTAAAAAGTCATCTTGTGGGGCTCAGAATGTTGTGTTACATCTACGAGCTTTTTTAGATCTTTAACAAAATTAAAAAATTCAAATATTATATGTAAAACTAATGTGAAAGCAAATTAATCAAACCTTCAATTAGTTTCTCGCATTACTTTTGAGAAAACATCGGGTCATCTTTCAACCCAGGATCCAACAGATGAAATGTAAAGACGCAACAACAAAGTACTGACACGGTCATTGTTGCAGCTAACTAATTTCTGACTTTAAAACCTTCGATTCTGTGTTTATCAGCGATAAAACAGCGGCAAAATCCGCGATATTCCCGCTGTCCCCACTACCGTGTTCACCTTTAAGTGGAACCACTGGTACTCATTTGACTACCACAGGAGGATGAAAAGCTGAGTTGACCTGAGCCGTAAGAGTGAAATCCTTGCCCAAGGGAGTTATGCGATATGGGATTTCACCTACCCGGGAGTTGAACCCGGGACCCCAAGCTTAAAAGTAAAAAACTATACCGCAGTTTATATATAATTTACAAGAACTGACTAGCTATATATTTATCTATATATATAAAAGAACATGTCCTGACTGACAGATGACTGACTCATAATCAACGCCGAGCTCAAACGCCTCATCCTAGGAACGTGAAATTTGGAACTTATATTACTTTTATAGCGTAAACATCCGCTAAGAAAGGATTTTTGAAAATTTTGCTCATGAGGGGAAAAAACTGGAAAACAAACTTTTTTCTAAAAAATTTTTCTAAAATTTTTTTTTGAAATTTGGTATATAGATTCTTCTTGAAAAATAAAAAAATACGTGTTTCACCATTTTTTGAAAATTCGGTTTCCCGGACCTCAAATGTGGGTTGGAAAATTGGGTTATTTGGTTTTTAAAGTAGCTTCTACTCAAAAACTGTTAATGCTACAGGAGTAAAAATTAGTATTTAGTTTCTACTCCAACAATAATGAAATACGTGTTTTAGCATTTTTTGAAAATTTGGTTTCCAGGACTTCAAATGTGGGGTGGAAAATAGGGCTAATTGTCTTTTATAGTAACTGCTACTCAAAAACAGTAAATACCACAGATGTAAAAATTATTATTTAGTTTCTTTTCTAAAAATAAAGATATACGTGTTTCACCATTTTTTGAAAATTCGGTTTCCCGGACCTCAAATGTGGGTTGGAAAATTGGGTTATTTGGTTTTTAAAGTAGCTTCTACTCAAAAACTGTTAATGCTACAGGAGTAAAAATTAGTATTTAGTTTCTACTCCAACAATAATGAAATACGTGTTTTAGCATTTTTTGAAAATTTGGTTTCCAGGACTTCAAATGTGGGGTGGAAAATAGGGCTAATTGTCTTTTATAGTAACTGCTACTCAAAAACAGTAAATACCACAGATGTAAAAATTATTATTTAGTTTCTTTTCTAAAAATAAAGATATACGTGTTTCACCATTTTTTACAAATTTGGTTTCCCGGACCTCAAATGTGGGTTGGAAAATTGGGTTATTTGGTTTTTAAAGTAGCTTCTACTCAAAAACTGTTAATGCTACAAAAGTAAAAATTAGTATTTAGTTTCTACTCTAAAAATAATGATATACGGGTTTCACAATTTTTTGAAAATTTGGTTTCCAGGACTTCAAATGTGGGGTGGAAAATAGGGTTATTTGGTTTTTAAAGTAACTGCTACTCAACAACTGTAATTGCCACAGATGTAAAAATTAATACTTAGTATCTACTCGAAAAAAAAGATATATGTGTTTCATCATTTTTTGGGTTATTTGGTTTTTAAAGTATCTGCTACTCAAAAACTGTTAATGCTACAGAAGTAAAAATTAGTATTTAGTTTCTACTTCAAAAATAATGAAATACGTGTTTTAGCATTTTTTGAAAATTTGGTTTCCAGGACTTCAAATGTGGGGTGGAAAATAGGGTTATTTGTTTTTTAAAGTTACTGCTACTCAAAAACTGTAAATACCACAGATGTAAAAATTAGTATTTAGTTTCTATTCTAAAAATAAAGATATACGTGTTTCACCATTTTTTACAAATTTGGTTTCCCGGACCTCAAATGTGGGTTGGAAAATTGGGTTATTTGGTTTTTAAAGTAGCTTCTACTCAAAAACTGTTAATGCTACAAAAGTAAAAATTAGTATTTAGTTTCTACTCTAAAAATAATGATATACGGGTTTCACAATTTTTTGAAAATTTGGTTTCCAGGACTTCAAATGTGGGGTGGAAAATAGGGTTATTTGGTTTTTAAAGTAACTGCTACTCAACAACTGTAATTGCCACAGATGTAAAAATTAATACTTAGTATCTACTCGAAAAAAAAGATATATGTGTTTCATCATTTTTTGGGTTATTTGGTTTTTAAAGTATCTGCTACTCAAAAACTGTTAATGCTACAGAAGCAAAAATTAGTATTTAGTTTCTACTTCAAAAATAATGAAATACGTGTTTTAGCATTTTTTGAAAATTTGGTTTCCAGGACTTCAAATGTGGGGTGGAAAATAGGGTTATTTGTTTTTTAAAGTTACTGCTACTCAAAAACTGTAAATACCACAGATGTAAAAATTAGTATTTAGTTTCTATTCTAAAAATAAAGATATACGTGTTTCACCATTTTTTTACAAATTTGGTTATAAGACCTTAAATGTGGGGTGGACAATAGGATTACTTGGTTTTTAAAGTTGCTGCTACTCAAAAACTGTGAATGCTACAAAAGTAAAAATTAGTATTTAGTTTCTACTCTAAAAATAATGATATACGTGTTTCACCATTTTTTGAAATTTTGGTTTTCAGGACCTCAAATGTGGGGTGGAAAAAAGGGTTATTTGATTTCAAAATAACTGCTACTCAAAAACTGTAAGTGCTACAAATGTAAAAATTAGTATTTTGAAGTTTTGTGCCGGTTAAAAGTAGCTAAGTCCAGTTTATCACCGGCCGGGTCAAGCCTTTATTTTAGAGTCTTCACACGGGCCAGGCCAAACCTTAAATCAAGGTGGGACGGGCCGAGATTTTTCACCAAGTATATAGATGTTTTAGTGATTTTAGGGTTTTATTTGGGCCGGGCTAAACCTGAAGTCAAGGTGGGACGGGCCGAAGTTTTTCATCAAGTATATAGAATTTCTAGGCCTGTAAAAAGGGGCCGAGCCTAATTCAGACGGGCTGTGCCGGGCCAGGAGTTCGGGTTTTTAAAACGGGCTGGGCTAAGTTGTCGACGGGCCTAGCCGAGACCTAAACAATTGATCTCTACTATGGATGCACTGTTCAAACTCTCTAATTTCATGCGAGCGAAGCCGCTACGGGCACTGCTAGTATGTATATATATATATATAATTTTGTTTACTATTGAACGGGCAATTAAAAAAACTAAAAAGTAGAAAATAATAATTAAATACTAATTTTAATTTAACGGGCGCCTTAGTAGCCCTAAAACTACCTAAAATATATATAGTTGATACTATACTATTTTCAATTATTTTGTTTTGTTTCAAAATAAGAACTAAAACACCTCTGGAAGGAACTGGTAATAAGTTTATCTTCCATGTAGAAGCAGCATACTCAAACTTTCAGTCAATATATATACATATTATATATTGTCTGAAAGTTTCTTCTACATATAATAAAAAAAACTTTTCAAGTATACCGATTGTTTTATAGTTTCATAAAATCAACGCGCCTTTGGTTATTTTGTCATGTTTATTTTAGCCAATTTTAAAATACCTCGGGAATGCTGATGCAGATGCTGTAATTTATCTTCTTATATGCTTTCAATTTGAGATTTCATTTCAGTTGTTTGCTTTCGACTTTTGCCTTTCACTTCGATTATTTGGTTTTTCTTGAACCATTTAACAAATAAAAGTTAATTTAAAAAATTAAAAACATGCTTTTAAGATAACTGAAAAACTTCATAGTGACATTGTGTCATACAAATATTATCCCGGGAAATAGTAAACAACATGTTTGTTGTTACTATGACGATGACAGTTTTTGTCGCTGTTATTATTATTTATTTATTTATTTTAATTGTTTTTTATTTTTGATTAATTTAACTATAATTTTTTTGAAGAGAGTGAATTTTGTAATGATTTTCAGAACTTTAAAAGGCCCGGGGACATCCCATGGACATCCGGACAAGTGTAAATTAACAAAATCATAAAATAAAGTTTTTTGCCATATATTAATATGAAAAACTCCAGATATTTCTATGCAAGAAATAATAGGGATAAAATACAACATTTATTATGGCTTATTAACCAAGATTTTTACATCAATTATTCTGTGTTTTTGTCAACACTAAATTCAGTTAATTAATATATTTTCATGTATTAAATTTGTTTTTTAATAGTTTTCGGTGGTTCTAACCTTTGAGTAGTCCACTGGTGGAGTCTAGAAAAATAAATGTAAAGGCTTATGGTGCATGGTGCATGGATGCATAGAGTGTGCGCCCAAATAAATGCTTAGATAAATGTAGAATGGAAGTGAATCGGTTGGTCTTATTCAGTTAAAATGAATTGTAGTGCATGGGCGCTGAATCATAACAAATGATGAGATTAATGGCTCAGCCGGTAGGTTTAAGATAGTGGGAAGGTAGGGGCAGGGTTTGTTGGGTTGGATGGAAGTGGGTGGGTGTGGTAATTAATAAAGGTGAGTTAGTGATGTTTCATCGGAAAGAGGCCTAAAAAAGACATTTGATCACGTTTTAAGCTCCTCCTTATCTTTGACTTTTCTACATATTTTCGTACTTTTTAGAATCAAGCAAAAAAAAAGAATTTAAACTACGGGAACATTATTATTTGTTTTTATTTATGCTCGTTGGTTTTAAAAACAGTTTTTTTAATTTAAGATTTTGTTTGTTTTTTAATTTTAATTAAATATTTTTTTGCCAAAAAAACAAAGCTTTTACGTTTTTTGTGATTTTCTCCCTTCAAAGGGACCGCCGAGAAAGATTTGTGGGTTATTTCAGCTGGAGCTATCTTTTGAACCTGGGTGGCTTTAGTTTTGCATGACGGATTATTGAGGTGTTTCGCAAAACTAGCATGGAGAAGTTCAGCGACAGAAGAATAACTGCTTGAATATTATAAATTTCATATTTCTTCAAAGATTTGTTTATATATATATATTGCAAATCTTTTGTGTGGTGACCTTCATATGGATAACAACGTCATCTGAGATGTCATAACACGACATTACTACTTTGAATGTATCAACATTACGTAAACACTAGTAAACACGGTTTTACATTTTTACAGTTAAATTTTTTATAAAGTAATTTTTTGTTTTTACAACTGGCGCATACGCCTCCACAGCACACCCACACAGATATATCTACACTGTTACAGTTTACTTGAGTTTACCACCAAACCTTGACAACCCATTACAATACATTCACAGTACAGTACATTACTGTAAATTCATAATTCATGTATCACCTTTACAATTCATTACTAAACGTCTACAGCTGTCTACACACATTTACAGTTTACCATCACAACTTTACAGTCTATAACAGCTTATTCACAATTCACCACCGCAACATTACAATTCAGCGCCACCCGTTCACAACGTATTACCGCACTTCCATAATTCACAACCACATCCAATCAGATTTCTAGAATTAATCACTACAGTTTCACATGCAAGCGCACTTCTACGAATCAATAATTCATAAAACATAATATCCACAGTCCATCACCACACTCTTTCTGTTTATCAACACACACACAGATCTACGTCTTCAACATAACACTAAATTTTTTCACATCTCCACAATAAACATCCACAATACACAACTCCATAATACACATCCATACTACACATCGACAATACAAGTCCACACTACACATCTCCACAATACAAATCGGCAGTACACATTCACAGTACACATCCACAGTACACATCTAAAGTACACATCCACAATAAACATCCAATATTCATCACATTCCAATGTACTTCTCCAATTCATCAACGCATAAAAATAACTTGTTATTTATTCAAGACCACCCACGACTCATGGACACATGCAGACACAACTATTAACGCAATGCCCCATAGTTTGCAATGAGAGTTGAATTTACTTCTGAAATTCATTGTAAATTTTAACTCACAAACACGCTTCAACAACTTCGATTCAAACCAAACTCCAAACCATTCGTCTTCTGAACCTCTGGAAAGCGCAGCAAGTCCAGTTCCGCCTGCTGAAGCTCAGCTGATCGACTTCAAGGCCAGGTCAACTTGAGGCATGCAAACACACTCCAGCAATCCATAACCACATACAAACACACTCCAGCTATCCATCACCACATACAAACACACTCCAGCTATCCATCACCACATACACACACACACGTCCATCAAACTTTTCCACATCGTCCACTCAAGCATGACTGGAAATTTGCAAAACAGCAAAACACCTCCAGCGAACGTCCAGGACACGTGACGCGACAGCAATGACGACAATGAGTCATTTCGTAGAAAATATAATCAATCGATGAGAGCTGCGTGGTAATTTATAATTGCTGTTATTGATCGATTGATATTCAATATTCAGTCTCTTCTTCATTCATATTCATATCTTTCTCCTTCTCTTCATCATAGTCTTCATCACCACCACCATCGTCACCATCATCATCATCATCGTCGTCGTCGTCATCATCATCATCATCATCATTATTATCATTATCATTATCATCATCATCATCATCATCATCATCATCATCATCATCACGGCTAACACGGACCGGAAGTCATAAAATATTTTCAAAGAAAATGTTTGCGTTTTACGACGGTGGTGGGCAAAGATGGATGCTTATTATGGAAATTATTATGGCGGGGATGGTTAGTTGGAAAAATCGATCCGCGGCACCAAGAGTGGATAGGTTGGAAGAATATAGGGGGATAGGGAGGGGTGAACCCCTACTATCAACCAATGCAGTCATAACACGAATAAGGCAGAATCGTAAACATATTCTTCGATGATCCCGTTACTGTCATATTTCACGATCTTTATCGAAGATTTGAATTTCTATTCACTCATTAATTTCGAGCTTTTCCATTCAATTTATTTAAAAATTATTTTTTAAATTTTATTTTTATATTTAATAATTCGTTTGTCAGCATCGACTGCACCGCCGATCAAGCAATCCATGTATCTGGCACGTGTATTCAGCTATCTCAAAGGTTAGCAACATTCAACTTTTTGTCTAAGTTCTTCTGCCCGTCTCATTCTTTCTCTTTCTCTCTCACTCTTTCTCTCTTTCTCTCTTTCCCTGTCTTTCACTCTCTCTCTCTCTTTTTCTTTCTTTTCCTCTTCAATCTTCCAGTCAATAAAATAATAATTATTATAATTATAACCAGGATTCATGGCGTCGCAGCACCACTTTATTGGTCGCAGCACAAAAAGCTTGTTTACAATGCGAAACTCAATCCAGCCAGCATTTAATCATATTTGTTCTATTTTGTTGGTAATTATTTATAATGTTCTTTAAAAATAAAAAATAACGGTAAAAATAAAAATAATAAAAATAATAATGATAAAAATAATGGCCAGCAATGTGATCGTGCCCTCTTCGTGCTTCAACCGCCGGTTCTTATTAACGACCGCGATTATTCTTACTGCCAATAAAAAACTCCAGTTACTCTCTTGTAACTTCATCACAAAAATTAATTATCATAAATTATTTATTATATGCTAATATATTCAATTTAAACGAAAATTTGTAACAATTTAAACGAAAATGAAATCTTGAAGAAGAAATTTTCCTCCCCCCACCCCCCATCTAGGTCACGAGACGACAGCCTGGTTAGCACTCGTCATCGGAGTCATTGTTGGCATCGTATTTGGACTGGGTCTGCTTCTCTTTCTCAGTCTTCTCAAGAAGAGGTTTGCTTGTATTTTTGTGTATTTCTAGCTATGTCTCTCAGTTATTTATTCGTATGCGCTTCTGTATGTTTGGACAGTTTTGTATAACTCTGGTTGAATGTATGTGTATATGTTAATCGTTTCAATGTTTATATATTCCAATTTTTATGGGCACTAGCGAGGGTTTCATAATAATGGGGGTTTTGTCATAAAGATATTTTGCCATTCGCGCCTTTAAAAATTTAATTCAACTTTTAGTTGCTCAAGGATAGTGGCATGTGTTTGTCTGTGTACTTAAGTGCATGTGATATTGTACATGCTCTGATATGTGTATGTCTGTCCACATTTGTGGAAGTAAGTTTGTGTGTGAGTGTATGTGTATGTGTGTGTATGTGTGTGTGTGTGAGAGAGAGAGAGAGAGAGAGAGAGAGAGAGAGAGAGGAGAAGAGTTCTGTTTAATTAATTTGCTGTTTCCGTACTTGCTGCACGACTGAAATTTTTTATTCCACGTTAGAGGAGGTGCTGAAAAACATTCCAGTGTGCAAGCCTTCCTGCCTTCTTCAAAGAACACATTTGGAAATTGTACAATTGGATTTATTTTTCAGCAATAATAAAAACAATAAATAACTGTAAACAATATGTGATAAACAAACATACATCAGTTCGTTTAAAGCTATCTAAAAAATGTTCTGTGTTGTTACGAAGCACATTTTAAACAATTAGCAGGTTTATAAAATAAAATTTAAATTCAGCGTGGTTGGCGAGCTTGATGTGAAAGTCACGGCCGGTTGAATTGAGGAGGAAGAAGAAGAAGAAGAGAAGCTGGAAGAGTTGGAAGAGTGACTGTGTGTCGTTTGAAGTTGTCGTAAATTTGTGCTGCCCTTCAATTTACTCTACGTTCACAATTCAAGAGCCAATCCACTAACACATAGATACACACAAACACATACACACACGCACGTACGCACGCACACACGCACACGAGCTACCTCAGCATTAAGACAGGGCCGGATTAAGGTTTTGCGGGCTCCTAGACAAGAAATGTTTTGCGGAGCTCAATCACACATTAACATTATGCAGTGCCCACAATAAACTTAGGATGTCTTGAATATAAGTAACTATATCAAGACATCCTTGCAATAGGCAATCCATTATTCGAGTGATGCTACCATCTTACCAAAACAAAACTCTAAAATCAATTGTCCGATCATTGATATAATTACGCATATTTAAGCTTCCAAAATTGTATTTATAATAAAATTCAAGTTGGTTAATTCTAAAAGATGCATTAAAAGTTAATCCTGTTAGTCAAGTCTGCTTCAATGTTTAAGAGAACAAAGTAAAATTGTTTTTTTTGGCCAGCAGTTAAACGCGACAGACTGATTCTCCACTCTCTTGGGCGATGGGCAATATCAGAATAAAGTTTGAACTAAGTGTCAACGTTTGGAAACGCTTAAAATATAATTCTAACAATGCTTTATTTCAACGTTTGGAAACGCATAAAATATAATTCTAACAATGCTTTATTTTTACAACCGACGACAAATAATCTATAATAAAATTCTCAAAATTAAATTTAAAAAAACAACTTGTCTCTGCTTAAGTTAGAACCGAGAACTAAATGCTTACAGAATTGTAATGCTATGAATTTCCTAAATGAAGTTTTAATTAATAAGTCCATGGTAATGATTATACGTGCTGAGCTACAATACCTTGCCCACTGCTTAGGTAGAATGACTGAACAACAAAATTATTACTATTTTCTTATGAAATATTAATGTATTACTTATAATCGTTTAATTGTCGTCGGAAGCATTGTTATCATTCATTGGTAATTAGAAGAAGCATATCCTGAAGTAATAGATTACCTGCTTGTCAAATATTAGACCAGCTTGATTGAAATTTGGACAAGTGAGCAACAAAATGACCGTCATGGCAAATCCTCTATTGAGTTCAGCTCTTTCAGAATTGTGAGCATGAAGGGATGCTTATTACACATTCTATTTATCCAAAAATTACACTGGATGCTCTATAATTTTTGAAAGACGACAACATGCCGAGAAATTATCTTGCAAATGCAGCAGTTTGGAAGTTAATAGCCCGTTTTGTGCCTGAGCCGTTTGTTCCAGATTTTACTATTTGTTTAACCAGAAAGAAAGTTTTGTCTACAATTGAAATAAAAACTGATTAATTTTAAATCCATTAAATTAACTTCGCCGTGTTTGCTTGCGTGGTTGCTTGAGCCATACTCTGGGACATTTTGACGCTTTTAAAAGAGTAACTTCCAGTTATCATATCGAGCAGAAATTTGGTGGGTTTATTTGTCATCAGGCACTTTACATTATAGTAAATTTTTAACTCGAATGGACAAAATGTGAATGAAATATAGAATAAAATCATTAACAATTTTTAAAATAAAAAATAAAAACAAATTTTTTGTCGAAAAACTAACCACATGTATTTAGTTTAGTTTATTTAAAAAAACAATAATATATTTTTTAATTTGAATTTTATAATAACAATTTTGTTTTTTCCATATTGATTCGAAAGTTTCTTAGATTTTCAATCCTCACATACTTCACATATCAAGACTGTGGTTAGTGTTTTTCTATTTTATAGACTTATCATCATCATAAATCATTCCCAAAAAATTAGAAGCTGTCGAATAACAAAATATAAAGGATTTGTTTATGACGGTTCAATTGTTGAATGCTTTTATTAACGTTTACTTTTCCGGATGTCCATGTAATGTCAGCGGAAGCTTAGAAGTTTTGAAAATCATTATAAAAATAATCCATTTCAAATAATTTAAATTTCAATTGAACAAAAATAAATGTTTAAAAATTAAAAATACTATTTGATAAAAAAATTAAAGAAGCATTGCAACGATAAAATTATGGCAAAAACGTTTAACTGTTAACTAGTTTTTACATAGTAATAATAAACATCTTTTGTTTAGGGGAAAGTGGGGTATTATGGGGTACTTAACAAAAAAAGATAATTTAAACCATATTATAGTGGCAGAAATTTAATTTATTTTTCTCTGTATACCAAGCAGACATATTACTATGAGTTAATGAAACATTTAAGCAAATATGATTTCATTTTTTTTGGAAAATAATTGAATAAAGTGTAGCATTCAAGTACCCCATATTACCCACTAGAGGTGGGGTAATATGGGGTACTTGAATGTTAGATATGTTCCAGCTTTCATTAAACCTAAATATAACAAGGACAACAAAAGTAATTGTTATAAAACAATAACATAAGTAATAAAAACATTTTAAAAATATTAAATGAGGGTCACTGCAGATGTTGACTCTGGGCTCCGTATTGTAAGTTTTGCATAATTACGTGGCATCTGAAAAGATAATAAAGCAGTATAAAGTAATGACATAATAAAATAAAGGTAACAGATCAATGATGAAATGCGCGTAAAAAGTGAAGAAATCATGAATATGGTAATATGGGGTGTACCCCATATTAACCAACAGCATACCACGAATAAAATCTGTAAAATTTTGGCAAATCAACATTGTAGCGGCTGATAATTAAAAACACTGTTAAAGTATATCCCAAAAAAATAGAAATTCACAATTGTTAGAAAATATCTTACTTTTTCTCTCTTTTACGCGTAGAGAAACACAGTTGATGGAACTTAACAGAAAACGTTAAAAAATGATTTCTAATCTATTACGTAAACTCGTTAACAAAATTGCTTTATCGGCTATGCGGCAGAGTTACATAACCACTACGACCATATATCGCTAATTAAATATTCTTATAACGCTGTTCTTATAATAAAAGGTGGGTACCCCATATTACCCGAGGCCCCATATTACCCCACTTTCCCTTACTGTTCGCTGAGGTAATATTTTTATACGTTGCTACGAAATTGTATCACAGTCTTAAAAGCGTGTTTCTATTTTTTTTAATTACTTTCACTTGTTTTACGCTGTGTTTTAATTCACTTCTTTTGCGCTTTATTTATTGCAAAACTCTCTGAACCATAGTATTATTGCCGGTGCAAATTTGCTGTTGAATTGTCTGACAAAATTAAATTAATAAAAAGAGAGTGTAAGAAAAAGAGAGAGAGAGAAAGAGAGAGAGAGAGAGAGAAAAGAAAGAAAAAATTGCAATAGACAGGAGAAACCTAAGCAACTTATTTTTTCCAAAATACTGTAATAAAAATATTCTTGAATATTTATTGCAAATGAAAAACTTAAATCTGATAAAGTGGTAATCTTGATTTGTAATACTAATCAACATGTATGCTTATTTGGCAAAAACACCAAATCTAGTTAGAAATAATTTAGAAAAAGAAATATTATTTACATTGCCGGAACAAAGTAAAATGCTAAAACAAGTTTTCGATAAAAAAATACAGGAAAACTAATTTATTTGTGGAAATTCCGCATTTCCACAGAAACACACATACTATAACTACCTCACTAACACATAACTGAAAATTCCCTGATTTAAAAAAATTGGGTTTGTCGCCTTGTCTTAATTCATCTCAAACACTAAGTCTTAGGAACGATTCACCACACAAACTGTTTGCAGTTACTGGCTTTGGAACTCCTTTTCACAAGAGGTCTAAGCCACAGTAACAACAAAACGTCCTTGAAACAATTTCGAAGCACCGTTGTGGACATGGAAGACCTCGGGCAGAGAAAAACTTTTATAATGACAACCTGATCAACGCACAAATCGCACATAAGACCTATCTCATTAATATAAAAATAAACATATAAGAGCTAACTCGTTAGCACATTAAGATTCACACATACAACTAGTAGATCTCATTGACCCATAAAAATGTACACATATAAGAACTTACTCATTAACACATGAAGATGCACTCATAAGAGCTACCGACCTCATTAACACAAATAATTGCTTTATTTTAAGCATGCACTATTACGCAGAGGCCAGGGTAGAAAAACGGGTGGATGCGAGATCAAATGACCAACTTTTGTGACCAGTGCAATGACAAGGTCAAGGAGATAAAAAAAATTGAGTCTCGTCGTTAAAACATTTTCGCGCTTTCTAAGGCCTCTACGTGGCTCGATCCGATATCAAAACACACTTGGATAAGCTATTTTATTCCACAAACATCGCATGCACACCTATTTAAGCCACTCATGCACGACAAGTAGTTAGCATGTTATATTCAGGAGATGGTGATCGGACAAAATGTCACGGACAAAATGTCCCGTATAAAATTTCCCGTATAAAATGTCCAGTACAAAATGTCTTCGGATGAAATATCACCAGTCAAAATAACCCCTGTCAAAATGTCCCCTGGCAAAATGTCCCCTGTCAAAATGTTCCCTGGCAAAATGTCCCCTGTCAAAATGTCCCCTGGCAAAATGTCCCCTGTCAAAATGTCCCCTGTAAAAATGTCCCTTGTAAAAATGTCCCCTGTCAAAATGTCCCCTGGCAAAATGTCCCCTGTCAAAATGTCCCCTGTCAAAATGTCCCCTGTCAAAATGTCCCCTGTCAAAATGTCCCCTGTCAAAATGTCCCCTGTCAAAATGTTTTCGGTTAAAATGTTCTCAACTCGGCATATAAGATATATATTTTGAAGTCCAAGTTTCAACTAAAACTGTTGTTAGGAAGTTACGAGACATGACGCTAACATCTGGCAACGTTTTGTTAAGATGTTCGTAAATGTAAATTTTCATGGTAAAAATTATTCATAAATTTATAGGAAATGAGTTAATAAGAGCGCAGCTTAAAATTTTGGCCTTTACTGGAATCATCATGTTTTCTTTTTATGGAGGCCTTTATATTTAAAATTATTGTTTGTTGACAATGAAAACTTGTTTTGCAGTTGAATTATATTCTACAGCGTAGCTGCTCGTTGTTGCTGTTTCAGTTTCTTTACTTTAATAAAATTTGTGTGGCCTTGAATGAGTAAATAATTTTTTAAAACTGAATTAATTTGAGAATTTTGACGTAGCCAGCTTTTTTTTTTTTTTTTTTTTTTTTTGAACATTTATTGAGCACGAAAGAAAACAACAGTGAAGTTATAAATAAGGAAAAAAAATCAAGTGCTCAAAAGGTTCATCCAAAGGGAATTACTTCCCGCTAACTGGACGACCTATAAACGAAAATTTAGATACGAACCGAGACAGAGAAATAAAAGTTAACATAAGTGTATAGGAGTAAACATAAGTATATATAAGTTAACATATCTGTATCGAAGTTAACATAAGTATATAGATATTGAAATTATGAATCTAGCTGTAATATGTAAGATTTCAACGATTTTTTAAATAGCGAAATGCTTTTCAATGAGGATATTGTTATTGGAATACTTGAATACAACCGCGGACCATAACACTTTATGGAGAATGTTTTGAGAGTTGTTCGAGCAAAATCGGACCGAAAGCAATGCAAAGAACGCACATCATGAGAATGTACATGAGACGATTTTGTGAAAAGGTTATCAAATGACGACGGTAACATATGGTTGTCATATTTGTACATGAAAATACTAACAAGAAAAAAATTAATTTGATATACATTCAGTAGGTTGTTCTCGATCATTTTCATTTTACAAGATGATGTAAAGGGCAAGTTAAATAATATTCGGATGATTCTTTTCTGTAAGATGTGGAGAGACTTTAGACGTGTAGGATAATTTGAAGCCCAAACAATATTACAATAGGACAAGTAAGGGTAAACGAGAGCGTAATACAACATCATAGAAATATTTTTATCCACAAATCGACTCACGCGAGATAGAATTCCACAATTTTTTGCAACTTTAGAGGTGACGTAACTAATATGGTCAATCAGTGAGAGGTGCTCATCAAGCAACATTCCAAGAAATTTACACGAGGAAACTCGCGCAATAGGTTTATCGTCAATAAGAAGTTGATAATCAGAACAAATTAATTTATTTCTATGGTGGAATAGAATATAGTTGGTTTTACTTATATTTAAAGAAAGTTTATTCGCACAAAACCATTTATAAACGGAAAGTAGTTCATGATTAGTAACATCATATAAATCTTTTAGGTTTTCACCAGAAGCAAAAAGGTTGGTATCATCGGCGAACAAGACAAATTCGAGACGATGCGAAACAGTGCACAAATCATTAATGTAGACAAGAAATAAGAGAGGGCCTAGCACCGACCCCTGAGGCACGCCACAAGTTACCCGCCGCGTTGATGAAGTAACTTCGTTGTAGTGTACCTGTTGAGTTCTACCGCTCAAATAATCTTCAAACCACATTAATGGAATCCCTCGGACCCCATAGTGTTCAAGTTTTTTTAGCAAGACTTTGTGATTCACTGTATCAAAAGCCTTGGCCAGATCCAGAAACACGCCGATGATGTAGTCTCCTCGATCCATAGCCTCCGCAACCCTCGAGTGCAACAGAACGAGCGGCATGTAGGTAGAGTGATTTTTTCTAAAGCCGAACTGACTCCTGGTAATGATGGAAAATCTGGCAAGAAATCCATAGAGCCTGGAGTGCATAGCTTTTTCAAAAAACTTTGAGAAGAAACATAAAATAGATATTGGCCGATAATTGGAAATGGTATCTTTTTTGCCAGATTTGTGAAGGGGAATTACTTTTGCCGACTTCAACTGATCAGGAAACACCCCTGAAGAAAAAGAGCAGTTTATTATGCAGGAAAGAATATGGGCTATCCGTGGAACAGAGCATCTTGCAATACACGGGTCAATTCCGTCGATTCCACTGCTGTGTGAGATTTTTAATCGTGTCGATATTTCAATGATCTCGTCCGGTGTTGTAGGTACAGCATCGAAAGAATGGACCACGGGATTACCAAGATATTCATCAAATGTTTCATTAGGAATTAATATATTTTTTGCGAGATCTGTGCCAATGCTGGAGAAATGATTATTAAACGAGTCAACAATTTCTGTAGGAGAGGTCAAATAACTCCCGTCACCCGCATCAAAAGTCCTGCACTGCTCCACAGAAGATCGCTTGCCCATTAGGCTCCCAATGATTTTCCATGTTTCTTTAGCATTGTTTTGACATAAATTGAATTTTTTTGAATAGAATTCTTTGATTGTCGCAATTTTCATTGATTTGAAGCGATTACGGTACACAGTGAATTTTTCTTTATTGGCCACTGTCGGGCTCTTGAGGTATTTTTTATATAAGGCATTTTTCTTTTTGCAGCACTTCATGAGATTTGGCGTCATCCAATCCTTATCAAATCTAGCAGGACCACGAGTGTATTTAACCAGTGGAAAACACTTGTTATATATTTCGAGATACTTATTAATGAATAATGAGTAAGCAGAGGACGCATCACCACCATCGGCCATCCCAATCACCCCAGACCAGTCCATCTCACCCAACATCTGTTCAAACATCTCTTTCTGTCTCAGGCTGGTCAGCCTTCTAAATGAAATCTGATCTCTTTCAGTATTGGTGCGAGGTGCGAGATCAGTTGACAAAAAAATCGGAAGATGATCAGAGATATCATCAATCACAATCCTAGCAATAGAATGTTGTAAGGGGTAGTTTGTAAACATGTTATCAATTGCAGAAGCAGTTTTAGAAGTTATCCTGGTAGGCGCCGTAAATGCCGGAAGAAGGCTGTAAGAAGCCAGTAAATTGAAAAAATCAGCCATAGACGAGCTCTGTTCTCTACTGAGAAAATCAATATTGAAGTCGCCCATTAAAAGAATATTCATATTTCTTTTGACGAGACAATTTAACAAATTGCTGAATTCTATGTTGAAACTGTGTAAATTTGTGTCCGGGGGACGATAAATAACACCCACTAAGAAATTTCCAGTTTTTTGACAATCCATTGAGATTAGAAGAAGCTCGAATGAAGTAACACTGCTGTTCCAGAGTGAAGCATCAACTGTTGAATACTTGATCCGCTCATCAATAAAAAATCCAACTCCACCACCTCTTTTCATGTCTCGATTTTGGAACACGAAGTGGAAACCCGGTATTTCTATGCCTTTAGACGAATTTTCATCCAACCAAGTTTCTGTGACCGCCAAAATTCGAGCTCGACTTTGGCGAAGTAGTATCGTTAAATCGTCTAATTTGTTTTTCATACTCCTGCAATTAACGTGAAGGAAAGAGAAAAATTCACGAGGCAGTTGATTGGTCAGGTCATTTAAATCTTTTGGAGAAACATAAATGCTGGTGTCTTCATACATTGAACGAAATAAATTGTCATCCGGATCAATACCAGAATCAAATAAAGAAGAATTATCTTCAGACCTCTCAAAACCAAAACAAATTTCTTCTTTAACAACAGAATCCATTGGATGAAATCAAAAGTTTTCAACCTCCTCCAGACTTAGAACTCGGGTGGGCCTGTCAGACTCAGCCCGCCTGACAAAGACCGCACCATTCCAGGTCCAGATGGAAGCAATTCTCTTTTCCTTAAGAAGTTTTCTACCCTTTGAAAAGATGTCGGCATTTTTTTTTGTTAGGTGTTCGTTTATATAAACTTTTTGCGCAGTGTCTTGTTTTCGTAGTAATCTCCTTAATTCATAGATCCTATCTCTGACAAGCCTGGAGGCGAATGTAACAACAATTGGCCGAGGCGCGTTCTTTGGACCCGGTACGCGAAATCCAGCAGTGATGTCACTGCAATTAATATCTAGAAGTCCTAAATTAAACTATATTTGTTGGCAGGAAGTTTCCAAGCCGTGACTCTGGCATTGACACTGTTTTTTTTTATATGTTCGTAATTGTGTATTTTTATGGTGAAAATTGTAAATGAACTTATGATTTTGGTCCTTGTATCGTGGTCCTCATGCCGAAGGAGACTTTTTGACCGGAGACATTTTGGTTGGAAACATTTTGACCGGGAACTTATTGTCCTGGGACATTTCATGCAGAGACATTTTGTCCGGGGACATTTTGAACGGGACATTATGACCGGGGACATTTTGAACGGGACATTATGACCGGGATTTCGATATGTCTAAGATATTTCGACCGGGCATAGTTTGACCACGGCCATTTTGACCGGGACATTTTAACCCAGTACCTCAGGAGAGAGGCACGTAAAGCAAATAAATAAAAAACTAGGAAGACATTCGAATGTACCCGTGAAATCAAATATTCATTCATCCATCAACGTACATGGACGCATACACACACACACAAGCACACACACACACGGACGATCAGTTTTTAAACCGCATTTGAACTCAGCTTGGTTACGAGCTATTTGTTTAAATTTAAGGTTTTATATGTTTTATTGGAAAGTTTAAAAACAACCCAGAACATTTATTCGTGAAAAAATGTAATCTAATATACGACCTTCAATAGAAAAAAACTTCGCATAGAACTATTTCCATTTCTTTCTGAGTTTTTGCGAAGCAGTCATGCGTGGAGGAGCATCGTAGCGAATAAGAAGTAAAAATATCGAACATGGAGGAGAAATTGAAAGATAGAAAAAAAGTAAAAAAAAAGAAGAAAAGAAAAGATCATCCATGAAGCCCTGAAGCAACATTACCCCGCTATTTCTCTGGGGCGTCTTTTGAGCTATCAAGTAAAAGATCAAGATGATGAAGTTGATGACGATGATGACGACAGCCATGTTGATAAAGACAAAGATGGTAATGTCAAGGACACTACAGTGATGTCATAATGATGATAATGATGGCGCCCATGAATAATGAAAATGATGATAATGATACTGATGATTAACGACTGTTCTTGTAAAAATAATGACGACAACAGTTTACTGACGATTGGTTTGCGAGTTATGATGGTGATGGTTAGAAGGTGCGGAACTCAGTTCTGATCCGTAAATAGATTTAGGCTATTATATTTTATAATTAATTTATTATTCTATTTAATTTTAATTTAAAAGTTAATAAAGAAAAACGTTAAAAAATAATTTGCTTTGCATTCGCATATGAAATTTAGCATTCACTAAAGACAAACAATTTGTAATAAAATGTTAGCCAGTAGTTAATAAATGACGTAACGCAAACTCTACAAACCAGTATAAATTCAAATTTTTTTTAAGTTGTTTAAATGTGTATGAAAAGAAGTAATTGGTTAGTTCAGTGTTGCTGCCTGTCACGCTAATGACAGGTGTTTGAATTTAAGGAGATTTATGAAGTTGTAAAATATTCTAAGAACATTAAGTGAGTTAATATAACTGATTAGTATTAATATGCATATATATATATAATCTACTTATATAATCTTCCAGCCTCACTCACTCACTGGCTGGCTGGCTTGCTGGCTGGATCTGGAGCGCAGACTCATGTGGTCTAACAAAGTGCCAATCCGTATGCAATCATAACCAGGTGTGCAAACCCACGTAGACATTACTAAATAAACTGTCTAGCAATGTTTTACGACTTTTGAAATATTTAATCACAGGTCAATCCTTTTCTTCCTCAATAAGGATCATTGTAACAAGACTTGCAAACGCACACACACACACACACATACTCATAGCTATACTAGCTCTCAAGCAATGGTATTTTACATTTTCAATATTTAAAATTTTTAATCAAGCTCATTCTGTTTTTCTTCATAGGGCATCGTATTCACACGATAAACATATGTTTGGAAGCTTACTTGTTGATTATTGGGTAGATTCAAAGAGACAGTGTGGGTGTTATTTGATTATTTGATAAATTATATAGCCCAGATTTTTAAACAAGTGAACCGTAAAAAACTTCGTTTTTTTTAAATCCTTTATAAAACATGGAATACAGTATTCTAAATACTATATAAATGAAAATGTTAAGCAATGTAAAACAAATCTGCTTTTTATTTACGTTTTATGGACAAAAACTGAATAAAATAAATAAAAAAAATATATAAAAACGTTTTAGAAACGCACTATTACTTTGAAATGCACTAAAAAAGAAAGAAAACTTATTTTTTTTGTTATCCGAATATGTTTCTTAAATATTTTACGAAATATAAAAGTTAATTTTTTATAAATTTTGTCAATCATGAAAAAATATTAAACGAACGTCTCACACTTTTATATTTCTTCAAACTATTTAAATGATATTATTGGATAACAGAAAAATTTTTTATTTCTTTTTAGTGCATTTCGAAGTAAGAGTATATTTTTAAATGTTTTTTATATTTATTAGTTCACTTCTTTTAGTTTTAAAGTAATTTTTACCAATCTTATATGAACTTAATTAAGTTTTCTTACCCGTTCTAATTCCAAAAAAACATTCATGGACCTCCTAGCCACCTAGCCTAGATGACTTTGAATGGCGACAAGAGGATACCTAAACTCCGGCGTATTTTTGATTCAGCGTTTTCATTAGATATTTTATTAAAAAAATAAATACAAGATCCAAACATTTGGGGTAATCCTGCAGTATAGCGTCCTGAACCGATTTCGATGAAAAAACGGTTTAAAAAACTGTTTAATAGAATAACCATAGAACATTATCAAAACATATTACGAACAAGTATTTTACAGAAAAACTTACTAAAAACCGACTTTAAGCAAAAATATCCAAAGGCAGTGTTGACACGCGGAATAATACAATTCAAGGAATGAAAAGCAAGGAAGAGTTAATATTCAAATAAAATAACATAATAAAATAATAAATACATTTTAAAAAGTTACAAATAAATTTTTAATTATTTAAATTTTAAAAAATCAGAGCGCTGAGTGGAAATTTATCTATGACAAGCGGGGGATCCAGCGTTGCCCGGGGTTTTCCCATTATTTTTCTCTCGCTCCCGTTTCCTTCCCCGCTAGTTTTCTCGCTCCCGATCGTTTTCCCGCTCCCGATTGTTTTCCCGCTCCCGATCGCCTTCCCGCTCCCGGTCGCATTCCCGCTCCCGATTGCTCTTCTCTTCCTGGTCGCTTTCTCGCTCGCTCTTTCGCTCTCCAAACGATTCTGCTAGCCACATGACCTCTAAAACTCAAAATTTCTGCTCCAAGAAATATGATAGAAACCGTACCAAAGACAGCCAAGTCGCCAAGTACTTTTACTTTGATATTATTTTAATTTTTCTTGGTGTTCTGTTGCTAATTTATTGTTTTCAATGTTTTTTTAATTTTTCTTAAGGCAATTTGACATAAAGCGCCGCATTTAAAGAAATGGTTTTAGACATGGAGCGGGTTACGCAACTCGTACTTCTAAAGCAAACTAATATTTTTCAATTTTTTACTTCCAAAATTTTTTATATTTTTTTTTCTAAATAGTCTATTTTTATTTTAAATGTGTTTAATTTTTATTACCTTTATTCCTACTGTTCACTTCTATCGCTATTGACAAATAGATCTTCATCGGGAACTACGTTAACTTCGGGAGTAATTTATAAATGTTCTAAAGTGCTATAATTTGTGTTTTTTTTCAGTTATTTATGTTGTAATTAGTCTTTATTTTCCTTATTTATGTTTTAAATATCATTTACGTTAAAAAAACCGGCCATTTTTCATCGAAATCGGTTCAGGACGCTATACTGCAGGATTACCACATTTGGAAACAGTTTTATCTTAAATGAAGTTCAATATATTCTACCGAGAGCCACAACCGCCATTTAATAGCTTTGTTATCAACGCCGTTCATAAAAGTGACACAAGCAGAAATGTGCGCCTTAACGGAATATAAAAAAATTTAAAGTAATTTATTTTTTATCATAACATTGAAAATTATCATCAAAAATTAATTCGCGTGCAAAACTTCAGCTCAATCTGAAAAAAATAAATAATCAATTACAAGATTAACAAATTACAGACCCGTCGATGAAGCTAAGTAGAATTGCATCAAAACCGGGACAACACCGGATAATTTAGCTAGTATTATATAAAACTAAAAGAATTAAAAATTTATTTAAAAATAATAACAGAATGTTATATTTTGTATTGAATTTGAACTCATGGCCAACAAATTCGTTTTCCACAAATCTTTTATATGTTTTAATTCTGCAGCTTCTAGGTAATTTTTTGCAAATCATTTTTTCGATGCTGTTAAGTCTATAAAATAGAAAAACATTGAGCACAGTTTTCTGAATACTTGATATGTATAAGTATGTGAGGATCAAAAATATATGATACTTTCAAATCAATATTAAAAAATCAAAATTTTTTTATCAACTTTTTATTAGAAAAATTAAATATTGTTTTTTTTTAATAAACTAACAATTGATGGTTTACGAAAACATTTGCAATTTTAAAAATTATAATTAAGTTTATTCTATTATTTCATTTCCTTAACATTGATCTGGAAATTTAACAGAATGCATTTTCATTTTTTCATTGACGGCACTTCAATATACGAAATATTAGCTTGATTGGAAGACAAGAAGTATGTTTTTAAAGCGTCAAAGTGTCCCAATGCATGGCTCAAGCAAGCAAGCATGGTGAAGTTAATGTGAATGATTTAAAAACTGAATTCCATACTGCAACTAGCTAACTTCACTGTACTAATGTACTCTATTATTATTATGAATCAAACAATTAGTCTGGTTGTAAAACTCTTATGAAGTGACCGAAACAAAAAAGAAGCAGCTTTTATGTCGGTCTTTTGTTTTCCGTTCATTTCAAACAAGGTAAACAACTTTATGTACAACGAAACAATATCAGCCAAATGTTTTCTACCTGTAAATTAATTACTTTGCAACTACAATAAATAACCTAGTGATTCCGGATTGCGAGAAAGTAACAATCTGGTATATAAAGAGCAAAACCTCCATATTCGGAATGATAATGATGGTGGTGATGATAGTGATGGCGACCTTTTGAATGAATACTGATGGTGTCGCAACAGTGAAATGGCATTTAAAATGAAAAGTCTTGAGGTGAAGCTTTTCTTTGAATTGGCGAGGATTTAAAATGATGGCGGTGATGACGATGACGACGACGATGATGATGACATTGATGGTGATGATGATGATGATGATGATGATGATGATGATGATGATGATGATGATGATGATGACGATGACAATGATGATGATGACGATGATGATATTGATGATGATATTGATGGTTGATTTTTATGATATTGATGATGATGATGATGACGATAACGATGATGCTGACGATGATGATGACCATAACTATGAAAGTAACGGCGACATTGATGATGGTTGTCTTATTAGGAGTTCGGATATGGCAAGATTTAAAACAAGATCTTTGTACACACACGTTTTCTTACAAATTATTCGTACACTCATACACATACATTATCAGAATTGTCAGCGGGTGAACTTTTTCCAGGTCGACCCAACCAACACAAAATATTTAACGACCCATCCACTTTTCCAAGAGACTTACTAGACCCGACCCAGTCGGTAGTTTAAAGGTCGTTACTATGGTGCGGAACAATTTTAATATAACTAATTGATTTAAATATCATAGTATACAAGTAAATTGAATTTATATATAAACATTTTATTAAAATTATATGTAGTATAATAATAATAATAATAATTATTATTATTTTTTATCCTGACTCAACTCGTCCTTCATCACCACAGGGTTTTAATCTCCGGAGTTGACAAGCTTCCAAGTATGATATGATACCCATGTGATTACACGATACATACAACACATACAATACTATTACACGATACATAATACAACACATACAATGCTATTACACGATACATACAACACATACAATGCTATTACACAATACATACAACACATACAATGCTATTACACAATACGTACAACACTACAATACTAATACATGATACATACCAAGGATGTCTTGATATAACAACTGGATGCACAACCTACTCTAGTAGGCCTAATGTTTTATTGCTTCTTATATCATAATTATAAATAAATTGATGTAACAAACTACAAAAGCATCAATAGTTATATCATATTTCAAAAAATCTTGATGTAACTATGACGTAATTGGCTAAATTTTCTTGGCCTACTAGAGTAGGTTGTGGATCCAGTTGTTATATCAAGATATCCTTGTACATACAATACTATTACACCATACATACAACACATACAATACTATTACACCATACATACAATACTATTACACGATGAATACAACACATACAAAAGCATACAACGCCACTCACGGTACATGACACACATTTTACACCATCTACGACTGTTTTCACATTATTTGACGTTAGTGACGTAACGTGACTGGGGTAATTTAGGCGCATTACACAAGTTTAGATTAAAAAAAAATTAAATGAAAATTATTTAATGACACGCAAATAAAGGAAAAAGGTCAAGTGTCGTTTTAATAAAATTACTTTACTTTTATGACGATTGGTTATGACGTGGAAAGTTTGATAAACTATTACTTTGTGATTTAAGATATCCTAGCTGTAATAGATAATTACAATGTGGTTTAGGACACTGTAGCTGTAACAGATTGTTATAATGTGGTTTATTACTCATGGAAATATCATGACACGAACTGGAATATATATATATATATATATATATATGACATACAGTTGTATACATATATGTAACAATCAATGAAACTGGCATTCTTATATAAAAAACTGCTTAAGTTCCAACCAATTCATGCCTAAGCCTAATGACATCAACATAAATATAAACAGACCTACAAAAAAACAGACTCACAGAAACTAACACGCATACACACAAGCACAGAGACACAGACACAGCATGCACGCCCAGGGCAAAGTACTGGAGATTTGTGATTCAATAAAAAGAAGTTTTAAATTCTGATCGCCAGATGGAGCATTAGATGGAAATGAAACCATCCGTCCCATAGATGGCCGTTACACATCTCTCTATTTTTTTCTTTCTGTTTCTTATATTTTTATATATTTCATGTTTATTATTTTTACTGTTATTGCTAATAAGATTTTTTTTCGGTTTCTTTAAGAGGAAAAAATGGAAATTATTAGAAGTGTGCCGACCGTCAACATTTGCTTTCCATGTCTTGTTTTAATTAAATTCTCAAAAAGCAAAAAATGTTTAGTTTATTCAGAAAAGAATGCTTATGTAAATTGGAATAAAATTAATTATTTTGTAAATTTGAATAAGAAGTTATAATTTCTTCTTTATGACATTTTTACATCGTGTTATGCGGGGGGGACAACACCTTACATCGTGTGATGCAGGGGGACAGCCCTTTACAGCGTGTGATGCGGGGGATAGCAGTTCGGAGGGGCCAGGTTTTTTTTACCAAATACAAATTTGTTAACCATATCGGAAATCAAAAAATTTTTCAGTCAATTAAAGATCCTGGTTGAAGATGAAAGCAAAAAATTTAAAACGCGAACAAGAAGAAACAATTAAAATTCGTAAAACCTGCTGTCTAAAGCGCTAACAAAGTAACGTAATATGGCTCAACGTGCAAAAATATTTTATTTTCTCACTGATTTTACATTCCCAAAAAACCAAATTGTGTTATCAAATTATGGTGCAATGAACTTATTTGAAATGTATTTTTATTTTCGGTGGGACGATAGCTGAACTACGGGGGGAGGGGGAAGAGAAATGGAAAATCCCTGCAAAAGTATGCCTGAAAGAAAGCCTGTTTGGTTGAGTTATCTCCACTTGAGTTTGACAACAAAATAAAAGCGATGTTCAAAAACCTGAAATATCAAGAAGATTAAAATAAGAATAGAAATACTAGCATGCATAAAGAAGAGGTGAAGGTCAAGCTGGTCTGAGTGACCAATATCTTATGGGTGATCCAGAAGTTCCAGAAGATTCAATTTATCAAGAGAACATGATGTCATTCTTCTTGCATTCCATTCATTCACGATTGCTTTTCAGCTGTCAATCATGCCATTGCGTGTTTTTTTAATAATGCATTCTTTGTTAATAGAGTAATTAAATGTTTTTGTCGTATTATTTTGTGTACCATGCAAACCATTTATTTGTAAGAGTTGTTCATCTATAAGGTCTCCCTTAAACAATGTTTACAGCTGTTTCATTTTGTCACGTGTAAATGCTCAAATACACACACACATACAACCATACACACACTTCTACATACACACGCACACATACACACACATATACACACACATATATACACACACAAACACACACACACAGTATGAAAGCCCTTATATTGATCGACCATGGTATGCTAATTGCAAGCAGGTCTTAAAATAATGCCCCGATGCTATATATATACATCAATTACTTTCTTTTAACGAAATATCAATTTAAATTCTAATAATGATAAATAAGATTAGAAAAACAATAAAGTATTTAATACCGTAATTTAATTAAAATATCTGTTTAACTGTTTCCCAAAATGTTGATACTACAATAATAACTTGAAATATATATTTTTTCTTTTTATATGTGCGGACGTTTTGAAGTTCTGAAGATCATTATACAATTCATCTACTTCAAAAAAATTATTGTTTAATTAAACATAAATAAAATTTGAGAAATAAAATTATCAAAAATAAGTTAAAGAAGCCTATGATAATGACGACAGATGTTGTCATCGTCATAGTAACTACAAACATCTTTTCCTTACAATTCACCTGGATAATATTTTTACGATAGATGTCGCTAAGAAATTTTTCAGCAATCTTTAAAGCATTTTTTTAATTTTTTAAATTAACTTTCACCTGTTTTCATATTGAAGTATTTTTTTTATTATACTGACATATTTCTTTTTATTATATTAAAGTATTTCTTTTATTATATTAAAGTATTTCTTTTTATTATATTAAAGTATTTCTTTTTATTATAACAAGAGAAATGTTTTGAAAAAGATAGAATTACAATGTGTTTTAAGAACTACTTTAACAATCTTTTGTTTCATGGAAGTCTACATATTATACACCTGCAAAGGATTGTTTACATATTATACACATGGAAAACATTATCTACATATTATAAACATGAAAGCATTGTATATTTAACGGACCTTTGGAAAAAAATTGTAGAGCTAATAAACACTAGATAAACATTGCAAACACATTATGAATAGCAAAAATTGTATATACAGTAATACAAATGTAACATAGACTTTGAAAACATGCCACTCATATGTTATACTTTTGGAAAATATTGTACACACGTTTTATACACATAGAAAACATTGTATATGCTATATTGAGTTTGAGTTTGTTTATTCAGTTATCAATACATACATTCAAAATCACAAATAAGACAGAACAAAAAACAATAAAATATATACATTAGACCTGGAACAAGTCCATATTTGTTTGCTTTAAAAATTTAAAGCTATATTTCTTTGGCTAAATATTATCAGATTTATACTAGGAGCTTATCATATTTTGCTTTGTCTATATTGGTTTTTGCAATTAAAAAATTATTTGAAATTAAAAATAATTTAACAAGAGTTACATCAACATAGATAACATAAAAAACAAAACAAAACAAATTAGCTGGAAAAGTTTCTCTTTTACAGATTAAAAGTTAAGCGCTCCATCACCAGATACGCGGCCGATTGCGTCATCCAGCAGGAAGTAACATGTCTGCACGATGACGTCATCTTCAGACGTTCAAGCTCCAGTTATTCATTCTGGCCCGAGACAGGAGCAGACTGGGGAGACGAACGTCATTCGAGGATGTCTGCCAAGCCGGATATCAAGCAGATGCAAAACGTGGTGACGACGCGATCAATTCCTCCCCCGTCGACGACTCCCCCACCTTTATTTTTCGATTTAAAAACGAAACAAACGAACCAGTCGGGTCACAAAGTTCAACTAGTTAGTTTTCCACTCGTCGAACAAATTCCAAGTGACGTCGTATGTACCGAAGATCATAAAAATAAAATGGCAACATCCGTTTTCATGGGGACCGCTGCTGATGCCTTCACCTGATATAAAAATTCTTTTGTGCGTATTTTTGTTTTGCTCGATAGGTGTCCGACGATATCGATTTCCTTCGTTTATTTGATTTGTAATTATTATTTTTATACAAAGGTGTGACTTAAAAGTTATTTTTAATGTTGCTGTCGAGTCAAACGTTTCTTTTCTCAACATTCGAAAATCTTTTGTTAGGATTTTTGTGATACATCGAAGAGATAGGAAATTCTCAATACAAGCGAATACAATTATGCTTTGTATTCATTTAAATACGCGCTCTATTCCATTACAAAAGCGTCGTATTTAATACCAATACGCGTTGTATTAATACCAATAAGCTTTGGTAGTAATACCAATACGTATTGTATTTAATACCAATACGCGGTGTATTCAATTCAATTGCATGACTGACAACAACGACAAAAAGATTCATGAAATACGAGCACGTTGATATTGTTATAATAAAGAAAAAATAAATTTAAAAAAAAATTTTGAAATGAAATAGCAGGAGACAACATCTTCGTGTGTGACTGTGGAAGGGTTTTTGAAAAATATAAAAAAAATTGTTTTCTAAAATAATATTTATTCAACTTGCACGATTACAATGAGAATATTCAATAAATATGATGAAGAAAAGACAAATAAGAAGTAGCGGCAATGTGAAATTTGAAGATGAAATAAGAAAACAAACATTTATTTTATTAGTTCTCTATAATGTCGAACGGCATGTAGTTTTTCTGGAAGTTGGCGTTTGGAGTGTCATAGTGGTGGTTGGAGAGTAGGGTAGGGTGGCAGAGGAGCTTGAGAGGGCGCTTGTTCGTCTGGAAACAGGGGTCCCCCATGACGCAATCTTTATCACCCCCGTCGGATACAAACCCGTATCCCGCGACCTTGAACTCTCCAGGAGCCTGGGTCGTGTTGGCCGTCTGGTCCATGATGGGGTCGTCAGACGGAGTGACCTTGAAAGGCGGGCGAAGGTCGTCGAAATGATGCTGCAGGAAGTCGCAGGTTTGTTGTAGGTTGGCATGTTTTGCATACAACGGCGTGTTGTGTTGTTTCTGTTGCTGTGCCCTGTAGTTGCACATGTTGTCGTTGTTGGCTGGTGTGTTGTAGTCGCACGACGACTCGTGACCTATGACCGCTTTTCTGATTTGCTGCTCAGCAGTGGTCAGCTGTTTGTTGGTGACATCAGCTGAGCATTCGCTCAATATTTGTCCTCGTTTTTGAGCGTGTTGTGCCCTGTAGTGACGTCTGGTGAGTAGTTAAAAAGTTCAACGCGTATAAAACATCTGTGCGAATGAAATGAAAAACAATTCAACATTTTTTTTCGTAGCGGACTAAATAAAATACTTTTGACTTTTTCACGTTTAATAAAAATGAATCTTAAAGCATGCATGGTTTTAAATAAAATCTAATTTATAACTTGTAATATTTACTTGCATTAATATATATGTATTTCAGCTCAACTTCAACTGCTAGAAATCATTTCTTAAAAAAATTTAACAATAACTATTATAAAAAACAGCTTTTTGGACATTCGTAAATTCCAATGCAATCATTCGAATCCATCGAATAAGAACTTACAACAAATTCAGAAAGATTTAATGAAAACGTTATGTTTTATCATGCACCAGTGGTTGAATTTTTGGCTTTTACGCTGGGTTGCCTGGTTCAATTCTCAACTGCTCTGATAAACTCAGTCCTTCATCCACCTTTGTTTCTGATGGCGCCAAAACGAGTAGAGTGACAATAAGATCGATATAACCGAACTAACTTTTTTTCTATTAGAATATTATGACTGGATTTATCTGCAGGATACAAAAAAAGTAGTTACACTCTTGCTGTTACGTAATTGGTATGAAAAAAAGCATTACACACGAGACATGCGTGACATACACGACATAAATGACATACAGACAATGCAACATGCGTGGCACGAACATCACTCGCAAAAGCATCAATAAACTTTCTAACTTTCTCCTGTAAGCGAGGACGACAAATAGCAGACACGCTCCCACGATGACGCCCAGCATTATACCGGTTACTATGGATACGATGAGACCTGAGACGAAAAAAAAAGTTTACAATAAACAATTTTAATTTGCAATAAAACATTATTAAATGAGTGAATGATAACTTTAGCTTACATCGAAAGTTAATATAAATAGATAAACATCGTAAACTAAATTGGAACCCCAACAGGGATGTGAATATATAAGCATAAAGATTTATATTTAAGACCTCCCTGATCGTTCGAAATGCCAAACTTGAATGAAACGACAATGTCGGCAGCGATGATCGAACGATAGATAGAAATTGCAGACAGCCAACAAACACATCATCATCCTTCACCGTTTTAACAACAACAACGCCTCTGTCTCTTTGAAAGAGTTTCTCTTATAACTTTATTGTCATTTGATGCGATTTTATAATTCATTTCTACGTCGTAGGGCCGGTCCGCCTCTTTATGTAGCGGAGGCTCGTACCTACAGCATATCATCAAACGAGACAAACTTTTTCTTTCTTCCTTTCTCTATTAGAAAAAAAAAAAAGTTTGAAAAAAAGTTTGAAAAAAAGTTTATGTGGGTCTTAAAAAACTCCTCGCAAATCACCGACAGCCAGAAAATGGACTTTTGCGGCAGCAGAAAAACACGAAGAGTCATAAACATTTTGAAAGAGAGAGAGCCTGGGGACAGTAAACAAGGAGAAGATGAAAAGAAGAAAGAGAGAATGAAAGTGAGGGGCGGAGAAAAAGTGAGAGAGAAAAAGAGCGAGAGAGACAGAGAGAGAAAAAAGAGGAAAAAAAGAAAGGAGAGAGAGAGAGAAAGAGAGGTGGAAAGAAAGAAAGAGATAGAGTGAAGAGAGAGAGAAAAGAGGGATGCTACGCACCGGGCTTACCTTCCTACCCAATACATCAAGATTTTCGAAAACTGAACTCACGGGAAAGAAACAAAAAAATAAGAAGTTCTGTCGACATAGGAAACTGACCATTACATTCACTCACTTCTAACTTCCTCAGGGGATTAATTTATCTCTCCGGGAAGAGGAGGAAAATAAATGGAAGTCCTTGTTCCGAGGACCGTTCAGGCGACCGCTTCCTTGAGTAGTCGCCGGTTGGCACGCTCCCCTAATTACTACTCGATTCCCGTGGGATGGGCGAAAAGGGAAACCTGCGGGGACATTGGAGGGAGGGGCGCGAAATGTTCCCCCGAGAAGACGCTTAATGAAGACGTGGCTGCGGGTAATTACGTGCGGTGTCATCTTGTGACGGGGAAAAACGCGGCACCAAATTTCCAGACTGAATCGGACCAGCAGAAATCTTTTTTTATTTTTTTATTTTTCGTTCTCTGAAATTTTCGTAAGCAAACAAAAAACGAGGAATCTAAACAATTTCAATGCGCATGTCTACGTTGAGCGAGAACGAATAACGCAGTTCGCAATTTTGAAGAAATTAGCAGTCACGTGATGAACAATACGTTATAATCGGTTGACATTTTTTTGCATTTTCGCGCTTTTCATTTTTTGCTTTAATATTTTGAAACAGCCAGGTAACTATCACCTTTTAGCCTTTCTTTCTCTCTCTCTCACTTTCTCTCTCTCTATCTGCTTCTCTCACTGTCTCTCATTCGATCCCTATCTTTATTTGTCTCACCGTCTGCATGTACGTCTAGGTATGCTCGTCACAGACATACATGTAAGCAAGACAAGTACAAGACGGCACAACAACCCTCTCAGTGCATTTTCATCTCTTTTTTCCTTTCATGGAATGTTTGTGATACTTAATGGATTGAGGAGCTGTGTCAAACGGGACGTAACAAGTGGATTCTTTGAAGTAAAACTTCAATTTTATCTCTAAGATTTACACCCAACTAAGAAAATTAAAACATGCCACTGTAATCATCATCATCATCATCATCATCATCATCATCATCATCATCATCATCATCATCATCATCATCATCATCATCATCATCATCATCATCATCATCATCATCATCATCATCATCATCATCATCATCATCATCATCATCATCATCATCATCATCATCATCATCATCATCATCATCATCATCATCATCATCATCATCATCATCATCATCATCATCATCATCATCATCATCATCATCATCATCATCATCATCATCATCATCATCATCATCATCATCATCATCATCATCATCATCATCATCATCATCATCATCATCATCATCATCATCATCATCATCATCATCATCATCATCATCATCATCATCATCATCATCATCATCATCATCATCATCACCATCACCATCATCATCAACATTCCAACCGGCACAGGAATTGATTGTTTTACACTGTTCCTAATTGCACCAGTGTTCTTCCTATTCAAACAAAACCATTTCCGTTCTGCCAAGCAAAACAACAAAAACGTAATTTAGTCATGAAGTCACTTTATTTTTAGAACAGGCAAGCAAATAAACACAAAATCACATGACCGCATGATACCATGATAATATGACTACATGACTACATCACCATATGACTAAATGAACATATGACCACATTACTACATGAAAGCATGGCTGGACGGACACATATTTGAATTCTCAAAAACTTAATACACATTCACATTTTTCCTCATTACAAATAAAAAAAAACAAGGACAATATTTTTAATTAAAAAATTTTCATTGGAAAATGAGTTCTTGTTGATAAGAGTTTGAAGAGAAGTCTGAAAACGGGAAGCATATGTTTTAGGACTTCTCCTAGTTAAAATGCAATCTCATTGTCATGAAGGTCCAATTAACCCTCTCTTTCCTTTCTCTTATCCCACTAAATATTTTTTGCTTATTCTATCTCCCTTTCCTTTTACTTATTCATTTGTTTTCTATTTCTCTCTCTCTCTCTCTTTCTCTCTCTCTCTTCAATTATATCTCATTCTTTCTTAGTCATTCACATTATCCTATAAATTTCCACAACCCTTTCATACTTTTTACGGGCATCATCATTGTCATCATCATCAGGATCGTCATCTTTTTCATATCGTCATCGTCGTCATCATCATCATCATCATCATCATCATCATCATCATATTCATCTTCATCTTCATCCTCATCCTCATCCTCATCCTCATCCTCATCTTCATCATTATCATCATCATCATCATCATCATCATCATCATCATCATCATCATCATCATCATCATCATCATCATCATCATCATCATCATAATAACAATCATCATCATCATCGTTATCATCATCATCATCGTCATCATTTTCATCATCATCTTCATCATTATCTTTATCATCGTCATCACCAGTTTCATCTTCGTTTTCGTCATGGTCGTGGTCATCGTCATCGGCATCGTCATCGTTATCGTCATCGTCATCATCGTCATCATCGTCATCATCGTCATCATGGTCATCATCATCATCATCAGAAAGCCTCTAGAACTTTTTCCTGTACATAATTTATAGAATATACCTGGCATGAAATATGTAATTATACGATTTTTTTCAACTTGAATATTTTTTTTTAGTAATTTTGCTTATAAATATTCCACATTTATTGCACCTTTGTATAACA
>OZ022238.1:43388268-43405768 GCA_963978895.1 Erpobdella octoculata | reverse complement strand
TCCGAGTACTGAATTTTGTACTGCTCTGAAATTATAGCTGCACTATTGAAAATATTCTCATTAATCATAACTAATTGTCTCATTTGACTCAATTTTTAAAAACGTGTTTTTGTTCCTCTTAAATGACAAGCTGAAACAAAAACAAAGCAATTCCAGTGCTAATGTCTTTTCTTCTGCAACCTTTCTCAATTGCACCTCCCTTCCATCGTCTCCTCCATCGTTTCCAGCGCTCATCTTTCCCTCCATCAACCTTTCACGACATCTTCGTCTTCGTGTTATTGTAGTGTCACGTGCAAAATTATCGACTCGTTTAAAAATGTGTTGTCAGTTCCACGAAATTTGATCCTGATTGTGATGACTGTTTGTGTTCGTGTACGTGGTGCGCGTGTGCGTATGCGCGTGTGCGTGCGTGTGTTGCTGATAAAGCAATGCAAACAAACAAATAAAGAACTGTCAACAATTTTATTGCAACTCCCTTGTTTTCATTCCGACCTGGTCAGACTGGCATTCCACGTGGACGAAGAAAACAAAGACGACGACGGAAAAGAAGAAAAAAAAGAAAATTGGAACGAAAAAAAAAGAAAAAAAGTAAAAAATAAGAAAACAAGATGAACTAGAGAAATAAGAAAAAAGAAATGAAAGCGAATTTGCCTCCTGCGAGCTTTTTTAAATACAACTCGCACGGTGGTCGTCAGTTGGAAAAATTGAAATCAACGAAAAGAAATTTGATTTGCGTTTTCTTGTTTCAACGTGTTTTTTAAAGTTTTAATATTTGTTAAATAATCACTAATTATTCTAGTCGTATTTGGCATATATTATATATTTATCATAGTTATCTTACCCTGGAATATATAGTTTACCATAATTGTATATATCATAGTAATCATACCATGGGTGTATATAAATATCAGAAATCTTACCATGGGTGTATATATCATAGTAATCTTAGTTTTACCATGGGTGTATATATCGTAGTAATCTTAATTTTTCCATGGGTGTATATATCATAGTAATCTTAATTTTACCATGGGTGTATATATCATAGTAATCTTAATTTTACCATGGGTGTATATATCATAGTAATCTTAATTTTATCATGGGTGTATATATCATAGTAATCTTACCATGGGTGTATATATTATAGTAATCTTACCATGGGTGTATATATAATAGTTATCTTACCATGGGTGTATATATCGTTTTCTGCAAAAAAATCACTGACGCCATTGAAGGAGCCTGCAATAAAATATCGATTAATTTTATTCTCAAATATTTAAAACTGATTATTTAGAACATGACATTCAAAATATGCTATGAAGGTCATTTGTTTAAAAAAAAAACAATTTTTAGCCAATTTAACGTAATTGTTTTAGTTATGTTGCCATCTTGTTATGTCAAACAAATTCTTTAAGTTCTAGAAAATTTGTGCATTATTTTCAGACAACGAGTTTTAGAATTTATAAAAAAAATCGTCTTATGTGAAATGGGTTGAAAAAAATTCAGTTAGTTATTTAAGTTATTTGGAGATGAAAAACTAAAGAGGTAGAGAGCGAGAGAGCGAGAGAGAGGGGGTAGAAAAAGAAAAAAGAAAGAGAGAGGGTGAAAAGAGAGAAAGAGAGCAAGAGAGAAAGAAAGAGAGAGAAAGAGAGAAAGAGAGAAAAATAAAGGGAGGGTCATAAATTGGTTTCCATGTTACTTTCATGAGTCCTTTGGGTTGGGAAACAGGACGTGTGGGCTGTTCCTTTCCATCTTTTTTGAGCATTCGATTGCTTTAAAGTTGAGATTTTTTATTCAAATGTTAAAAAATTAAAAAAAAAAATTTTAAACCTTGTTCAGTTTTAAGTTTCAATTTAAAATTATTCAGTTTTCAAACAGCATCGGCCAATTAAAATCACGTGATCGAAAGTGCATAATTTCCACCTCTATTATTTTTATTTCAACAAAATTGAATTTATTCTAATTAACACTTTTCAAAAATAATAACAAAAAAACAGCTCAAATTACTAAAGAATTGAATATAATATTGGCAAAAACAACTTGGTTCCGTGCAGTTCCTAATGTCACCGATCCATCGCCTGTCATGGCAGGTGAGATGGGACCTCCTGTTATTGAGACTGCAAGATATTGTCAGACTGTCACCCTTTCTCTCCACCACGTTGAAACTCGATGGAGGTGCCAGCAGATCTGCACATCCGGTCACTGGAATTTAATTGAATCAAAATAAAATTCCGCTTGGAAGTTCTTTCTTTTCATGAATTGTTAGATGGAAATTAGAGAAAACGTGGCCTGGCGTGGGTGTTCAGAGGTAAAGGTGAATTGAAGGTCACATTATCAGGGCGTTCTTTTTCTGAATTACCCCCAGCAATAACAGGGAACCATTTTATGGGGTCACACAGTTTTACCTGCCACCTGAACGTGTCTCCGAAATTGCTATGTGTCGAAACTCATTTCGACCAGTCGTCAAACTGGTACTTATTTCACCAACTTAAGAGCGATGGAAAACTAAGTCGACGTTCGGAGGTGTGCGCCGTTTGAACCCACCGCTCACTGTTTACGAGTAGGGCACGTTTAACACTCGGCTAACGTTTCGTTTAATGATGCTATATGTTACGTGCATGTAGTAGAGATGGTTGATGTGATACAGTTGCAAACCGAAGGAAGGTTTTACTTGATTTGAGTAAACGATGATGATGATGATGTTTTTTTAGCGGTTGGTAAAGAATTTGCGATGTTGATGACAATGAATCCTGTAGTGGTTTTGATGGGGGTATTAAAGCCTGGTCGTTGACCGTGGTGATTACACTTTTGATGGGCGGCAAGAAAATACAATTTGAACTGAGGTGCACATGAGATGCAGGCATGTGACCCTCGGAGGCAGCAAAACACTTCTTATTTGTATTCAGCTTGTGACTTTTCTGTTTAATTTTAAAGACAAATTAAAATAAAGAACAAAAAAAATAGGAAAATGATAAAAAGAAATTAATAATTGTTGTAAAAAATGTGTATGAAAATATTTTTGCTTACAAGAAGTTTATTTAACATATCTGAAAATTGTTTTCATAATTATAAACAATTTGATAGAAGTAGACGGAGTTTTTATTTACAAAAAAACTAAATTCAATAAAAACAGACGAAAAGTCTGTTTTGCAAAACTTGAAATAAAAGAAAACATCTGCAAAAGAAAAGAAAACGGATTTGTAAAGTGCAGCAGAGAGTCAACAGGTGTAACCTTTGTCCACGTTCCCAACACGTACACCAGGAGAAGAATGTACACGCACATAAATGTGCACACGTATGCATACAACGTACTGTGTGTACCGACTAATGCTAACACAGTCTAATGATTATTTGCACAACTACTTCCACATTTTCATCAACACTGAACCATTCTACATCGCATTCACACACGTCTCACATACGCACATACATACATACACATATACACCATTCACACAGACACGTGACCTGGATTCACACACACACACACATCTCAATGCTTTCCATTAACAAAAATTATAAGCGGAAATTTTACTGGACGCGACTTTTTCACTGTGATTATTCTTGCATTTGAAGTCAGGAAATGGATGTCGAGTTTTAATTTATCTCAGCCGGAATTCTTATAAGAAAGAGAGTTGGCCTGCCTGCCATTGTTTCCTCGGTCCTCTGACAAATGGTTCTCCTCCTTGGTAATTTATAGCTTCTTATTTGTTCCCTGAGCATTTCACTTGGAAGACTTCAAAACATATTCGCAGCGCTTCAACCGAATTAGCGTATTTGCTACTTCCTACTAAGATAGATATTAATTACGTAGATTTGTTTTTTTCCATTAGTTCCGTCGTCAATTTTATATTTATTCAGAATATCGAATAGAATGTGAGATTGATGATAAAAATTATTGAAGAAGTTGAATTATGAAAACCTAATGGGAGGTCTGAGTTAAGGAGATTTGCTTGTGACAACCACAATGGATGGATTTGCTGAAAGAGAGATAAGAGATGCTCTCGAAGATGGAAAAAATAACTTGACACAATTATCTTACTTAGCTAAAAAAACTCAATTTAAAAAAAATCAAAAGGTTTAATTCATTTTTTAACAAATCAATTTAAAATTAGTTATTGCTGGTCTCGACCGGTTGTGGATATTATCAGCTAGTTTAGTGGACAAAGTAATGCCGAATGGAATTTATTTTCAATGCGATGACAAACCGAAAATAAGTCAAGATTTGACCTATTTAAATATTTAAATCAGTCATAGTATTTTGACCGTCTCAATCTTGAACGTCTTAACGTCATACAATTTTAAACAGACTCAAGATGTATTTTGTGTCTTAAAACTGTGACCCAGATAATAATTTTAGAAGCTGGAAAAAGGCATGGCTTTTACAGAAGTTAGTGAAAATATCTTGATCGTTTAGAAAGAGCTTAGTTGATGAAAGGTGGAGGAGGAGCTTGGCCAATTGCAGCACGTATGGCAGAATATTGGACAAACAACATGGGCAACTGGGAGATAAAAATCCCTACTTCAGATAGTTCTGAACAACAAATCACGTTGGGATTTCGAAATTTTCTGAATTCAATGCGAAAATACAAACTTTTCAAAGCTGATCAAGACGGAATCGAATTGAGTGAAAAGAAAACAAGAGAAATATTATTTGCAGACTTCTTAATTAAAACTTTCTAAAAATTGATCTTCACTAGGCGGACTATCTTACAAAAAGATTTCTTAAAAGCTGAAACTGTTCCGGAGAAACAAAACTATGGGGGTAGATGGCGCTGCAGTTATTTATTGCTTACTTCGGGGCACGTCATGATGATGATGATGATGATGAAGATTATTATTATTATTATTATTATTATTATTATTATTATTATTATTATTATTATTATTATTATTATTATTATTATTATTATTATTATTATTATTATTATTATTATTATTATTATTATTATTATTATTATTATTATTATTATTATTATTATTATTATTATTATTATTATTATTATTATTATTATTATTATTATTATTATTATTATTATTATTATTATTATTATTATTATTATTATTATTATTATTATTATTATTATTATTATTATTATTATTATTATTATTATTATTATTATTATTATTATTATTATTATTATTATTATTATTATTATTATTATTATTATTATTATTATTATTATTATTATTATTATTATTATTATTATTATTATTATTATTATTTTATTCATATACATCACCATGTGTTTTTTTTGCATTTTATCTTTCTAACCACAAATTAATCGCTCACCTTCGTATTTGAGGAAAAACCTCAGCGCAGAATCGTCAACGTTCTGTTTGATGAAGGCCACTTCGACCACATTTGAACGACTGGTGTACACCAACTCTGTCCTAGTGTGGAGGGCGCATATAGTCTGCTCTTTCTGTTTTGGCTCCTAGTGGCGATGGAATGAAAACTGATTTTATATTCAGTTAAACAATAATAATAGTAATAAATACTAATAACATTAATAATAACAATATAAAGTTAATATTGATAATTTTGATGATGAAATAAATAGGAATTTGAAATAAAAGCCAAAACACTATGCAACCGATTTATTCATTTATTTAAAAAACAGACCCAAAAGGCCATTGACACAACCGTGCACAAATCTTCAAGTAAACTATAAAATAGAACAATTGAATGATCGTCACTTTATCTTTATTTAATAGTACTTGCACGATTTTTGATAAGAATGTAAGTTCGTTTGATGCCAAAACAGTGAGATTTGAAATTGTCGTCTCCTTATGACATAATCTACATTTGTACAGTTTTCTTCTGGCACTCCATATGTCCAAAGCAGTTACAATAGAAATAAAAGAAGCATCCCTAATACATAAAGAGTGTTGTCGATCTTGACAGTATGGAATGAGAGGGAGCCGATAGTTCTCCGGTTTTGTTAAAGTTTTGACGCAAGCTGTAAACAATTAAACATACCCCGCTGAGTTTTCAGAGGGCTTATTGAAAGATAATTCCAACATTACCGTAAGACGGAGATGAAATTATCATCTAAATTTGATTTCAACTTTTGTTTTGTTCTCAACGCTAGATTTTACGATGCTTTGAAAAGAAGAAAGCAATTTCGTAACTTAATTTATTGTCTAAATAATATTTTAGTGGTTTGCTTAATATTTTGATTTTAATTTATATGCGCGTTTTTTGAAAATCAGTAAAACCGTTTTATTCCCGATTTGCAAATAAGCGCAATGTAGTTTTCATCGAGATTTGCCGGAATTAAACGTATGAAGCATGTTTTGAATTGGGGTAGTTTTATATGTAGTATAATCATCTCCAAGCAAAGCATTTTGATTACATATCCACAATATTCTTTCACAAACCACTTAGTAGTACATAACATATTAATATAATAGTGCAGTAATATTATAATAATTATATAGCACAATATAATAATTAAATAACTTAATGCAGAAATAAAATAACTTAATAGTTTAAAAACACAGACACACACAGACCTACACAGACAGGCAGGCACACCGCTGCCATATCACCGATGGTGACGAATTTCAAACCATTTCGTCCCGAAAGAAATCGAAGCGTGATGAAAAGTTGCAAGGAAGCAAAAAATATCCTAAAATCATAAAGCGAGAAAAAGAGAGAAAATGAGAGAAAGAAAGAGAGCGAGAGATAAAGAGAGAGAGAGAGAGAGAGAGAGAGAGTAAAAAAAAGAAAGAGACAGAAAGTTGGAAAGATAGTAATAAAGCATGGCTGTGTATTTATCCGTCTCTCACTGGGAAGGAGAAGGCTTCGACTAGTGGACGTGGAAGAGCGCACTATAAGTCAGACATAATCTCAGTCCAGTGTGTTTGTATATTCAGTGAACGGCCCTAACTGGCATGGCGTTTTGTTTCCAACTGATGTAGAGGTCCCCTGGCCTCTATGCTACTTTGCCTCTTTTTATTACTGTCTCTTTACCCGGCTGCATGTATTTCTGCCTTCCTCTATCGTTTCTTCGTCATTCTCGTTCGTTCTATGCTAATTTGCTCATATCGCAAGAGAAAAATATTAGTAATTTTTCAAACTTGGTTTGTTCAATTTTGCCGAATGTAGTAAGTGAAAAGCGCTGTTATCGTTCATATCCTAAAAAGTATGATAAGTTGTTATAAGTTGTTCGCCATACATTTTTAGATTGAACGTCTAAATTCGAAAATTTAAGTTTTCGACAATTTGTTACGAAATAATGGATTTTTTTAATTAAAAGAAACAGAAAAATTAAAAACAGATAATTTATAAAAATTAAAAGCAGTTAATTTATACAATTAAAAAAATAAGAAAAATTAGATAACTCGTTTTCAATTCCTGCACAGACACATAAGCCAACACAAACTTCCAACGTTGCATCCTGACGGAAACTAATGCCAAATGCATTTGCAAATAACCCCGGTGTCGCTGGTGAATTTAAATTCAGTAGAGTTGGAAAATGCAAATAATAAACAAAATGAAAAAATATAAAAACAAATGAGTTCTTTTTCTGCTCACATAAACATGTCACGAGCTACAAGTATTGTTGATTTAAGTTTGTTATATCTATACTATGGAAGGTTTTTAATTGCTGATTTGAATGTTATATCTATGTTGTGGAATGTTTTTTTATTTGTTGATTTGAATATAATATCTATGTTGGAAAAATATTTTAAGTCGTACAGACATTTTATATAATTCTGTTGCTCTATGAATTAATTATTAAACAGCCATCTGACATCTGCGATCAACTATTTTTTCTTTTATGCCACAATCGTGGAATGTTTCTGAACGTAAAAATAATAAAAGATAATATTATATTTTTTGTAAATATAATAAATACTTTAAAAATTGTTCTAAATATTTCTGTTTATAGTTTTTTATTACATTCTTCGGTTTCGTTAAATTAAATTCTCCGATATTTTTCCTCACTTTCTTCAGAAACTATATAGTTAAAGTATTAACTGAAACAAAATAAAGGCTGTTTCCAAACTGCCAATTGGTCGCCACTTCAACTTCAAGCTAATGCCGTAAAGGATAATAACATTATAAGAATTTAAGCTTTAAAAAACAAGATTTTCACAAATCTCTTATTTTAAAATTTAAAATTTTAACAATTACGGATTAATCAAACAATTTTCAAAGAGAGATTTGTGCCGACAAAATACTTTCATGTTGAAGAACAAAAAACGCTTACGCTTAAAGTTTTGCAACTTCAAAACTACATGACAACGTTACACAAATGAAAGATTGCTTTGTCTAATACACACACTTGCATAACATTTATTATACATCTGTAGTATTAATTGCATTGTTTAGTTGATGTTGAAATATTATGGTGCAACAAATTATTAGTCGCTTATATAGATTCAGATTGAGGTATAAATAAATTTATATAAAATTTTAAAGGCGTGGCTTGAACTTATGACAAAACACCACAGACTGTCGAGGTTGACGAGAATAAATTGAATGCTGACAGACGACCGCTCATGCAGTTAGCGATCCTTTAAGTCTCTGACAGAGGGGTATTGGTAATTGAATATTATTCCGAGTAAAGTAGGGTTTAACAAATATAATCGTTTAGGAAGTCTAGTGTCGTGTTGTACGAAAGGTGAAAAAAACATTGAAACTAGGTTTTACATTTTACATGTTGTAACTTGACTCTTGAATAAAAGTTCGTGAAGTTTTGAGCTGTAAAGGGTGCCAACGAATGGCACAAGTAGGCAAGCAAACACGGTGAAGTTAATATAAAGAATTTAATAAAAGGTGTTGATTCAGGTTGTGATGATGATGATGATGATGATGATGATGATGATGATGATGATGATGATGATGATGATGATGATGATGATGATGATGATGATGACGACGACGATGACGATAATGATGATGATGACGATGACGACGACGATGATGATGATGACGACAAGGATGATGACAATGAGTATGATGACGATGAAGATGATGATGACGATGAGGATGATGATGACGACGACTACGACGCTGATGAGGATGAAGATGAAACCTCACCAAGCACTAAACAGTCCACTGACAAATTGCTTTGTTTTCTCTCGGGAGATTGACAATTTATGAGCTGGTCTGGAGTGCCACATGTGGCGGACGTGATGTGTGGCGGGTCGCCAACCAGTTCGAAGGAGATAAAGATTTGCAGAAGTAAGCGATCATTCCACGCTAGTGTCAAAGTATATTGCTCCGAGTAACACATGAGAAGGACAAGAAGGTCAAGGTCGGTGAGAAACAGGCAGACGAGCGGCATAGTGGGGCGCACCTGTTCTCGCTCGGCTCGATGTGCTTTTAATTTAATTGAAAACTGAGATTTCATCGGACAGCGGACGAACGAATCGGTACTGCGGTCAACAAACAATGATAGTAATGAGAATTAATCTGGCCGAAATGTCTGGAAGAAATATCTTTCTTTGAGTTCCTTCGGCGATTTAACGCGACATGGAAACAAAGGTTTATCGGCCGAGTAATGCTTCGTCGGTCGTCAATTTGAAAGTCGTTCCATGGGCGTACAAGCATTCCCCTGTCTTCTGATGAACAACTTTTATGACCAACTCTTTCGACGTATGTTCTTTTCATTTCATTGCTGTTTTTCTGTTCTCTTTTCATTCATTCTTTTGTTCTCTACAAATCAACGCACTTTCTCTCTTTCTCGCTCTAGTTCTCTCTCTTTTTTTCTCTGGCCCTCATTCTTTCTTTTTCTCTCTTCGTCTCTCTGGTTCTCTTTCTCTGCCCTCTAATTTTTTTCGAGTTCTCTCTCTCTTTCTACTTCTATTTGTTCATTTCAAGTTCTCTTCATCATATGTTCGTTTCTATCAACCTCATTTTAAACCTCTAATCTTCTTAACAAATGTCTACAAATTCAATTATTCGTGGACAATTTCATGTGAGCAAACCTTCAGATATACTTCACCGTTGGTAGCGTTAAATCAGTCAAATAACTTTCGTCCGACTCTTACTTATATGACCCCTGACCCCCACTGCCCTTTCAACCTCGCCTCCTTCCTCTATCTCCGCACAGCAGACATAAAAAAGTGCGTGTAAATTTGCCAGGTGTATGATGTGTACTTGCTCCGCATCGTCATCATCATCATCATCATCATCATCATCATCATCATCATCATCATCATCATCATCATCATCATCATCATCATCATCATCATCATCATCATCATCATCATCATCATCATCCTTATCATCATCATCATTATCATCATCATCATCATCATCATCAACAACACTTTCATCACATCATTATCAACATCACCTCCAAGTGCACTAATACTCACTCACCCTGACGATTCCGTACATCAGACAGCCCCCTCCACCACCTCCATCGCCACCGGAAGTTGTTGATCTGGCCAGATTAAAATCAAATAGGGTCAGGTTGATCTGTTGACCTTTGGCGGCGACGAGTTGCCACGGACACGAACTCGACCCCTGCGATGATTCATCAGTCACGTGACTGGACAGGTAGCCCTCTGAAGAGACCTCTATCTTGATGCTTTGCTTATGCTGACAGGTGTGGCCGGTTTGAACTGCGAGGGGAGGGTGAATTGCAATGAATGAATAAATCATTTAGAATAAATAAAAAATAATGAAATAAAATCGAGAAATAAATAGAGTTTTAATTTAAATCTTTTCCACGAGGATTTATTGTTTTTATTGGCTTCTTTTGATCCCTTTGAACTTCCCGGTTATTTAAATCCAGACACTTGTCAATTATTTTAAAAAAGATTTGCATGGAGAATTTTGAAGCAATAATAATTGTTTTCGATTTATTCAGATTTCAATAACAATTTAATGTAACTAAACACTTGAAATAAAGAAATAAATTATTTTTTCTTCCCTAGATCTTTTCAATTGCTAGGAATCTGCTTTCAAATGCAGAATTGTCGTCACGCTTTTGCCATTGTCATTATCATTGTCACCTTAGCATCCAGACCATCATCATTACCATTATCAGCATCATCGTCATCATCATCATCATCGTCGTCGTTGTCGTCATCGTCATAATAATAATAATAATAATAATAATAATAATAATAATAATAATAATAATAATAATAATAATAATAATAATAATAATAATAATAATAATAATAATAATAATAATAATAATAATAATAATAATAATAATAATAATAATAATAATAATAATAATAATAATAATAATAATTTGGACAATGTTTAACGTGGCGTTAGTCCACGTATCGTAGGCTTCTAGGCCACGCGGAGGCTGAAGAGGCAGTCATCATCATCATTATGAACAACAGCATCACCGTGGTCCATTTGACACTATTAGTTCTTAATTATATGCACATATGCTTTTCAGAACAGGACATCTTCGAGATTGTACGTACATTATACATGCTCGGCTGTCTTAGATAGAGCAAGCAAACCGAAATGATTTCAAAATTGATTCTGCTCAGCGAGAAATTTGTAGCGTTCTTAACGGTTTGAGGCGTTCGATCATGTAAGTTATCAGTGCAGCCTGTCCATGCGGTCAGTCTGTTTTGAGGGGAGAAAAAGAGATAAGCACCATTGAATGATGGATGGACGGACGGTAGTAGAAGAAAGAGAAACGGGGGCACAGTGATGGGGGGGAGGGATCGATCGAGTTGATCGAGACATGTGAGTGAAACCAGCGAGTAAGGGTCGGAGTTTAATGGCAGGCCGCGATCGTCTGTTGAAAAACGAGACAAGACAGATGGATTTCTTTAATGACGAATTACATGTTTAATGGATTATAAAGGTTTTTTTTTTCATTCGGCCAATGAGATGCGACGATGAAAGTTTAAAATCTTCCCCCTCGTACGACAATCTCCGGTTAACGTCCGAGCGAGCTAATAAGATAGGCGATGTGGATAGTAGCAGGATTAAGTGGAGTTGCATGGAAGGTCCGAGGAATTAGATAAGAAAAATATAGATTGATGACGCCGGCATGGGGACTACTGAGAACTCATTTGAAAAACTCGATATAATTTATTTAAATTTAAATAAAATTGAATTGAATTTATTTTCAGAGCTTCCTTCATGTTGTTTTTCATTATATTTCTTTTTAAAACTCAATATGGTTTAATAGGATGCCTCAATATTCGACATATACACTAGCACATGCTTAACTGTGCTTTGTTTGTGTAGTGCAAGAGCTTTCAATAGGTTGGATTGGGTCAGAGATGGGACCAAGGCATTTCTTTCAAGACAGAGACAAGACTTTACAGACCAAGACAAGAGCGAGACAAAACTTTATAGACCAAAACAAGACCGAGATAAAACGAGATAATGAACCACCAAGATCAAAACAATACGAGACATCATCAAGACAAGGCACTAATTTGTTAAAAAAATAATGTTTTTATTTTGTAAAATAAAATTTAAATACAGAAAGATGAAACCGTTGGATCATTTTTAAAATTATTACTTTTAATAAAACGAATATAACCTAATGTTTAAAGCTGTTTGTCAGACATTTTGCTACGATGAGGTTTCCTAAATCATCAACTCTGAGAAATAATTCTTTCATTTAGAGCAGTTGTTGCTGGAGTACACAAACAACGATCTATGAAACAAAAGCTGTAACATTTTTATTTGCACTTTTTATCAATATCACCATTAAAATGATCAATGCATCTGGCTAGCTGTATTTCAGCTATATTAGCTGGAGCCGGTTGGAGCTACTTTTAGTCTTGGAGATATTGGCTTGTAAAAAAAAGTATGTTTGTAGTTCTGCAGTCAAGAACTACTTATGTTGGCTTCCTCATTGAAATTAGCTGTGGTCGACTCACTTATTTTTTGAATGCTGAATTTCATCAACTTTATCAGTATTTTTTAAATTTTAAAAAGAACAGATTAATTTGAACCGAATTTCAATTTTGTTATCAAAAAACTCTGAATACATTTAATTTATTTTAGGAATCTGTTTTCAAAACATTTTTATTTCGTTGTTTTACACATTTACCAAAATAAATCTCATTCCATAAGACTTACCAATTACGCATCCGTAATCAGCTTCTAAATATGTTTGCAGATCTTTCGAGCATGGCTGCTTTTCATGCAACTGGGGTATTGGCACTTTTACCTCACATTTTCTTGCACCTGTATATTTCATATGTGAACAAATTAGCGGACTGTGTGTAACAGTTTTAATAAATAGACAAAAATAGAGAATCCAAAATAAGAAACAAGTAAAGGAAAAAACGAATTTTTTTAACACAAACTTTGATTTCAAATACACTCGATGTGTGTCTGTGTGTATGTGTGTATGTATACGAAAGATATTCAAATTACGTTTTTTTTAATTGAATCATGTATTGTCATCCAATATAAAAATATGCTGAAAGTTTCAGCTTCCTAGCTAGTCAAAAAGCTGGTTAAATTTTGCTTGCAAGATTTGCGTACAGAGCAAGCCACACACACATACACAAACAGAGATTGTAACCTAAATAAAAGTTTGTAAAAAAAGTCAATGAAACAAGAAAGAAAGAAAAGGAAAAAAAGAAAGAAAGAAAGAAAGAAAGAAAGAAAGAAAGAAAAAAGAAAGAAAGAAAAAAGAAAGAAAGATAGAGAGAGAGAAAAATGAGAAAGAAAAAAAGAGAGAGATGAAGAGCAAATATTGCACAAAGTAATTGAAATACAAGAACTGTTTTTTATGTTTTCAATGAAAAAAAGATGCATAAAATAAACTAAAAAAATATTCAATTTTTAGGCAACTTAAAATTATTTGTGTAAAGAAATGTTGACAATGTTGTCATATATTAAACGACAATTCAGAATATTTACACATATTCATACTCATTCTTCAAAAGTTATTATATAGCTATCTATAAACAGGGTGGCCCAAAACATCTCACATAATTTAATTAATTATAATTCTTCATGCAATTTTTTTAGCAAAGTATTTAGCTATTCAGAAATCATGTTCAATATGTCCTCCTTGCTTTTCAACGACTTTTTTAAGCGCCGACGTCACTAATTAAAATAATAATATAAACAAAAATGTCTGTTTATTTGTCTGTTATGCAAATCCAGACAACTGGACCAATTATAACAAAATTTAAAGATAGATGTCAAAAATAGAAAAAAGATAGAAATGTTTAAAATTTTTAAAATTTATTTTCAAATTGTGTATGAATAAAAAACTTTCGAAGCCAAAAGTGCCTATATACGAATATCAAAGGTTTTTGCGTAACAAAATTTAAATTTAGTTTACGTAACAACGTTTGAAGGTTTCAAGCCACTTTTAGGAAGTGTATTTTACGTTTTATAGGCTAAAGAAAGTTAGGAGAGAGTAGAAGAAAAAAATGAGCACGAGCGGAAACGGAAGAGCAAACGGGGTCAGGAGAGCGAGCAGAAAAAGGAACGGGAGAGCGAGCGGTAATGGGAACAGAAGACTGAGCGGGAATGAGAACGGGAGAGCAAACGGAAACGGAAAAACAAGCGGTCTATTCCAAGAACTGAAAAATAATTATTAAAACAATGACAATTGTGATTCCGACGATGGTAAAGAAATCAATGATGGCAGGTGGCCAAATTATGAATTGCTCTGATGTAGTTGATTTTTGAGGTGACAATCGCTTTACACATGCTAGAGATGATGCTAGAAAAGAGCTGTGTTGTGTCCAAAACATGAAAGCCAAATGAATTTTTTTGGTTCAGAATTGAGAATTTCATTGACAATATAACGATCTGATTGGATCAAGAATATCCATACTAAGAAAAAGATTTACAAAAACTAAATTGGTAACAACACTTTCATACAAATAATGCACTTTAGTCACTGCAGAAGCAGCTCTGAAGTTTGCACTAAAAGAGAAATTATCTCAAGGCTGTTGTGTTGCACACAAATGAAATCTTCTTTGGATAAACGCATAAAGAAAAATGGAGTTCACTTGTCTTTACCGTTATCTGTTTTGTAATGGCAGCAACTTAGAATTTTCTAATGAATTTACTTTAGTTAAAATCACATCAATAAATACTAAGTTTGACACTGTTTACGTGGCGTTAATCGATAGACTTGAGCCACAAACCACTTTATCCAACTTTTACTCACTCGTTGGTCCACTTTTGCAGAAACTAGAGGCTGGTTTTAAAAAGCTTGAAATCTAGTGCTTTGAATCGGTGGTTGTTTGAAAAATATTGCTGGTGTTAAATCCTCTTTTCCTGTTATTATCTTGTAAGCTTCGATCGAGTCACCTTTCCTTCTTATTTTCTCTAAAGTCGTAAGATAACGGGCTCAAAATGTTGATCAATTTTGTAGCCTTTCTCTGTACTTTTTCCAGCACTACAATGTCCTTCTTTAACACACGGCTCCCAGCGGTCTTACTAAAATGTTGTAAAGCCGCATTATTAAATTCGGCCCATTATTGTTCTTTTACCTAATCCTAGGATACTATTGATTCGGTTTGTTGCTTCTGCACACTGTCTTGATGAATTGCCGCTGTTATGTACTATAACTCCCAAAATACTTTCTTCTTCAACTTCTTCACCTTTTCTTTTATTGAATTTATTTATTTTTTGGTCCACTCCTCTTCTTTGATTGAAACGTTAGTTGCCTTGATTCTACTATTAGTTACCAATGATTTGAAGAAGAAAAAGACAATCCAGCAAACTTTTCTCCAATTTTTTGAAATGCTTTCTTCTCACATGCTTAATATGTTCTTTAATACATTTTCTCTCTTTTTCTTTCTTTTCTATAGATGTCATTAATAATAATTTCTTGACCACTTTCTCCAATTTTTTAATTTTTAAACATACCACAGTTAGTGCATTTAATCAATTCCTTGATTTTGATAACCATATTTGTAAAATAACAAAAAATAAAATCCCACTGCTTAAAATAAGTAAAGAAAAGTTATATCGAACTTATCTTTCCCTAATAGAAGCTAGTGAGCGATAAGATATCATAAGATTTAGTCACTTTCGAGAAACACTCAGCCTGAACAATACGTGTAAACGCCGGTGAGATTCCAACCGACGAACTATGGGTTGACAGGCACACGATTTACCGCAATACCAGCGCTAATGCTTTAAGGCTATACCACCAGTGCCCATCCACTTAGCACATTCCTGAATGTTAACGGCAATGGAACTGAAGGTAGTGATGATTCAACGTCAGAAAAAATGCTAGACAGAATTACAGACGGGTTTGCACTGGATTAAAAGAGGAAAAACAAACATTATTTAGACTAAAATGAGCAAGTTCAATGGCAGTAGCCAGAGGTAGGTAGAGTGTAATTAAGCCATATGTCAGAGTGCAAAGATTCCAGAGAATTAACATAAAGCATCAACGAGAGTGCTACATACTGGTGTTTAGGCAAAAAATGTTTTTTCTTCTTCTGGAAGTCTATTTCTAATAAAAATCAAATCACTGAACGAAAATGAAACCCCTGTAAATCTTTTATAATAAAAGGTTGTTTCATCAAAATTAATGATTACAAAACGTCTATGTTAAATGTGTATACGTCCTGGTCAACAAACTAGGCGCATTTCCCAACCCTCGGGATCCCGGGGATTGACAAGATTCAAATTTCGTAATCACGGGATTAAAAAATCTAAGATTTGCAATCCAAAATCATCCACGCATAATCACTTTACGATGCACCTTAAGGAACTTAAGGAATGACGTAGAAAAATACAAAAGAAAAATGACCTGAACACAGAGAGTCCAGTTCCGTCAGAGCGTTGGCATAGCAACCGATATACTGTTCCATGGAGGTACAACGGCCTTTCTTCATTCGACCGTATAAAGCCGTCTTCATCAGGATTCTTGCGTTGTAAGGGCAGGTGACATTCAGCGACTCCCAGCGGCAATACTCGCGCAGGTTCGACGCTCTTTGATCCGTACTTGCTGAAAAAGTGAATAGAAATTATAAATGTTTAATAAATGATAATCACATTTTATTGAACACGAGTTTGGCATTTAAAAATAAATAAAATATTCAACCAGAATTTAAAGCTTTAGTAAAGAAAATAGTTAAATGGATTCGAGGGTTCTGAAGACTGTTTAAAGCGTTAAAAAATTTAACAATTTAAAAATCCAAGCTGTGGCTATTTTAAATGCTAATTTATTATTGTTGAACTAAGAATTGCAGAGACAGAATATTTCATTAAAAACAATTAATCTGCCTTCTGAATAAATTATTTCTACTTAGAAATGTAAACGTCGACTTGACTGTAGTGACGTCATCAGACATGCAAGGGACCCGGAAAAGATCATTGAGTACTTTAAACAAAAGAAAGTCGTTGCAAATGTTGGAAAAAAGTATTTAAGCAATCCTTCCACCTTTCAAGTGCCCTCCTGCTTTGCCTTACAAGAAGAAAATTGCGTGGAAGAGGGTGGGGGTGAGGTGGAGAGAAGGTAAAGGTGGAACAACCTTGGTGAGTGGAGAGATGGTTATGCGCGCACCTTCTATTATATATATAAATAGGACACGTGATGATGGAGAAGCAAAA
>OZ022238.1:43365768-43383268 GCA_963978895.1 Erpobdella octoculata | reverse complement strand
ATCACCATCACCATCACCATCACCATCACCATCACCATCACCATCACCATCACCATCACCATCACCATCACCATCACCATCACCATCACCATCACCATCACCATCACCATCACCATCACCATCACCATCACCATCACCATCACCATCACCATCACCATCACCATCACCATCACCATCACCATCACCATCACCATCACCATCACCATCACCATCACCATCACCATCACCATCACCATCACCATCACCATCACCATCACCATCACCATCACCATCACCATCACCATCACCATCACCATCACCATCACCATCACCATCACCATCACCATCACCATCACCATCACCATCACCATCACCATCACCATCACCATCACCATCACCATCACCATCACCATCACCATCACCATCACCATCACCATCACCATCACCATCACCATCACCATCACCATCACCATCACCATCACCATCACCATCACCATCACCATCACCATCACCATCACCATCACCATCACCATCATCATCATCATCATCATCATCATCATCATCATCATCATCATCATCATCATCATCATCATCATCATCATCATCATCATCATCATCATCATCATCATCATCATCATCATCATCATCATCATCATCATCATCATCATCATCATCATCATCATCATCATCATCATCATCATCATCATCATCATCATCATCATCATCATCATCATCATCATCATCATCATCATCATCATCATCATCATCATCATCATCATCATCATCATCATCATCATCATCATCATCATCATCATCATCATCATCATCATCATCATCATCATCATCATCATCATCATCATCATCATCATCATCATCATCATCATCATCATCATCATCATCATCATCATCATCATCATCATCATCATCATCATCATCATCATCATCATCATCATCATCATCATCATCATCATTACCAAATACCACGAAAAACAATCACTCCCTTTAATTTAATATGGCGACAAACGAACAGGACAATTCTAGCACAATGGGTCCATATTACGACCACAGCCCATCATTAACACATCTTCCAACTGAGTAATTCCATTACACTCGGGTTTATCTAATAACCCATCCTTCAAAATGTGCTTTCTGAAGAAGACTTATGCTCCATGCCCTCTCCCTCCTCTGCTCACTCGTCACCTCTGACCTTTTAAAATGCATCTTTGGTGACAAATGTAGATAAGTTTGCCAGACGTATTTGCCTAATTCTGTGAGACGCCGTGAAGAAATTGCCATATTGTTGTCGCTGGGAATTTGTCCCAGTGCAGCAGAAGTTAATTTGGGGTGTGCATCAGTATTATTCTTTATGCTCGCATGTATGTATGTATGTATGTATGTATGTATGTATGTATGTATGTATGTATGTATGTATGTATGTATGTATGTATGTATGTATGTATGTATGTATGTATGTATGTATGTATGTATGTATGTATTTATGTATGTATGTATGTATGTATGTATGTATGTATGTATGTATGTATGTATGTATGTATGTATGTATGTATGTATGTATGTATGTATGTATGTATGTATGTATGTATGTATGTATGTATGTATGTATGTATGTATGTATGTATGTATGTATGTATGTATGTATGTATGTATGTATGTATGTATGTATGTATGTATGTATGTATGTATGTATGTATGTATGTATGTATGTATGTATGTATGTATGTATGTATGTATGTATGTATGTATGTATGTATGTATGTATGTATGTATGTATGTATGTATGTATGTATGTATGTATGTATGTATGTATGTATGTATGTATGTATGTATGTATGTATGTATGTATGTATGTATGTATGTATGTATGTATGTATGTATGTATGTATGTATGTATGTATGTATGTATGTATGTATGTATGTATGTATGTATGTATGTATGTATGTATGTATGTATGTATGTATGTATGTATGTATGTATGTATGTATGTATGTATGTATGTATGTATGTATGTATGTATGTATGTATGTATGTATGTATGTATGTATGTATGTATGTATGTATGTATGTATGTATGTATGTATGTATGTATGTATGTATGTATGTATGTATGTATGTATGTATGTATGTATGTATGTATGTATGTATGTATGTATGTATGGATGTATGGATGTATGTATGTATGTATGTATGTATGTATGTATGTATGTATGTATGTATGTATGTATGTATGTATGTATGTATGTATGTATGTATGTATGTATGTATGTATGTATGTATGTATGTATGTATGTATGTATGTATGTATGTATGTATGTATGTATGTATGTATGTATGTATGTATGTATGTATGTATGTATGTATGTATGTATGTATGTATGTATGTATGTATGTATGTATGTATGTATGTATGTATGTATGTATGTATGTATGTATGTATGTATGTATGTATGTATGTATGTATGTATGTATGTATGTATGTATGTATGTATGTATGTATGTATGTATGTATGTATGTATGTATGTATGTATGTATGTATGTATGTATGTATGTATGTATGTATGTATGTATGTATGTATGTATGTATGTATGTATGTATGTATGTATGTATGTATGTATGTATGTATGTATGTATGTATGTATGTATGTATGGATGTATGGATGTATGGATGTATGTATGTATGTATGTATGTATGTATGTATGTATGTATGTATGTATGTATGTATGTATGTATGTATGTATGTATGTATGTATGTATGTATGTATGTAAGTATGTATGTATGTATGTATGTATGTATGTATGTATGTATGTATGTATGTATGTATGTATGTATGTATGTATGTATGTATGTATGTATGTATGTATGTATGTATGTATGTATGTATGTATGTATGTATGTATGTATGTATGTATGTATGTATGTATGTATGTATGTATGTATGTATGTATGTATGTATGTATGTATGTATGTATGTATGTATGTATGTATGTATGTATGTATGTATGTATGTATGTATGTATGTATGTATGTATGTATGTATGTATGTATGTATGTATGTATGTATGTATGTATGTATGTATGTATGTATGTATGTATGTATGTATGTATGTATGTATGTATGTATGTATGTATGTATGTATGTATGTATGTATGTATGTAAGTATGTATGTATGTATGTATGTATGTATGTATGTATGTATGTATGTATGTATGTATGTATGTATGTATGTATGTATGTATGTATGTATGTATGTATGTATGTATGTATGTATGTATGTATGTATGTATGTATGTATGTATGTATGTATGTATGTATGTATGTATGTATGTATGTATGTATGTATGTAAGTATGTATGTATGTATGTATGTATGTATGTATGTATGTATGTATGTATGTATGTATGTATGTATGTATGTATGTATGTATGTATGTATGTATGTATGTATGTATGTATGTATGTATGTATGTATGTATGTATGTATGTATGTATTTATGTATGTATGTATGTATGTATGTATGTATGTATGTATGTATGTATGTATGTATGTATGTATGTATGTATGTATGTATGTATGTATGTATGTATGTATGTATGTATGTATGTATGTATATATGTATGAATGTATGTACGTATGATAATGTATATGCGCTTATGTGACTAATTTTATTTGACCTTGGAGAAGTTGCAGGGTGAGAGCCCCAGTATATGAATGTGTGTGGTGAAAATTAGATGAATTTATCCGGTTACGCTCCAAAACATTTCAGTTCGTTTTTTTCTTAACAAGTTTGCGTACAAACTGGAATTTCATCTTCGTCGTCGTTGCAGTGGAAAAGTTTATTTGTTTAAAATTTAGCTGAATTCAAACTGAAGTTTTACAATCGTGTTTCTGAATAATAATTTTGCTGTCTTGTAAAACTCGTAGTTTTCTTTCAATCAGTAAAACCGTTTTTATTTTAGTAATGATAAGAAAATGTTGATCAGATGGTGATGACGATAACAATGGCGATGGCGATGGCGATTACGATGATGGTGATGATGATGATAATGATGAGGATGGGACAACATCATCATCATCATCATCATTATCAATATCTGGGTGCGGTGATGATTGTGATCAGGACGATGGTTTCCGTGTCGATGGAACTAATGAAGTATTGAAATGAAAAGAATGAGGAGGCATTGAAATTGTTTACAGGGAGAATATTTGCTGTTTGCTGCGCCGATCGTGTCAAAGCGTCATCATATCATGATCGTTTTAAGTGATATTATATTCACATTGATGTTCAGACTGTAACTACGAATCACGGTGGTCATAGTAGTAGTGGCACATCGGGACATGACAATCAAGTCACTGAAACTATGGTCATCGATGTCACATCGATTTGAGTGATATTTATATTGACAGAATGATGATTAGGATGATGCACGTTCCAAAATGTCAATTGCGTTATTGGTAGTGTGTCAGTAGTGTTACATTGGTAATAGTGAGCTGGGAGTGTTTTAATGATGATAGGATAGTGATACTGGTAGTGTGACAATGATGATATGGATAATTGATAATGGTATGTGATAAGTGATAACGATGATAATGATAGTGGTATGTGACAACGATGATAATGATAATGTGATTACGATGATAATTGTATGCGACAACGATGATAATGATCGTGGTAGTGTGACTATGATGATGGCGTAGTTAACGAGCAGCCGATGAAGAGATAAATTTAACTCTTCTCAATTAGTTGGAAGTAATGTTCGTTGTGGGTGAAGAAGAAACTGAAGACAAATGGCCGGCTTGGTGATGAGGAACGTAATAAAAATAACAACAAAACAAAACAATAATAATAACAATAACAGAAATAATAAAAATATTATTAATGAAACAAACAATAAAAAAGATAATAATAATCTTATTATTATTTTTATTATCATGGAAAAATTTAAGCTTGGAGTTTTATTTTTTAATGAAACATATCTTTCAATTAAAAAATAAAAACTTCTTATATTATTTAGTTATCTCTTTTAGGCATTCGTTAACAAAACGATACCAAATCAGGTTCATTTGGAAAAATAAGAATTGCGTGTGGTCTTTCTAAATGGTCATATTATAATTATTATGATCTTTGCAATCCCCATCTCATGCCCTTACAAAATACTCAGCAAGACGTTCGACGTTAATAAAGTCGAATTGAAGAACAGTTTAGGCATTGGTTGACGAACACTAGAAATATCTTTTATTAGCAGTTATTCAAAGCGTCATAAAACTGCTTATTCCAGTTCGTCAGTTTTTTAGGATTTTTGCCGTATTAAAATATCGTAACTTTGGTGTTTGAAGCGGAATACACCTGAGATGGTTAAAAATCATGGAAATTCAATATCTGGGTAGCAGAGTGATCTTTAAAGAAAGGTCCTGAAACTTCAGAGTTTGTTGACATTCTTCGAAAGTTGGAAAAATAAAATCTAGTCAGATGACCACAAATTTGATCATCCAAAACTAAGTTCAGATAAGCCAATTCAGGAAACTGCTGGTGTATATGTACGAAGACAAGATGTTGGAAATATTAGAAAATATAAATTTGAAGTATTGATTGGCAAAACGGAGCACCACGCTTTAAGAATAAAAGACACACAGTGTGCACTGTTTCTGGATGTGATTGACGACACGCCAGAGGCAGATGTGGAATCTCCTAGACAATTTGTTAGAGTGTATATTGGATGGTGTCAGTGAGAATTTGAACACAGATGCGAATGACGCAGCAATGGGAATGGTGCTGAATCCGCTCGTTGTAGGACAGTAGGTTGTGGTTTGTTGTAAAAAGCTTGTTTGAACTGGTGACCAACTGTCGTATCTTAAGACATGGTTTTGTCAAAAAAGATGCTGCAGATGACTGTTAGGAACGAGAAACTGCAATCTTGTAAGTTCGAGGTCTGACGTCGAAGTATCGAACAGGTTGTATGTCCACCTTCGGAGAGGCAAACAGCACAGAAATGCAGCATTGAATAGCGGACTTGCACGGTATGAAAAAAGAGAAGATGAGCCGTCGTTTTCAAATGATGTTTAAAGTCAATGAAAAATAAAATAATTTGTCGGAAGGTTTTTTGAAAGCAACGATTTAGTGATGTTTTTTTGTAACCCCCCAGCTCAGAGTTGAACGTTTTCCAGAGCTTCAACAAGACTGGGAGACAAGACTTGGTGCCGGGTTGTAAAGAAGATTGTCGAGTACGAAACGGATCAACAGAAAGAATTGACGTTATTTAAGTCAATCGGCTTACAAACATTTCAGTTTTCAGCCACGGAGAAGCTGGATAAAGTAAGTGTCACAATCTGTTCATTTTCCATCTCCGAGCCTTGAACACCGACCAAGAGTTAGACGCTAATTATAGGAAATTTAAGAATTGTAATATTTGTTTGGATATTGTCGAAGAAACACAATTAATAGGCTGTATAAGTAGTTACTAAAAGAATCTTAAAACAGCATATTCCCGGTCATTAGTAGGTATATCTTAACTGTTTTTGTCAAACCCTGCATATAATTCTTATCACAACATATTTCTTATTGCAATTTATACATTCATAAGAGTATTGAAAAATGAAAGCGAAATAATTTTAAAGATGACGCTAGTCTTTTAGTGAGATGTAACAACAAAGTGAATTGTGAACAACTTCAAATAGGTACGTAAGGTCAAGAAACTGCAATTGCACCAAAACTAATTCAAGGCAAGCCGACATACAAATGATCACAACGACATTAAATAAACATCAAATTGCATTTTCATTACATTCAAGTAACATCAACATCTCCAAATTACGCTGCAGACGTTTCAGTACATCAAGGGTCACGTGACAAGTATGAACGACACTTCACCTCGTGTTCGTGTGTTTGTGTGTGTGTGCAAATATGTGATTCGTTGACGCCGGTGCAGATGTCGCTATGGTAGCAAGCGTAATCACGATAATAACTTATTTGAAGGACATCAAAGATAAGACTTGATTGAGAGGACATTTTTCATCTCACTTTAGTGAATTTTATAAACACAGTAATTGCCAATGTTTTTTTTTATTTATTCACAATAATAAAATACAAAAACTTATTTAAATGTTACAAAAATACTTTCCTATAAACAATAACATTAGTAATACTTTTATAGGCAAACTTAAAAACTTAGTTAGCTTTGGTTAATTGTATAATGATCTCCCGAGCTTCTAAACTTCTGCGGACATCTCATGGACATCCGGACAAGTGAAAGTTAGTAAGAGCACCTAAACTACAAGATGAAGAGATGTTATGACAACTGTTATTGTAAACCCTGGGCAAGTGGCTAGGCCAAGGCTTTCGGACCATCCAAACATGCAACGACCTTTAAGGTTATGTGCCGCTGTTGTCACTTACCTACCTAGTCACCCACGTGCAAAATGGGCTTTAAACTATCGGAATCAAAATAAGTAACTTTTCTAATTTGCTCCATTTAATAACTTTACAGTATATTGATTCACCTAAAGATTAAAATGCTAATAAACTAAGAATGAAAGAGTATTCAAAGATATACTGGTGTAGTAATAAAATGCCTACTTTCTGGCTGATGACTAGTTCCCCTTCCCCTGGCATCAAAATCTCACACCGTACACTTATACTAAAAGTTCACCAGAATATCTCATGCTGAGTTGCCTGCTTAAGTAATTTTACTCTCAAAACCTCAGCAAATAAAAATAAAGATTAATTTGATTTTTATGACAATCTAAATAAATTCTCAAAAAATCTCATTTTTAAAAGGTTATATATATTTATTCCTATTTCTTTTTTTATTGATTGAGGGTGATTTAGAGAAGCAGCATGACCCCGAGAGAAACCTTCCTGACCATATTGCTACACCACCTTGATGGGGTTGGTTAACCACCACCACCCCTACCAGCTTCTTCACTCAACCACCATGGTCATAAGAAGTAGCATTATCATTGTTATCGCTGTCACCATTTTTATCGTCATCATAACTTTCATAACCGTCGCCCTAATCCCCTTAGTCGTCGAAGTAGTCTAATAAAAATAAACAAACTGTTACCATCACCAACACTACTGCCATCATCATCACCCTTTTTCGTCACCATCACCTGTATAGACTATTTATCATCATCATCATCATCACTACCTCCTTCATCATTATCATCTCTTTACACTTTTTGTCATCATCATTCATCACTACCTCCTTCATCATTATCATCTCTTTACACTTTTTGTCATCATCAACATCATCATCATCATTACCAGTTTCATATTTATCGTCACCAGCCTCATCATCACTTATACCGTCATCATCACCTCCACTTGCATCCTCATCATCATCATCACCTCCACATTCATCGTCATCATCATCATCACCTCCACTTTCATCTTCATCATCATCATCATCATTACCTCCACATTCATCGTCATCATCATCATCATCATCACCTCCACATTCATCGTCCTCATCATCATCATCACCTACACTTTCATCGTCATCGTCATCAGCCTCGCCACAGTTTCCGTTATATGTTTATAAAATAATATCGAGACTGCATCGAATATCGGATATCATCGCTGCCGGGTTATGAATAGCTCTGTTGCAACATGCTTCCCCTTTTAAACAGCGAATATAACAAACACATCAATGTATTTATTCTCATTCAAGTAAATATTCAATTCCAAAATAATCAGTAAAACCTTTATTATTATAATATTGAATTATTTCAAAATAATTGCATTCTTTCTAAATTCCAGATGTTGTTGAGCGATAATTTAGGTTTTTAGAAGTCGAAGTGCATTAAATCTACGCATCACCACCTCGTGTTACCTATCAATTTACAAATAGTAAAATATAATAATAAAGGTTTATTAGTATAAACATTATTTAATACTAAATAATTCCTTCTTGTTCCTTCGATCAGTTTATTATTATTTATAATAAATAAAAAAATCATTTAACCACGTGATTAATTATTGAGAAATGAAAAGAAGTGAGGCAAGCAGGGAGAGAGAGAGAGAGAGAGAGAGAGAGAGAGAGAGAGAGAGAGAGAGAGAGAGCAATGCGGCTTAAAAGAACAGCAATAATGCAGGAAGCAGCCAATGTGCCGTGAACAATTAATGCCTCTCTTTACCTTATTGAACCCAAGGAATTATTTCCAATGTATTTAACTCGATCCTTTTTTTAAAATAAACCAATATCATATTTATATATTTATACCAAACAGATGCATATAATTATAGATATGTGCATATGCACTGACGTGCAACTTAACTCGGTTTTTTTTAACTTTCCGTCCATAAAATGTCCTGAAAGAACGCAACTTTATTTTATGTTAATTTATCACGGAAAGCGTTCATTCGTCTTTCTTTTCATTCTTTTCCTTTTATTTTTGTCGATTTACGTTTAATTTTATTAAATTAAAACAAAGAAAACGCTAAAAGCACAATTGAAAATACGCTTATTCCGAGTTACTCAAAAGAAATGGAGATAAAGAGACGTTGTTGTGTCCACAAAATTAAGCCAATAATCTAAATAATCTGAAAGCCTTTACGTGGACGATGGAGCAATTGGAACGCTGTGAAGGAGAAGTTTAACTAGCCAATATATTTTTTATAAATTGGAAATTTTTCAACTCTTTGTTTACTTTCATGGGAAAATATCAATAAAAAATATATAGGTTGAATAACTATGATACAAATTCATCATTCATGTTGCTATGGTAACCGGGTCAATGGCTGGATTGAGTTTTATTTGGATGTGAATTATTGACTGTCTGTACGTGTCGAAACTTCTCCAGCTTTCATTACAACGTTCTGCCACAATTTCTTTATTTTTTAATAAAACATTTTTCAGCTAAAAATAATTATTTTTATTGTTTTAAAAAATAATATTTGTTTTAAAAATATTTTCGGTAAGACATTTATTTTAAAACAATTTAATAAATAAAAGTAACTTTCTTCTTTTTCTTAATATTTCTCTTTCTCTCTCTCTCCCTCTCCCTCCCTCTCTCTCTCTCTCTCTCTCTCTCTCTCTCTCTCTCTCTCTCTCTCTCTTTCCTTCTCTCCCCGTCTCCTCCACGTACTTGATAGATCGCTTGACCGTAAAAAAGTATGAGATAAAAGCGGCATTTGAGTAATTTGATTAAGCAAGAACATTTCTGGCGCTTGTGATAGAAAGGTGAAAAAAAGAAGTTCAAAGAAGTGTTGAAAGACCGACTCAACTATCGTTGGCTTGAATTTTTTTACAAAACATTTTATTTATTATTGTTTAAAATTATAGCAGGTAATATAAGAAAAATAAATATATAAAAAACTGAACTGGAGATAACAGGAAATAAATAGTTTATGTTATTGAAAAGATTTCAATGTATAAGGGGAGGAAGAGTTGGTGAAGAAAATGTGATTGTTTTCATTCGCGAACCAGTCAATCATTTCAAAAATCAATATCTTGTAAACAAACAACCATTTATACAAACAATCATTTATACAGACAACCATTTATACAAGCAACCATTTATACAAACAACCATTTATACAAACAAATATTTATACAAACAACCATTTTCTATTTTAATATGAAAATTTCTTGTTTTAAAAGTACTTTTAAAGATGTTAGTAGGCTTTGTGTGATGATTTATAAAAAGAGCATAGATTTCTAGACATAGCATATATTTCTAGACATAGCATAGATTTCTAGACATAGCATAGATTTCTAGACATAGCATAGAGTCTATATTTTGAATTCCATAGATATAGGCCAACGAATAATATAATCATACCAAATTAAATGCACAAAAGAAACATAAACACCGATGAACATAAAATGTCGCCTCATAATACACAAGCCCACACACACACACACTCACACGAACATAAACAAACATACCAGCATGGCAACACAGCCACCATCATACAAATACATTCTGCAAATGTAGTTTTATAACATAACGCCATTCAACTCGAATGGATGACATGGATGGTAAGTGATGGAATAGACTTATTCCGTGTAAGTTCTACGAAAGATTGATTACCTTTGAAACACCAGAAAGCAGTGTAGAAATACACATTCGGCTTTAATCCAATCATCCAACCGATGAACTGTAGGTATATAATAGGATGAATTCATAATTATTATCCAATACAGACTTGTACGAACCTAATTAGATTCGACTCGCTTTGACGTCGAATTTTACAATCTTTTCCAAATTTCTTTTCTTGGCCGAGAAAGATCGGACGTAATCGCAATCGCTGGTCGGCGTGGAATAAGAATTATGACGAAAACGCTTCCATAAATCATGTCTTGTATCAGTCAGACAAAAAGTAAGTGATGCATGATTATAAAGCGATGACCGAATCTACCCGGGAGGCATTTGAAAGCATTTTTTATTTATTTATTTCTTTCTCATTATCAAGATTTATTTTTAAATTAGGCTTATTAGTTTGTTTAGAAGTGAAAGTAATTTTAAACATTTTATCTTTTTTTAATATATATATATACATATATATATATATATATATATATATATATATATATATATATATATATATATATATATATATATATATATATATATATATATATATATATATATATATATATATATATATATATATATATATATTACAGTAAAAATACTAAAGTACGAAAAAAAATTGAATAGAAATAAATAATGCATGACTTTCTTCTCTAATTGACAGCTCACGTCTCAAGTTGTTGAATAGATTTTCGTTTATTACGCAAATTGTTTTAAGACCTTTCAGGCATTAACGATTAAAGGATATGTAGTCATGCAGCAGAGTTACATGTAACCTGACAGCAGAGTTACATGTAACCTGACAGCAGAGTTACATGTAATCTGACATATTGTTACATATAATCAGACACATTGTTACATATAATCAGACACATATAAATTAATAACATAGTTACATATAAATTAATAACATAGTTACGTATAAATTAATAAAATAGTAACATATAAATTAATAACATAGTTACGTATAAATTAATAACATAGTTACATGTAACCGGACAGCATAGTTACATGTAACTGGACAGCATAGTTACATGTAACGAGACAACATACTTATATGTTACCTAGTTACTTGATTAAGAGATTTACTTGAAATCTAATCAAATAAATTAAAAAAAAACAAATAAAATACAAAATACTTTTGCAGAAATTTTTGTTAATCGTAACTTCATCAGCGTTGACAAAATTAATAGCCAGCGTAACAAGGCAAGGCGTTTGCGTTTGATAGGCAAGCGATTGAGAAGATGCCAATGAATTATGCAACGCATTCTTTTATTACTTCTGCGGGCTTCATTTCCTATCAGGGACTGCTGCTAGGGTCTCCTCATAAGTTATTACCAAACCCGACAGTTACTCCTGTCTTTCCATACATCCATATTCTCTTTCCTTTCCTATATCCACTTTTTATCTATCTGTCAGCTCCTTTTCCATTCTCTCTCTCACTATCGCTCATTTTCTGATTTTCCTTTATCACCCCATTCCATTTTAATCTTTTTTGCTTTCTGTCCACCAATCTCTTTTTCTATTTCTCTTTCTCTTTCTCCAGCAATTTCTCTCTCTTCCCCTCTCCATTTCTGTCTCCGCCCCTCTCCCTTCCTCTACACCTCTCTTTCTTTTTTTCTCTCTTCCTCTCCCCCTCTCTCTCTCTCTTTCTCTTCCTTTCCATCGCTAAATGCCCTCCAGAAGAAGTTAAATCATACTAAAACGTCATCAGTCATGCACTCTGAAGCCCCTTAAGATGCTCCCCAACAAAGTGGCACTGCAACAGAGATGAACAACCGTTCCTTCCTCTTTAAATATTAAATATTAACTTTACAGCAAAAAAAAAGAAAAAAAAGAGAGAAATACTTTCGTGACAAACTATGACATTACACTCGAGATGTGACACAAGTCACGGGGTCGTGACGAACGATCCCCCAGGGAGGGGGACCACCGTAAAATAATTCAGATTTTTCTTCTTTCAAGAAGAGGAGAAGGAGGAGAAGCTTCACAATCGTGAATGAAACAAATACCACCCCAGGGGGGACGAGGCGGAAACAGTTATTTTTTTTATTAATAACGTTTATTTCTCTGAAATATTATTATTATTTTTTCTATTAATGACTGAAATGGTTTTTGTGAAAAAACTTTCTTTTTCATTATTGTGAGCATTTGTTTCATATTGAACATTTAAAACAAACCATGAAGAAATATTATATATATATATATATATATATATATATATATATATATATATATATATATATATATATATATATATATATATATATATATATATATATATATATATATATATATATATATATATATATGACAGGAACGAATAACATTCAGGGCAATGTAATATTAAATCATCAATATAAAACAAAATGTATTTAATCATCACTATATTACCTTTTTATAATTCTAATTAAAACTTTTTGAATTATTAATGCTTTTATTTGTATAACTTGCCAGGTGTTAAACTAACCTATGACAAAAAAGTACCAAAGCCAGCAACTCACCTGTAATGAGGATTGATGCCATCCAGAGAAACGTGGAAGCAGTGAACTTAGCAGTCATCGCTTTTATGCTTATTTGAAATTTAACTTTAAATTTAATAAACAATTAATTTTTAGAATTAAATAGCTTAAATAAACTACAAAGTGATAACGTGAGTTTCGTTGTGACACAGAAGAGCACGTCACCCTCACAGTAGCAAATGAGTCCACCGAATTTCTGCGAAGGCATTTTTAAATACCACACACACACACACACAACGTGCAGCTAAGTCCGTTACAAGATCACAGTACACACATGCTATGACCACAAACGTAGTCGATCAGGGACAAACATACACATACACGTACACACAAATACACATACACACACATACACATACACATACACATACACATACACATACACATACACATACACATACACATACACATACACATACACATACACATACACATACACATACACGTACACGTACACGTACACGTACACGTACACGTACACGTACACGTACACGTACACGTACACGTACACGTACACGTACACGTACACGTACACGTACACGTACACGTACACGTACACGTACACGTACACGTACACGTACACGTACACGTACACGTACACGTACACGTACACGTACACGTACACGTACACGTACACATACACGTACACGTACACGTACACGTACACATACACATACGCAGACATGCACATCTTCTACCGTTAAGCAGTAATAATTTTTATAATAACATCTTATACTTGTTATGATTAAATTTGCTCCGAAGATTTTTTTTGTCGATATTCTAAAAACGTTTTTGATCTTGCTAAATTTTTTTCAATTTAGTTTAATTATTGAAATTAAAAAAGAAACAAAAACTAAATAAAATAAAAACTTTGAAACACCAAAAGATGCTTTAAATTTTCTTCTGGAATAAAAGAGTCAGCAATCTTTTATCGTTTCCTCATGTACTTACATAAAATTACTTTCATATTAAAATATCTTCAAAACATTCCTTCTGCCTCTCTCTTCTTAAATCTTTTATATTAACTTCACAGTGTTTGCTTGTTTGCTTGCTTGCTTGTTTGAGTCATACGTTGGGACTCTTTACCACTTAAAAAAACCAACTTCGCGTTATCCATTCAAGATGAAATTTCGTGGGTTTATTTGTTGCTGCGGACTTTCCATTATATAAAATTTTCAGATTGATTGGACAAACTTTTATGTAGAGAAACAAACCATCCATTTTTAGTTTTCTTAAAGAATACGATAATTAAATTTTTAATTTGAAAACTATTACTAAAAAATGTATTTATTCCATATTGATTTGAAAATAGCTCCTATTTTCAATCTTCACAATCGAGTTGAAATTTAGTGAGTTTATTTGTTGCAGAGGATTTCACATTCTATTAAATTTTCAGATTGATTGGACAACATTTTGAGTGAATTTTAAAATGAAAGCAATTTAAACATTAAAAAAATTAAATTCAAAATTTTATGTAGAGAAACACACTTTGAATTTTTAGTTTATCTAAAAAATGCGACATTTAAATTTCAAATTTCAAATTTTTTAATAATATATTTGTTTATTCCATATTGATTCGAAAGTTTCGTAAATTTTCAATCTTCACATACTTTACATATTAAGTTCTTAGAAGACTGTGATCAAACTTTTCATAATTTTAAGACTTACTCATCATCAAAAATATTATGCCAAACAAAGTTTTTTACGGTTTTATTGTTTTATATGCTTTTATTAACTTTCACTTGTCCGGATGTTCATGGGATGTCTGCGGACGTTTTGAAGCTTGGAAGATCATTATAAAATTCACCTACTAAAAAAATCATAGTTTTATTGAACAAAATAAAATTTAAGAAGCAAAATTATTAAAAAATAAATTAAAAAAGCAAATGATAATGACGACAAAAAGTTTCATCGCCATAAACAAACATGTCTTGTTTACTATTCACCTGAGTAATATTTTTACAATACGATGTCGCTATAAAAATTTTTCAGCAAGCTTAAAAGCGTCTTTAATTTTTTAATTTAACTTTCACTTGTTTTTTCCTTCTAACGTGTTTTTTTCTTAAAAAATAACCAAAGACCACGTTTATAAAGACCGTTGATGGCTAAGAAAATAATTATTTATAATTTAATCAAATGTTACTTTTTTAGACGACAAGAAAAATGTCACCAATTAAAATTAATTGAAATAAATACCGGAGAAGATAGCGTTTGTATTTTATTTTCGAAGCATTCTACAGCAACATAACATACAATGTATACAACAATTTAACACATACAACAACACCAATATCAGAACAACACTTTAAACGACACCTACATCAACACAACATACACAATAACACAACGCCTACAACACAAAAACGAACATTACAGCAAGTACAACATCACGTACAAAAATACTACACGTACACAAACATAAAGCAACGCATACAACAACACAACTAACTTACAATTTGCTGTAACTTACTCATCAATAAACACACATCACAACAACACACCAACAGACACTACAAACTAAATTATCAATGTACCAATAAAACAAGCAAAAGAGCACATCACTTTCAACAATGAAAAATACAAAAAAACAATACTTACAACAATCAAGATTCAGGGCAACACAAGCTTCAACAAGCAACACAAGCTACTGACAAGCAGCACAAAACAAACAACATAAACTATGAAAAAACCACAAAACACAACACAAGTTACAACAAAAAACACAAAAATACAACACAACACAGACAACAACAAATATGCGTTTTGTGGTAAGTGATGCTAATCTCACAACATTGCGATTTAATAAACGAATTAGGCATTCATTATTGATTGTCTTATGCATTCACTATTACAGGAATTATGCATTTATTAATGAATGAATTATATGCATTTATTAATGAATGAATTATATGCATTTATTAATGAATGAATTAAATGCATTTATTAATGAATGAATTATATGCATTTATTAATAAATAAACTGTATGCATTTATTTATGAATGAATTATATGCATTTATTAATGAATGAATTATATGCATTTATTAATGAATGAATTATATGCATTTATTAATGAATGAATTATATGCATTTATTAATGAATGAATTATATGCATTTATTAATGAATGAATTATATGCATTTATTAATGAATGAATTATATGCATTTATTAATGAATGAATTATATGCATTTATTAATAAATAAACTGTATGCATTTATTAATGAATGAATTATATGCATTTATTAATGAATGAATTATATGCGTTCATTATTTTCTTCAAAAAACAAAATAGGCGTTTTTAAGCAAAAAAAAAAGTTTTTTCCACGTTAAGGATGGAGTCGGCGTTGTCAAATATGATGACGTGGTGGTCATTTTGAGCATTTCGTATTTAATTCACTTTTATTTGCTTAATTCAATGTAAAAAACAAGTGAATCAAAAACAAAGTTTTTAAAAAACACACTTTTATATAATCGATTGTGTAGGCCACATTCTGTTACATAAATAACGAGCATATTAGCATAGACAATAAATAGTTCGACGAAAATATCACAAATAATTATTTCATTAAATTTAGTCCAATCGATCCAAAAATTTGATAGAATGCATTGTTAATCAGTTCGGAGGTATGTTTACATTTTTAAGTCTCTAGCTCATCGGGAAGTTAGCTTAAAATCGATTGCAAAATTTGACGACAGACAGACTGACAGACCGACAGACAGACCGACAGACAGACTGACAGACAGAAAAGTCAAGTTAAGTAAGTGTGTAATTATTCTTTTAAATAGTTTTACATTAATTTTTTTAGACATTAAAATGGCGTTTGGAAGTACAAACAGTTGTTGTATTATTGCATTGTTTATATATAGTTGTATTATTTCATTTTTTATATATAGTTGTATTATTTCATTGTTTATATATAGTTGTATTATTTCATTGTTT
>OZ022238.1:43285894-43365568 GCA_963978895.1 Erpobdella octoculata | reverse complement strand
GAATGCATGGATGAATGGATGAATGTATTGATGCATGAATGAATGCATGGATGTATACTTTGAATTTTGAATTGAGAAGATGGATGAATAAGCGGATTGAATGGCGAACAAATAAATGAATTTATGAATATATGACTGAATAAATTGATAAATAAATGTCAAAGAGAAAATTAAACGACAGACATTTAATTGGAATAAACGATCTTCAACGAACAAAATTAAAAGCTAAAATAAAGTAATTATAACGTTATAAGCGTTAACCGGTCAAAAATGAATAAGGACCGGTTTTTTCATGCAATAACAGCAATAAAATAAATTCGTCAAAAATGATGAACGTTGATTTGTTTACTTTATTATTTATCTATTTATTTGTTAACTAACATCGAAATCTGCCGGACGGCAGGAAAAACAAACAAACAAACGTCTAAATCTAAAAAAAATGTTTTGAAATTAGCACAAAAACTGAATAGATAAGTGAATAGATAACTGAATAGATAAGTGAATAGATAATAAGTATGTCAAAAGTTCATTAAAATCGATACAGTGGAATCAAAATTATATCGAGTTACAGAAAAAGGAACCTTTCCCAATTATGAAAGCAAATAAGTTTATATGTTTATTTGAATATTTATTTATTTATTTATTTATTTATTTATTTATTTATTTATTTATTTATTTATTTATGTATTTATTTATTTATTTATTTATTTATTTATTTATTTATTTATTTATTTATTTATGTATTTATTTATTTATTTATTTATTTATTTATTTATTTATTTATTTATTTATTTATTTATTTATTTATTTATTTATTTATTTATTTATTTATTTATTTATTTATTTATTTATTTATTTATTTATTTATTTATTTATTTATTTATTTATTTATTTATTTATTTATTTATTTATTTATTTATTTATTTATTTATTTATTTATTTATTTATTTATTTATTTATTTATTTATTTATTTATTTATTTATTTATTTATTTATTTATTTATTTATTTATTTATTTATTTATTTATTTATTTATTTATTTATTTATTTATTTATTTATTTATTTATTTATTTATTTATTTATTTATTTATTTATTTATTTATTTATTTATTTATTTATTTATTTATTTATTTATTTATTTATTTATTTATTTATTTATTTATTTATTTATTTATTTATTTATTTATTTATTTATTTATTTATTTATTTATTTATTTATTTATTAAAAAAAATTTTTATACGAAATCCCGATCACAAAACTGGGCGCTATACAAATTCTTAAATGAATATTTATAAGTGGACATCGCAAATTGCACAGATATGCATGGCGTCACAAGACGCAATAACTCTCAACAAAATGTGTCCGCAGAGGAGCTGCGAGGAGATGGGAGTTATAATTGAAGTGGACGCTTGTCGAATTAGAAAGACGAGCGATAATTGAGCTCAGAAGTTGCAAAGTATGAATATTGAATTAACATAGATCAATATAATAATAATTCAGAAGATGTAAAGTGACGCGATGAATGACGTTGAAGATGATTTTTTTATTTGTTCGGGAAAAATGAAGGCTGGTCGTTCAATGAGGAGACTGTAGAGGTCTGTTCATATAATGAATAATAGTTTAGCTACCTTATGCATTTTCATTACCTAATAAACCTCGATATTAATATCTTCTTATAAAAAAGATCTAGGCTAAAGCACACCAGGTTGATTGGACGGTAATATTTTACACATAAATATAAGAAAGAAAGAGAGCAGGAGAGATTGAATAAACAGGATTACTGGGTGGATTTGAAGCAAAGAGAATAATTTCCTTTCATTAAAAGCTTTCAAAGGGCTCAGACTGGCAGTCGTTATGGTCCTTTTATTGTTCGCCACCGTTCAGCGGAAAGTGAAGTGCCAAGCAGTGGCTGAGCGGTAAATTACCAGGTGGTAGGAAGTTCTTAAAAGTGGCAGTTCATCTCCTCGATGATGTTCTCTTCTTCTTCTCCTTTCGACAGCTTCAAACTGTTATCGCTTCCTTGAAACAGTTACCTATGTGTTTAATTTGAGTAAAAAAAACTATTGAAAACTGTTTTTATTTAAAAGCTCAGTTGCTGTTTGTTGCTGGTTTCAATTGGAAAACACAGAGAATTGTTTAAAAATGTTAAATTAAGAAAAAAAAGACGATGACCCTATGATAAAATTGCATCTCATACGTAAAAAAGAGTTAAAAGTGACTTTTCTAATCATAGATTTGTCTCCATAAATAAGCAAGGCGTGGGTGGCTTAAAGAAAAATTAAAGATAGGTGAAAAATGGATAACGAGGATATGTATAAAGAAAAATAGGCCAAAGAAGAAGGAATTTGTCCTGTGTGTACAAGGAAAGCTTCGTTATTGGAAAATTAATACATCGAGAGGAGCTGGCAAACGAAGACAAAAGATCCTTGCAAAGAAATTCATCAGCAGAGAAGTTTTGAAGGAGGCCGTTCGCATGCATCATTCGTGTCGTCCTACAATTTGTCATCTCTAATAAGAACATCACTCAGATTGCTTTCTGAGGTTTTTTTTAGATATTTTAAAGTTTCTTACACACGTAGAGTTTTGACATTAAAAAGCAGCAGTTGGTAGGAAATACCAACATTCTTTCTGTGGCAGATTATAATTTCATTTGGTTTTTGTGTGATTCCTCCTACTTTTCCAGGCTTGAGAATGCTTCACCGTATGCAGGCTGGAGTGACAGATTGTACTTTCAATTCTCCTCTTGAAGAAAAAACGAAGCAAGAACTTTTGTTATTAAAAATCTTATTAGAAGTTATGACCTTCATAATCGCCTTGACTACAAGGGATTTGTTTTAATTAATATATATATATATATATATATACAAATATTATATATCATATATATTTATATAATTATAAATATATCATCATCAATATACATAATTTCCGTTGCTTGTATGCATGTATGCATGAATGCATGTATGTTGTAACTTTGCGTAACGCTGTTAGGTGGCGCTGTAACCGTAAAGGATATATTTAGATATTTAAAAAACCCTTCAATTTTGACGGCTATCTCTAGTATTTTTACAATTGTCACATAATGTGAACAAGTAAAGATAAAAAAATAATTTTAAAAAAATGCTTTTATTTGCCTCTTTATCTGAGTCAACGAACTAAAATTTTTGAATCTTAAACAACCGTTACGCTCAATCTTGTACATTGTTTATTTCTTTTATATTAAATCAAAATTCATAAATTTAACTCGATATATGGATTAGTTATCTAACCCTAACCCTAAACGACAACTTTGATTAATTTTAATTGATTTAAGGTCTAATTCATGTGGGAAACAATCAATTCACGTATTGTCATCCAGAATAAAGCTTTCCTGAAAGTTGTAGAGCTCTAGGTGGTCGAAAAGTGGGTGAATTTTTGTTTCTAAGGTTTGATCACCACAGACAAACAAACAAACAAACAAACAGAGAGACTGGTGAAGTTAAATAAAAGCATTTAATATAACAAAAGAACGTAATTTTCAAGAAAAACAGCAACACTAATGAATTAAAAACGATCATGTGTACAGATATTCTGGTCCATAATACTTTATTAATTGTAAGACAACACCACTTCTGTTGTAATTTTTTCGTTTTAAATCTCCTCTTTCTCTCTTTTTTTCTTTTTCTCTATTTCTCTCTTTCTTTCCCTTTCTTTTTCTTTCTCTCTCTCTCTCTCTCACTCTGTTTGTCTCTTTCTATCTCTGTCTATTTTGTTTCTTATTTATTATTTTCATCTTTTTTAAAAACTTGTTTATCTTGCTTTTTTTCTCTCTTTTCCTGAAACTTTTCTCTCTCTCTGAGGACGTTATCTCTAAATTACTTTCCGAAAAAACACACACACAAACAGCAAGTCACACACAGACAAATAACAAGGCACATACACGCACAAACAACAAGCCACACACAGACACAAACAAACACACAGCGGCACAGACACAAGCTCACATCCAGTTTGCAGAGGTCTGGGTATTTGAGGATTACCATTTATTACGGACAGTCGTCAAGGTTTCGAGCACTCTTTGACAGGCTGTTCTTCTCTCAAGACTTTTCATGAGGCGGCTTGACGCGGCGTAAACTTCTCTGTCCACTTTCAGCCAAAGAATTTGTATCTTTCTGTCTCTCTCTAACTTATTTTATGTATTTCTTTTTATTCCTTTCTACTGACAGTATTATTTTTGCTTCATTTTTTCGTCTAAACTAAGTTGAATTGTTATATAAAATTACAATTATGATGTCACTCATTCTCCCGGAGGTAATTTGTAATTGCACTTGTTTTGAGCCAATTCTCAACCCTTCAGGACTACAATATATATATTATATATATATATATATATATATATATATATAGTATCTGCCAATAATCTGTAAACACCGATAGTTGTAATGTTTGTCCAGTCTTTTCTCTTCTACTTGTAAATCAACATACAGCATAAGAACTTTTAGTTGTTTTTAAAACGTGCCAACATGAAGGTGCGAACTGCTGGAGGTGTGAAAAAAGAGAGAAGAGGAAGAAGAGAGAGAGTGGAGAGAGAAAGGAGTGTTACTGCAGCAAGCGTGACATTTCTACTTGCAGTGTCACAAACACGTACAAACTACCTGATACACGCACGTACACCTGCTGATGACGAGCTAAACATTTTCAAGACATTTCTTTCCAGTTTTTACTTTTTTCAAATTTTTTCAGCTTCAATTATTGGTAGCTTTTTTTCTCAACCTTTTCAATTATTCATTCATGTTTCCGATATTTTTCAAATACTCTGGTTTTAATAAACAATTAATGTTATTTATATATTTTAAGTTTGGTATATTAATTGCCTGATTGTTTGCAAACTTTGAAAGTAAAAAGTAACAAATTTCATGTTATGCAATCGAGCTGAAAATTGAAATATTTGCTCACTCTTCATGACAATGCATTTTGTTGAGTTTTGAAATTTTTATAAAAAAAAATCAAACATAATTATTTAATTAGTTAAAATTATAAATTTGAAAAAAAAAATGTTTTAAAGACAAATATTTATTAAATGAAAAACCCTCGAATTCTGAAATATAAGGGATTTGCAAAAAAACTCGTTTTTTACGGTTTGCTTGTTCGTTGTTAAATTTTGATTATTATTATCTCTTCTATTAATTTTTTTAATATTCAAATATTATTATTAGAACCGTTATTATTATTGCATTAAGAAATGAATAAAGATACGTTTTTAAGTTGTGCTCGTTGAGTTGTATGATACCGATTTGTGGTTCAGTTGAAGACTACGAAAGAAATTCGTTGGTTCATGTTAATGAGAAGAAGGAGGAGAGAGAATTGTTTGATCAGTTATCGGCGGATTTGATGGCGTTTCTTCACCCTGGTCTCATGTCACAGTGCTATCATATACACAGGTTGGTAGAGGAAAGTATCTTTTATTGCAACTCTATTATTATACAGGTTTTACTATTGTTTTTTGTTTTATTCTGATAATGCACTTGCTAATGTGAACCCTTCGGATAAACTAATACAACTGGACAGCGGAATTACATTCAACATTCCATATTCAGGTTTTAATAAATTAAAATAACACAAGAAATTCCAAGCTCCACACATCCACTTTTTCGTTCCCAGCCAAACACGAAGAAACACAGACACGCAAACATACTCGAACACGCACACGCACACGCACACACACACACACACACACACACGTGAACACACAGGCGCATGCGCAGAAGAGCGCGTCTTAGTTCTTCCGGTTTATTTAATGCTTAGACATTTTAGTTGTTCTCTGGGGAGCATTTAATAACTTTGCAAAACAACAGGAGACTTCGATGTTTTCTTGTGAAACAACAGAGGAAGAGCTACAAAAATGAGAAACAGTACTCGCAACGAGACACTCCAACACCGACAACAACATCATTATGCGACTCCTTTTGACAGCAGCAAAGCCATGATGGTTGCGACACAAGAGACAAATTCTTTTCTTACTTTTGCATTGTAAAAAAAATTGCAAAAAAAGAAATGAAAGTGAAAATGAAACCAAAATATTGAATGTTTTGAAAATAATGACATTTTGAAATGGGTCAAAATAGCATCAAATAATGAATTTTAGAAAAATTGACTTTTCAAAAAGGTCTTTAACCTTAACGACTATCATGTTCATAATTTATTTTTTGTAAATTAAAAAAATGTAGTCTCGAAATTGTAATTATTTAAATGCCACAAAAGGCTTGAAAACTTTTAAATTTATCCGGTGGGAACATTTTCTTTATGAAATCTCCAATTTTTTAAGTTTCAAATATTGGCGACGTTTCCAAAAGAAATTGCTCTTTGCTCTTTTCCTTTTATGCGTTTCAATGGTAACTTTTTAATTTAAAAATATAAACTTTCTTCATGAGAGAGCATGCCATATCTCTGCATCTTTCAATACCTGCATATTCTTCTTTTCTTCTTTTTTATATTTAACAAAAAGAGCTGAAATAGCTGTTATTATTATTTGTGTGTTTTTGTCATTTATAATATTTTATGCCTTAACTCATAAATAGTACATATAATACTTATAAAAATAATAATGATAACATTAATAGTAATGATAATAATAACAAAATATATAATATAAATATAATATTGTGTGTAGCTCAACATTAACATACGTGTTTTATTACTTTTAGCAAAGATATTACCTGGGAATTGTCCATCAATCATGTCATTTAGCTCAAATGTCGTCGTCAGAATCTTCATAAAGATCGCACACCACTCTTGCATTTCTTCGTCAAATTCATCAAATAAATTACTTTGCTCGCAACATCTTCTTCTGCATTCTGCAACATCTCATTTCGCAACTTACATTATTACTTCCAGCAACACTTTATTACTGTTTGCAACAGTCTATCTTTATTTGATAAATCATCACCTGGTTTTACAACAATTCATTCAATGCTAATGTTGATTAAATTTTATTACATCCTGATAGAAAATCGCAAAACATTGCTAATGCATTGTCAACTCGGTCTACAACATAACAAAAACGACAAAATACGACACACAACAATCACAGCAACATCAACAACAACATCTCCGACACAAACAACAACCTTATTAACATCACTTCCATCGTCACAAAAAAAATTCAGCACAATCAACAATGAATATTCGCAAAAGGATTGGACGAAGAGAAAATTGCAATAAATCTGCACAACATCAATTTATATATATATATATATATATATATATATATATATATATATATATATATATATATATATATATATATATATTTATATATATATATATATATATTTGTATATATATATATATATTTATATATATATATATATATATATATATATATATTGGCATGGATCCATCTGTCTTATCCCTGCCTGTCACTACTCCACTAAATTTCATCCCGTTTTTATTTTCTACTTTCCTTCATTATTTTCTATCTTTTTAATTCAATTATTTTTTTATTCATTTTTATCGTTGTTATTTTACTTAAAAAAATGAAGTTGAGGCTTAAACATACAAAATATAATTATGATTTCATATTTTAAACGAAAAATGTGTGCAAGTATATTAAGATAGTCTTGCCTTTAAATTAAAGTTATTTATTATTTCAATAATACATTTTTCTTTTCCATCGTGATCTAAAAGACAACCCTTGAGTTTTCAATCAATCTTTCTTCAGTTAAATGGGGAAAATTTCATTGTAGACAAAATTTCGAGTGAATTTCCGATCATCATACAGCAACTGGACCTGCTCGTTTGATTGAGAAATTTTAACTCTGATCATGGCACCATTTCAAGCACTTGAGAAGGTGACATAAAATAATTATACAAATGATAAACTTACGATTTTTCTATTTGAAAATAGTTTACTGATGTGCACCGATGTGAAAAATCCGCCATTAGTACTAAACTTAAAAACGTTTCATACAATGCGAATTATAGCAGACAAAATTTGAAATATTTTGTGTTCAACCAAAGATACAATATAACAAGTAAATTAAAAACGAATTTTTAAAACCCAATGCTTTTATATGTAATTAAAACACAAATTTTGCAATCAATTTTTTCTTATATTACTCTTTTATTTTATATTAAAGTCGCAATATACAAAAAGAATAGGCCTTAACCTATTCTAATGGACCTTATATATGTATAAATACATATATATATAAGTATATATATATATATATATATATATATATATATATATATATATATATATATATATATATATATTAATTAAAATTAACTAAATTAATTGACTTATTGTAAAACTAATAATTGAATATTGCATTGTCTTCTATTTTGAGCATGTATGCAAAATTTGAAAAAAAATCTATCATCAGGAAGTGACACAAAAATTGATTGCAAGATTTGAAACAGACAGAGAAACAAACAGACAGACAGAGAAACAGAGACGACGAGTTAATAAAAGCATTGGTAATAAAAAAAATATATAAACACAAATTCATTGACAACGTTTTGTTGGTAATTTTAATGGAGTGGCAACTTAATATGTACATTAATTGAATAAATTATTCAAGATTTAATATCTTTGATGAGCAAACAAATAATCACTACTTTTTTGTTTGTTTACAAAACAAGTTATTGTAGATAAATTAAACTCTTAAAAATTTAAAACTTGTGAATTAATTAAACTGTTTTTCTATTACAAAAGCGCTGAAATAAGAAAAGGCATTGAACTAATTGGTTTGGAGGTTGCTTGTCATTTTTGCTTAAAGCATTTGCTCGAGGCTGTTTGACCGACTGAACGACATTTGACCAACGAATAATAAACAGACAAAAAAATAAAACAATTTTAAAGATATTTTTTTGTGTTATCCGATTATACCTTAAAAATATTTTGACGTAATAGAAAAGTGTGGGACGTACATTTTATATGTTTGACGACTGATAGAGTTTGCAAAAAATGAGCCTCCCACAATCTTATATATATATATATATATATATATATATATATATATATATATATATATATATATATATATATATAAAAATGAATATATGTATATATGTATATATGTATATATGTATATATGTATATATGTATATATATATTCATGTCCTTTATGCATTGCTACACCATTCATCCGATCGTAATGAAATTTTCACACAACCTTGAGAGTCAAGGGGAATCAAATATAGAGAAAAAAATTTTGAAATCCGTCACAAAATGAGCGGAGCGGAGCGGGTGAGCGAGCGGGAACTATATATATATATATATGTGCGTATGTATGTGTGTATGTATGCATGTGTATGTGCATGTATGTGTGTCTGTGTTTATGTATGTACTAGCGGAGATACCCGGCGTTGCCCGGGTTTTTTAGAGGTTTTTCTAATGTTTGTCTCTTTCTCTCCCGTTTCCTTTCCCACTTGCTTTCCCACTCCTGTTCGCTTTCCCGTTTTCGGTCGTTTTCCCGCTGCCGGTCGCATTCCCGCTCCCGCTCGCTGTCCGTTCCGGGTCGCATTCCCGCTCCCACTCGCTGTCCGTTCCGGGTCGCTTTCCCGTTTCTATAATAGACAAACTAACCCACAAACATTCATATATATATATAGTCTTAGCAAATCTATTTTACGTTTTATAGGCTAACATAAGTTATGAAAGAATGGAAAAGAGAAAATGAGCGTGAACGGGAACGGGAGAGCAACCGTGACCGGGAACGGGAGAGCAAGCATGACCGGGAACGGGAGAGCAAGCGTGAGCGGGAACGGGAAAGCGACCGGTAACGGGAAAGCGACCGGGAACGGGAAAGCGACCGGGAACGGGAAAGCGACCGGGAACGGGAAAGCGACCGGGAACGGGAAAGCGACCGGGAACGGGAAAGCGACCGGGAACGGGAAAGCGACCGGGAACGGGAAAGCGACCGGGAACGGGAAAGCGACCGGGAGCAGGAAAGCGACCGGGAACGGGAAAGCGACCGGGAACGGAAAAGCGACCGGGAACGGGAACGCGGAAAGCGACCGGGAACACGGAAAGCGACTGGAATCGGGAGAGCAAGCTTGGAAGGAAACGCGAGCAAGAGAGAAAATCGATAACAAAACTACTGAGCGGGAAAGCGACCGGGAGCTGGAAAACGACCGAGAGCGGAAAAGCGACCGGGAACGCGACGAAAACGGGAAAGTGGAGAAGGAAACAGGAGCGAGAGGGACAAACATTTGAAAAACCTCTAAAAACCCCGAGCAACGCCGGGTAACCCCGCTAGTATATATATAAAAGAACATGGCCTGACACTGACTGATTGATAATCAACGCCGAGCTAAAACACCTCGTCCTAGGAACATGAAATTTGGAACTTATATTACTTTTATAGCGTAAGCACCCACTAAGAAAGGATTTTTGAAAGTTTTGCCCCTGAGGAGATAAAACAGGAAGATAAATTTTTTTCTAAAAAACGATAATCTAAAAAACCAAAAATAAAAAGGTTTTGAAATTTAATATCTAGATTCTTTTAAAAATGAAAAACAAACTGTTTCACTGTTTTTTGAGAATATGGTTTTCGTGACCTTAAAGTGGGGTGGTAAATAGGGTTATTTGCTGGTTTTTTTTTCAAAACAACTATTGCTATTAAACTCTAAGTTCTACAGATTTAAAATTAGTATTTAGTATTTCCTTGATAAATAAAAATATACGTGTTTTTACTAATTTTACTTCCGAGATCTCAAATGTGGGGTGGACAAAAATTATTTGCTTAAAAACTCAAAACCTAAATATGACAAAGTGTTTGAATTCAGTATCAATTTTTTTAACGAAAAAATTACTTGTTTCACCATTTTTGAAAATTTAGATTTTGTGACCTCAAACGTAGGGTGGAAAACAGAGTTATTTTTAGAATAACTGATATAACTACAGATATAAAAGTTAGTATTTAGATACTACTTAGAAAATAAAGTTACACATGTTTTACTATTTTTTTATTTTTTGGCTTCCGGGACTACAAATGTAGGATGGAGAAAAAGATAATTTGCTTGAAAACTCAATAACTGGAAATGTGAAAACATGAAACTTCAGTATTAAGATTTTTCTTTAAATAATAAGATACCTGTTTCATTAGTTATAGTCAAATTAGTTTCCAAGCTTTGAGGTGTTGTGCCCGTTAAAACCAGCTGAGTCCAGTTCATCACGGACAGGGCCACGTCTTAACTTTTGTGCTAATGAAACGGGCCTTTTCGGGCCTGAAATTTTGAGCCTAAATAACAAGCCAAGCCTAGAATTTTCCGCTTATACAATGAGCCAGACGGGGTCTCAGAAATCCGTGTAGGGCTCTATGGATTAGAGAACTGCACGGGCCTTGCCTGAGCTGAATTAAAACCGGCCTGGGTCGAGATTTCTTCCCAAGTATATAATAATTATAGGCCAGTAAAAACGGGTCGAGTTGTCGACGGGCAGGTAGAACCGGGCCGTGAAAAATCGGCCCATGCAGAACTCTACTATGGATGCTCGTTTCAAATTCTCTAATTTCAAGCGAGCCAAGTCGCGACGGGCACTGCTAATGTTTCATCAAACTATTTAAGAGATATAACCAGATAACAACAAAATAATTATTTAATCCTTTTAGTGCATTAGAAGTAAAAGTGTAGTTTTAATTGTTTTTAAATACTTTTATTCTACTTTTTTAATCTTTAGGCAAATTTGATAAATCTTACATGAACTTATGTAAGTGTTCTCATGTTTTCCACTTCTTGCTCATCGCAATTACGCATCAACGCATCTGAGGTTTGAACCCATGGCGGCAAGATAATAGCAAAACAACTTTTACCACAGTGCTACGGCGCCTCAATTTATATTTAAATCATAAAAATACTGATTCTATGACAAAATAATTAACTTTTAAGCTTAAACTTGACTACTTTAAACAAACACATAAAATCCTTTTTTAGAGTTGACATCGTAATCACAACAGCAGCATGATATTGTAGTTACTTAGTTTTTTTCCCCACAAATATAGTCAGAAGTCGATAAAACACATGGATACAGTGATATATAAATAAATATAAATATATGGGTCGGATCGGGAAGGTGCGCGCCACGGGTTCCCCCTTTAAATCCGCCACTGATATAATTTAGAATAGAAATATTTTCTCACTTTCCAATTATTAAATTCTTTTGAGAATGTTAACTCCTGCATTTTTCATCATGCTCATTTATTGCGTGCAGACTTTTAATGTCATGTTGTGTGCACGTGGTCGCCTGCAGCTTTCACCGGCCGCCATGTTGTCTGTATACAAACGCATCTCAGTTATTCATATAATAAATAATCTATAACTATGTGATTAGATGTTTAAAAAAAACTTAAGAGCGTTGCACCGACCAATACTGAGTATCTATTATTATCATAATCCTTATCATCATTGTTGTCATCAACGTCAGAATAATAATACGCAGTATTATTATTATTATTATTATTATTATTATTATTATTATTATTATTATTATTATTATTATTATTATTATTATTATTATTATTATTATTATTATTATTATTATTATTATTATTATTATTTTTATTATTATTATTATTATTATTATTATTATTATTATTATTATTATTATTATTATTGTTATTATTATTATTATTATTATTATTATTATTATTATTATTATTATTATTATTATTATTATTATTATTATTATTATTATTATTATTATTATTATTATTATTATTATTATTATTATTATTATTATTATTATTATTATTATTATTATTATTATTATTATTATTATTATTATTATTATTATTATTATTATTGTTGTTGTTGTTGTTAAACTGTTAATTACAATTCACATCTTACAGCGCACTCTCATTCTTGTCTTAGGAAACAAACCCGAAATCCCTTCATTGCAGCACAACGTCATTTTCAACGGCGGAAGAATTCCTCCTACGACGAAGATGGTGATGATGATGATGCTGTCATGATGATGATGCTGTCATGACGTCACTTCCGCGAGATTAAAACATCATTTTTGTTCCTTAATATAGCATTTGAATACAATAACAATAAAACCTTTTTTATGCTTTTTACCTAAGCTTGTTTATAGTTGATGACTGGCATTCTTTCTACGATGGCACATAAACATGAGTCATCAGCACCAGATTTACAAGGGAAGTAAAATATACATGAGGCATTGGCCCCAGATATATACAGGGGGTCAAATAAATATGAGTCATCAGCCCCAGATTTACAGGAGGGGGTAAAATAATCACGATTTTCTCGAGATTAAGAATCCTTGAGGGTGAACAAAAATTGTTATAATTACAAACGGTAAAAAGTTTGAAGTTTGACTTGAATAATTTTACTAATTAGAGTAAAAAACCATTTTTTTTAGAAATTCAATAGTCCATCAAAGGTGCACATTAATTTATTTATTTAGTGCTAGAAACATTACTTCTCGGTATTTGAGTCCCATAAGAATTATTTCCATTGAAATATACCGGGTATTTCATCTTTACATTCGTTTTTAAAGATATACCGGGTATTTCATTTCTACGTTTGTTTCTGAAGATATACCGAATATTTCCTATGTACGTTTGTTTCTGAAGATATACCGGGTATTTCCTATGTACGTTTGTACCATTTAATTCTTCCCACTCGTCGAGCTGACCAGCGCTTAAAATCCACTTTTCTTTGAACTCGAGCGGTTTTTATGTTTTGAAAAGAAACTTAAAACAGTCTTCTAGGACTCCTTTTAAGATGTAATGTAATAACCAAACGTGCAATATGTAAAGCCGTAAAAACAGCATAATTTATTGTAAAATACAAGAAATTAAACGACGCGGAAAACTACACAGACTGTGTAATTTATTCATCACAAACAGCACATACGAGATGTCCCCATGTTGACAACGAACGATTCAACGTGTCACAACAAACTTCCATAACCATGAATGTTTCAACAAAAGATGAATATCATAAAAAAAAACTAAAATAAAAACAAACCTCAAACGGAATAATGTCGATAAATATTAAAAACATTGGAAGAAATAATTGAAGAGAATATAAACTATTTAATGAAATAAAATGTGGTGTCTCAGCAAGCTGACTGTATGAGTGGGAGTAGGAGGAAGGAGTAAGAGGGAGGGAGTAAGGGGGAGGGAGTAGGGGGAGGTAGTAGGGGGAGGGGAGGGATGAGGTGGAGGTGCAGAAATGTAATGAACTTGCATCTTAATGTTGAAGGACATTGCCGGAGAGCATTATGTGCACATAAACACAATATTTCTACGAGCCATGTATTATTTGTTTTTATAGAATCTTTTATTTATTAGCAAAAATATCATGAAAGATTTAAAGCATTTCAGTGATATGGAAAAGAAAAAGAAGAAGAAGAAGAAAATGAAAGAAGTGAGTAGAGTAGTGCCAGCAAAACGAAAATGGTGGTCTGTTGATTTGCATCTTTATGAATATTAAATTGAATTCTTTGAAAAAAAAGGGGAAGCCTCATCGACCACACGCAAACATGTCACACACATCGACATGTGTTACAAAAATAGACACACAAGCAGACATACACATCGACATGTGTTACAAAAATAGCCACACACACGCACACATACATACGCACGCACACGTTGGACAAACAAACACACACAAACGGGCAGACATCACAGACGTCACGTACACGACGTCACACAAGACGAGGTCGATGAAAACACAGTTGTGCTCCATATAAATAACGTTGATACATGTAACTCCACTTTAACGATCCATCTTCGTTTCTCCATAACCATTTCATTTTATTTATTTTTTCTTTCCTATTTCTTACCTTTTTTTCTGTGGAAGAAACCAACTCCAACATCTTATGCGGTTCGATCCTCGCCTCAATAAGATCCACACAGCCGCCCCGCGCCAAGCATGTGGGACACGTCCTACGACGATTTGTTTGCAAGGTCTTTTCGCATGTTTGTTTTGCATTCCTGAAGCAATTTTGCCCGGTTGATGAAATGTTATCAAAAATTTGAAACTACTGTGTCAATAAGACATCAATCTTTGGCGTCGTTTTGAATCTGCCGAGCGGTTAACGTGATGATGATGATAGTGGTGGTGGTGGTGGTTCGATTCACGATGCAGGATGTAACATTCAGCTGATGGTTTAAATAAATTGTTTGAATGCTAAAAAAATACTTGCGTAGTGCAACTGAGATAGATTTAATTGCATTCCTGAATTTGTGTGCTTTTCAAACAAACACCAATTTTGTGAATGGCTATGAAGCAAAGGAAAAAGTTGAAGTTATGCACATTATCAATTAAGCCTCAACATATATACCATTTCATATGTCTGTATGTATGTATGTTAGCAATTTCGCATAACGCGGAGGCCGCGGTGGTCCGCAATCAGCAGTTGCTAAAATTAGTGCGCGTAGGCGTGTAATAAAGGTTATTACAAAATTGTACACAGTCAGTTCTAAAGATCAAAAGAGGTGGTGCTGCAATTGATAAATAATATATAATGAGATTTAAAAAACCCGTCATTTTTGACGAGTTATTTCTAGTTTGAATATACAACTGGTGACCGAGGAACATCTCGCTTTGGAGGTGAATTCCAGACGCCGATGAAGTAGACTGGGAACTAACCATGAATAGATGTAAAGAACATTTTAACATTGGAACAAAAAATGATAACTGGTTCACCATTTGAAGTTTTTCAACGATTGCAAATATCCTGCACACATTCAGCAGGTCTTTGAGAATTTTAAAATCAGATAAATGGAAAATCAAAACATAATTATACGAAGTTACAGAGCAGGAACGAGACTTGGAGCGGTTCGATGGTTCACGGAGGTGTGAAAAAAAGCACGGAGCGGCTAAAATATTCATTTCTCTCCCGCTCTCATCGAATGGTTAGATTAGATTTTAATAGATAAGATATGAGGATGTTTAAAAGTTTTATTTAAGCAAGTACCTAATTATTTTTTCCTGACATATGTCAGCAGCTTTACATGTTTTCATTAATCATTCTCAACTGATTTGTAAGCAATGAGACAAGTTTCTATAAGACGTCACCCAAAACAGACCAACACAAATTCCAGACTTTCTGGATACTGGACTTTTGAAGGGAATGTTGGCTCAAGTTGGCTGTAAGGAATGTATAATTACAATTACAATTATAATTACAATTGCAACAAATGTATGCCAGTCACAGTCAAGGTTATATTTGTATGTAACTTACAAAATACAGGATTTGGATTCACTAATGAATCTATTACATGCTTTTATTAACTTTCATTTGTGCGGATGTCCATGGGTTGTCGATGGGATGTCCGCGGATGTTTTTTAGTTCGGAAGATCATTACAAAGTTCACCCACCTCAACAAAAATTATTTAATTAAACAAAAATACAATTTGAGAAGCAAAAATTATTAAGAAATTAATTAAAGAAGCATATGATAATGTCGACCAAAACTTTTATCGTCATAGTAACGAGTTACGACAAACATCTTTTGTTTAGTATTCACCGAGGCAATATTTTACGATACGATGTCGTTATGAAAATTATTAGCTAAATCATATAGATGTTTCCATATAAAAAATTCAGAAAAATTTCGTTTTAAAAGACAAATTTGCAATGAATGAAAAGCCCACAAATCCTGAAATATAAGGGATTTGTGAAAAAATCTCATTTTTTACGGCTTACTAGTTAATGACTGTTTTTATAGATTTTAAGCCTCAACGTAGTTTTGGGGTGCAGTCATAGTTTTAAATGATCTTTCATGAGCTATAGATTATTTTAATGATAAATAATTTGATCAACAATTTTAATTTAAATCGGTTCGCTCTATTATCTGTTATCTGTGTCATTCGCAGGTGCACTTTTAATGCCAGAACATGTCAAGGTTGCTGACAATCGTTGATCGATATACAAGTATAAATATAAATATATGAAATTACTTTGTATTAAACCATAAAAAGGATAACAGTGGCGCAATCACTGTAAGGATGCATGCTTATAAGTTCAAATCTAACACGTCCTCCAATTGACTTCTATTATATAGAAATCCACGTTGCTCCCTGAAAGACCACTCAAATGATAACGTCACACAATCTGCAGTTCTTTGCTACTTTAAAAAACGATGTATTTCTGAAAATAAACATTTACCGCTTCGAAATTACATTGAATGCCGGTGGATAGGACTGGAGATCTCAATGGAAAAATGGCGGCATTACACGAAAATAGTTATCGTTTGTTATGACGGAATCTTTCAACTTTACTTCACATGATGCTCAACAGTGCAGCGTGACTCAGTCACAAGGATATACTTTGATAAGAGTCACATATCATAGATCCCCTCCTCGTCGTCACAAATCTGTGATCCCCTTTGAGGACGGTTCATAATATAGAAAAATATTGTTACGACAGATAGTATTACTTTAATTAACTTGTTAGGTAAAATGCTTGGTAATGATAAGCATCAACGTTGAAATTTGAATAAGGAGATAGAAGACGCAGTTATTAAACGCATTATTACAGCATATTTGGTCACGTTCAGTTTAATATGTACGAATTATATAAGAATTTATTCAACAGCAAAAATATCTGCATGAAGGGGGAAAGGTGGAAGGCCCATTGCTTTAAAGAGGGGGGACTTGGGTCACTTCTCTTGTTATAATTGTTATACTGAACACGACAGGCCTTGAATATAACTACACATTTAGAACATTCATAAACCAGGAACGATTACAATTCTACTGACAGATGGACTGAAGTTTTAAGCCCTTGAAATCTGTAAAACAAGAAGAAGCACACTCATGTAATTTCAATGCTTTATTATCACAAACTTTAAGAGATGTCCAAAAATGTCTCTAAATATCGAGTTCCCACCAACACCCTAATTCCTCTCCTTCCCCCTCCCATCAACGGAACCAACAATCCGTGCATGTCTTTTGTCTTTCAGAATAAATAAAACTAATTAAGCGGGAAAAAGAAAACGTAAAATTTAGTTTTATTAGCGCAGAACAAGTTGGCTCGGTTGTCATGGGATCGTGGAAGGGAAAGATTCAATCATGACCTCGCAATAAAACAACAAATTGACGGTCTTCCAGTAATTGGCTTTGCATTTTAAACAACCACAAACACCTGAAATTGAAACGAGTGATGACAATGATGGTGATGATGATGATGATGATGATGATGATGATGATGATGATGATGATGATGATGATGATGATGATGATGATGATGATGATGATGATGATGATGATGATGATGAGGATGATGATGATGATGATGATGATGATGATGATGATGATGATGATGATGATGATGATGATGATGATGATGAGGATGATGATGATGATGATGATGATGATGATGATGATGATGATGATGATGATGATGATGATGAAGATGATGATGATAATGATGGCTATGGCGATGGCGATGACGATGATGACGATGATGATGATGATGATGATGATGGTGGCGGTGGTGGTGGTGGTGGTGATGGTGGTGGTGGTTGTTATGACGTTATTGTTGTTGATGAATATAACGACGATGACGAAAATGATGATGACGACAATGACGGTAGTGATAGCGAAGATATGATGATGATAATGGTAAAGACTCGATATTTTGCGGTAGACAAGTCAAGTTAGCGTTATTAAATTAATGAAAAGAGCGAGCGTGAAAGAAGGAAGTTGTAATTTATTTTAATTTATTTATTTTCGAACGTTTGAAAAATAATAAATTTTTATCGTGATTAAAATCTGACCCTAATTTGAAGCGCTAGTCAGGGGAAGTCAATGGATTGCAAATGAGGATAAATTGGTCTGCACTGTCCTTTATGAGAGTCGAAGGGTGTATGGTAGAAATGGAGAGAAGCGGGTTGAGAAAAAGAAGAGAGAGAGAAAAAAAAGAAAGAATGAATAAAGGTAAAAAACAGTTACAAAACTTATCTACCTGGTTATTGATTTTGTAATTAGTAGTAACACAAAGATGTGTACGAATAGAATCGCCAGAGAGCGACATAAGTACAAGAAAACGAGCGAACATAATAAAATTAAATAATCTTTCATATTTACATTATAGGTTGTTGGATTTCATATTCAACGTGGTCACCTGATCTGTATGTTCTTCCAAACTTTCAAACATTCTCATGAACTTAAAAAAAAACAAAAACGGAATTTCTTTGAAGTCATTTATTCCTCTCAAACAATTCGCCTTTTACGACACTTTCACAAATTTAATTTATTCGTTGCTTACAAATTGAAATAATAACAATAAATTATAAAATAAACTGTAATTTAAATTCATAGAGGTCGCGTTTAAAAATAATATAAAAACTCTTGAAGTACGGAAATCTCACAAAACTTTCGTAAAAATTACCCGCAGGTTTCACGAAACAAAAGAACGACAATAAATTTTTATAGAGAGCTATACAAGAGGTACGATTTAATTAAAAATAATATTTCATGGCCTTCTGTCACCTAAGATCAGTTAGAGCAGCCACAAAGAGGTGTCGAAATCAGTTGCTGTGGATGCGGTTGAGGTGGCAGCGCTGGCTGATGTTGTTGGACATTTTGGCAGTGCTGAGACTTGTCGTAAAATTTGGCATTCCAGCAAGGACTGGGTTCGTCTGAATATAAGACAGTTTGATAACTGCGCAGTGACGAGGGACATCTAACGAGGTCGGGGCACAATCCGCCCATTTTAAAATCTTCAGACGAAGGGAATGTTTTTTGAACGTAGTCGCTCAACAGTGCCGTAGTAGTACTCGAAGATTTCTGAGGTTTAGTTGACATTATGGAGCCGGAGTTGTAGGAAGGAGGTGGTAGGTCTTCGTGTTGTTTTGCCGTCCATGAAGTCGTGAAGTTATTCGGGGACGGTGCCGTATAGCCATATGAACCCTTCTCACCTGCCTGCAGTGGGCAGTGTGTCCAGTAAGTTGAAGCATCTTCCGTGGTGTTGCTGTTACTGCTTGGAAGTTGTTGTTGTTGTTGAGCCGGTGTAACAAATCTCATCGGACAGAAACGTGGACTGCTTGCTTCCTCGTACAGTTCCATGTCAACTGGATGCTCCACGTCTGTGAGACATCTGGGTTTCCTTGATGGACATGGAATGAAAAATCAATATTTGTTTTATAAATGAATTTACTTCATTGTTGCGTAATGTCTGTAATGTATACTTCTGAAAGAGAATTAGTTAATTTGTTCATTGTTGAATAGGTACTGATCGATTTGGTTAAACTTGTATTTAAATATTTAATAATTGTTTCAAATATATTAATTATATATAAACATATACTATTTGTTTGAAACTCACTGTTTGATGAGACAGATAGCAAATGACAGCATAATCATTCCAACTGCTATTCCAAGTAGAACTCCCAAGCAAATCACCAATGTTAAACCTTAGAAAAAAATTTTGAGAGAAATATTAACAAACATATTTAATTTATTGTTCAATTGATAACCAAAAACGCTCAAAGTTGTCCTCAAAATTCAAAAATCGTATAACATTATAAACCATAATTCTTAAAAAATGTTTAATACTTATAAATAAATGCAAAACAAACAAACAAACAAGAATTTAGTTCCACCTTTAGATTATATTGTAAATAAACAAGAGTTTAGTACCACCTTTAGGACTTTTCCATTCGCTAGTAATCGTTGACCACATGCTTGTTGTACTTTGGTCATCTGTCGAATAGGTTGAAAAAATTGCTATAATTTTAAAGATTTTATTTAAAAAAGCACGCATATAACCAATTAATTCATTTTCACAGAGAGAGATTTATTTAATTCTGCGTCTAAAATGTTGACCGGGACTTCCTGGGACCAATTAAGATCCTCTCAACCCTGATTTGTCTGCCATCTGGATTGACATGTGTTCGTGTGTCTTGTTGTCACAGTAACATATTAGGATAACGAGGTGATTCGCTGGAAACAGATCGTTTTTGTTGTTATAATCCTATTAATAGACTGCTCACTTGTATTTGCTGCTGCAGTTTTGAGAATAATAATATTATTATTGTGGCTTGTAACTGTAGATTTTTAATTTCGAGCAGTCCATTTATCCCGATGAATTCGTTAAACTACCGCTAAAAATTACCGCTGATTAGAAAAATTAATAAAGTCAACCGTTTTAACAAAAAATCTAAATTGCATCGTAAACAATTGGAAGGCTTGAAGATGAAAACGAGTTTTTAGATCAAGGAAGAGAGGCAGGCAGGCAGTCATATATACAGGCAGGCAGGCATATATACAGGCAGAAGAAGAGAGGTAGGCAGGCATATATACAGGCAGAAGAAAAGAGGAAAATAAAAAACGAAAGAAATCTAACGAGAGGGAAAACAAGAGAAACCCCCAGTCCTGAAAGAGAAAGAAAAAGAGATAAAGGGAGTAAAAGAGAGAAAAAGTGAGATAAAAAAAATAAAGTAAAAAAAGAATAAAAGAGGAGACGCTTAATTTGGTGCAAATGTGGGTAGCATGACAAGCCCATCACTTCTGCACTTGTCAGTTTATCGCCGAATTGGCAGAGGGGCGTCAATTTTTAATTAAGTCATTTTCTTCCTAATCCCAGTACTTCGCTATCAACACGTGAAGAACTGCGCCATCCTAACAAGGCGAGATTTTGTTTCTTCGTGCTCGCCACTACCCCCACCCCTACCCCCATCTCCCTCGCCCGCCAGCGTGTACCTAAAAAATTATCTAAAGCAAGAATCCAAGCAAGTACCCCAGCATGTACCCCAGCATGTATCCAGACATGAACTCGAACAAGTACTCTAGAAGACATCTTGGCATGAATCATGGCACATATTGAGTAATTTGTTTCACTAGTTGTGAAATTTTTGTTCTCTCTCTCCATTCATTGAAACTCCACCATACGAGACCTGCCATGTTGAATTTCTTCGTGACCGGCAACAAACGGTCCGAGAGAATTGTTGCTGTTGTTGCATCGGTCGCATTGCAGTTCAATTATAGCGGGACGTCCATCAATTCATGAACCGTGTGCTTCATTCATATATCAACCGACTGTGTTATCGTTGTTCATTCGACCGTAACATTTGTCATTCTCAGACGGTCGAACGTCGCACGCCTGTTGCAGCAGATTATTTTGCATGGAAAGGTTTTCGTTACAAATTCGAATCAACCTTAATTTTTTTATTTAAGGTAATAATAATAATAATTATTAATATTATTATTATTATTATTACTATTATTATTATTATTATTATTATTATTATTATTATTATTGTTATTGTTATTGTTATTGTTATTGTTGTTGTTGTTGTTGTTGTTGTCGTTGTCGTTGTCGTTGTCGTTGTCGTTGTCGTTGTCGTTGTCGTTGTCGTTGTCGTCGTTATCGTTATCGTTATCGTTATCATTATCATTATCATTATTATTATTATTATTATTATTATTATTATTATTATTATTATTATTATTATTATTATTATTATTATTATTATTATTTAATTTTTTTGGTCAAATTCTTCAGCCCGACTTACCCGAAGTTTCTGCCTGAGTGGGGCACGACCCTACGACCCCTGTCCAGCTTGACTCCAAGCAGTTCAGTGTCCACTTTTCGCCGGTTCCATTGCAGTAGACGTTCACCGTGTCGATGGAAGCCACCTGGACCAGGCTGCCAGGGAATGTCGGAACTGAGCAGCTTGTAACTGCAACCAAAAATTCAAAATCAACTTTAAATCATTGCCCGAATTCAACCAAACCAGAGTAATTTCGAGTATTGGTCTCAATAATCTGAACTCCCCCCCCATTGTGTTGCATATTTTAGTTTTAATACCTTCGTATCTGAACAGGAAGTTGAACTCTCGATCACGTGAGCCTGGTGCCGTCATGGCAACGACCACGTCGATGGAGTTGCCATCGGATAGGAAAATATTTTCAATTCGCTTCTCATTTTTGGAACAGGCGTATTCTTCCCTGCCGGAAGTTTTATCCCGAACGATGGCGAGATAGTGCTGCCGACAGGAAGTTGTTTTCAGGACATCGTTCGAAGCTGAGTGGAAAGTTGAAGAAGAAGAAGAAGAAGATGCCGATGATGATGATGATGATGACGAAAATGAGGAAGAATATGTTGCGTAGGATCTTAAAGAAGTTCTATTCATTGTTGGTTGCGGGTCGTTGAAGCGTAGCACGGCCAGAAGTATGCGATGGTTCTTTGATGTGGACAGTGTCCAGCCGCAGTTCATCAGTTCCACGTCGAAACCAGACATGTGATGTCTTCCTCCGTACAGCGGAAACGATGGGGAAAGATGATGACTTGGAGTGAGAGGAGAGAAATTCGGTGAGAGATATCCAGTTTGTGATGATTGGAGGTACAATAGGGATGGTGTTTTGCAGTAACTCGTTGAGTGTAAATATTCAACTAAAAATGAAGAATATAATTTAACTTAAGATTTGTGATTTTAGTTTAATTCCTTTAATTCAGTTTAATTCGTTATGACTTTTTATGAAATTTCCCAAAAAATAAACAAATGTTAGTGATTTATTTTTAGAAATCCTGTTATGAAAAGAATTCCTAAAATATGATGAGTAATTTCAATTTCAAATTATATAGCGTAAAATACTTTCGCAATAATTGGGTAGTTTCAAACGCCACACTATAATAATGTCGATCTGCTCTGATGAGGATGATGATGATGATGATGATGATGATGATGATGATGATGATGATGATGATGATGATGATGATGATGATGATGATGATGATGATGATGATGATGATGATGATGATGATGATGATGATGATGATGATGATGATGATGATGATGATGATGATGATGATGATGATGATGATGATGATGATGATGATGATGATGATGATGATGATGATGATGATGATGATGATGATGATGATGATGATGATGATGATGATGATGATGATGATGATGATGATGATGATGATGATGATGATGATGATGATGATGATGATGATGGTGGTGGTGGTGATGATGGTGATGATGATGGTGATGATGATGATGACGATGACGATGATGATGATGATGATGATGATGATGACGATGATGATGATGGTGATGGTGGTGATGGTGATGGTGATGGTGATGATGATGATGATGATGGTGGTGGTGGTGCTGATGGTGATGGTGATGACGATGACGACGACGACGACGATGACGATGACGACGACGACGACGACGATGATGAAGGTGATGATGAAGATGATGCTAAACTGATGGTTGTGGTAGTGATTATGATTACCATCCTTTGGTGAAATTTAGATGATAATTTGGTACAGAGTGTGATGATATTGTAGCAATGCATTCGAAACCTGCAACTTGTTATAGGCAACATAATACTCAATTTCATGAGCTGCTGATTTTACTTTTAAACATAATAAAAAAAATTTAAAATAACAACAATTTTGTTTTTAATAAACATTTCTTGTTTTTTAATAAGTAAAAAATTGTTTTTTTAATAAAAATATTGATTTTTCATTAAAAAATTAAATCATTTTTTAAATATGATCAAATTTATAAATTAGTTCATTATGGTAGAGCCTTCTAGTTATACAAATTTGTAGTTTAAGTGTTTATATAAATCTGTCGATTTCAGTTTTTAGAAGTAATGTAGTTGACTATTGATTTATTATAACAAACCATGGTCGTTCATCGCACATAGCTTCTTACAATATTAAATACGACATTAATTTCAATTCGTGGGTGGCTGACATTTCTTCCAATCAGAAATTTCATCGCGACAGGTGGTCCAGACACACACAACGTCTTTCTCGAGAGGCCACCTTGGCGTCTCCCTCAGGCTGGCACAAGCTTATTAAGTAAGCCACGTAGGATCAGTGGCGGATCTAGACTGCCTAGGTGGAGGGGGCAAAAACGGCGGGAGGTCAAATACAGCGGGGGGGGGGGCAAAATCGGTGTGGGGGCACAAACGTCGGGAGAAGCAAAACCTTGATCTTAGACCCACAAACACCGCTGAAAAAAAGGGAGCTGGATGCTAAAAATATTATAATTTCTCTTAAAAGTAGTTAATTTTTCTTCTAAGTTTGGTCAAGAAAAGGTTAGTCGTACCTTATTTGAGAAACTTTTTCTTCAAATAAAACTTTTTTCACTTATTACTGATTTTCAACGTTCTTATTCTAACAGTGTTATAAATTTTTCTTAGCATCTTGAAAAAAATTGAAATTCAGGGGTGGCAATGGTCCTCCCAGCCCCCCTAAATCCGCTACTGCGTACGATTCGAACTTTAAAAAATTCCACCTCGCTTAATGCGAGTTAATTTCAAGTCTGGATTCTTATTTAAGGAGAATGGAAAAATAAATAAAATCAAACAACCATCTGCATATTTCTTTTCTGCTACTTTTTCAGATTTGAAACACCTGGTGTAAGAATTGTGAACTAAAAAGACCACCCATGAACCTATGAACCAACTATAATCAAGAAAATTCTTAATCATTACATCACTTTCTTATGCATTACAATCTCAAATTTAAAAGCAGGCAAATAATTTTTTTTTAAATATGGACTGCCTCTTAAATATAATCAGTACAGTAGGGTGATTAGACTGATTAGCTAAAGAGACAATTATATTTCGCTAAATTTTGTAATTACTAGCAGGATAGCGCCTGTAAAAATGGTTATTAAAACTTTAATAACTGTAAACGGTTTGATGAATATTGTAAGTATGTGTGTACACAAGGATGTATGGTCGTAATAAATCGGCTGCGTTGAAGGAGTCTGTTGCATGAGAAGAGTAATGAAGATCAATCGCGGCCGAGTTTCAAGGAATGCTTCATAGCCGGCTGGTCGGTAGGCATGAAATATGTATGATTTACTTATTCTTCACTTCCTTTCATTCTTTCATTCTTTTCAACATTTTTTCTAGTTTTTCTCTTTTGATTTCTTTTCTTTTTTTATGTACTTTTTTATTATTATTATTATTATTATTCTTTTCGACGTGCGGTTCGAACTGCATGCAAGAAATTGAATTGCATGTGACAAACGAAATAGAAAGATACAATGCATGAGTCCGCCGGGTTTTCAATCTCAAATAATTCACGTCTCGTCAGGTTGTCCAACATTTCCAATACACTTCCTGTTTTTCGTTTAATTTGTTTACAATTACGAAATAAAAATCATACTAAAAATTAGATCGACAGTGAAAGAAATACTTCAAAGTTATAGAAGTTATTTCTGTGCTGTTGTGAGAAGTTGTTGATGATCTGATGGAGTCCACACTTTAAATTGAAACAAGAGCTCGAGATCAGATAATGATTACTTCTACACATACCTACGCATCTCACCTTACATTAACATCTTCTCCTCTCCTTGAAACGACACAACTTCACTATCATCAGAGCACGTTCGAGAAAACAAAATACTCAAAAAGCAGCATGCGCAGAAAAATATCTTCATCTCAAATGAAACGTGAAAACGAAACATGTCACAATAATTATACATTCATATACAGTATAATTTCGCTATAACGTACTTCAAGGGACCCGAGAAATCGTTACGTTATATCCTATGTAAGTACACTTTATGTCCAGGGTATGGAAAAAATAAACAAGTTATTGTGAACAAACAAATTGCATTTATTGTAAATGTAATGTCAGTGAAACAATAAAAGGTGCAATATTATGGTCTAAAATATATGTCACTTTTTCTGACTAGTTTGTCTAAGTTAGATCTGACCGTTTTGTCTAAGTTAGATCACAAAGCATCGGAAAAAGTGACATAAATTTCAAATATATGAAGTCTCATCGTGTTGTTGATAACTTGATGCTTCAATTTTTCTAGAACCTGAAGTGGTTTTATGGTTCAACTTATCTCTTTGTAAACTCATATTGTATTGACGGTAGATTTAATAAACCTATAAGGCCAAGAAATTTCAACTTGCGATTTTGTTTCATTTTCTAACTGCAAATTTTCTGCTTGATCTTGATATTGCAGCAAAAGCTTCATCTGATACCAACTAACTTGAATAAGCTGTTGGACAATCTATAACATGCCGATCACAGCTGACAGTTACTTGTATAATTTTATTTGTTTGTTTGTTCAGTTATCAAGGAATACATAAAAAATAAAAACAAGTGAATCAAAAATCAAAGTTTTTTAAAAACACACTTTTATATAATCGATTGTGTAGGCCACATTCCGTTACATAAACAACGAGCATTATAGCATAGACAATAAATAGGTCGACGAAAATATCACAAATAATTATTTAATTAAATTTTGTCAAATCGATCCAAATATTTGATAGAATGCATTGTTAATCAGTTCGGAGGTATGTTTAAATTTTTAAGTCTCTAGCTCATCGGGAAGTTAGTTTAAAATCGATTGCAAAATTTGACGACAGACAGATAGACAGATAAACAGACAGATAGACAGATAGACAGATAGACAGATAGACAGATAGACAGATAGACAGATAGACAGATAGACAGATAGACAGATAGACAGATAGACAGATAGACAGATAGACAGATAGACAGATAGACAGATAGACAGATAGACAGATAGACAGATAGACAGATAGACAGATAGACAGATAGACAGATAGACAGATAGACAGATAGACAGATAGACAGATAGACAGATAGACAGATAGACAGATAGACAGATAGACAGATAGACAGATAGACAGATAGACAGATAGACAGATAGACAGATAGACAGATAGACAGATAGACAGATAGACAGATAGACAGATAGACAGATAGACAGATAGACAGATAGACAGATAGACAGATAGACAGATAGACAGATAGACAGATAGACAGATAGACAGATAGACAGATAGACAGATAGACAGATAGACAGATAGACAGATAGACAGATAGACAGATAGACAGATAGACAGATAGACAGATAGACAGATACACAGATAGACAGACAGATAGACAGACAGACAAACAGAAAAGTCAAGTTAAGTAAAAGTGTGTAAAAATGACCAGAACATTTTTAAATGTTAGAATTAGAGCTGCGAATTAATCGCGATTAATTCCGTTAATTAACGCTAGAAAATTAGCGCGCATTAAAAAAATTAACGCCGTTAAATATTTTAACGACTAATCTAAATTTTGCACTGAAATATAATATTAAATTAATATTATGTACCATAGTACTATAATTCTAAGTCTATATAGCGTGTACGATATCGGTGGTTCCGTACATTTTCTGCGCCATTTTGCTAGAGAGTTGTGTTGATTGTTTGTGTCTAAACGCGGAGAAGTATCGTTATTAAAATGAATTCAGAAAAATCAATTTTGCAAGGAAAGTTTGTTTTTAAATCGGAAGATGTTGTTGTCTGTTCAACTTGCGGTAAGAAATTTAAATTGCATCGAAGTTATTCAACGCTCAAGTATCATCTTCGGAATAAGCATCCATTTGTTGACATGGCAAATAAAACTATTCGACAAGCAAGCACACATTCTTCCGATGTTGAGCTTATCCAAGCTTCAAATGTCCAGCAAGTCCCAGTGTTGCACCAGCTGAGGATCGATGAAATTGAAAAAAAATGGATAAAGACAAATCGGAAAAAATTACAAAAGCTCTTGCAAGCTGGATAGCTAGAAATGGTAGGCCGATAAATATTATCTCAGACGAAGGGCTCCAAGATGTCATACGTGTTGCATCTGATGATAATTCCTATGTGCTACCGACACACCGAACAATTAACTCAAGAATAGATGAATTATTCCAACAGGAAAAGAACAAAATTTTAGTTCTACTAGAAAGTATGGAAAGATCTACAAAGACTTCATCCACGTGTGAATAATCAGTTGACACCAAACGATTCAACTTCTGGTTACTATTTTATTTTTTTTTATCAAAGTGTTATCATTTATTTTAGACTAGAATCTAAATATAAAGAGCAAAATTTAATTTAATTTGTTAATTTTTAGAAGTCATTATTTAATCTCGTAAATACTTTTTTATCTAGAACCACCAACAAAGAAACGGAAAATGTTGGAAATGGATGATTCGGATTCTGACGATGAGCTTCTTCGGCCGCGATCGTCGTTTGCTCCTTTTGAACAATATAAAAATGAGCCGCAGATTGATCTGTCTGAATGTCCTTTGGAATGGTGGAGAAAGCATGAAGGTGCATATGCTAATTTAGCGAAATTGGCACGAAAATTCTTGGCTTCTCCAGCTACAACTGTCCCGTGCGAACGATTATTTTCATTATCAGGGAACATTGTGACTAAAAAACGTGCTTCACTCTCTGCTGACAATATTAACAAACTTGTCTCACTGAGTAGCTGGCTAAGAAATGATGACAATATGAATGATTTTGAATAAATGCACTTGTTATTACAAATTGTTATTGAATAAATGCACTTATTATTTCAAATTGTTATTGAATAAATGCACTTATTATTTCAAATCAATTTTTAAATTTACAATATGATTTGAAAATTTTTTTGCGATTAATCGTAATTAATTTTTGCGAACAATGGATTAATCGCATGCGATTAAGCGATTAAAAATTTTAATCGATTGACAGCTCTAGTTAGAATTAATGATGTTAATAAGTTATGTTTAGCATATTAAAAGATTTTTCATTAGGCTCTTTTCTTGTATATCTAAATATCAAGAATTTAAAATTTGATTTTGTAAAAAATTGGTGAGAAGCTCAATGAAAATATTAGCACTATCAATCCCCTCTTAAACTTCAAATCCCCCCACAAAATCAAGGGGTCTGAATGAAACAATGCTACTAATGGTTAGCACTGACCACATAAATTTGCTAATGAACAATTATACTAAGTTATGTTTACTTGTTTTTATTACTGTTCATTAATACTGAGTACTTCTCGATAATATTTAGTATTACCCACCCATTCTGTGTACTACTCACTACCAGCTAATACTAGTACTAATTATTTTGTATTGACCACTAATTCTTTGAACGACCCACTAATACTAGTACTAGTACGAAGTACTTAGTATTGTCCACTAATTCTTGGTACTACCAACTAATACTAGTACTAATTCTTTGTACTACCCACTAATACTAATTCTTTGTACTACCTACTAATACTAGTACTGAGTTCTGTCTACTAATCTTTAGTATACTTCCCACTATTACTGAGTTCTGCCCGCTAAAGTATAGTACTTTCCTCTATCGTGTAAATGTCAGACTCGGTGATAATATTAGTCATTTCTGTGTTCTTTTACGGCTTTTTATGACACTGTAAAAGAAAGAAAGTTTTATTCTTGGCAAATTGTGGTCATTCTCTGACAAATGGAGATTTTAATATGTAAACATTACTTTGAATAAAACATCACTGCATTTTGCTAGATTTTTTTTTCACTGTCAAATATTTTAAAGTTATAATTTTTAAAAGGAAGCCGCCTTTAATATCTTCCACTTTTAAACATCGAGAAAATGTCTTCCGCGGCTTGCAGGAGCGCTTGATTTATTGCAACCCGCGAGAAGTTTTGGTCTCAACCGCCTCAACTGCGAGGTCAGTGATGGTGGAGGAATTATTTTTCATATTTGAAAATGCGAAATCAATTTTGTGCTCGTGTAGAGAGAGAAGAAGCTGTTTATAAGCACTTTAAAACAATTTGAAACGTTGATTTTTTTTTATACTTTCTAAACAATTATGACCACTCGGAGCAATTTGAAGATAAAAAAGAGGAGTTATACATCTCATTGGAAAAAACATTTTTCAATTTACAAATATTATTTTAGAAATTTCACAATCATAAGAGGTGATTGGTTAAAAGTTTTCCATCGCTTTTGTGACTATCATCATCACCACCACAACCACGCAGACATTTTAAATTATGCATTAATCCAAAGATGGACCTACAAATTGGTCACAGGCTCGGATCACCTATTTTGCCAACATCACCATCTTCATCGTCGTCATCCTCCTCCTTCTCATTATCGTCATCATCATCTCCATTACGATAGTTACTATCACCATCATCATTTCTGTGGCTTTTAGTCGTCATTGTCAGTTTTTATCGTCGTCGTGGGTGACAACTACTCCAACACTTCTTGTATGCGTGTGTTTTGTATGTATGTATGTATGTATGTATGTATGTATGTATGTATGTATGTATGTATGTATGTATGTATGTATGTATGTATGTATGTATGTATGTATGTATGTATGTATGTATGTATGTATGTATGTATGTATGTATGTATGTATGTATGTATGTATGTATGTATGTATGTATGTACTAGCAGTGCCCGTAGCGGCTTCGCTCGCATGAAATTAGAGAGTTTGAACCGTGCATCCATAGTAGAGATCAATTGTTTAGGTCTCGGCTCGGCCCGTCGACAACTTAGCCCAGCCCGTTTTAAAAACCGAAACTCCTGGCCCGGAACAGCCCGTTTGAATTAGGCCCGGCCCATTCTTACAGGCCTAGAAGTTCTATATACTTGATGAAAAACTTCGGCCCGTCCCACCTTGACTTCAGGTTTGGCCCTGCCCAACTGAAGACCCTAAAATCACTAAAATATCTATATACTTGGTGAAAAACCTCGGCCCGTCCCACTTTGATTTAAGGTTTGGCCTGGCCCGTGTGAAGACTCTAAAACAACGGCTTGGCCCAACCGGTGATAAACTGGACTTAGCTACTTTTAACCGGCACAAAACTTCAAAATACTAATTTTTACATTTGTTGCACTTACAGTTTTTGAGTAGCAGTTATTTTGAAATCAAATAACCCTTATTTCCACCCCACATTTGAGGTCCTGGAAACCAAATTTTTAAAAAATGTTGAAATACTTATATCATTATTTTTTGAGTAAATACTAAATACTAATTTTGACATCTGTAGCATTCACAGTTTTTGAGTAGCAGTTACTTTAAAAACCAAAGAAACCTTTTTCCACCCCACATTTGAGATCATGAAAACCAAAATTTCATATATCCTTATTTTTAGAGTAGAAACTAAATACTAATTTTTACTTTTGTAGCATTTACAGTTTTTGAGTAGCAGTTACTTTAAACACCAAGTAACCCAATTTTCCACCCCACATTTGAGGTCCTGAAAACCAAATTTTCAAAAAATAGTGAAACACTTATATCATTATTTTTAGAGTAGAAACTAAATACTAATTTTTACTTTTGTAGCATTAACAGTTTTTGAGTATCAGTTACTTTAAAAACTAAGTAATCCTATTGTCCAGCCCAAATTTAAGGTCCTGGAAACCAAATTTATAAAAAAAATGGTGAAACACGTATATCTTTATTTTTAGAATAGAAACTAAATACTAATTTTTAAATCTGTGGTATTTACAGTTTTTGAGTAGCAGTTACTTTAAAAAACAAATAACTCTATTTTCCACCCCACATTTGAAGTCCTGGAAATCAAATTTTCGAAAAATGCTAAAACACGTATTTCATTATTTTTGGAGTAGAAACTAAATACTAATTTTTACTCCTGTAGCATTAACAGTTTTTGAGTAGAAGCTACTTTAAAAACCAAATAACCCAATTTTCCAACCCACATTTGAGGTTCGGGAAACCGAATTTTCAAAAAATAGTGAAACACGTATCTTTTTATTTTTCAAAAAAAATCTCTATACAAAATTTCAATATCTTCTCATTTTTGGTTTTCGAGATATACATTGTTTTAGAAAAAAGTTTGTTTTCCAGTTTTGTCCCCTCAGGAGCAAAATTTTCAAAAATCCTTTCTTAGCGGATGTTTACGCTATAAAAGTAATATAAGTTCCAAATTTCACGTTCCTAGGATGAGGCGTTTGAGCTCGGCGTTGATTATCAGTCAGTCATCTGTCAGTCAGTCAGTCAGTCAGTCAGTCAGTCAGTCAGTCAGTCAGTCAGTCAGTCAGTCAGTCAGTCAGTCAGTCAGTCAGGACATGTTCTTTTATATATATAGATGTATGTATGTATGTATGTATGTATGTATGTATGTATGTATGTATGAATGTATGTTTATTTGTATGTATGTATGTATGTATGTATGTATGTATGTATGTATGTATGTATGTATGTATGAATGTATGTTTATTTGTATGTATGTATGTATGTATGTTTGTTTGTTTGTTTGTATTATTTATGTTACTTTTTTTCTTGTAAGATTACTGATGTGTATTTTGGATTGAATAATTTTGATTGATGACTCAAGAATCTATAAATTACTTTCTAAGAAATGCAGCAAAGGCATCGAATAAATTGAAGAGATGTCACCCAGCAAATGACATTGCCTAAAATGATGACATCTCATCCATGCAAAAGAAGAAAACCAACATTTCCGTGTTTGACAACCTTGAGAAATTCAAACAAATTACCAGCCAAAAGCTTAATTTCAATATTTGTTGAAATTAATAACCAACAAAAAGTCAACTAAACATTTCTGGCGGTAGCTAAAAGTTAACGTAAAGACCAAAGCTGCTCCAATGTTTCTTTTTGCGTCCTTCCAAAAATTAATAAATTTCAATACTTCAAAACTCGGAGATGAAATAATATCTAATCAGAAAATCGAAAAGGAATTTTTAAACGGCGCCTCAGCGGAGTGATCAGGACTTCGGATCAGTTCATCAATTCTTCTCGATAGCGTCTGACACATTGATCTGTCCATCGATTGCAATCTCCAATTGTTACTTTCCACTTCAACGAGATTACTATGCTTATTTCAATTAATGCATTTCTCCAACTAATGGTAGAATATAAAACTAGTTTAATTATTAAATCTGGATGTAGGCAGATGAAAAATTGGTTATTTTTTGTAAAATTTTGAATTCAAAAAAATTTTGAACCGAAAAAAAAAATAAAACGTGGAAGTTGTCAAATGAGAGGCGTGGATTTCAATGAAGTTGATTGTGTTGCTGCCCAATGTCCCAGTGCTGCTGGCGTCAAAATTGATTTGCAAAAACATCAGAAATGAAGCAGAAGGAGAACGAGAAAGAGAGAGAATAAAAGAAAGAGAAAAGATGGAAAGAGATAAAAAGAGAAACAGAAAAAGAGAAAAAGAGAAATAACACAAGAAAAAAAGAAATTGACTAAAAAATAGGGAAATAAATAATATTTTGTTATATCAACCTTCTGCACTGGTGCCTCTTCTGTCCTGGTCCAATGAAGATGGCCGAGGAACAAGAAGGACATTATAAGTCCACCCGGGTTATTTACACGGCCGGAGTGCTACGACGGCATTATAGCCACAGCGGGCCCGTTCCGACCACTCTTAACTTTATTTTTCTGCAGCAATTAATTTTTATTTGCACGAATAAAGGCGTCTCCAAGTTGTTCATCTGTCATGCGTACGTACGCTTGTATCGGCCGCCCGTCTCTCTCTCTCTCTCTCTCTCTCTCTCTCTCTCACTCTCTCTCTCGCTCTCTTTTTTTTTTCTCTCTCTCTCTTTCTCTCTATCTTTTTCTCCCTTTTTTTTACTTCTTTTATTCGTTCTTCTCCTGCTCGTCTTCTTCTGCCCTGCAAATCAGCTGACATGCATCGCTTTTTCAGCATCAGCGATGATGATCACAGAATAATTTCTTTATTGACTTGAGCGTGCAAAATTATTTTCTGTTTCATTTTTAACGGCAGTTTTTTATTGAAAATTATTTTTTTTCAGTTCGGATGACGAAACAACTTCACAGGTACATCACTGCACATTCCATCAAAGATAAATTAAAAGAAACACAAAAATGGCGAGAAAAAAAGAAGATTGGGAAAAAATAATAGAAAATGACAATTTGCAGTGAGGAGTGGAGATGAAAATGAAAACCAAACAAAACAAATGAAAGTTAATTTAATTAATTAAAATCGTGCTTTTAAGAAAGTTATAAAAGTTCATAGCGACATCGTATTGTAACAAGAAAACCGTAAACACTTTTTTTTAAATATTTATTTTATAATTTTGTCGCTCTCTTTAAATAAACTAAAAATTCAAAGTTCGTTTCTCTACAAGAAATGTGTAATTTATAAAAAAAAATCAAAGTTTTAATTGACTTCATTTTATAATACACTCAAATTTTGTCCAATCAATCTGAAAATTTAACAGAATGTAAAATCCGCAGAAACAAATAAGCCCACCAAATTTCAATTTGATTGTGAGGATTGAAAATATAAGTTATTTTCGAATCAATATGAAATAAAAAAATATTTTATTATAAATTTTTAAATGTAAAAATTAAATATAAGAACCAAAAACTAATAGAATGATTTTTTAAATAAAATAAATTATTTAATTTTTTTAAAAGTTTCTTTGATTTAATTCTATAAGTCCCTTAAATTTTGACAAATCATTTTAAAAATTTAACAGAATGTAGAATCCGCAGCAGCAAATAAATCTACTAAATTACAACTTGAAGGGATAACAGAAAGTTGGTTTTCTGAGTAGTATGACTCAATCAAGCACGGAAGCAAGCAAGCAAACACGGTGGAGTTAATATAAAGGATTTAATAATATTACTCAGCTGAATATTAAACAAAAGATTTTTACAGTTACTATGACAATGCAAATTTTGTCGTCATTATCGTTATGCATCTTTAAATTATCTTTCAAAAATTTTTGCTTCTTAAATTTTTAAATTTTATTTTTGTTTAATTTAACTATAATTTTTTTGAGGTAGGCAAATTTTTTAATGATATTCCGATAAGTGAAAGTTAATAAAAACATTTGAAATAAGAAAAGGCAGAACATAAAAAATGTTAGAGGCAAATAAAAATTCGTAAATAAGCAAATGATTATAAAACAAAATATAAAATTCAAATTATAAAAATAATAATAAAACATAATAATAATTCAAATTGATGAAATAAACGGAATGGTTTAGTGAAATTTTCTTATTTTGTTTTTTAATTTTTTAAAATAAGTTTACGATAAAAATTTTGAGAATTTTTAAAATGTCGATCGAAAAAAAATCTCAAAAAAATGGTTTTTTTCCATCCAATTTTGCAACGCGATGAAACGAATATTTTTTGTCAATAACATTTCTCGGAGTATTTTTCAAATTATTTTCCAGCACACACGTCTGGAAATGAACACCTGAAGCCCCAGCAGGAAACCCCAGCAGCAACCGACTCACCTGGCACGCACTTGTATGTAACATCCAAGTAGGAGGTCAGTTCCTCTGAACAGGGGTGAACTCCGAGCAGGGAGAACTTGACGACTTCAATATCGCACCTCTGCCATCCTGAACAGTTCCAATCGGCCAAGTGTTGTACGTCTGAAGAACAATTGAGCATGTGGTAACCGATCTTTATACACCTGTCCAGTGTGGAAAAAGTGGATTTAGATAATTATTATTCTTCCCATATTTATTAATACTATTAATATTATTGAGGATTATTTTTTCATAACGGTGTAATCAAAATTAGTAAATATGTTAAGAAACAAAATTTCGAAGAATAGTTTTAATGTTAATTTAAATCTAATTAAACACGCAAAATGATGAGCAAACATTCAACAAGTACTCCAAGCTTTGGAGTCCAAGGACGAACGGACAGACTCACGAGTAGACGTACAATTAAACAGACAAACGTAAGAACTGTAAAATACGCAAATCATTATACATACAATGATACAGATAAGTAGGTATACAATGATACAGATAACTATGTATACAATGATACAGATAAGTATGTATAACTCCGCCTCGCTAATAGCGAGCCAGTCCCAAGCCTGGAGAAAGGAGGAGATAAAAAGTAAAAAGGATCAAATTCTGGTCCACGACAGGAAGTACTCAAGTGCTTCCTACATACAACCATTAGAGTCTTAAAACACTTGGTGTAAAGGACTATAAACTATTATAAAAAAAAAAATAAAAGTATGTATACAATGATATAGATAAGTATGTATAGTATACATTGCATACAATGATACAGATTTTAAAAATTCCGCTCCGAACAAAAGTGTCCGTTTCTCTTAACAGCCGCTCTTGAGGATACCGCTCTATAAAACGTTTACTGTAGTTTAGAGTCTTTTATAGCAATTATTTTGAGAATCCAATATTAGTACATAGAAAATACCAAAGTTGCTAATCATAAAATGAATGTTTCTTTCCCTCCTTCTTTATTCATGCTTCGAAAGGTGAAGCCAAGTTGGTTAATATTTAAATTAAAACAACTGGTCGAATAAGTGAATAAATGCGTATATATACATATAATTTAATTTTTTTTAGCGAATGTGCACTTGTAACCACACGTGATAAAACCATCTTCCGGTGCAACTAATCACCTGCCCGTTTTTAATCTTCCGTAAGTTGCAGATTCAATGAGGACGACTTCAGTGGCTGAACAGTTGGCGCTGAACGTTTCCCACTGGCAGACTTCTTTCGACTGAGAACCTTGCAGATGAAAAAAAAACATTATTCGGTTGTTTTTAAAATAAATAATTCAAAAAAAATTAAAGCACTGAAACAATGGATGCGGAAGATAAACAAAATATGAATTTAAAAAAACAGTATAAATGTCTTTGATGCACGAATTTCCGGAAGCTATTTATTTGTTTAAAAACCGCTCAATTCCGCATTATACATCCCACCAATTTCAAAAATTACTTCCTTGTTAATATATATATATATATATATATATATATATATATATATATATATATATATATATATATATATATATATATATATATATATATATATATATATATATATATATGTATGTATGTATGTATGTATGTATGTATGTATGTATGTATGTATGTATGTATGTGTGTGTGTGTTTGTGTGTGTGTGTGTGTGTGTGTGTGTGTGTGTGTATGACTGATTGTTTGTCTTTTATGGAAATCCAAACCGTTAGACTATTTTTAACGAAATTTGACATGGAGATATAGTTCAAAGTGTAGAAAGCCATATAGTATTTTTTAAATTTTGTTAAATTGTTTTTAACTTTTTTATGACCAAAAAACTCTCCAGGCCAAAAGTGCCTATGTACGACCATCCAAGGTTATTGCGTAATTAAATTCAAGTTCAGATTACGTAAAAAAGTTTGAAGATTTCAAGCAACTTTGAACAAGTCTATTTTACGTAATAAAGGTTAAACGAAATTAAGAGAGAGTTTTTCAATTTTTTAAAAATGAATTTGAAGGAAGTTTTAGAACAAAATGTGGGGGGACTAAAATGCGGAGAAAGTTTTAATTTTTTTTTTTAAAAGTACCTACGACAATCCCTTCCACCGGTAATCTAAAGAGCGTGGTGTATGAAAAATTATTTTTTAACTTTCACTTGTTTGATCTAACGTGGAAAGCAGAACAATAATTTTAAAGTAACACGCGTGGGTAGATCAAAGAGATTCACCACAGAAAAATTTAATATTTTTCAAAAGAAAATGATTTAAAATATTAACTTTAAATAATTTCGTTTTTTCGGCTTTTTAATTTTTTGAAGAGTAAAACGCGAGCATCTGTAACACTTATAATTTGTAATACACGTACACTCGTAATACTCATGCATTTGTAATACGGGTACACTTAAAACCGTGTACTGTATTACGTTACGTCTATAATACTCGTACATCTGGAAATCTTTACGACTGGCTCATCAGTAATACGCCGACATCTGAAATATTGAGTAACATTGCTTGTTTCGTGTTGTTGTTTTTAACTTTAACTCAATTTCATTTCATCCTTTAAACTTTTCATGAGAAAAAAAACACTTAAAAACAGAAAGCTAAGTGGAACTTTAAGACGAAAAGGTGAAAAAGAAATGACACGCTCTTCCATAATGCACGATGTTAACACAGACGAAAGACTTCTATAAAAGATATTTTATTTCATCTTCGCACCTTTTTTATTTTTGCTAATTTGTTTCTTTTTTCAGTCATAAATAAATAAAACAAAACATTATATAATATTCTGAATAAACAATCACAGAAATTAAGAAACATAAAACTTCCAAAAAAAAAAATTTTCTTCATTATTCTTGATATTCAATTTCTTCCTTCCCAGCAAACACACACGACTTCATAAATAACACTGCCAATGCAGTCTGTGTGGCGACCAAATGACGCTTTGATTAGACTCCAACAGTGCTGTTAATGCTTGCAATTTTCCAATGTTGCCCGCTCCTTAGAAAGCAGAGTGTGTGAGAGGAGGAGATGCGAAGGAAGGGGGGAAATGTCTGTGCTGGCAATGGGGGTCCCTGCGGCAGAATGGTCGGTTTTATTCTTAGCTTTGGTGCTGATTTTTATTTTAATTGAACAAGAACATATCCGACATCGTAATCCGGGATTAGATAAATATTGGAAAACGTGGAAATTTCCTTGGGCGTTGAAAGCAATGCGATAATTGTGTTTTATAAAAAAAAGAAGAATAGCTGAAGAGAGTGGACGTCAGATGTAGGTAATCAATTCCACACTTTTCAATCTTAATCCACACCTCCTCTGCTTACAAATGTTCACAGAAGCAAATACCATCTTATCAAATATGTTGTTTATACTTGTCCGTAATTGAAGAAATTCGTAGGGGAGTTGACCAATGAGCGGTTAGTTGTAAAGCGACGACAGGTGACCATGTAACTGTTCAAATTTAAAAACCTGGCCGCGTTTCTTTCATCTCACCGCGGTAACTGAGTAAGGAAGATCTCTTTAAAGCAAGTGTGCCAGATGAAGGTGTGTCTGGTCTTTACCACTACAGTGGCAGCTTTGTGTTGTGTGCGAATATGTGTATGTCACATGCATATATATCTATGGTCACATGCAAGGATGCGATTTGTGATGATCGTTCTCTAGTGGTTCGTGTTTTGAAATTGGGAACGAAGTTGGTCTCATTGAAGTTGGCATTTTTATCGAAACATTACGTGTGTGTATATGATGTTATAAACAATTATTTGCGAGTGTGTATATTTGTAAGTACGTCTGTAAGTGTGTGTGTGTGTTTGTCTACTTTGAAACAAGATGTACTCTACTTAATGCTTTCATGAATATATATATAACACTACCCATACTTCAAAATGGAATCGATTCTGTTGGTTGTTGAAAGTAGTTGAAACAAAAACTCGTTTCTCGGAAAAGGATTGAAAAAGAAAAAAGCACACACTCATATATATAGACATACATACATACATACATACATACATACATACATACATACATACATACATACATACATACATACATACATACATACATACATACATACATACATACATACATACATACATACATACATACATACATACATACATACATATATATATATATATATATATATATATATATATATATATATATATATATGTATATATATATATATATATATCGAATGAATAAGGAAGCAGTAAAGTAAAGTGCGAAAGAATAAGAGTAAGAAATACTCACAGCAGACAACTACAAACACCTTTTCAATGCAATTGCCTCGCGACAAGTATTGCACGTCTAATGTATTGATCTCTACGTGTCGAAACATCCTCCTCCCTTTCTGTCGCTATCTCCCTCTCTCTCCCTCTCCCTCTTTCTCTCTTTCTTTTCCTCTTCTTCTTTTTCTCCCTACCTCTCTCCATCCTCCTCCTTCTTTCTCTCTATCTCAGAACTTTTGTATCGTTAGTGTTTATTTTGTTGTTGTGTGATGTTGTCGTTGAGTGAGATGCTGTTTGTGTTTTTGCTTTTGTTCCAGATTACTTCCCGGTGCATCATTGTGCTGCAACGGTTTGATCGTAATTGCATACAAGTATAAAAGTACACAAGTACAAAGTACACAAGTATACAAGTACACACGCATACAAGTACACAAGCATAAAACTACACAAGCATACAAGTACACAAGTACAAAGTACACAAGTATACAAATACAATGATTATACCATGAGTATTCAAGAGGTATTCAAGAAATACACAAGGATGGATTGCAGAACTCTCAAAATTTATTCAAAAAAAAATTCGCAAATTTTGTTCGAAACATGAATTTATCATCAGTATGTCGTATATCACTTCTGTATGATATGTACGCCATTTAAGTGTGGCTTATATTTGGAGCGTACGTTGTTTGTACGTGGAGTGTGTCTCAGATGTATGTGGAATGTATAAATTGTCTGTGGAGTGTGTTTCACATGTATGTGGAATATGTCTTATATGTATGTGGAGTGTGTCTTATTTGTATGTGGAATATGTCTGATGTGTATGTGGAATGTGTCTCATATGTGTGTGGAATGTGTCTCATATGTGTGTGGAGTGTCTCATTTCTAGGTGGATTGAGTCACATTTGTACTTGCAGTTTGTTTTGTTGGTATGTCGAATATGTTTCATTTATGTAAGGAGTGTGTTTCAGTTGTACGTGTATTATGCGTCGTTTGTACGTGGATTGTGTGTTTCAGTTGTACGTATATTATGCGTCATTTGTACTTGGATTGTGTGTCATTTGTACGTGGATTGTGTGTCATTTGTAAGTGGCTGTTGTGTGGCTTCTATGTAATTTTTCAGTGAAGTATGTGTCACTTATATGTGGAGTGAGTGTGGATTGTGGATTGTGTCTCATGTATATGTGAAGTGTGTCTCATTTGTATGTGGCTTGTGTCTCACTGGAATGTGGCGTGTGTCTCACTTGTATGTTAAGTGTGTTTCATTTGTATGTGGATTGTGCTCACTTGTATGTAGAGTGTGTCTCATTTGTATGTGGATTGTGCTCACTTGTATGTGGAGTGTGTCTCATTTGTATGTTAAGTGTGTTTCATTTGTATGTGGATTGTGCTCACTTGTATGTGGAGTGTGTCTCATTTGTATGTGGATTGTGCTCACTTGTATGTGGAGTGTGTCTCATTTGTATGTTAAGTGTGTTTCATTTGTATGTGGATTGTGCTCACTTGTATGTGGAGTGTGTCTCATTTATATGTGGATTGTGTCTCATTTGTATGTGGAGTGTGTCTCATTTGTATGTGGATTGTGTCTCACTACTCTCATTTGTATGTGGATTGTGTCTCACTACTCTCATTTGTATGTGGATTGTGTCTCACTACTCTGATGTGTACGTAGAGTGTGTCTCATTTGTATGTTGAGTGTGTCTCATTTGTATGTAGAGTGTCTCACTTTTATGATGATTGTGTCTCACATGTATGCGATGATTGTGTCTCACATGTATGCGAAGTGTGTTTGTTGTTTCGAAGTTCTTCGAATGGTACTAGTAGTAGTCATTGTATAACCATTGTTTGATTTGTTTATTTGACTTGCATATGATTTGTATAAAATATTATATATTGCTTCAGTGTAACATGTAATTGAAGTAGTTTTTTTGTCATTCGTATAACGAAATCTACTTTTATTCGACGTAATTTATATTATTAAAAAACTAAATTTACAAATGTTTCCAGATCCGTTTTGCACATGGCACAAACTTATCTCCGAACAATTCAAAGTTTGATTTGATTGTAACTTGAAAAATCTTTATAAAGGTGTCATTTATCTATCAAATTTAAAAAATATTCTAAAGCTTTAAATCGGAAAATTGGAATTAGCCTAATTTTAAGCTTCGAAGAAACTACTTCTTCAAATGTTTTATTTGAAGAAGTCGTATCTTCTTATAATAGATGAATGAATGAATGAATGAATGAATGGATGGATGGATGGATGGATGGATGGATGGATGGATGGATGGATGGATGGATGGATGGATGGATGGATGGATGGATGGATGGATGGATGGATGGATGGATGGATGGATGGATGGATGGATGGATGGATGGATGGATGGATGGATGGATGGATGGATGGATGGATGGATGGATGGATGGATGGATGGATGGATGGATGGATGGATGGATGGATGGATGGATGGATGGATGGATGGATGGATGGATGGATGGATGGATGGATGGATGGATGGATGGATGGATGGATGGATGGATGGATGGATGGATGGATGGATGGATGGATGGATGGATGGATGGATGGATGGATGGATGGATGGATGGATGGATGGATGGATGGATGGATGGATGGATGGATGGATGGATGGATGGATGGATGGATGGATGGATGGATGGATGGATGGATGGATGGATGGATGGATGGATGGATGGATGGATGGATGGATGGATGGATGGATGGATGGATGGATGGATGGATGGATGGATGGATGGATGGATGGATGGATGGATGGATGGATGGATGGATGGATGGATGGATGGATGGATGGATGGATGGATGGATGGATGGATGGATGGATGGATGGATGGATGGATGGATGGATGGATGGATGGATGGATGGATGGATGGATGGATGGATGGATGGATGGATGGATGGATGGATGGATGGATGGATGGATGGATGGATGGATGGATGGATGGATGGATGGATGGATGGATGGATGGATGGATGGATGGATGAATGAATGAATGAATGAATGAATGAATGAATGAATGAATGAATGAATGAATGAATGAATGAATGAATGAATGAATGAATGAATGAATGAATGAATGAATGAATGAATGAATGAATGAATGAATGAATGAATGAATGAATGAATGAATGAATGAATGAATGAATGAATGAATGAATGAATGAATGAATGAATGAATGAATGAATGAATGAATGAATGAATGAATGAATGAATGAATGAATGAATGAATGAATGAATGAATTAATGAATGAATGAATGAATGAATGAATGAATGAATGAATGAATGAATGAATGAATGAATGAATGAATGAATGAATGAATGAATGAATGAATGAATGAATGAATGAATGAATGAATGAATGAATGAATGAATGAATGAATGAATGAATGAATGAATGAATGAATGAATGAATGAATGAATGAATGAATGAATGAATGAATGAATGAATGAATGAATGAATGAATGAATGATATGCGTGAAGTGGTGTCGACCATTATGTGCCTTGATAGCGTGAAGATTGATGGCATACGAGGAAATGTTTCACTTCTCAAAGAAACATTCAGCTTATCCGACTACAAAAATTATAAAAAAAAAATTTTTAAATTTATAATAAATGTTGCTATTCAATTGGACCTACTATAATTTTGACATATTTTAAGACAGCAAATGCAAAATTGAAAAATCTCTTGCAACACTGGATTGTATTGTTTCATTTGAGATATAAAATTGTAATTGAAACCAGTAATGTTTTCTTTTGTTTTCCCGGAAAAAAAGAAGGGCTTGAAATATAAAAAATAACTAAAAATAAAAAACAAAAAGAAATAGAAATAGAAATAGAAAAATGAAATAAAAAAAATTGAGAAAAAGAAGGAAAAGATGAACTTGACACAATCAATGTCTTTTGAAATCCACGAAATTTTTTAGATGGAATTGTTTCTTGCAGCGCACCAAAAAGAATGTTTGAGAAAAAAAAGTATAACATTGTTTTTGGGATTTAAAATTTTTATACAATTTCTTATTTTATAAAAAAATTATTGGGAAATATTTAAATCAGTTATTATTTTAGCGCAATTATGTTTGGTATGATTTATACTATAAAATGTAAAATAGTATTCATAAACGTTAAAATTTAGATTTTTATCATTTCGAAATGTCCACATTTACTTAATAATTTTTTTCTTAATGTACTCAACGTTATTATTGAGCCATAAAATTTTATGGATGTTCAGATGATGACGTTCAGAGCAGTAGATGGAAGTAGTCCTGTGCAGTATGCAAGTATGCAAGTATGCAGTATGCAAGTATGCAAGTATGCAAGTATGTAGTATGTAAGTATGCAAGTATGCAGTATGCAAGTATGCAAGTATGCAAGTATGTAGTATACAAGTATGCAAGTATGCAGTATGCAAGTATGCAAGTATGCAGTATGCAATTATGCAGTATGCAATTATGCAAGTATGTAGTATGCAACTATAAAATATGCAAATATGTAGTATGCAAATATGCAGTATGCAAATATGCAGTATGTAAGTATGAAATATGCAGCATGAAGTGTGCAGTATACAAGTATGCAGTAAGCGGTATGCCTAAAAGTATGCAGTAAGCAGTATGCAAGTATTCAGTATGTAAGTATGCGATATGCAAGTATACAAGTATGCATTTAGACAGTTGTAGACAAAATTTTCTTATAACTCCATAGATTTCCATCCTACCTATGCATATAACAATAAGCTGCAATAGCCTTATTTTTTCTTTATATCCACTTCGAGTTCTTTACAAAGAAAAATCCAAATCATATTTCAGCAACTAAAAAATAATTTATTATACGTGTGTATGTGTTTGTGTGTGTAAATGTGTGTGTGCGTTTTTGTGTGTGTATGAAGTTATCTCAATAAAAAGATTATGTCTAATCAGGTCTCGAGGAAAGGTTTAATGAAATTAAGGGCATCGAGGGGAGGAGATTTGAAAGGAAGAAGGGAAAGGAGAGGGGGAAGGAGAGGGAGAAGAGGGGGTTTGCATGGAGCCTCAAGCCTTTTGAATGATAGAAATTAGCGCTGATCCACTGTTTAATCTGCTGCTTCTCTTGGGCACAATTTCGTCGCAAGATTCGCTTCTGAAATCTTGCGAAAATGAATGGCTGAAGATCCTGGCTACAACTTCTAATACAACTTCTAATACAACTTTTCATACAACTTCTAATACAACTTTTCATACAACTTCTTATGCAACGTTTCATACAACTTTTACACAGTTTTTTTTTTACAATTTTGTACACAGCTTTTCATACAACCTTTCAAGCAATTTCTTATGAAACTTCTTTTTCAACTCTTTATACAACTCTTTATGCAAACTCTTGTGCAACTTCTTATGCAACTTCTTATGCAACTTCTTATGCAATATCGTCCGATCTCAAATCTTCCGGTCGTATCAAAACTTCTTGAGCGACTGGTTCTATCAAGGGTCACCGAGTACGTCGAGGACGGCAACCTTTTCCCTGCTAATCAATCAGCGTACCGCCGTTTTCACTCAACGGAGACGGCGGTTTTGAAGGTTTTTTCGGACATCCTGGGCGCAGCAGATACTGGAGGGCTCACTCTTCTTGTTCTTCTAGACCTATCAGCGGCGTTCGACACCGTTGACCATCAAATACTCATACGGAGACTGGAATCATCGTTTGGTTTTGGTCAACTACCTCTCAATTGGATTCGCTCTTATTTGAGTGAACGAGTCTCGCACGTTAAAATAAACAATACAGATTCTCTAAAAACACCTATTTCCTGTGGCGTACCACAAGGGTCAGTCCTAGGGCCGATCCTTTTCATGATGTACACCAGCGAGCTTGAAGACATAATTGCTGGTCATGGACTCAGTAGTCACTTTTTCGCAGATGACACTCAAATCTACGGCCATTGTCGGCCTGGAGAGAGTACGGCACTCCAAACCACCATCTCCGCCTGTATAGACGACGTTGGAGCATGGATGCAGTCAAATCGACTCCAGTTAAACTCCAGCAAATCTGAAGCCATCTGGTTTACAACTAGAAGCCAGAAACTTCATCTTCCAAAAGATCCAGTTCGAATAGGTCTTGACATGGTGCAGCCGTCTGTGTCTGTTCGAAATCTTGGCATCTATCTTGATGCTGATCTGTCATCAAAAACACACATCAAAAACACTGTTCGTGCATGTTTCAATGTATTACGGCAGATAAAAAGTGTGGCAACCTCTCTCCCAACAAATTCTCGAAAAATACTTGTAACTTCCCTCGTTTTAAGCAAACTTGATTATGGTAACTCTATCCTGGTTGGGTCACCCAAACACCACATCAATCGTCTCCGTTCGGTTATTAATGCTGCAGCACGTCTGGTTACCGGTGCTCGCAAATGCGATCACATTAGTCCAGTTCTCGCCGACCTACACTGGCTGCCAGTGGACAAAAGAATAAAATTCAAGTTGGCGCTACTGGTATACAAATCTCTTAATAAACTGGCTCCGAAATATCTGTCTTCTTCAATGAACAGGGTGTCTGACTTCCCGGCCAGGAGGAGACTCAGATCCTCATCTTCGGCCTCACTCCATCTGCCAAGGACCAAAATGAAGACGGCTGGCGACCGCATGTTTGCTGTTGCCGGTTCCAGACTTTGGAACGAGCTTCCGACTACCATCACCTGCTCAGCGACGGTCGAAGAATTTCGAAAGAGTCTCAAAACGCATCTCTTCGTGGCCTAGAAGTCAACACTGACATTATGCCACGTTAAATTATTATCAAATTAAATTAAATTAAATTAAATTAAACTTCTTATTCAACGTCTTATGCAACTTTTTATGCAAATTCTTATGCAACTTCTTATGCAACTTCATATGCAACTTCTTATGCAACTTTTTATGCAACTTTTCGTGAACTTTTTCGAAGAAATTTTTACATATGCGTAAATTGTTAAAGACGCGCACTTAGAACAATGTTTTCTTAAGTTTTTTGTTTCTCCTATTTGATGTGTTTTATTGTTCTCTTCCATTCCACGATAGATGGAGTTGAAGATAATATGAGGACAGTCCAATTTGTCAAAGAATACGATTAATCCATCCGTTTAGCAGGAACGAAACTTGCAATTAATAACTTCTTCGTTTGTATTTCTTCTCCTCCTATCAACCTCTCTATTTCCTATGTCCTCTCTCTTTCACTCGCCCTCTCTCTCTCCCTCCCTCCCTCCCTCCATCTTTCCTTTTCCTATCAGCACACCCAGTGCTTTTCTGACTTCATAAATTGTAGAAGCAGGAAATGTTGATGGATCATTGGATTGGACAATCATTCAAAGGAAACAGAACTTTCATGTCCAACAGCAATGATGGCAAAGGAGAAATAGTGAGAAAGAAAGGAAAATAGTCCAACAGTCAATTAAGTTGACTGGCCAGAAAGCCAGTTCCACTGTAGCTGACCATCGAAGTGAATGTGAACTTTAACCTCATCTCCCGTTTCAATCATCGACCCTAGTCGGAGCGTTTGAGAGAAAGAGAGAGAAATTGTTGACGGATGTCGTTTTCAAAACAGATGCTCAATTGGGGTGGAAGAGAGGTTCCGATCAGTGGGTGGGTTGGAGGACTGGATGGGAGTGGGTGGGTTGGAGGACTGGTTTGGATTGAGTGGGTTGGAGAACTGGTTGGGAGTGGGTGGGTTGGAGGACTGGTTGGGAGTGAGGGGGTTGGAGAGCTGGTTAGAAGTTGGTGATTGAATGAATGAGCTGATGAATAGACGGGTAGTTGATGAGCTGGGAGTGGAGAAGATTGTGTGAATAAATCCTTTTTTAATATGTCAAATAGTCTGTGAATGTTCACATAAGCCATCATTTTTTTTATTTACAATAAATATACAATAAAAACCACAATAATAAGAAAAATAAGAACAATAACATTATTTATGTTTATAAATAAGCTGCTATATTATAAATTTAATTTATGATGTTGACTGTGTAGATAACAGTTTTAGATGCTTATAAAATAATTGTATACAAAATATATTGAATGCAAATGCGATTCAAGTGTCTTTCCATTATTGTGCAAAAGCGCAGATGTGAAAGCTGCCATTGTTTTAGTTTAAATGACGTTGATTGACAGGTCGAATGATTGATCGAATGAATGGATGAATAAATGGATGAATGAATGGATGAATGGAAGAACTAAAAAAAAATTTTTTTTAGTCATTCATCTCTTGTCGGTCGGCGTCTGCAGGTCTGCTACGGTGACGAAAATGGTTTTAAAATTGTAGGAAATTGTGAGGAAGCACGTTTAAAGTCTTGTTACGTTTAGCTTGAATATTTTAAGAAGCATTTAAAATTGTTTTTTTTCAGAAATGTGTAAATTATTTTTTTTTAAAGAATTTAAAATTTTGGTTTAAGCAAAATGTAAAGCACTCGACACAGAGTTAAATTTAAAGTATTTGTTAAAGTAAAAACTAAAGTATTGGTAAAAATTAAATGTAAATATGATACACATTTTATACACTTTTACTTAAGTTCGTCGTGGAGTGTGCTACCTGTTAATCTTTAATCGATTTTTCACGTACTTCCCGTTTCAGATTGAGCATGACAATTCGTTTTTGATGATAATATTTGAAGATCTTTTTGTAATGCGTTGAGGTGCTAAGTTCTGCTAGTTTATATCTCTTAAATAGTTTGACGAAATATTAAAGCGTGGGACGTATATTTTATATGGTTTCTAAAATTGAAAGAATTTATCAACAAGTGAACCGTAAAAAATTTCGTTTTTTTTAAATTTCTTATAATTTTGTAATTCGGGAGCTACTAATTAGTTGCAAACCATTTTTTGATGATAATATAAATCTATAGAATAGAAAAACATTGAGCACAGTTTTCTAGATACTTTATATGTTAAGTATGTGAGGATTGAAAACATAAGAAACTTTAGAATCAATATGGGAAAAACAAATTTTGTATTATAGATTTTTGAATAAAAAATTAAATATCGTTTTTTTTTAAATAAACTAAGAACTGGTGGTTGATTTCTCTACAAACAATTTGTAATTTTATTCTATAATTCATTCAAATTTTGTCCACTCAATATGAAAATTTATTAGAATGTAGGGTCCGCAACAACAAATAAACCCACCAAATTTTTTTTTAGCTTGATTTCATAACGGGAAGTTGGTTTTTGTTAAGTGTCAAAGGTTCACAACGTATGGCTCAAGCAGGCAAAAAAGGTGAAGTTAATATAAAGGATTTAATCGAGTAACAAACAAATAAACTGTAAAAACGATGTTTTCCACAAATTCTTTTTGTTTCAAGATTCGCCGGATTTTCATTTATTGCAATTATTTTTTAAAACAACTTTTTTTGAATGCACATATACAATATTAATTGTATTTGTTTTAGATCATAAATAAGTATTATTTGTAATATTTGTTTTTTAAATTTTCAAACTTTGTCATGAGAAGTGAGACTATATTTCAAATTTCAGCTCGGAAGTTAGTTAATTTTCACTTTTAAGATTTGCAGACATTCAAGCAAGCAAGCAAGCAAGCAACACCAGCGGTGAAGTTAAGGAATTAAAAACACATTATTGCTTATTTTTTAGTCAATTGAGAAGTGAAAGTTTGTTTTTAAAATGTTTTATATATATTTTATTTTAAACGAAATTTGACAGCAGATTACAAAACTGAACCGAGGAAAAACCCGATTTCGACTTGTAGCCACATGCAGTGGGAAAATGAAATAAAGTCATTTATATGAAGATTGCCAATTTAAAACATTCTGATAAAAACTTGTTAAATCTTTATCTCGAAAGACACGATGTTTCTTTACTGCATTAGAAATATGCGTTGTGAGTGTATTATATGCATGCTGATATGAATTGTATGTGCATATTTATATGCGTTGTATGTGAATATTAATATAGTATATGCGTTGTATTTGTTTAAGGATGATGGTGAGGATGATGATGATGATGATGATGATGATGATGATGATGATGATGATGATGATGATGATGATGATGATGATGATGATGATGATGATGATGATGATGATGATGATGATGATGATGATGGTGATGGTGATGGTGATGGTGGTGGTGGTGGTGGTGGTGGTGGTGGTGGTGACGGTGACGATGACGATGACGATGACGATGGCGATGACGATGACGATGACGATGACGATGACGATGACGATGATGATGATGATGATGACAATGATGGTGGTAATGATGGTGATGATGGTGATAATGATAATGAAGATGATGATTATATAGGAATATAAATTATATCTCTTTCAGTAAATTGTACTTGGAAAAAAGTTGATCAATAAAAATGTTAAAAACTGAAACGATTTTTTTCTTTATTTAGAAAATTTCATTTTATGCACTCCGCCCATCACTGTTTTCCTTTATCGTCTTGTTTACTTCCGCATTGTCAACTGTTATGTCAGTCAGACGTTTCAACTGCCTTCATAAGTATTACATGTTGTAACGTCGGAGTTCATTTCACACGTGAGGCTCTATGCTGACAACCAACCTTCCATCGTACGCTGGCGTTGAGCCACAAGCTGACCAGTGTGGCATTGAAACTTCTGGAGGCTGATGTGAGCCTGCGTCGTCCCGGTGCTTCAGGGGCATAAAATCAGATCGAATGAAGTCTGTTGGCACAGAGAATTGTTGTACACTAAGTGACTCTCTTGTACTCGATCCGCTGTAAAACTCAAATGCTTATTTTGCACTGTAGTATGTAAGTATGTACGTGCATATTTTCATGCCTTTTTATCTTTTGTTTATACCTGTGGTGCGCCTGTTTATTTGCATTTTATGCGTCTATGCATGTTCATAGTTATTACGATTAAACATCGTTATGGCATATTTGTTTTTCCAGTATTTTTTAAAAGAAAAGTCGTAATTCAGAGAAAAAGTTTTAGCCAAAAATAAATATTTATGAGCGGGGGGGGGTTAACAATTTCGGGGAAGGGGGTTTTATTTGCTTTGGTCAAAATGCATGAACCCTATAAAGAGAACCAAATAAAGAGGTTTCTCTTCTTTTTGTAATTCATTCTCTCTTTTTTTTCTGTTTGCCCTTTCTCTCTCTCTCTCTCTTTCTCTCTCTCTCTCTCTCTCTCTCTCTCTCTCTCTTATATTTTTTCTTTATTTATCATTATGTCAGTATTGAGTTCCAGCTTATACAATAGATATTGTCGTTATATTTTTATAAGTTCTATTTACTTTTTATAACTGAATAATTTCGTCATTACTTTCTGAAATAGACGAAATAGCTGGCTCTAAAGCACATTTCTGCATGTACAACAAGAGATGCGTGCTTCTCAATTTGGTTGTTTTTGAATTCGTCGATTCCATCTCGAAGGTAGTACATGAAGAAAACTTCTTCAACCTCACTAATTATGCAACTGCATCACGCATCAGCAACTTGAAATAATACCCGGTCTTCACACCAGCTTCACACATTGTCACACTTAAACACACATACACACAGATACTCACACTCACAGGTGCTGACACACACACACACACACACACACACGCACACGTGCACGGAGACATACATCGACACGTTTTTGCTCAAAGAAAACTTTTTTCAACGAAATTTCTTGTAAAAGTTTCTTTATTTAATCAAACTACCTGCCGGCAAGAAGCTCGAAAGTACTGATTATGAAATTATTTTACAAAACTATATTTCTTGAAATTATTTTACAAAACTATATTTCTTAGAATTACATTGCAAAACTATATTTCTTGAAATTATATTACAAAACTATATTTTTTGAAATTATATTACCAAATTATATTTCTTGGAATTATATTACAAAATTATATTGCTTGGAATTATATTACAAAATTATATTGCTTGGAATTATTTAACAAAACTAAATTTTTTGGAATTATATTACAAAACTATATTACTTGGAATTATATTACAAAATTATTTTTCTTGGATTTATATTACAATACTATATTTGGTTTTTATTTTATTAACATCATAGTACAATTTCTTAATTTTATTATATCTTTTTTAAGATTTTACTTATAATATGTCCTTAAAAATGTCATAAAAATAATTTGAAGAAATAGTTTATTATATTTATTCTCCTCAACATTGCATAGCCGCTGGCTCAGTTTATGGAGAAAGTTTTGCGTATTTGATTATCTTGTATTTTATTTTTTTATATTTACTGAGCAAAACTCAATCAAAAACATATCAAAACAGAACGCAAAAACAAAACCAAATGTCAGGTGCTAAAAGTTTCATTTAAAAAGAAATTTCTTCCCGCTAACTGGACGACCTATAAAAAATAATTTCAACTTCAAATTAATGAGAACCAAAAATCCATCTTGAAATTAAAAAACATAAATTTTGAAACCATGAATTTGGTTTTTTCATCAATAGGACACTCAACAAAACATGTCTACAAACAAATGTCACACACCAACAAAACATGTCTACAAACAAATGTCACACACCAACAAAACATGTCTACAAACAAATGTCACACACCAACAAAACATGTCACAGAGCAAATGTGACACGCAAAAACATTGTACAGAACAGAACATGTAAGCGAAAAACAAACGACGTCAAACCACAATGAAACTCATCAAACAACACGCAATTATAACATTTTTCTACATTTAAAATCAAAGACATTGAAAGAATTGCGTGGACGTGCCATGAACGCACTTCAATCTCATGGATGGAAACTTCCAACTTCTTCTTCTGTCCACATCACGTCAAGAAGAACACGCCAAGCGTAAACATAATTCCGTCTTCAATTATAAAACCACCAATCACGTCTACCGTCCCTTGGCATCCCGCACCCCACAGGAGCACCACAACTGGACGCCCCCTCCCCTTGGGACACCCCCACTGAGCACACGACCACCGCCATCACCAGAGGACACCACACCACGCATCTCGCATCTGTGCATTGCATGCGACGGAAGAAATAATGGAAACGATAGCTCAGAAGAAGCAAATCCTGGCCTCCGTTAAACCTTCTTCTGCTCCTTACAAGCATCCAAGCAAATGACATTGTAATTGTATTTTTATGGATGGTTACAAAACCATTCCGCACTGAGATCTCTGACCAACTACCACTTCTATTACCATAATACTTCCTAGTGCACTCACAACTGTCCCCGTTATTACTTCAACAACAACCTCAACGAAATCCACCTCTTCTCGTCTAACAACACAAAATAGAACAACACATCGGTCTTTCTTATCAGATTTGAAAACAAAAATAAGAAAAAAGGAAAAATAAAATAAAAGACTTTCGATCAAGAAGCTGACCTTCCCCTTTTCGGTCAACGTGTTCGGACAGTCGTCCTTGAATCTGAGAAAATTTGGTTACGTACAGGGGGGAATAAAGTTCATCGGGGCATGTAAGGGACGGGGTGTCATGTTTCGCACGTAGTCATGATTGATTGACGATTGATCGATGCTCATTTGCGTCGCCACTCAACAACAAAGTTTTCACTGTCTTTTTTGATGCCGTCGCATGGACTTGTTTACTCATTTTTTCCATTTAAATCAGCAAAAGTGTTTTTTATTTTTTTTCAAATAAATTTATTTTATTCATGCTGCAAAAAATTATATGTATATTAAGCAGATCCTATCCATAATATATATAATATATGTATAACTTAATAACTTATATATTTAATACATTATGTGTATATATATATATATATATATATATATATATATATATATATATATATATATATATATATATATATATATATATATATATATATATATATACTAGCAGTGCCCGTAGCGGCTTCGCTCGCATGAAATTAGAGAATTTGAACCGTGCATACATAGTAGAGTACTGCACGGATCAATTTTTTAGGTCTCGGCTCGGCCCGTCAACAACTTGGCCCAGCCCGTTTCAAAAACCGAATATCCTGGCCCGGCACGGCCCGTCTAATATGGGCCCGGCCCGTTTTTACAGGCCTAGAAGTTCTATATACTTGATGAAAAACGTCGGCCCGTCCCACCTTGACTTCAGGTTTTGCCCGGCCCGTCTGAACACCCTAAAATCACTAAAATGTTTATATACTTGGTTAAAAATCTTGGCCCGTCCCACCTTGATTTAAGGTTTAGGCAGGGCCTTATGAAGACCCTAAAATAATGGCTTGGCCCGTCCGTCCGGTGATAAACTGAACTCATCTACTTTTGACCGGCACAAAACCTCAAAATACTAATTTTCACATCTGTAGCACTTACAGTTTTTGAGTAGCAGTTATTTTAAAATCAAATAACCCTTTTTCCACTTCACATTTGAGGTCCTGGAAACCAAATTTTCAAAAAATGGTGAAACACGTATATCATTATTTTTAGAGTAGAAACTAAATACTAATTTTACTTTTGTAGCATTTACAGTTTTTGAGTAGCAGTTACTTTAAAAACCAAGTAATCCTATTTTCCACCCCATATTTGAAGTCCTGGAAACCAAATTTTCAAAAAATGGTAAAACACGTATATCATTATTTCTGGAGTAGAAACCAAATACTAATTTTTACTCCTGCAGCATCTACAGTTTTCGAGTAGTAGTTACATTAAAAACCAAATAACATTATTTTCCATCCCACATTTGAGGTCCTGGAAACCAAATTTAAAAAAAATGGTAAAACACGTATATCTTTATTTTTAGAATAGAAACTAAATACTAATTTTTACATCTGTGGTATTTACAGTTTTTGAGTAGCAGTTACTTTAAAAACCAAGTAACCCTATTTTCCACCCCACATATGAAGTCCTGGAAACCAAATTTTCAAAAAATGCTAAAACACCTATTTCATTATTTTGGGAATAGAAACAAAATACTAATTTTTACTCCTGTAGCATTCACAGTTTTTGAGTAGCAGCTACTTTAAAAACCAAATAACCCAATTTTCCAACCCTCATTTGAGGTCCGGGAAACCAAATTTGTAAAAAAGGGTGAAACACGTATATCTTTATTTTTAGAAAAGAAACTAAATAATAATTTTTACATCTGTGGTATTTACTGTTTTTGAGTAGCAGTTACTATAAAAGACAATTAGCCCTATTTTCCACCCCACATTTGAAATCCTGGAAACCAAATTTTCAAAAAATGCTAAAACACGTATTTCATTATTTTTGGAGTAGAAACTAAATACTAATTTTTACTCCTGTAGCATTAACAGTTTTTGAGTAGAAGCTACTTTGAAAACCAGATAACCCAATTTTCAAACCCACATTTGAGGTCCGGGAAACCGAATTTTCAAAAAATGGTGAAACACGTATCTTTTTATTTTTCAAAAAAAATCTATATACCAAATTTCAAAATCTCCTCATTTTTGGTTTTCGAGATATACATGGTTTTAGAAAAAAGTTTGTTTTCCAGTTTTTTCCCCTCAGGAGCAAAATTTTTAAAAATCCTTTCTTAGCGGATGTTTACGCTATAAATGTAATATAAGTTCCAAATTTCACGTTCCTAGGATGAGGCTTTTGAGCTCGGCGTTGATTATTAGTCAGTCATCAGTCAGTCAGTCAGGACATGTTCTTTTATATATATAGATAACCCTATTTTCCACCCCACATTTGATGTCCTGGAAACGAAATTTTCAAAAAATGCTGAAACACGTATTTAATTATTTTTGGAGTAGAAACTAAATACTAATTTTCACTCCTGTAGCATTCACAGTTTTTGAGAAGCAGCTACTTTAAAAACCAAATAACCCAATTTTCCAACCCACATTTGAGATCCGGGAAACGGAATTTTCAAAAAATGGTGAAACACGTATCTTTTTATTTTTCAAAAAGAATCTATATACCAAATTTCAAAATCTCCTCATTTTTGGTTTTCGAGATATACATTGTTTTAGAAAAAAGTTTGTTTTCCAGTTTTTTCCCCTCAGGAGCAAAATTTTCAAAAATCCTTTCTTAGCGGATGTTTACGCTATAAAAGTAATATAAGTTCCAAATTTCACGTTCCTAGGATGAGGCGTTTGAGCTCGGCGTTGATTATCAGTCAGTCATCTGTCAGTCAGTCAGTCAGTCAGTCAGGACATGTTCTTTTATATATATAGATATATATATATATATATATATATATATATATATATATATATATATATATATATATATATATATATATATATATATATATATATATATATATATATATATATATATATATATATATATATATTGCTATAATAATGTTAATAATTTTTTAAATTCCTCCGACAACGGGGTTGCTCGGCAATGCATCAAAAAATCGCAAGCTTGCAATTTTGTTCTGGAAATGAAATGATTATATATTATTGATGTTACAGTCGACATGGCATCTAAACAGGCCGAAGCTAAAAACTCACCACCGTAATCACTGAACGTTGAATTTACGACCAGGACACGATATAAACAGTAAAAAGCCGGCATGAGGACTTCAAAATATAATCTCAGACACCATAAAGTTTATTTTTATGAGGGAGGAATCGCGTAATTTGTGACGGCGACGACGACGACGACGTTGGTGCTTCCCAAATATTTCTGGCCGCTCGGCGTTATTGTTTCCATGGGAAATTTATTAGAAATTCACCTTCCGCCCCTAAACAAGGCTGCGCCAAACTTTCTCATTTCCCGGGCTTAGTGATAACGGAAACTTGGCAATTGTTCATGTCGACGGCCTGCAAGATCTAACTCTGCGATGGAAAGTTTTTGACCTGCTTACCGAAGAATGGCTTCGATGGAAGCGATTTTCTACTCTTGCAAGGTAAAATGTTCAATGAATATGTGAAGTGATAATGCACGGCTGTAATATGGATAGATACGTCTAACGTGGGAAGCAATTTCTATCCGGGAGGGCCATCGAATAAGGCATAATTTCATGATAAACGGTCGCATAATCCTCCCTGTAAAAGTGGCCAATGCAAATAAGAATGGGAACAAGTTATCGGCGAATTATACAAACACTCAACATTAAAATGTGTAATTGCTTCTATGCAGAAATCCCGCTTGGCAATGCCACACAACCTCCATTTGGATATCTCATCGAATCCATGTTTTTTTTTTGTCGCACGCATTTATACAAGCATAGTGGACACATAAATAATGTGCATAAGCATAATGTGTATATGCATAATGACTGTCTGCAAATACGACAATATTCCGTAGCAGTGAGACGGCATAAGGAAATGAAATGAAATTTTCTTTTAATTCATTTCATATAATAACCTAATTTAAAATTAAACTGCCGACTAATCCACGGAGAAGAAAATAAATTATTTTCTATTATATGCCTATTAAAATCCCCGTCGAAAGGATTGGAATGGCGGATTGCTTTGAAATAGGAGCAAATATCTGTTTGGCCGCGCCGATGCTGTGATGATGGAAGCGGCTTCGACAAGCAAAGAAGAAGTCACATGTGTGCAAGCTCAGAACAACACAAAACTCGTTTCCAACGTTATTCAAATTGGCGCCATTTTTATCGCACCGTCATCGTCACGACTATCATCGTCGTCGTCATGACTATCCTCATCATCATCATCATCATCATCATCACCATCACCATCACCATCACCATCACCATCACCATCACCATCACCATCATCATCATCATCATCATCATCATCATCATCATCATCATCATCATCATCATCATAATCATCATCGTCGTCGTCGTCGTCGTCGTCATCCTCATCATCATCATCATCATCATCATCATCATCATCATCATCATCATCATCATCATCAACGTCATCATCATCATCATTATCATCATCATCATCATCATCATCAACGGTTTGCTCGTCTCCAGCTTTGTCACCAAAAGCAAAACACATTTTTTAATTTGCATACGTTCTACAACAATGACATCCACCACCCCCCCCCCCCCAAAACAAACTGTTTCCACATGCGATTTCCAGTCCTCGCATGCAATGAGTTTTAAATCTTTTTGATTTATAAACAACTTAGATGCCATGCATTAAATCAAAAAAAAAATGAAACATCAAAAGAGAATTCTCGTTCCAATCATAACTCACCTCTATCAAATGCAAGCAAAGGCTGGACCAGCAATGTAAACATCCCTCCAGCAAACAATCCAACAATATTCATCGAACGCGTCTTTTTCGTGGTTGTCTTCATCATCGTCATCATCATCGTCATCATCAGTGTCAGCATCATCATCATGATCTTCGTCATCGTCGTCGTCGTCGTCGTCGTCGTCATCGTCGTCGTTATTAGCGTTGTTGCCTCTTGTTTCTTTTTAATGACGACGTAAGACGCGGGTTATTATTCAGGTCTTGCAGGTTGATTCAGCGGAGCATCTGAAAATAATTCAAATCTTTAAATTGGATTTCAAAAATTTGCACATCCGTACGTCCATGTGATTATGATGTCGTTGATGACGATGATGATGATGATGACGATGACGATGACGATGATGATGATGATGATGATGATGATGATGACGACGATCATGATGATGATGATGATGACGACGACAATCGTTATGCTGATGATGATGAAGATGAGGATGATTGTGCATAAACGGTGATGATAAGGTTTATGCAACTATTCGCACCGAAAATAAATATATAAATCACATCGGTGGGAAAACGCGATTTCTTACGAATCCCCGCTCAGACTCTCTCTGTCGTTAGAAGCATCACTCCGCTCCGCTCCGTACCGCACTGTGAGCTGGAAGAAAGATACCTTTCATTTTCTTCCACCACCTCACAAACGCACTGAACTGCACTCACGCCACTCACAGAGTCTCGACGTGCTATGACGCGCTTCTTCTGTAATTGAGCTCATTATTATCAAAACATTCCAATTGCAAGCGATCGCCGTTTTCTCGACGATTTGCCGGAGTAGGAAAGAAAATAGAAATAAAACTAAGAACATGAAAAATGTAAAAAAAAAATAAAAATAATAAAATAAATAAAATGAAAAATAGAAGTGAAGAAAGAAAAGAGAGAGCGAGGTTGATATATGGGATCGAGTGATTCAGAGGTAGCATTTAGACGTGCCAATGTGACGCCACTGACAGATGGGGCTTGCAATTTACATTCCATCCAACCTTCAGCGGTCGCTGTGTCACTGAAAATTTAAAAACTTTCGCCATTAATAATCCCAGGCTGAGCTCCCTTTTTTCCACTCCTGGTAATCCTTCACTGCTGGATGCCGTCAAAAACAAAGTCGAGTCTGACTGTATCAAGTACCAAGATTGATCAGAAACGTTGCCAGGCGGTCGTAAGTAAGTTCCGGCCAGTTTTTCCAGGGCGATGAAATAATTGCACGCATCAACAATGCACGGACGGTTGAGTGACTGTTGTTATCCTCGTGAAATAATAACGCTTTAAATCGAATCAGCAGAGATAGGCACAGTGCTTGCTAGTTCTGCTTCTAAAAGCTATCGGTAGATGACTAACTAACTAGCCGCTAGCTAAGATTCTGCTCAGGCAGACAAGTTTGGAGACGAACTGGCCGGACAAAGCACGAGTGTCAAACAATCGCAACGTGGGTGTTCTTTATTAGCAGGTGTTCGTCATGTTTTACAGCGTTGGCTAATTAACTTTTTTTTATCATTCGTTGTTTATCCACAAGTTCAAAGATAAATGGCATGTCGTCTCTCATGCTAGGATCAGCAAAGGTTGCATTTCTTGCGCTTAAAAATAAGCCATGAAGAAAGGAGATAAAGACAAGGAATATAAGAAAGAAGAAAAATTGTTAAAAATGTTGAAAGGCCACAGATGGCTTTTTCGGAAGGAAAGTGAAATAAAAAAAAGTGAGTGAGTGAGTGAGTGAGTGAGTGAGTGAGTGAGTGAGTGAGTGAGTGAGTGAGTGAGTGAGTGAGTGAGTGAGTGAGTGAGTGAGTGAGTGAGTGAGTGAGTGAGTGAGTGAGTGAGTGAGTGAGTGAGTGAGTGAGTGAGTGAGTGAGTGAGTGAGTGAGTGAGTGAGTGAGTGAGTGAGTGAGTGAGTGAGTGAGTGAGTGAGTGAGTGAGTGAGTGAGTGAGTGAGTGAGTGAGTGAGTGAGTGAGTGAGTGAGTGAGTGAGTGAGTGAGTGAGTGAGTGAGTGAGTGAGTGAGTGAGTGAGTGAGTGAGTGAGTGAGTGAGTGAGTGAGTGAGTGAGTGAGTGAGTGAGTGAGTGAGTGAGTGAGTGAGTGAGTGAGTGAGTGAAATTTCACTATTCGCCTCATGAAATAAAAACTTGAAAAAAAATAATTTCTTGCTACTTTTAAGAAATTCTAATGGTTGGAGGCATGTTTGGAAGTTTGATACATATTTCTAAGTAGTACCTACTCTGCCTTGTGGACCACCACCACCACTACCCTCCATCTCTCCTCCTCACCACCTACTCACGCCATCATTTATTTTCTCGAGGCGGTCCACAAATCACCAGCTCTCCTCACTCGAGATCCGCATTAGAGCTACGGCATCGTGTTCGTGCGTGAGTGGGAAAGGAGCGGGCGATGAGGAAGGGGGTTGTGGCGATAAGGAGGGGGGACAGGACAAAGAGAGAATTAATTTGTTAACGTCAAGGAAAGAAAGAATTGTATTCTTGTATCTCTTATTGGAAACAGCAGCAACACCTGTTTCTGAGGTGGTTGATGTTTGCTGGTTCTTGGAGGTCGTCGTCCGAAGGGTGGACGAATGGATGATTGGATGAATGGAGAGTAAGTAGGATGGGTAGATGAATGGATAGTTAAGTGAGTGGATGAATGTATAGTAGGGTGGCTGGATGAATGGATAGTAGGGTGGTTGGATAAATGGATAATTGGATGGGTGGATGATTGGATTTTAGGGTGGGTGGATGAATGGATAGTTGGGTGGGTGGATGATTGAATAGTAGGGTGGGTGGGTTGATGAATGGATAGTAGGATGGGTGGATGAATTTATAGTAGGGTGGGTGGGTTGATGAATGGATAGTAGGGTGCGTGGATGAATATATAGTAGGCTGGTTGACTGAATGGATTGTTTGATAGGTGGATGAATGTATACTAACGTGGGTGGATGAATGGATAGAAGGATGGGTGGATGAATGGATAGAAAGTTGGATAGGTAAATGAAAAGATGTCGAAATGAGTAAACAAAAAACTTATAAATAGATCAGATGGTGGTTAAGTGAACAAAAGGATAAATTAGCAGAATTAATAAATACGCTCAACCAGCAGAAGAACTTCAGCGTTTATTGAAGCAATTTTGAGCCGGTATAAATTTCTTCTCTAGCCGACTAATGTTTCATAACTCGCTTTAAAACATTTTTCGGCGTTAGCGACCGAGCCGAAGACGAACGACTGGTCTTATGCTGCCGCGAGTCGTATTTATCTTTCCAATCTTCAAGTTTGGCACGGCCGTCCATGATAACTTATTTCCTGAACTTTCACCATGAGAAAGTTTTAGTTCTGGATGGTTTGCCGCAATTATTCTTGGCCGAGTCCATTTTATTCGAATTACCTTTTTGATTAATTGATTTCTAATTAAAAAATAGTTAATAAAATTATTGATTTTTACCCGCACTTATTATGCTTGAAATAAAAACATTCTTAAAATCTACATTAAATTTAAAACGAGTCATTACGTTTATACCACACAAAACACATAAAAAAATCAAAATTTTCGTGACCACGCAGTTGCGAGAGAACGGCATGGAGAAGCAACGAGGATGACACGATGCTTCGGACGTGACAATTCGGCACAGGAGTTTGTTTGCCACACGGTCGGTCGGACGAGCAAGCACGGATTGGATTGTACACGGGCATAAATTCAATTCTCTTTTCAAACAATTGTTTCAAGAAAGAAAGAAAACTTCAGATACGCCGTCACGTCCGCCATTGTAGCAGACCTGGGCGACGAATCCACATCTTCGGCTTCCTCTTGCGCCGTCCGTCACGAACTGAGGCGGTTATTAAGCCGATCAATATGAAATGGTGGCGATGTTGCGGATCAGATGTGTTTGCTGAGGAGCCCCTTTGTTCGTACAGGCTCGTCCAATTTCTCCCGCCAAATAAACTAACGCTGGAACGTTTGCCGACTTTCTTAGCAATCAAAGAAAGAAAGATTAATACGGAGAGGATATTTCTTCTGTTTACAAGTCGTGTCCAGGCATATACATAACAATACGTACAACTATAAATAAAATTGATATGAAAATACATTTAACATGTACATGAATATACATAAATATGCATATGCATATACATAAATATGCATATGCATATGCATTAATATGCATATGAATACACATAGCATGCATATTAATATACATAATGATGCATATGAATATATATAAACATGCATATGAATATAAATAACGATGCATATGCATATACTAATCTACATAACAAAACTAGCATCTGCACGTTTACTGATATAGCAAAAAACGTCGTCAGTGAATGTTGTGGTGGGAGGGGAGACATGTGATGCATGTGATGCATGTAATGCATGTGTTATGTATGTGATGCATGTGATGCATTTGATGCATGTGTGATGCATGTGATGCATGTGATCAAACATACACAATATTTGAAAAATGTAACAATATTTTTTCGGTCCTCAAATAAATAAATGTTCATCGGTTTCATTTTTAAGTGAAAAAATATCATACAAGAGAAAAAAAAGCTGAAAAGTTTTAGGTCAAAAATGCTTACCATTAAAAGTCAAATTGACATTTTAGAAATCTAATTTTACCATTTTTTGCTAATTTGTTCCAAAAAGGTTTTTATAACAAAAGAATCACAACAAGGAGAATGATTGTTTGTATACCCCCACCCCTTTCTTTCCTACGTTTAATATGTCGTTGGGTGAAAAGTCAATATTCTTGGAATCAAAAACTTTTGATGAAATTGTTGCTAGTGTCGTAGCAACTATATACATCATAGTTTCATAGTTACAGATAGCTAGATTTACACACTAAAAACACACCAAAGTTGTCCGTGGTTCCATTTCTTGCTATGTGTCAGTTCCAACCCTCCGCATGCCCATAGCATTGGATTTTTTTCTCAACAAACAATGCACGTTTTATCAGGAGTAGCTTCGGGATTTCAGCCCTCATTAAAAATATTCATTTAAACGATATAACTTTCAGAAAAGCGAGACACAATGTCCCATGGAGGGTAAGTTACTTTCAGATGGAGCTGAGCTTGTTTATATGCAGTTTACACGATGAGTCATTTCTGAAAGTACTTTTAAATTGTTTTTCCATGTTACTTTCCAGTATTGGAGTTGTCAATAGTGAAGCGCAAGATTGCGCAACGCCATGTAAAGACACAGTCACTATTTTGCCGAGCGCTCTTTTCCTTATTCTGGTCCTTTCTCTGGAATGTTCTTCCACCTTCTCTCACTATATCTTCATTTGTTATTTCTTTCCGCCAGGGACTGAAAACCTCTTTTTCAGTCAATTTGTAGCCTAGCGCTTTTGAACACCTTGTTAAAAAACGCTATATACAGTGAAATTGATTGAAGGCATAAAGACAGTGTCTGAGCTGACAGCGATGACTACCTCAACTTCAGAAGATGACACGCCAGTCTCTTAGGTTGGTGAATGGTTGTCTGCCGATTATTTTCAAACGATATTCTATTTCGGCATCTAGTGGTGTTTATTTATTATTTGAGCGGGTTTAATCTAAGATTTAATTCATTAAAACAAAAACAATATTAAGTTCGCAATCTTGAAACTATGACAATGAGGTGATAACATAGCCAATGAAGAAAAACTGAATAAAAGTATTGTCAGCAAATGAAACCAAACAAAGCAGCCTTATAAATTTACGAATTACAAACTGACGAACCTACGAACGTACCAACCTACGAACTTACAAATTTCTTTAAAAAAACAGCAAAAATAAATGACTCATTGAGGCAGATGCAGACACGAAACGGAAAAAAGTATTTGTTCAGTTAAACAAGATTTTTTTTATATCAAGATGTTAATCAGAATTTTTATGCATCCCAGAACAACGCAAATTGGAATATTATGGGTTGACACGGCCCGCGGACCACTCTGACACACGCACACACACACACACACACATACACACACACACGTACACAAGCGCACCACAAACAATAGAAGAAATCTAAGGTAACTCTTGAACGAAATAGATTTAATTATTTTCATTTCATTCTCCTCTAAGGTATCATACACAGAAAAGATATTAATTCTCATTGCTGGAAATTGTGTCATCATCAAAACAATAATCCGAATAAATTCTTCAACCTGCTTCCTTGCTTATTCGCACTCGCTTCTCAAAAAAAAAATAATAATTAAATTTTGTGCTTCCGTTCTGTTTCTTTTAAATTGTTTATTTATTTTACATTCAAAACAAATTCTAAAGAAAATAAACTGTTTTCTAATGAAACCTCAAATTGTTTGCCCGATTAAAAATAACAGTTTCAAATATCGCCCTCATTGTGGTCATGATAATAGTAACGACTGTTGATCCGGGTGGTGGTGATGATGATGACGACGACGACGAATGTGACGATGCAACTACAACAACTTCAACAACTTCTACAACTACAACAACTATACTCAGCTGCGAGCACATCAAGACGACATTGGAGCCAACACGACAAGAACACGAGGAAACCTGTCAAGTGCCAGTCAAATCTGATACTTTTACGGATTCAAGTAAGTTGGAGGTCGCTGTGTTTTCACGAATATATTTGCTGGATTTCATTTCTTTATTTGCATTTATTTGATTGTAAATAGTTTATATTTGTTTATATATGTTTGTATTTGATTGTAAGTAGTTTATATTTGTTTATATATGTTTGTATTTGTTTATATATGTTTGCATTTGCTTATATATGTTTGCATTTGTTTATATATGTTTCCATTTGTATATATATGTTTATATTTGTTTATATATGTTTGTATTTGTTTATATATGTTTGCATTTGTTTATATATGTTTGCATTTGTTTATATATGTTCGTATTTGCTTATATATTTTTGTATTTGTTTATATATGTTTGTATTTGTTTGTACTTATTTGTTTTTGTTTGCATTTGTTTTATTTGTTTATATTTGTTTGAAATTTTGTTCATTTATTTAATGTTTATGTTTGCTTACATTTCGTTATATACATTGTTTTGATTTTCACTTGAAAAGTACAGCAAATTACATTCAAACATTCTACTTTCTACCTGCGGGAGAAGAGCGCCATGCATGCTTGTAACTCCGTCGCCTTTCTGGATTATCGTTCATAATTACTCGGAACAAATCTATTTATAGTTTCTCCTTCCTATCTCTCTTGTTATTTTTCTATTTTTCTTTTCCACTCTGTTACTATCTCACTGCGGTTTCAGATGATCTCTTGTGTAGGAAGTGATGCATTAAGGAAGTCATGATTTGCTCCTTTCAGAGAGAAAGAAACAAATCTGTTGGTCATGTTTTATGTTTCAAAGATACTTGATCGATTGTAGAGATTAGAATGGTCGATAAATTATTATCTCGTCTTCTTGAAAGTGTACGTGTGTGTGCGTGCGCGCGTGTGTATGTGGGTTTGTACGTGTCTGTATACTCTGTATGATTGTTTGATACGTTTTGTTCTTTAAGATTTATGACCACAAACGTGTGCTCCAGTCGCTTGAAAAGATAAAATTCTTGCCGATGATATAATTAGACATCTTCTTCGCATCCTCATTTTTTTTCCAACCATCCCTTTCTAAGTGTCCATTCCCCTTCCTTTTGACAGTAGTTTATCACCTACCAATTCATTCATTAACTCACTCACTCACTCACTCACTCACTCACTCACTCACTCACTCACTCACTCACTCACTCATTCCTTTTCTTCTTCAAGTCATTTCTTTCGGTTTCCTTTTTATAACAACAATATTGCAAAAGCAGCAGACATTTTCCGTTGAATTTCAATTAAGAATATAATACTTTTTTAAAGAAAAAACTTATTTTTTCTTTTCAATAAATTTAAAAATGACGAGGTTTCATATCACACGGTTCAGCGGACTTCAGCATAAAAAAATTGATTTAGATTTCAAATTGACTGCGACTTTTGATTCTTTAAAAAACGCTTTTTTAATACAAACTAAAGATTCAGTGTGACACAAATTTTTGCAGAGGTACCCAGTACCCACAGCACCCACAGTATCCAGATCATGTACTTTACTTCAGCTTTGCATGCGTATTCATTTGGTTTAGTAAAAACATAATCAACATTGCTCATACTGTGTATTTGAATGAATGTATAATATTCAAACCAATTTATTTGAATTCATAATGCAAATATATAATTTGTTTGAAAACATAATGCAAAAGCAACTTTGCTTGAATGCATTATGCGCACACAATTCATCTTGAATGTATAATGCACACACAACTCTTCTTGAATGCATAAGATATTGGTTTTTTTCATTGAATGTGAGATGCACTTACATTCTCGATTGAACGCATAATGGTTTTCCTCTTTGATTGAATGCATAATGCACGACTTCTTCGATGGTTTGCATAATTCACTCACCTATTTACTACTGGAAAGCACAGAGCACATGCATTTGCGATTGAATGCATAATGCTCGCGGGTTCTCCTGAAAGCGATATTGGCCTTCACACGCACACGAACGAAGCCAATATAAATAGGCAGAGTGACGTCATTGTTTTTGTTACTGCCCCGGTGTTAATCGGCTCAAGGATAAATTATTTGTCACTCGATGTTTCCGAAATTGTTTTGCTGCGTCTTTGGCTTCCCTCATTTGGAAAAAAATGAAAAAAGAAAGAAAGAAAGAAAGAAAGAAATTAAAAATAAAGAAAAAACAATAAAAAATAAAAAATAAAGTAAAAAGAAAAAAATAAAAAATAAAGAAAGATACAAAGAAAAAAATAAAAAAGAAAGAAATGAGTAAATACAAAACTTAATAATAAACTAAAAAGAAAATTGGAATACTTACTTCTTTAATGCATAGTAAAACTGCATAATAAATACGTGTGTTGAGGGATAATACAATTTTGAGGTGTTTTAAATTTTATTTTAAACTCTTTGGCGTGAGAAAGAAGAAATAAAGATGGAGAGAAAAAGAAATAGAAGGAAAATAAAGGAAACGAAGAAAAAGAAGAGATGCTGAAAGAAAAGTGAGAGAAAGGAAACTGGTAGGAATAAAAGAGGATTGTGAATGAATGGAGTTCAACGTGGCAATGGAAATATATTGACGATTCCAAGGACTGATTTAATTCCGGTTGAAGTTTCATTTGTAGAGTTGCATCGTCGAGCCAATACAAAACTGCAGGAGGCCTGGTTCTCCTCCTGCTCCTTACATCCATTGAATGGCCGAGGATTGGCGGACTCGGGTCAGACTCTTAATTAGACACACACACAAACACATATATATACATATATTTATATATACACACACATACACACACACACACACACACACACATATATATATATATATATATATATATATATATATACATATATATATATATATATATATATATATATATATATATATATATATATATATATATATATATATATATATATATATATATATATATATTCCTCATAGCGATGCAGTTCATTTTACTGGAATGAAAGGATTTTATGTTTTTTTTCTGTTTGTATGATATAATCGTAATAATAATAACAATAAATTGCGAAATGAAAATTCGTCCAAATTTAAATTAATCAACTTGATTAATATGTAAATTTAGATTGTTATTACTAAAAAAATAAAAAAAAAAGTTTAAGATAACTAAAAATTTCAAAATTATATTCAGTAATTATACAATCATTCAAGTTATATTACAATCGTATTATAAAAAATTTTATATTTGTATTAATGTTGCATGCCATCTCCTTATCATTAGTCCCTCGACCTCTGTTCATAGGCGTTGAGCTTGGGGGCAACGAGGTAGGAGCTTTTCCCATTCCCCAGACCAAATCTTGTCTCCCGGAAAAATAAATAATTTTAATAAAAAATTTTCTGAAAACAACATGCAAGCATCCCCGGTCATCAGCGACTTAAAAATTTGCAAACCATTTCATACATCTGGAATGTCTTTAAAGAAACTATGAAAACCCCCATTCGAAAACCCCTGTACGAAAACCCTTGATTTAAAAAATCGATATAATTTAAAAAAAATAATTTCCAGATTTTATATAACTAAAAACTCCACTAATACAAGGACATGTACGTTGTCTCGACGCCACAGACTCATCAACTCCATCAATTTCATCGTCTTATGAAACTAATTCAATTATTTATGGCCTTCTTCTAATTGAACTTAAACGATTTTCATACAACTAGAAAAATTAGATTTATGAGAAAATTATATTTGCACTGATTTTTATTTTTACAAGTTTTTAATTAGCTTCACGTGTCTGTTTTCTGTTGTCTGTTTAGGCGGAATCTTGTAATCAATATTTAATCAGCTTCCCGACTAGCTAGAAATTCCTATAAAATGGAATACTACACATTAATTACCATTTAAAAAAAAAATTTTAAAGCATTTCTTTAAAATTTTGTTTGACTTACTTGTTACAACAGTTATTCAATTAATTAACGTGCTATTTTACACTAAACTCTTCGGTAAAAGTAAGCAAGTTAGAGTAAAATTCACTTCAATAAATGAAAGTTGATTAAACATTTTAAAAACATAAACAAGTAAATTAAAAACGAATTTTTAAAACCAATGCTCTTATATGTAATTAAAACACAAATTTTGCAATCAATTTTTTCTTATATTACTCTTTTATTTTATGTTAAAGTCGAAATATCTTAATTATATCGAAATATCGAAATTAATTAAAATTATCTAAATTAATTGACTTATTGTAAAACTAATAATTGAATATTGCATTGTCTTCTATTTTAAGCATGTATGCAAAATTTGAAAAAATCTATCATCAGGAAGTGACTCAAAAATTGATTGCAAGATTTGAAACAGACAGAGAAACAAACAGACAGACAGAGAAACAGAGACGACGAGTTAATAAAAGCATTGGTAATAATAATAAAAATATCATCAAAAAGCATCGAATTTAAATATCTCAACTATTTTCATGAAAATTTCATACACGCTTGAGAATCGCGGTCAGTGAGTGTGGTTCGTGTTAACTTGGTAAAATAGTCTGCCAGTCGGTTAGCGTTTTGTGGTCAAGAAAACCCTCAAGAAAACCCTCAAGAAAACCCTCAAGAAACCCCTCGATAAAATCCTCAATAAAATTAACTAAATTAATTGACTTATTGTAAAACTAATAATTGAATATTGCATTGTCTTCTATCTTGAGCATGTATGCAAAATTTGAAAAAAATCTATCAACAGGAAGTGACTCAAAAATTGATTGCAAGATTTGAAACAGAGAAACAGACAGAGAAACAGAGCCGACGAGTTAATAAAAGCATTGGTAATAATAAAACATAAACATCCCGCCTCAACTCAGGAACGGAAAGTTCTTAAAATACTTTTAAAGCCATTTTTTCTGATCCCGCTTCTGACACCAATAGTTTTCAATTCAATTCAATTCAGTTTGACAATCTTTAGTTTAGCGTGAATCAGCAAATTGACAACCTATTACAACATTATATTACAACTATAATACAAATATTATAATTACAATATTGACAATCGTATTTGAGTTCTCTTAAATGGTTTTGTAATTTATTGAAAATTAATAATAAAACGAAAACTTTCTCTGTCTTTAAACACACGACTTTAATTTTTTATCTACCAAATAATTTTATTATTTGCTGTCATATGTAATGTATGGAATCAGATATAAATTTTAAAAATGAAAATATGACAATATGAATAAGTATAAGTGTACAAGTATTTATATATTATACATATGTGCTCTTATTTGCATACTATACAAATAGGTATTAGCTATTGTTTGTATAAAACAACATGTATATAAGTATAAAATTGTGTTTATACTTATAAACATGTGCTCTTATACCTGTATATATCTGGTTTTGACATTTTTTGTATGTAATCTTGCTGTACGTGTACGTAATATGTTGCTAATAATAGTATGCTTATGACAAATCTACGGTATGCAAAAGGCCTAGTCAGCGCGCACAAATAACATTTTTATGAAAACAATAATGCGATCTTTTAGATTTACCACGGACGTGAAAGTGTAGTGAGCGATCATAAAACTGAAGAGCGGGCATGGCGCATCCACACGGAAAGACAAACTGGTTGCAGTGCTTCCGATGTCGCAGAATGCACGAGCCTACTGCCAGGCTTCTGAGTTTTATTCCCGCCTAAATCAACGGCTGCGCTCGATGCGCGACCAGATAGAAACGCATCCAAGCAGCGTGACCGGCCAAAATAACTTTGCGCTTCCAACTCGCCATCGCAAATTGCTTCCCTGTTTCTCGGCCGCTCGGAAATTCTTCTGTAAAAACACTTCAAAAGCCGCCGCCCTGAGACAATTGCAACTGTAATTGCTTGAGAGGGCTTATTAAAGGATGGTACATGTGGTCCGGTAGTTCATTTAAGTTTATTGTTGATAGCAGCAAAGGACCGCTGATTGCGTCAAGATGAATTCAATTAAAAAAAACACATTTTTATTTTCCACTAGGCACTTGATCGTAAGATGTTAAATTAACTCTGCAGAAACGTGTACAACGGCCAGGCAGACCGCTAAGTAAAAACCAAGAAAGGCGCCTTCTGACGACCATTCGTGTCGATGTTTTCATCATCAATTAAAGGAAAATATGAGTAATGTGTTTCACAAAATGACACCTGGATGAAGAGAAGATGCCTTTGATATTGGAAGGTATGCGGGGGTGTAGTGGGGGAAATGGAGATAGTGAGGGGATGTAGGGGTTAGACAAAAGATGGAACTCGTGAAAGTAAGACATTTGTCATCTAGCATGTCTTAATTACCACGATTCATGACTATTTATTAAGAAAATTATTTTCTATAGTAATTTTTGTATCAAATTTGAAAACATAAACATATAAGCCATTACCACGGCGCGGTGAAATACTTGCCTTATTTACAAGCTGTAAAAGTGAGTAAGCATATCAAGTCCTCTCGGAAGAAAAATACCTGATACGCTGTTCGTGACTTTGCAAAAACATATTTTGCTCACGTATGAGTATTATTATGATGGTGTGATGATGATGATGAAGGTGACAACGTCGATGACGATGACGATGACGATGACAATGACGATGACGATTACGATTACGATTACGATTTCGATTACGATTACGATTACGATTACGATTACGATGACGATGACGATGATGATGATGATGATAGCTGGATTGTAACGCCATAAAAAATTTTGAAAATGTTACGAAAAAAATTCTTTGAAGGCAATAATTGTCATTTATGGAGGTGATGATGCAAACTTCTGCGAGCAAGAATTTACAAGAAACTCATAATAAAAATAAACAAAAAATTAAATAAATAAATGAATAAACACAAATATTAGAATTTCCAGATATACAAAAATTGTTTTGTTTTTTAAATATGTTAATCAAAATAAATTACACTAATTAAGAATAACAAATAAAATTGTCTTGAAGATTCTGTGTAGAATGATCACGTGATCACCTCATTATGCCGTCAACAACCACAGTTTGACAACAACGAAAGAAATAAAAAATATTTTCATATTATTTCAAACGGAGGAAAATATCGAGGACACCTTTAAGTATATGCGAACCTTTCTTTGGAGACTTCGCTATAAAGGAATTATAATATTTACTTAATTATGACGAATAAATTATATGTTTCTATTCAAAATATAAATAAATGTTTTTTTAATCTTTTTTCTCAAGCACAACTATTAAAAAGTGAATCCAAAGTAATTTTAACAAAATTAAATTAGTGATAAAAGCATTTCAGCGTTGTGAAATGAAACAATTTAAAAATTAATTTTTTAAAGGACTTATAAAATTATAAAAATATGATATTTAAAACATTACATCTCGATTTTATTGAATGAAATAGAAACACATTATATATATATATATATATATATATATATATATATATATATATATATATATATATATATATATATATATATATATATATATATATATATATATATATATATATATATATATATATATATATACATGGGCGCCCGCAGGGAGAGGCAAGGGGAGCACTTGCCCCCCTGGATTGAGTGATTAAAAAACATTTTAGACAAAAATAGAAAACAAATTTGTAATTAAAACATTTATAATTACTTGCAACAATTGTGACTCTTTCCATTATCACATCGATATCATCATCATCATCATCATTGTCTTTGGGGATGCATCCCTTGATGCTCTATTTTTTACTCCACTGACGTTTCTCTAAAAACTATGATGCGTGCATGAATCATTCCAATGTGTTTTTATCATCACTAAAACCTCTGGATTAATATATTTTCTTGCATAGGCGCCCGCAGGGGTAGCAAAAAAGTGGGGCACTTGCCTCCCTGGATAAATTGATTTTAAAAAATTTAGACAAAAATAGACAAACAATTTATAATTAAAATGTTCATAATTAATTGTAACAACTGTGACTCTTTCCATTGTCATATCGATATAATAATCATCATTATCTTTGGGGATGCATCCCTGATTTCCACTCTTATTTTCATACAATTTTCCTAACTTATTCAGCAAACCCTTAATGGTACCAAATTTCTATCTAACAATGACAGTTTGGCCGTGTTGGAGATATGAACCTCTCCAACTAAAGCATTTTTGTAATTTTCAGCGTGTTTTTAAAACATTTTTGAATATTTGTTATGGTGTAAAATAAAATAAAGTTAACTGAAAATTGTACTCTATATACCCAATTTTACAAACAAATTTCAAAAATTTTCTTGGGGCTCAATTGAGCCCCAATAACCCACACAACTTTGGGAAAAAACGGGAGAGAGAATTTGAGAGAAGAGGCAGAGAAAAAAAAAATAAAAAGCTTGCCCCCCTCTGGAAAAATTTCTGCGAGCGCCCATATATATAGATATATATATATATATATATATAAAGAGAGAGAGAAAGAGATCCGTTTGAAAAATAAAGTTATATTTAATCTTCAATTGTCTAATTCAAAAAAATCAAAACAGTAAAAAATGTTTAAAATATTAAGCACTAGCGGGGTTACCCGGAGTTATCCGTGGTTTTTAGAGGTTTTTCTATCTTTTATATATATATATAAATATATATATCGTTTTTTATCTCTACTTCTCCCTCGCTCCTTCCTCGCTCGCTGCCCCGTTCCCGCTGGCTCTTACGATCCCGCTGGCTCTTACGATCCCGCTCGCTCTCCCGCCCGCTATAGTTATAGTTTAAGTTAAATACAACCAATCTTTTTCGTAATAGTTTCAGTTATCGTTACTAAAAAAATAACTGGTGCAAACTCTACTGCACATTATTGTGACATCTCTTGACAGAAAGTGAATATGACATGCTGTGACGCGGAAGATTAACGTCGTTAAAAGTGTCACCAACGAGTCACTTCAAGAAATCACGCACAGATCAACAACACAACATCCATATCGTTATTTTTATTTTATCACAGGCTCCTGACCCAAGAAAAAATACGCTATTTTCAGAATTAAAATACCGAAGATATAAATTTTTTTTATACGCCTAATTTTTCATTTTATGCTATTAATATTCAATCAGTTTTAAATACTTTTGGTCGTTCACCTATGACTTATCAGTTTTAAAATAAATTGAAATAAAAATTATTTTTGTGGCTTTTTCGGATATTTTCTTTTTATTGATAAAAAACGTTTAAAGAAGTTTGAACAAAATTTATTTATCACTTCCTACCTACTATATGTTTAATTCATTTTAAATTTCATAACTTTATTTAAAAAATAAATTTGCGTCATTTCATTTCAAGGAAAACGCGTGATTGTATTTATAACATTATAATTTTTTATTGTTGAATTGTTCTGTTTTAGAATTGGTTTCTATATTTCTATTTTCAAATTTTTTGTTTAAAATCTGTAAAAAGATTTAATCCAATGGACTTACTCTTTAGAAGTCTTTAAGGCTCTCTGCATATTTGCCTTAATTATTAAATTTTAGAAAAAGCCCAAAAAGCAAAAGAACAAGTAAAGGAAAAAACGAATTTTTTAACACAAACTTTGATTTCAAATACACTCGATGTGTGTCTGTGTGTAGGTGTGTATGTAAACGAAAGATGTTCAAATGACTTTTTTTTTAATTGAACCACGTATTGTCATCCATTATAAAGATAAGCTGAAAGTTTCAGCTTCCTAGCTAGTCAAAAAGCTGGTTAAATTTTACTTGCAAGATTTGTGTACAGAGAAAGCCACGCACACCCACACACACCCGCAAACAGATATTGTAACCTAAATAAAAGTTTGTAATAAAAAAACAAGTGAATCAAAAAACAAAGTTTTTTAAAAACACACTTTTATATAATCGATTGTGTAGGCCACATTCTGTTACATAAACAACGAGCATATTAGCATAGACAATAAATAGTTCGACGAAAATATCACAAATAATTATGTAATTAAATTTTGTCCAATCGATCCGAAAATTTGATAGAATTCATTGTTAATCAGTTCGGAGGTATGTTTAAATTTTTGAGTCTCTAGCTCATCGGGAAGTTAGTTTAAAATCGATTGAAAAATTTGACGACAGACAGTCCGACAGACAGACAGACAGAGAAACAGACAGACAGACAAAGAAGTCAAGTTAAGTAAAAGTGTGTAAAAAAAAATTCCCGTCATACTGTAACCTTATATATGTAACAGTTCACTCACTCACTCCTGAACACTTCAATTTTAAACAATATTGAATGCACCACACCTGAGTTCTGCTGCTTGGTCATGGGTTCATGGGGTCATAGGTTCATGGTTCATGGGTTCATAAGTTCATGGTTCATGGGTTCATAGGTACATGGGTTTATGAGTCCATGGGTTCGAGCCTAATCCACGTACGATAAGAAATTTTGTTTGTTTAAATCCCCCAGTATATAAATAGTTTTACTCAATATTAAAAAGAAGGTATTATAAAAATAATGCTGCTATTAAAACTTTAAAACTAGTAATTAGTCAAACATGATCAAATACATGTAATTGTTGGATTACAACGATTTATTGTCTTTTATGTTAATTAGTTCTTTGCTCCTTCTTCCGATGTTTTGATTGTTCGACGCCATTGCCTGCTCTGTGCTCGTAACATTATATTCGATTAAGTTTGATAATAATAAACTTCGCAATTTGTTTTTCATAATCTAACAGGTTATGGGCCCAGTATACGTGTAAATTGCGATAAAGATAGTCGTTAAGTCAGTTTTCTAAGGTATTCGTCATCGCTCATCCGGGTATTTTTTTTTTCGAGCGTAAGTTAAACTGAATTTAATAATGACTGAAAGTACAGCTTCGAGAATTACGAAACTAAATAATCATAATTATCAAACTTGGAAGTTTAAGATTGAACTTTTGTTGACTAAAGAAGATTTGTGGGATACCATTAGTGAAGACTCGCCGAATCCCACAAACACCGCATGGCAATTGAAGGACCGTAAAGCTAGAGCCACGATCGGTTTACTTGTAGAAGACAATCAGCTGAATCTCATCCGGAAGTTAACAACTGCTAAAGAAACGTGGGATGCTCTAAAGAAATATCATGAAAAGTCTACATTATCGAATAAAGTTAATTTGTTAAAGAAACTTTGTGGGTTAAAGTTGACAGAAACTGGAAATATGGAGCAACATCTGGCAAAAATGGAAGATTTGATCGACCAGTTGTCATCACTCGGTGAATCATTTGCTGAACATTTAACTGTTGCATTATTTCTAAGTAGTTTGCCTGATAGTTATGGAACATTAATCACTGCCCTTGAAACTCGACCTGAGGAAGACCTGACTCAAGAGCTTGTCAAGAATAAACTCTTAGAAGAATATAAGAGACGAACAGAAATGACTACCTCAGTAACAGAACATCAGGAACAACAGGCGATGAATGTACATGCTACTTGTGAGAACCAACCAAACGTATCATCAGGAAGATCAACCTTGACATGTTTCTTTTGTAAAAAGCCAAATCACATCAAAAAAGACTGTAGAAAATATATAGAATGGAAGAAGAAGCACCCTGAACATAAAGTAAAAGCTGTGAAACATTTTACTCAAGTTAATGATAAAAGAAATTTCCAACAAGGTTATGATGTTTGTTCAATAGCACGTACAGCTAATATCATCAATTCGTGGTATATAGATTCAGGTGCTACATCACACATGTGTGGAGATAGAAATTTCTTTGCAGCTTTGGACAAAAGGCTGAAGGTTGAAGTGGTTCAGGCTGATGGGGGTAAATTAACATCATCTGGTATTGGTTATGGGTACTTACAGAATTTTAGTCCTGATGGAAATCTCGGTTTGAAAATAAAATTATTAGATGTGTTGTTTGTTCCAGAATTAAAAGGAAATTTGATATCTGTAAAGAAGCTAACTAGTTTTGGATTTGAAGTACATTTCAAAGGAAACACATGTCATGTAATAAGAGATGGTGAAATTATGTTACATGCAGTTGAAGAAAAAGGCCTCTATGAATTCATCACAACCCAAAAGACATTCAGAGTTACTAGCAATAACATGCCTACAGAATGCATACATCTCTGGCACAACAGGTTGGGTCATAGAGATACTAATGCCATCAAGACTCTTGCTCATGATTCTGCAGTGAATTTCCATATAAAACCTTGTGAAATTTCAGAAATTTGTGAAACTTGTATCAAAGCAAAAATGAGTAGAAAGCCTATTCCAAAGAAATCTGAATCCAAAACAGATGATGTGCTTGACTTGATACACACTGATGTCTGTGGACCAATGTCTACCTCAACACCCAGTGGCAACAGATACTTCATGACTATGATTGACGACTACAGTAGATACACAGAAGTTTATTTGTTGAAATACAAATCTGAAGTGTCATCAAAAATTAAAGAATATGTCAAGTATGTTCAAACAAAATTCAGAAAAACTCCAAAGATAATCAGATCAGACAGAGGAGGTGAATACACAGGAGATGAACTAAAGATGTTTTTAAAGAATGAAGGCATTCAGACTCAACTGACAAATCCCTACACACCTCAACAGAATGGTTGTGCTGAAAGGAAAAATCGATACTTAGTCGAAATGGTGAGAAGCATGCTGATTGATTCTGGTTTACCTGACAGATATTGGGGAGAAGCAGTAACTACAGCCAACCACATGCAAAACAGGCTCCCAGTGACAGGACGTGAAGAAACACCCTACCAGATGTGGAATGAAAAGAAACCCGATTTGAGTTACATCAGAAAGTTTGGTTGCAAAGCTTATGTTTCAATTCCTGCAAATAAAAGACAAAAGTTAAGTGATAAAGCAAGAAAGTTAATTTTTGTTGGCTATGAGGAAGGGACAAAAGGTTACCGTTTGCTTGATTCAGAAACAGACAAAATCACCATCAGTAAAGATGTCATTTTCATTGAAGGAGAACCCCATTCAAATCAAACGAGAACTGAACAGAGACTTAATTCTGATCTTGCTAGTGAAGAAAATTTTGTTGAATTATCACTTGAAGATGATTTTGTGGATCATGATAAAGCAACGATTCAAAGTAATGAAATCGAATTGAATAAAGACAATACAGCTATTCAGTTAACACCAAAACAGCAAGTAGAACTCAGAAGATCTCAACGACCTAACAAAGGGAAACCACCAGAGAGGTTTGAGGTTATCAACAAAGTGACAGTTAACCCGATTGTACCCAGAACCTATGAAGAAGCTATATCATGTACAGAAGCTCAACAGTGGATTGCAGCAATGAAAGAAGAACTCAGATGTTTAGAATTGAATAAAACCTGGATTTTGACAGATTTACCCGAGAATAAAACAGCCATCGGAAGTAAATGGGTATACAAAATAAAAACTGATGAAAATGAAAATGTCGTCAAATATAAAGCTCGTTTAGTTGCTCAAGGTTATTCTCAGAAATATGGTGATAGTTTCGATGAAGTTTTCGCACCGGTTGCTAGGACAACTACACTTCGAGCATTATTAACTATAGCTGGTCAGAAGAAAATGATTGTTAAGCATTATGATGTACAATCAGCTTACCTTAATGCCGATCTGTCTCATGAAGTTTACATGAAGCAACCTGTACCTTTCGGTAACAACGATCTAGTATGCAAACTTTCAAAGAATTTGTACGGACTGAAACAAGGAGCCAATGAATGGAACAAGAAACTTCATGAAATTCTCAGTAATCAGAGTTACAACAAAAGCGAGAATGATCCATGTCTATATTTTAAAAGAGATAACAAAAAGTTAATATACTTATCCATTCACGTTGATGATCTTATTGTGGCGACAACTGATTTATCAATGATTGAAGAATTTGAACACCAAATGAATAAAGTTCTTGTTTTAAAAGATCTTGGAAATCTAAAGTATTATCTTGGAATTCAATTTCAAAGAGACCAAGATGGCATATTTTTGTTAAACCAGCAAAAATATATTGATAGTAAATTACAAGAATTCAATTTGACCGATAGCCGACCATCAAGCATACCGATTGATACTGGATATCAAAAGAGACAAGAACCACAAGAGTGTTTTGAGAATAAAGAAGTTTATAGAAGTGCCATAGGATCTCTACTGTATTTGTCGACAAACACCAGACCAGATATTGCAGTAGGAACTTCAATTCTTGCAAGACATGTTAGTGATCCAAAGAAATCTGATTGGACTGAAGTTAAAAGAATCTTTAGATATCTGAATGACACCAAACAGAAACAATTGAAATTAGGTTCTTTGAGTGAACAACATGCCACACAACTAATAGGTTATGCAGATGCTGACTGGGGAGGTGATCTGAATGACAGAAAATCTAACACAGGATTTTGTTTCAAGTACTTAGGTTCACCAATTTCATGGGTGAGTAGAAAACAGACTATGGTTACTCTCTCATCTACTGAAGCTGAATACATAGCCCTAGTTGAAGCAGTTCAGGAAGCTCTATGGATACTGAGGATACTTAAAGATCTTGACCAAGAACTAAAGAAGCCTGTTATTATATATGAAGACAACCAGAGTTGTATTAGAATACTGCAGAATGACAGGTGTTCTCAGAGGACGAAGCACATTGACACCAAGTATCACTTCATCCGTAACTTATACAGATCTGGTGAAATTGATGTTAGATACTGTCCGAGCGAGAAGATGATAGCTGACTTGTTAACTAAACCATTAGGACCAATCAAGATTAAACAGTTAGCTCAAGACATTGGACTGTTTTAACATTGACAACGAATAAATCGTTGAGGGGGGGTGTTGGATTACAACGATTTATTGTCTTTTATGTTAATTAGTTCTTTGCTCCTTCTTCCGATGTTTTGATTGTTCGACGCCATTGCCTGCTCTGTGCTCGTAACATTATATTCGATTAAGTTTGATAATAATAAACTTCGCAATTTGT